>OY970784.1:3107377-3728853 GCA_963853795.1 Xestia rhomboidea
GTGAAACCGCGTGACGTCCGCTAGTTTTAACTAAAATAAACCCACAGTATAATCAGCCTATTATATTCCCACTGTTGGGAGCCTGGGGTACGGGCCTCGTCCCTCCTCTGAGAATGGGGCCTTGATCCACCACACTGTCTTTGAATTTTGGGTTATAGGGCGTGCTGGTTTCCTCACGATGATTTCGTTCACCGTTTTAAGTGATGAAATAATTGATAAAGTGCTTGCCTAGGTTCTTACTTAAGGTGACACTTGTTGACATTTTTTCCATAGAAATTTCGGGAGGGTATTACTCCACTGTTTGACACTGTACATCCAAAGTTGAAACAAGAAATCGTTTGTCTCATTATTAATTTTGTATGTGCGGAAACAGAATAGTAAAATAAAAAGCCGAGCTACGAGCTACCAAATATTCGTTTTCATTGCCAATTTTAACGCAAACTTGGGCGTAAATTAGTAATAAAAGAAGTGTCAAATTTATAAAACAAAGTCATTACCGACAAAGCAGAACTATCGAAGAATTCAATAAACTTTATTTGTAATTGATTTATGCAGTGGTTTTTTCATAAAACTCAATTTTCCAAAGGCCTTTTTTACTTTTATTACGCGCGCTTTTTTCTGTTAATTATCGTGCATCTCACTGAACTCACTCTGTCGGGCACGATGCCAGGTGAGACATCGTGCTTTTTGGCCACGCCCACCAATGAGTTCGAGCCCGCGACTAGTGTCACCTTAAGGCCGTAAATCGCGGCAATTTCTACACTACACTGTAAAAACTGCAGCGATTTGCGGTGCACTGCTGCAGGAAGGAATGAAAATATTTTTCGTATTTGCCTCGTAGGTTGCAAGTGCGACTGTTTAGCGTACGAGTTCTGTATCCGATTCACAAGACAGAATAAGTTTTATATGTAAAATGGGAGCAATTTAAAATTTCCCAGACGCAGACCAGATTTTTATAGTGACCGTTATGATGGTAATAGGCTCGCCCCCTTTTTACAAAATACTGAAAAATAAGGTACAGTCGTGGCTTTTTCCGCCTGATCAGTTCATAAATGTTTTCGCTTAAATCATGCGGAGGCGCCGAGCCACGCCCCCTTAAAGCTTAGGCCTATTAGGAAAGCGTCAACTTTGGCGCGCAAAATAACAATAACTCTCATTTGGCGTGCGTCGTCAGTGCGCTCGGCCGATCGGTATCTTTTCATTCATGATTATTTCTACACAAATTCAACGGGATGGGGCTAGAGAGCGTTTCTATGTTGTAAGTGCAAGCAAAAATTAGCTTAGTGGTGATCAGGCGGGAGTGTCCTCGATAGTATCTACCTCTTTAGGACATAAAGACTTCATAGTTTAAATGTTTATTGTTTATTCCAGCGTACGGCGTAAAGAGTCCTACCAGCGAGTTGGCTCGTCTAGAACATCGTCAAAGCCATAACGTGCAACTGATGAAGGCTTCCCTGTACGCTGATACTGGTATGTGTTTATATCTCTAAAGGTGCCTACAGATTTACTGGTTTAATATCTGATGGCGATGTTTTTGTAGCTCAATGTGGCTATTTTATGACAGTCACCTATAAGGCGACTACAGGAGCTAAATAGGGTATTTTACTCTATAAGAGAAAAAATCTAAAAATATATTATTGAGATAGCTTAGGCAAAAAGCAGCCAGAAGATGTTAGTTTTAGTTCATAAAATAGCAAACTAAATTTTAAAATTCTATTCAAAGGTTTCAGCTTTTTTAATCTGTTTCATAACACCATTATAGTAGTCGCCATGTTATTACGTCATAAGGCTATGTAAACATAGAACTGTCAACTTCAAATATCACTGCATTTGTTTACACAGCCAACTGACGTCATGACCACAGAGCAATATGGCGTTCACTGTGTCCAGCGTTTTCGTCAAATTACGCGCGAAATTTTAAAATGCTAAATTTAAATATTTTTATGGCACTTAACGATTGAATACATTTTTTGTCAATTTTTTAGTGATTCATTAGCACTATAGAATCGAATTGAAACACTTTTTAAAAATGAGTGTAATACCCTATTAGCAACTCGTAACTGTGGTGGTTCAAACTTCGTTTGAAATACTGTTAGAATAAAATTATAATCAGTTAGCACTACAAAGTGGTCTTTACGTCGGTCACTGCGGGCCGAATAGTGCGAAATGAGTGGTGTTTTGCGATTTACAAAAAATCTTTTGATTGGACTACGAAAATAAAACACTATCATGCTAATATGTTGCTTGTAGAATTATTAAAAATCAGAATGATCGCATAACAATAACTTAATTTTTAAAAAATACACTATTGTTAAAACATCGATCAAAGTTACAACGAACTACAAAAACTTTTATTTTATGTTACTTGCTGCTATGGAACCCTCACGGGCGAGGCCGACTCGCACTTGGCCGCTTTTTCTAAGCTGATGTATCCTCATAGGACCTCTACAGTACCATAGAAGAAAATCTCTTTAAAAGTTGCTTAGTGGATACATATTGGTGCTCGTAACTGTACATATAAAGCCTTCGTAAAGCCGTAAGCCTTAAATATATTATAAACTAGTTTGCTTGGGTGCGCGAGCTGCGCGCAGCTCGCGTGTTTGGTGTTTTTGAGAAGTATTCCCTACCCTTATAAAATTTTGAAAATCCATAGGAATCCTTAAATGAATTGGAAAATCCGTTAGAATTACCCCTAAATCAGTATGAAAACCCTTTAAAACCCCTAAAACATTTGAGAAGTATAAAAATTACATTACCCTAAGTTTTGCTTGTCGTCGTCCCTGAGTTGCGCTTCACCCACTCAACCTTCGTTACGCTACGGAGGTCGGCGGCTCGCTTCGCTCGCCACCTCCCCCCTTTTGCTCCACTCGGTCTCGCAGGTTCGCTCCGCTCAGGACCTACCTGCCACCGGACAGGTTTCGACGCCTACTATATTATTTGTTCAAACACCTGATGGCTACCTCTAACCGTTATGAAGTTACAGCCCTTTCAATTTTAGGGGAGGTTGGGGAGGGGAGCTTCACCCACTCAACCTTCGTTACGCTACGGAGGTCGGCGGCTCGCTTCGCTCGCCACCTCCCCCCTTTTGCTCCACTCGGTCTCGCAGGTTCGCTCCGCTCAGGACCTACCTGCCACCGGACAGGTTTCGACGCCTACTATATTATTTGTTCAAACACCTGATGGCTATCTCTAACCGTTATGAAGTTACAGCCCTTTCAATTTTAGGGGAGGTTGGGGAGGGGAGCTTCACCCACTCAACCTTCGTTACGCTACGGAGGTCGCCGGCTCGCTTCGCTCGCCACCTCCCCCCTTCGTTCTACTCGGTCTCGCAGGCTCGCTCCATTCAGGACCTACCTACCACCGGAAAGCGGAGGGGAGCAAAGGGGAGGTTGGGGAGGGGAGGAAATACAAATTTCAACGCCCCTCAATAATAAAGTATAGTAAAAATCAAAATTCCGCTACGTGTCCTAGTTTCCGAGATACGATGGGGGGAGGGGTGAAGGGGGGAGAGTGGGGAGTTTTGAAAAATGATTTCGACTAACAATCGGCCCCTTTATACAAATCTGAAAAAAAAAATGTTCCAAGTCTCTTAACTTCCGAGATCCGCCTAAAGGGGGGAAAGGGGGACAACTTTGAAAACCGGTTTTTACTTTTCCGAGCCTCCTCTATACGAATCCGTAAAAACAAAAAAATACGGGTCCCTTAGTTTCCGAGATACGATAGGGAGGGGGAGGAAGGGGGGTGAAAAGGGGAGGTTTGGCACTTTTCCCATACTCACCAGAGTTACTTGTTTACGAATCTGTTAAAAAATACCCACCTCCCCATCCACCATCTGGGAGAACAATTATGTCAATGAGTCAGTGAGTCAGTGGTAATTCAGCTTTATATAATATAATGTTTTTATAACTAAATGCCTATTAAAGTGATGTAAATCTTCATTGAGAACATACATTGTAATATTAGACAAGGTAAATAAATAATAAATCACAAAAAACTTAATTTAATTTTTATTTAACTGTGACTGAATAAAAATATTTAATGATAAGTGTAAAATTTAAAAATAATTGATTCTGTAACAGTAGTTGTATTTAATAAATTGGTATATAATGTATAACGTTCAAAAATTAAAAATCATTAATTAAATAATAATAATTGTACCAAAATATTTGCACGCCATGAAAAATGGCAGAAATGTCGTGAGCCACCTGTTATTTAAGATCTTGCATGCATGTATTTTTTTAATTCTGAATGTAAACACATGTTTGAGCCAATAAAATTTCTTATTCTTATTCGATCTTACAAAAGTAATATTTATCTTTGTGGCTATATTTGTCTTGTCAACATGAATATCCTCCCCCTCAGAAATGGAAGACGACGCGTCAGTGTCAACGGGGGACCAGCTGGTCCCCGTATCGGCACCGTTGTTATCTGTGCCGGCACACCCGCCCTCCGCCGTCAGGGAGGATCAGCAGATATCTGACATTGAAGCTACACATACTGAAGGTAAGACTGACTGCACTATACAGCTTACTCCTCAGTTGAAAACAGACGTGCTGTTATGTAATTATTCAATTGTTAATTTAAAATATTTTTCAATACACTTCCTCGAAAACGGGTTCTTATCGCACTACGATTAGGTTCAACATGCCATGTATTTCACACACGTGGATCTTTATAATTTCCCATCACCTTGTGCTGTGTGCTGTGTGCTGTGTGCTGTGTGCTGTGTGGCCGCGCGGAGTGAGCCCCGCACGGCACAGCACGCGGGACATTACACAGATACAACTATACCTATACTTAGTACACATTGGTGCAATGCCTATAGTCAGCGGTGATTGTTTTTTTTCATTATTTTATTTTATTTCTTCAAAAGTGTATTGAAAAACGTCGTTTGATACACGTGGACATTTGTTATTGCTGTTCTCTGCTCAAAAACACCCTCGCCTACGGCTCGGGAGTTAATTCCGCCTCGAATGCAATAACAAACTTTCTCCACTTGTATCAAAATGTACTATAATGGTTTTATCTTCGAACCCAATTTGGCCAGAGCTAAGACAATCTTTGCAGATGAGACGTCAAGTGTGTATGCGGCGCCTCTCCACAGACAATGGCCCACCGCGCCGCCTTGCATCACCTGCTACCTGATGATATACTTACTGCATCAGTGAGTGGGGTTCGCGTGGCTGAGTTTTGGGCTATCTATTATATGTTTATGTGATGAGCATGGATATTTGTTTCCGAGTCATGGATGTTTATATGTATGATAAGTATGTATTTACAAACAAAACGTATCTATGTAGTATATCAACTATATGGTGTCCACGACACAAGCCTCGTTGCTTAGTGTGGCACTAGATGACGCTGTGTGTAATGTCCAGCGATATTTATATTTACACAGATTATTGTTATCACAAGCCTCGTTGCCTAGTGTGGCACTAGATGGCGCTGTGTGTAATGTCCAGCGATATTTATATTTACACAGATTATTGTTATCACAAGCCTCGTTGCCTAGTGTGGCACTAGATGGCGCTGTGTATAATGTCCAGCGATATTTATATTTACACAGATTATTGTTATCATTGTCCTCAGAAACGCCGATGAAGCCTCTAATCGTTCGACCACACACGATAGTCCTGAAGTACCACAGAAAAGTGCCGCCATTTAGCCAGACTATTGCCGGTAAGTGCTTATAAAAAGAAATAGGTCTTCTTTTTAGGGTTCCGTACTCAAAGGGTAAAAACGGGACCCTATTACTAAGACTCCACTGTCCGTCGTGTCTGTCACCAGGCTGCAGGCTCATGAACCGTTATAAACTGGCCTGCAAAAATAAGTATCACACGTTCAAAATTGCAATAACTTTTTAAGTACACAAGATATACTTTCGAAACAAAAAGGACTCGAAAAATTGTTTTTATTTTGTCTATAGTTTCAAAGAAAGCTGATAAAAATTGCATTATAACGTTTTATATTTTAAATCTCTAACTTCTATAGTTTAGGAAAAATTGAAATTTTAAAAGTGTAGTAGGTACTTATTTTTGCAGGTCAGTGTAGTTAAACAGTTGAAATTTTCACAGATGATGTATTTCTGTTGCCGCTATAACAACAAATTATAAAATTAAATTCATTTCATTCATTCATTCATTATTTCTATACAAAGTCAACGCGGCGGGGCTAGAGAGCGTTTCTATGTTGCGAGTGCAACCAAAAATTAGCTTAGTGGTGATCAGGCGGGAGTGTCCACGATAGTACCCTATTAATATGTATCTTCTCACAGGTCGTCTCGACGCGGCCTACATATCAGACATGTCGGTGTGCCGCGCTCGCCACTCGCGCGTTGGTTTCGGTCCCTCCAACACGCTTGCTTTCACCACGTCGTACGATTCGGTCAACGAACTACCCAGATGTGAGTATTACTATCTCCCTCAGGTCGTCTAGACCACAGAACAGATAAAAGAGTTAAGATCTCTAACATATGAAGAAACAGAAAACATTCTGATGATCATAGCTATTCACAACGCTTTGATTCGATTTTCGATTCGGAAAGACGTATGTCTATTTCACTCGATTTCGTAATGTCAAAAAAAGATACAAATACGACTTTCCGAATCGAAAATCGAATCGAAGCGTTGTGAATATGGGGCCAGGGTAGACTGTCATGCTGAATATACATACATACACGCAAGCACAAACACACACACACACACGCAAACACAAACACACACATACACGCAAACAAATACACACACACACGCAAACAAATACACACGCACGCACAAAACACAAAGAGAGCTGCTTAATTAATTAATTAACTCTCATTTATTTAATGTATACTTTTTATCCCGGTATTAAGATCCCGTGGGACAGTTACCGAACTCCACGCGGACGAAGCTGCAGGCAAAAGCTAGTATTCATATATTTGTGTTCCACAATGTAGGTAACAAGGTAGGTAGGCACAAAGCGTTTTAAAATTTATTTTGTAAATCAGCGTCGTTGCCCCACGGCAGAATTCCGTACGACATATTTTTATTATTATAAGCCTATGTTGTCCCACTGCAGGGCAAAGGCCTCCCTTCCCTCCTTCCACATTTCGCGATCTAATGCGATTGTAGGCCAATCCTTTTCGGAAGAGTCTAGCTCATCCCGCCATCTCCTTCTGGGCCTGCCGCGTTGTCGTTTCCTTTTACTTGGTATCCACTGAGTGGTAACTTCTGCCCATTGCTCCTCTGACATGCGGCAGACGTGACCAGCCCAGTTCCACTTCAACCTAGCAGCTGTAAGGCCAACATCAACTATTTGGGTTTTGGAGCGAAGTATGGAGTTTCTGACGCGGTCCGTAAGTTTGACACCCAGTATACTTCGATCCATAGCTCGTTGGCAGACCCCAAGTGCGGACTTCTGACGATTTGTAAGTGATCACGTCTGCGCTCCATAGGTGAGGGTGGGGAGAATGCACATGTCCATGAGTTTTCGCTTAAGTGTGAGAGGGAGAGATCCCTTCATAAGATGTTTCATCGACCAGTAGCTTTTCCAGGCATTCTCTGTGCGTCGAGTAACTTCTTTATCTTGTCTTGCCTGGAAAGAGACTATCTGGCCGAGGTATATGTACTCATGGACATATTCAATCACCACACCCCCAACCTCTATGTTACGCTTGGTGCTGTTCGTCATCAGTTTTGTTTTAGTCATATTCATTGAAAGCCCGACTTGGAGACTGGCGTTGCTCAGTTGATCGAGCATTAGGCCTAGCTCAGCTGCTGAAGAAGAAAAAAGGACGATGTCGTCGGCGAAACGAAGATTAGTTAACCTCTTTCCGCCGACGACAACACCCTTGTCCTGCCAGTGTGAGTTTACGTACGTGGGGTACGACATAATGCTATGAAAATATCTAACATACACGAATTGTCTCCTTTGAATGCGCGGGGTTCGTGCGCGCTGTACTAAGTTTTGTAAGGGATCGGCTTGTGGCCGCCGTCCCCGTCGGCAGAGGAACTGAAAAAGGATTTATTTATTTAATTATAACAGTTGTTTCTATTTTCTAAACCAATAGGAGAGACGACAAAAAAATCTAATTAGTCCGTCACTTAAATTATCAAAAAAAATTTGACCCGTGTTTTTTCTTTTGTTACGTAAACAAAAATTGACAAAGATACGACGCTTTTAAAATTCTCAATACGTCACGCCATGGTATAATTTTAGCTAGTTCTGACGTCACGAGCCCCCACTCCCGAGTTTTGATGCGTTTTATCAAAAAATACGTGTCCATTAATTTCCAATACTCTTAACTGACGGACTAAATAGATTTGCAATTTTTTGAGACTGTCGTCATGCCTATTACAGTAACTAAATCTAAAATAGTTACACATCTGGACATATACGGACGCCGGTTGCGAGTCCTACGCACGTGATCTAAGTTTTGTGTATGAATCCATAATATGAATATAATTTGTTCACAGCTGCAGAACTATCAGAGCTAGGCAGATACGTGCGCGGGAGATCGTCCAACGACTGGTCCGAACCTTTGCTTGTGAGAATGGCAGTTGGACAACCTGAAAAAGACGATGGCATGTTGGTAAGTTGTTACAAATTATGATTTAGAAATGTATAAAACAGCTATTAAAAAAAGAAAACAGTTTCCTATTTCAAATACGGCAGATGAATGATTCATCATTATCATCACATGGAACATGATTACCTACATGTTATACCAAAAATCAAGGAACTTGTAGAAAAGTCATATAAGACTTATTAGCAAAGACTCCAGCGACATAGAAATGAACTCGCTGCGACACTACTAAAGTCCTCAGACTATACCTACCGACTTAAAAGGAAACGAATAGCGTCAATCTGATAACCATCGATTCTTAACGACGCATCGCAGGTTGGGAAGAATCTAAAACTGACAATGAAGCAACAACCAATCTGATTAAAGCATAAGTAAAGGCTAATATAAAAAAATAGTACATTTTGATACAACTGGAGAAAGTTTGCATTCGAGGCGGAATTACCTCCCGAGCCGTAGGCGAGGGTGTTTATGAGACCAACTGCAATAACAAATGTCCACGTGTATCAAACGACGTTTTTCAAAACACTTTTGAAGAAATAAAATAACGAAAAAAAAAAACAATCACCGCTGCCTATAGGCATTGCACCAATGTGTACTAAGTATAGGTATAGTTGTATCTGTGTAATGTCCCGCGTGCTGTGCCGTGCGGGGCTCACTCCGCGCGGCCACACAGCACACAGCACACAGCACACAGCACACAGCACACAGCACACAGCACAAGGTGATGGGAAATGAAAACAATCCACGTGTGTGAAATACATGGCATGTTGAACCTAATCGTAGTGCGATAAGAACCCGTTTTCAAGGAAGTGTATTGAAAAAAATATATCATCATCATTCTCTTGCCCTTATCCCAATTAGTGGTCGGCGCAGCATGTCTTCTTCTTCCATACTTCTCTATTACTCGTCATCTCATCAGTCACCTGCTTTCTTGCCATATCATCATTCACACAGTCCATCTATCGTTTCTTTGGTCTTCCTCTACTCTTATCCACATAAATGAATGATTATAATGGGAACACCAAGATCCCTTGCGGATGCCCTGAGGAGACCGGGAAGTTTGATCTGCTTCTGGAGCGAGGTGGGCTGGTTGGAGTAACGGCCACCATGGCTCACGCACAATGGTCCACTTTAAGGACCAAGTGCAGAAATCTAAACCCCATGATAGATGATTATAATAGGCTTGTGTCCTGAAAAATCTAATTAGTCCTGAAAATCTAATTAGTCCGTCAGTTAGATTATCAAAAAATATTTGACACGTGGTTTTTCTTTTGTTCCGTAAACCAAAATTTACGAAGATACGACGCTTTTAAAATTTTCAATACGTCACGCCGTGCTATAATTTTTAGTGCGTTGTGACGTCACGAGCCCCCACTCCCGAGTTTTGATGCGTTTTATCTTTGTCAATATTCATTGATTTACAAAAACAAAAATTACGCGTCCATTATTTTCCAATACTCTAACTGACGGACTAAATTAGATTTGCAATTTTTTGATGGTGGAAACTAGCCTACTCTGTATAAATACATATTTGTTTCAATCAACATACAATCCGATACTGACCTGCAAATTGCTAATACGTGAGAAAAATTCATCGCGGGCAACCCTCCCCACCCACGAATGCGTGGTCTGGAACTGGTCAAATGTGGGTGTACTGTCAAATTTATTTAATACATTTTCAACTTTATTACTAAAGAATTAGGTTCAAAGTTGATCGAGACCTTCGGGTAGCTTGATTTGCACCCTTCCGGGATTACAGTCATGGTGATTAGACAAGAATATAGACATGAATTATGCGTTCGACCATCAAAGACCGCCTTGATGCACAAGAGCATACTTTGCATGGCTCCAAAAATATTTAATAAATTACCAAATGGAATTAAGGACTTAAACATTATTCAATTTAAAAACAAATTAAGACATCTATTATTGGAAAAATGTTATGACGCATTCCTTAATGAGAAATTGTAACATACTTGACATTGATGTTTATTTAATTGACATTGTACATTTTATTCTATTATTGACATTGTATTATTATCTTTATTTCCGTTAATTATTTACCTCACTCATTTTCTTCATTTATTTTTTTACTCAATTGTTAATGTTTTTGCTTTTTTTTCTGTTAAGTTATTTTGTGTTTAATTATTTACTAAGTTGATTATCCTTTTTTATAATAATGACTGATAATGTGAAAGAGTGTACACCTTTAGGGTAGATTTTTGAGGAACGAATTATTTATTATTAAGATCTGAAAAGAATTTGAATTTTGAAAGTTGATGTCATGTCTTATTTTTGTCTACAGGAAGTCCTCAAGAAACACCTGGCAACTCTTCTAGAATATTCAACGTTCACTCAGACGGACGACACACATTGCGCACGACTGACTCTGTCGCAGAGTGCGCGCGACAGACGCGAGGTGCTGTCACAGTACAGTAGAGACGCTCACACACAGTCCTCGAGATATAAGGTTGGTTTAATGCCTGTAATAAATCATGATCTGTCAAATGACCGATTTGTTCGAGACACCATTGTTTAACTATTGTGTCTACTTCGTGGACAGATCAAGGGATAATACCAGCCTATTACTGTCCCACTGCTGGGCAAAGGCCTCTTGCCACCTTTTTTTTATGGGAAAACCCCATTCATGTTCCTTCATCGCCCTTTGTGTTCCGGGGCCACGGTATCTCTTTCGAATAGTCCCGCAGCCCCGGCAGGCATCGGCCCTTGCAGACCCCTTCCTTATTGCTGACTCTCTTTGAGGCGCGCGTGGAACACTCCTGCGCCGTCGACACGGCCTGTCGTCATGAGACGGACGGACGGCGAGCTAGCCCATAGCTCACCGTCCACAGGCCCGGCCAAGGTGGCAAGAGGCCTGTGGACGGTGAGCTATGGGCTCGAAAAAAAAAAGGAGTTTGAATTTAATGGCCGGCCTAACTTCCGCCATTTTTTTATTTCAAAGTTTCGGCCACCCATAAAACCTATTTAAATCGATAACAAAATGTTCCTAAGTGTTACGTTTCCGAGATAATTATGAGCTATCAAAGTTCAAAGTACATTCACTGATGACATGTTCAGCACAACCTCGATTTGATCAGACACACATAAAATGTGTATCAATCGATAGCCGGCATCAATACAAACAAGTTTCGTATGGGACAAAACGTTCTAAAGTGTCACGTTTTAAAAATCTATATACCTACCTATCTTTTGACGTTTTGTGAAATAAAATGTTTTGATTTTGTACCACATCCTTCAATATGACCACAACTTTCTGATACTTTCTATACAGGGTGTAAACAACCTCATCACGAAGCCGTCAACCAAGCATTCTGTACATCGAACTAAGTAACTTAACGCAAAAAATATTGCTGGGAAAACGACTTTTTTTTTGGGGTGAAAAATCTTTTTTTGTGGTATAACTCAATGTAACGCACTCAACACATTATGCTGATGGATGGATTGAATAATACGGGGGTCATGGAGGTGTTTAAAGTAAAAATCTTACATTAAAAACTTGTACTTATTTAAAAAAAAAACTTGTGGAAAAGTTGGAACTTTGACCCCCAATATCTCCGTAACTAGAAGGTTCAAGGTATGGTGTAGATCAATAGTAGATTGTATCATAAGGGAGTAAAATAATATTTTTACGGCGAGGGCGCTTTTTTAATCCGGAGCGAAGTGAGGGATTCTTTAGTAGAATCCTGCACGTAGCGAGGGATTCAAAGTACGTCGCCCGAGCCAAAAATATATTTGCGGCCGAGTGATACACTCTACTTTTCATCACCCACTATGAGCAAATAAATGGCGCCCCATATTATATTCACTGTTACTTGAAGAACTCATTTTTCAAAACAAAACCATGTATATCTAACAATCCGTGAAAATTGACGAAAACGCGAGCTGTTGTCCGCGCGTTATTAATTGGTTTTCTTTTCTTCTTATTCAGCAGGCGGCGCGACTATAGGCCGTCGTACCAGCCAGTCTTTATTCAAACAATATTTGCGTTCGATTTCTTTGGCGCTGAACAATAAGATGTTCCAAATTCAGTAAGTGCGCGGCAAAGATAATTGCGGCACACTTATAAAGAGGATTAAAAACTCATTACTGCCCGCTAAAAGTTTCTTATAGAAAACACCACCTTTGGCTGCACTTAAAGGCGAACCAAGTCGTCCTTTTCGAATAGATGGGATGAAAACAATCGCAATGACGGGGAGAACAAGTGCCTTTCGGCTTCGTTAAAGAGGTTTTTTACGCCCTTTATAATACGTTCGTTGTCAACAGTTTGGTGTATCGGGCGCCTATTGCTCTGAAGTATGGCAGCTCTGCGACGCGCTGTGGGGAGCTGATCTTGAAAATGATGGTGAGTTACTTATTTATTTATTTAGTACATGGAGGACTTACAGCTAATAAAAACAGAAAAAAAGGAAACTATAGTCACCAGAAAGCCAATTACAAGTCCTCACGTATAGACTTATAATAGTAATCTATGGTGTAAGCACAAGAACACAAAACACACAGCTTTAAATAAGTAAGAAATGAAATGAAATGAAATTTATTTATTTTCCAGAATATAGGTGCTTACATGATAATTGGTAAAATAATTTTAGTTTCACTATATTCGACTTATCAGTCGTGCAAATATTTCTAGTACATACTAGAAATATCATTAAATTACATCAATGTCATTAATGTCATTAGTCATACACAATATACTCATCATTGTCATAATAGAATTTACAGCAGTCTTGCTTTGATTAATATTAGTTAGGAATAATGTTCATTATAGAATATATTAAATTAAGTAGTTAGTAAATTAGTTATTATTAGTAATATAATTATATCTCACTGTCACGACAATTCATCAATGTATTAATTAATTTATAAATAATGTCAATTTACAATTTAAATATACTAATAATTTATTTACATCATATCTGTTTAAAATTTAAATAATCAAGAAACTATATAAAAACTAGTTTGCAATTTATAAAGCTGAAATAGTATAGAAAATAATACTAAAACTAAAACCAAGCAATATTAACCTGCTCCTGTTACTCTTTTAATGCTAATGAGCTCTCTGCGTCGTAGCTGTACTGGTCCCAAGCGCGACTGTTGAGCATAACGTTCTGGGTTCCATTTCCCATAAGCTAGTTTCTACTAAGTTTAATTTTAATTTAGATTTGATTGTAATTTCGATTTTGATCTTATCTTAATTTGATTGTAATTTTGATTTTGAAAATGATTTAATTATGAATTTAAAAACCATAGCTGAGTGTGGGGAGTACTTAGGTACTCATCTGATTCTAAGTAGACACTCAGCGTCAAATAAGTAGTGCATGATGTGCTTACCTGTAAGATGTTGATACACTTGTCTGCGTCTTGAATGTATAATGTATCTTTCAGTGTATTCAATAGGCATGACGAGAGTATCAAACAATTGCAAATCTATTCAGTCCGTCAGTTAGAGTATTGGAAATTAATGGACACGTATGTTTTGTTTTTGTAAATCAATGAATATTGACAAAGATAAAACGCATCAAAACTCGGGAGTGGGGGCTCGTGACGTCAGAACTAGCTAACAATTATACCATGGCATGACGTATTGAGAATTTTAAAAGCGTCGTATATTCGTCAATTTTGGTTTAAGTAACAAAAGAAAAAACACGGGTCAAATACTTTTTGATAATCTAAGTGACGGACTAATTAGATTTTTTTCGTCGTCTCGCCTATTGTTGATGAGCCAAATAAATAAAATAAATACTAAATCCTTCGTTGATTACAGGTGTACCCGGCACAGATCTGCTATCAACAGTGAACCGACACAGAAAGTTCTTGGACTGGCTGAAAACAGCCGTCTCGGAAGCAACCGACAAAGATCTGTCCAAACCCACACATGGAGAGCAGGAGGATGGTAAGGAGCAATGATTTTTCGGTTTCATGTGCGTATTGTATAACTAGCGGACGTCACGCGGTTTCACCCGCGTAGTTCACGTTCCCGTGGGAGTACGGGGATAAAATATAGCCTATGTTACTCAGTAAAGACGTGGCTTTCTAATGGTGAAAGAATTTTTGTAATCGGCGCAGGAGTTTTTGAGTACACACACACACCTAAATACAAATCTTTCCTCTTTATAATATTAGTGTAGATTATCATTTGCTTCGGTGAAGGAAAACATCGTGAGGAAACCAGCATGCCTGAGAGATATTTCTCGACGGCATGTAAAGCCAAGTCAGAGGCCCATGGGTGGCATAAAAATTCTAGACACCAGGCTAGGCACTAACCACACGATAAAGACGATTACCTAATTAGACCAGTGCAGATAATTTTTGAAAACGAAAAAAATCATAGTAGGATGAAACCTATTGGAAATGAAATCGAAAAATCCACTTCCCGACCTCAGATCGCCCGTAATTTATTTTTCCTTTCATTTTTATTGTATTCTCTTTCATTTCCAATGGGTTTCATCCTACTATGAATTTTTTCGTTTTTTGACCATTTTCAGAGGTATCTGCACTGCTCTAAATAGTCGAGTAAAGGTAAGCGTCCACTTGTCCGCATCGTACGCTTCGGACGCATCGCATCAAACCTTTATTGAACAGATTCCGATCCGTACGGTGCGGACAGGTGGACGCACTTGTGTGACTTTCTATACAAAGAATACTACGATCCGTTTGATGCGATGCGTCCGATTCGTACGATGCGTACCTGTGGACGCTTAACTTGATGCGGGAGAATGAGAAAAATGTACGGAAAGGTTTGAGTATGAATGTAGATGGCTTTAAGAGAGGATCAAAGAAACGATGGATGGACTGTGTGAAGGATGATATGGCTAGAAATGGCGTAGATGGGTGAAAGAGGTTGTCCCTGACTTACTGCCTCGAAGAAAATGGAACGAGGAGGTGAAACCTTTGCAGGTAGGTGACGTAGTGCTAGTGGCTGATCCTAACAGTCCTCGTAATACCTGGCCGAAGGGTGTCATTCAGAAGACATGCCCAGGGAAGGATTGACGAATCAGACTGGTCGAAGTGAAGACTATGACTGGTGTCTGGAAGCGACCCGCGGCCCGCGTCGCGCGAATTTCACTTGTTGAGGAGTGCTGAGCCAGCACTGGGGGGGGGGGAATGTTAGCGACGCGCTCATGTTCTTTACGAGTAGATACATAGGTAGATTAGTTAGTAAGTAGTAATAACATAATTATAAGAACATATATGTAAGTATAGATGTACGGGCCGCTGGACCCTCACCTAAGACGCCGGCAGTTCAGTCCGTGCGAGCATTGCAAGCGGGTGCGCTTGTATGTGATTTTACCTCGTTTGTCATTTTTTTTTCCGTGTCTTTTGAAAATATAAGTTTCTTACGCTTCTAAATCGTTTAACTTCGCCGATTACCACCCACAACATCTACAGGAGGTGTCTGATGAGATGACGAGTAATAGAGAAGTATGGAAGAAGACGCCGACCACAAATACATTGGGATAAGGGCAGGAGAATGATGAAGATGAATAGTCGATTACAATAAACAAAAAAAAAAATCTAATTAGTCCGTCAGATAGATTCCCAAAAATATTGGACACATATTTTTATTTGTTCTCGTAAACAAAAAATTAAGACGATACAGTGCATCGAAAACTCGTATGACGTCACATTTAAGTACATTTTTTCTCAAATGTGACGTCTCAAGCCCCACTCATGATCTTTGACACGTTTTATCTTCATCAATTTTTATTAATTTGATAAAACAAAAACACGTATCCAATATTTTTCGATAATCTAAGTTACGGACTAAACAGAATCATATTTTTTAAGTCAGTCATCATCCCTATTGTACAAACACGTTAGAACGATGTTTATAGTGGTCGAATAGTTATTAGGTAAACTTAAAACGGATATAGTCAAGCAATCATTATAGTAGTCAATCGAGAGTTTCATAATGTGTCTTACGCAGTGTCCTGCTTGAGCGACGAATACGACGCGACACGACACTATGCAATGCGACGCGATGCTACACGCGACAAATGTCCTACGTGATTTTGGTCATTACTTCTCGAATCATGGAGAAGGACAATAGTACATTTTGATACAAGTGAAGAAAGTTTGTTATTGCAGTTCTCGGCTCAAAAACAACCTCGCCTACGGCTCGGGTGTTAATTTCGCCTCGAATGTACTATTGAATCAATCATTTGGTGGTTGGTGGTGTCGCGTCTGGCCGCCCTCAAAACAAGTACGCGTTACGTCGCGTCTCGCATCAGACTGCCGTACAGGTCGCAAGCAGGGTATGCCGTTGAGTTGATCGCGTTCGTAGCGTCATGTCGTATTCGTCGCTCACTTAGCTCACCCGTTAGCATGTATATCCCAGGTAAAGATTAATGGATGTACCTTCCCCACAGAGTCGGACGGCCACAGCGCACGTATATGGACACTGTTGCTGGGCGGGCGGATACTGGAGGCGTGCAAGGTGTCCAAGGAGCACGGCGACCTAAACATGGCTGTACTTATTGCTCAGGCTGCTGGTAAGTCTCACTAGAATTATATAATGGGTGTGAACATAACCTTTAGGCTTAGCCAAGTTGACAATCTACAATCGTTAACGCTAATAGAAAACTAACCAAATGTATGGGAATGACATCTATCATCGTTAAGTCACGTGGTCAAAACAAACGAATGGAAATTTTAAAAACAAGTTAACAGATTTAGTCAAAACTGTAAGTTGGCTACGATTTATATGGGATGTAGGGATCACGGTTGTAGAAACGAATACATTTCATTCTGTCATCTTGATCGATGTAAACTTGTCTACGAAAGTTTATATTCGTTTGTTTTGACCACGTGACTTAACGTTTACGATTGTAGAAAGAGAATCGATACGAATCGTTTGTAACTTGGCTAGGCCTGCTGGACGAACCCGAAAGGCATTTGTTTTCCCCGGCATTGCGATCAGTTTTGTTTGTCTAGCTAGAACGTGCCCGGGAACCTTTTAGTGGGTTTGACGCAGAATGTGCACAAAGCAAAATGTCCATTTCGCAAGGGTCGGCTTCCAATCTTGCCGGATGGTATTTTATATGAAGCGACTGTCTATCTGACCTCCACAACCCAGTTAGTACTGGGTAATACGATACCTCTTGGTAAGACTGATTGTCAGACCTTTTGGGCCACTACTTGTAACGACTGACAAAGATCTACAAATGACAGCCGGGACCAACGGCTTAACATGCTTTCCGAGGCACGGAGGAAACTCGGTGTGTAATGGGTGGTCACCCATCCACAGACCAACCTAGGCAAGCACGGCTTAACCTAAAGATCGACCCGAGCGGCTGTTATTATTTAGCCACGAGCTCCTAGAATCGCAAATAACATACAATAAAATCTCGTATTTGTCCACAGGCGACCCTACATTCCGTTCCCTAATAACCCGTCAACTATCGCTGTGGCGTGAGTGCGGCGCCGACACTCTGATATCGTCCCACCGCTGGGCAACGCTCCACCTCATCGCTGGGCAGAGCTCGCCCAGGGACAAGCTGCTGGAGACCGACTGGTTGAGAGCGCTACATGCTACTGCTAGGTAAGTGGGAGAGTTGCCCAACAGTACAGTCCCACAGCTGGGCAACGTGGACAAAGCGCGCCCAGAGACGATGCGGAGGCACCGCGCCACGCCCCCTTAAAGTTTAGGCCTATTAGGAAAGCGTCAACTTTATAACAATAACTCTCGTTTGGCGTGCGTCGTCAGTGCGCTCGGCCGATCGGTATCTTTTCATTCATTATTTCTATACAAAGTCAAGAGAGCGTTTCTATGTTGTAAGTGCAAGCAAAAATTAGCTTAGTGGTGATCATGCGAGTGTCCTCTATAGTACAGAATGCTCGGTAAACAGTTTCGTGAAAGATCCATTTTCACCCTGTATTTTAAGTTTAGAGAGCAGCGGTGGCCCAGTGGTGGCGGCCCCGACTTACGAACAGTAAACTCGTGGGTTGGAACCCAGGCAGGCGCATTACTTTGTGTAATTTATTTCATCACTGCTGCTCTCAAAACGGTGAAGGAAAACATCGTGAGGAAACCGGCATGTCCTAGAACACAATTCGAAGACATGTGACATCTACCAATCCGCACTGGGCCCGCGTAGTAGATTATAGCCCATTCCCTCTCTTAGAGAGGAGGCCTGTGTCCCAGCAGTGGGAACATTAATAGGCTGATGATGATGATGATGATGATGATGATGATGATGATGATGATGATTTTAAGTTTAGAAAGTGAAACGTTTGGTTTTTTCTACCACAGATACCTCTGCCCATACATACCGTCCCTCGAACAAGTGATGCGCACATACGAGAGCTTCTTCTCCAATGACATCCAAGATGGCGACGACGACGTAGACCTATCTCTGATTGAGAGCGACGAGATGTGCATGAAGCTGCCTCTGCCGCCCTACGTCAGCACCTATGACGTCACCGTTGTTAATGTAAGTACTGCCGTCCTGTCATGGGACTTGAACACAACTGATAAAATAGGGAATATGCATGTAATTTTTTCTTCACTTAAATCAATAAAATACAGTGTTATCAACCCAAGAAAAGTATTAAAAGTTAAGTTCAACTACAACTACTTCGTGCTTGTCGCTCAAAAATAATATTAAACTCCAAGCATTTTTCTATGACAGTTTAAACGTCCGTCACTGTCGCGGCCATGACGTGACGTCATTTACCTCAATCTGCCTTGTTTACATCTAATTTTTTGGCCTTATTATAGTGATTTTACTAATTGTATGTGCTTTATTCAAGCAAAAATTGCGATAACGATTTTTTTATAAAATCTTAGTGAAACTTTAACTACTTTTCAAATAAATGTTTTTTGACACATAGACTTTGACGTCACTACCGGCGTTATCGAGGACAACGCGTTTTGAGAGTGCGTTCCGTTTCACCAAAAACATGCTACATAAAACAATACATTTAAAATAAGTGATGTTTTAGAAACTTAAACAAGCTTACCACAATGTTTTTAAGCGCCAATACAAGGCATTTTAATAAATAAAAATAGCTTTGTATTTACACTTACAGTACTTATCCGTGATTTTCCTTAGTTACTATGAGCTCCCGATATTTCGACGCTGTTGCAAGCATCATGATCGCGGGAATACTGAAGAGGTATGCGGGTGGGTCGTTTTCGATTTTTTTCGATTTCGAGTTCCAGTAGTGCGCGTAATAAAAGACTAAGAAAGAGGGTAGACAGATTTGTCTGCTCATAATAAATAATTGTCGTCCCACCCGCATACCTCTTCAGTATTCCCGCGATCATGATGCTTGCAACAGCGTCCAAATATCGGGAGCTCATAGTAACTAAATCACGGATATCATCCCGTAAGTACTTGTAAGTGTAGTGAAAAACCGTGAAAGTCTAAAACAGCTTTGTATTTCTTCCATATTCCCTATATTGGGTCTATTTTAGGTCACTTCTGTCTACCTTTCGGGGATTAAAGACGTTATGTTTCATAAACTCACGCCTTTTTTTTTCCGGTGGGAAATCATCAAATGATTCCTCCCGCTCTGGGCGGAGCAGGAGGGAGTGTCAGACTTTTACTGACTAAAACCCATCCATGTTCCTTCCTCGCCCTTTGTGTTCCGCGGTCTCGGTATCTCTTTCGAACAGTCCCGCAGCCCCCGGTGAGCTGAGGTCCTGGGTTCGATTTTCAGGTCGGGCAGTGTTATTGGGTTTTTCTGAGTCTGATTTGTGCCTGGTTGTTGGCAATAGGCTCGCCTATTACACGGGACTTAAACATAACAGGCGACATGTAGGAGCTGCACTACTAACTCTGAAGGAAACTGGTGTGATATTATGATATAATTTTATATTTATCACTATGTGGCCTTTTTAACCCAAACGTTGACTGGTAATGAATGTTTTATGACATTAAGGGCCTATTTCACCCATCCGGTTAACGTACTTGGCAGATAATAAGAATAGATGAGACGACAAAAAAAAATCTAACTAGTCCGTCAGTTAGATCATCAAAAAATATTTGACTCGTGTTTTTTCTTTTGTTACGTAAACCAAAATTGACGAAGATATGACGCTTTTAAAATTCTCAAAACGTCACGCCTAGGTATAATTTTTAGCTAGTTCTGACGTCACGAGCCCCCACTCCCGAGTTTTGTTGCGTTTTATCTTTTGTTAATATTCATTGATTTACAAAAACAAAAAATACGTGTCCATTAATTTCCAATACTCTGACGAACTAAATAGATTTGCAATTTATTGATACTGTCGTCATGCCTATTCTGTTCCATTTTTGAACTTATTCGGTAAGTAGTGGCTATTTGGACATTGTGAAATAGCCCCCCCTAAGTCTGCATTTTTTTCATATGTATAAAAATAATTGTTTCTCATCTTCGACAGAACGGCAAACGGCGTCGCGTACTAGACTTGCGATATGAGTTGATACGAGCGCGCGCCTTCAACTCGCGCCCGAAGTTACGCCCCGCCGGGTACACGCCCGACCCCTTGGATTATAGTCTATGGTAAGTCACTATTACTCATCGTCACCTTTAGAGGGCTCCTAGCTTAAGGTGGATGCTCCAGGGTACTGGTACAAGGGACTTTGACCTTGAAAAAGTAATTCCTGCACTTTTATGAGCTTGGCGGGTTGTATTGATGATTTTGATGACTAAAATTCTATAACTACATACGTGTTACAGCCGCGAATCATATTTTAATCAACATACAACCTGACACTGGCCTGCAAATTGCAAAAAACGTAAGAAAATTTGAATTTCGCGGGCTACCCTAGGTAGCCCGAGAAATACCAATTTTCTTACGGTTTTTGCAATTTAAGAGGGCTGTCACATTTATCTTGTATTTGAGTGTTTTAAGAGTCTAACACTCAAATACAAGAAAAAAAATGATTTTTATTTAAAGGGCTCCCTAGAAAAATGATCAAACTTTCTCAAAAATCACAGTTTAGATGTGTGATTATGGTTAGATATGGCCATAAAATTGAAAAAACTGTATGTCCGAGAAAGTTAGATTATTTCTTTAAGGAGCGCTTTAAATAAATAAAAAACACTCAGAAACAAGAAAAACTGTAATAGCCCTCTTAAAAGTCAATGTCAAGTTGAATGTTGATGAAAAATATGTTAGTAAAACGTATGTAGTTATAGAATGAGTCACACTAAGGTTTTCGTTATCAGCATGTCTAAATATAGGTAACTCGGATAAAACAATCTGTTTTAATTTTTTTCCTTTTTTCAAAAATGACTGAAATATTAAACGTAAAGTAAAGTATGGTCTCCGCGGCAATTCCGACTGTGCGACCGCGAATAATTTTAATAAATTAATTTAATTTTATGGCCGGAGATCGCACAGAATTGAGAGAGTGGTATGGAAGAAGAAAGGGGAGGCCTTTGTCCAGTAGTGGGACAACGTAAACACTCCGCAGTGCCCGCAATCGGACATAACACTCGCGGCGTGACGTCATCGCAGTAGCTCGCGAAGTATGCGCATTAAATGCAGTAACTTTCATAGTATTATTTTCATGTGTTGGTGTGACTCATGAATAATTATTGAATGGGATTAAATGAGCTTAGAGGCGGGCTACTCTGGCGCTTCCAACTTTAGTAAGTGGGGAAAATGAATTCGCTCAAAAGGCAGGATTTACGAATTCATTACCTATACCTACTATTACCTTTTCATCAGTTTATATGTCTTCCTTCCAGTTTCCTCCTGGGCACCTGGTTCGGCAACCCATCCATAGAAAGCATCACCGGTATAGCTGACCAGCTGGAAGCGAGCGGCGAGTGGCATCTCGCTGTACTAGCTCTGTCCTACCACCCTGACGACATAGCGTGAGTATACATTCACTATTTACAGTAAATCTTGGTGAATAATGTCGAGACGACAAGTGTATAAAAAACCAGCTAAATGCGAGTTGGACTCGCGCACCGAGGGTTCCTTAATAGTAGATTATTGCATCGAGCACAAAGTAATTTATTATTGCGCCGAGTGCCTGATTTAGAGCCCGAGCGTCAGCGAGGGCTCTAATCTAACAAGCACGAGGGCAATTTAAATTACTTAAGGCGAGGTGCATAATCTGCTATTCTTTCAACTATTACCTATAGGAATAGTAGATAAAAGAAACTCATATCAAACAGTTAAAATAGAAGTTTAATAAATTATTGAAATTAAAAGTTATACTTGAGCAATTATTAAACGGAAGGTTAAGAGTTTCATTTTTAAATCAGAGTTAGCAGCAATCATTTTTTAAATTTGGAACAAGTAGGATAGAAACGAATAATACGTACATAAAAAAAGTATTGATATCGGCTGGCTGAATAGAGCTTATCCATTGAGATTGGCACCTTTTGGTGCGATTAAAAAAAAAACTGCAATAATGAAATTTCTTATACTTTTATTGCTCTAGAGCATTAAAGACTCGCTTTGTACTGAGTTTTTAGTGTGATTGTGATGAAATTAAAGCATAGTTGGAAGAAAAAAATAAAATAATAGCTATTTATTCACCAAGGGGAGTAAGGCACAGATTACTAATCGAGTGTGCATTTGAAGCCCGACGCGAAGCGGAGGGCCGTGAACCACACGAGTTTAGTAATCTGTACTTACCCTCGAGTGATATATACTGCTTTATACTACACTTGCTTACAACGTCATCAAGACTTTTTAATAAAAAACAAAACGCGTTAGTAATGGATTACTACCCTGATTTTCAGGGCAGTAATGAAATTCCATACAATATAACTGTCTATAATTTTGAGAAGGTTTAATGAACAGCTTTCAAGCCTTTTACTGGGGTAGTATTGGTACACTTACTAAGCAAGTGTAGTATAAAATCAAATCAAAAATCAAATAATTATTTATTTCGAACAACAAGGTCCATAAGGGTTAGTAAAAGACAAACAAAACAAACAAATTGACAAATTTGTAGGTATTTGGTTATTAAACTACATATTTACGGTATTCAGTTGTTTTTCTTTACATATGCTGTAAGACATTGCTTCTTGCCAAATTTCATGATTCGAGGACAACGGGAAGGTTTGTAATTCCCTTTGAGAAATCGCAAAATATGCGACATAAATGGTCATAATAGGCGAGACGACAAAAAAAACTAATTAGTCCGTCAGTTAGATTATCAAAAAATATTTGACCCGTGTTTTTTCTTTTGTTACGTAAACCAAAATTGACAAACTTACGACGCTTTTAAAATTCTCAATACGTCACGCCATGGTATACTTTTTAGCTAGTTCTGACGTCACGAGCCCCTACTCCGGAGTTTTGATACGTTTTATCTTTGTTAATATTCATTGATTTACAAAAACAAAAATACGTGTCCATTAATTTTCAATACTCTAACTGACGGACTAAATAGATTTGCAATTTATTGATACTGTCGTCATGCCTATTATCTTTTGATCGCGTTGACTTACAAGTTTGTTTTTGAACGTCAAAGTGTACTAACATGCCTCTTATCCCCGAAAGGTTAGACAGAGATGTACCCAATAATAGTACACCCACATTTCGATAGTTATGTTTAAGACCTAAGTAATAGGGGGCGAGCCTATTGTCATCAGCCGGGCACAAATCCAGACCCCGTAGCTGCTACTGAGAAAATTCCTGATGGAAAAACCCAATTACGCTTTTTCCGACCCGGAAATCGAACCCAGGTACTCATGCTTGACAGTCGCGCTTGCAACCAACAAGGCAGTCTGATCTGTTATTTTTTTAAATTGATAACTCTAATTAATCATCATCATTCTCTTGCCCTTATCCCAATGAGTGTTTTTCGGATTTTATCTGACACCCAGATGTCGCTACGTACGCGTCTGGTCTAAACAACTGTCAAATTGTACTGCATTGTATGCTAGTGAAACTTTTTACCGAAATTTCATCGTATTTGGATTATTTTACAATATGAATATGGATTACGGACAAGGAAAAGTAGCTGAACTAAAGATTAAGCTTCTTATGGCCGAATACTGAAACGTCACTCAAAATTTAAGTAGCACTTATATTTAACAGATACTCAAAAGTGACGTTTGGCCATACAAAATTTAAAGTTTAGGAGCTGCTCAAATGTTAAGCAGCCCTTAAATTTTGAGTGACGTTTCAGTATTCGGGGGTTAGTACTGCAAAAGTCAGTGGTACAAGGAAAAACTTAATGAAAGGTAACTTAGGCGGCCCCCTTAATATAAGGTCATTTATGCGGCACAACACTGAGGCATTTTATTAATGACGTAAAAGATAATTAAATGAAAAATAATCGTAAACTACAAGAAACTCGTGTATTTTGAAAGATGTTTAGACTTTACGCCAGTGCAGTGCTGCCACCTTGTGGTTTTTTTTTAAATTTTAGAACACCCTCATTCATTAGTGGTCGGCGCTCATGTCTTCTTCTTCCATACTTCTCTATTACTCGTCATCTCATGACACACTTCATTTCTTGCCATATCATAATTATACGTAATTAATTACGACCCGAATGGCGCAGCGGTAGTGAGGCTGACTTACGTTCTTAGGGTCCCGGGTTCGAATCCCGGTAGGAGCAAATGTTTGTGTGATGAGCATGGACATTTGTTTCCGAGTCATGGATGTTTATATGTATAATAAGTATGTATTTACAAACAAAATGTATCTATGTAGTATATCAACTATCTGGTGTCCACGACACAAGCCTCGTTGCTTAGTGTGGCACTAGATGGCGCTGTGTGTAATGTCCAGCGATATTTATTTATTTCTCTCATCAGACACTTCTTTTCTTGCCATATCATAACTAACTAATTAATCTTCTTTTTAATTCACAGTCGCGGCCACCTAATCCGCGGTGTACTATCACGGCACGCGCCCGCTAAAGCGGAGACAGCAGAACTGAAGGCGCGACTAGAACTTATCAGAAGACTGCGAGTGCCGGAACAGTGGCTCTTGTTAGCTCAAGCACATAGGGCCAAGTACGAGGTGAGAAAGACTTACACAATTAAGGACAATTTCCATCAAACGGCTCGCTTCGCATCGGAAAGGATACAAACGGCGACAGCCGATCACGTCCAGCAGGATGTCGATCGCTTGCGAACGTATCCGTTTCTGCGCCTAGTCAAATACAGGGTGTAAACCACCTCATCACGAAGCTGTAACCAAGCATTCTGTACATCAAACTAAGTAACTTTACGCTAAAATTATTGCTGGGAAACTATTTTTTGTTTTTGGGGTGAAAAATCATGTTTTGTGGTAGAACTCAATGTAACGCACTCAAAACATTGTGCTGATGGATGGATTGAATAGTACGGGGGTCGTGGAGGTGGTTAAAGTAAAAATCTTACATTAAAAACTTGTATTTAAAAAAAAAAAAAGTTGTCAAAAAGTTGGAACTTTGACCCCCAATATCTCCGTAACTAGAAGGTTCCCAAGTATGGTGTAGAACAAAAAAATTATCGCAATGACGGGGAGAACAAGTGCCTTTCGGCTTCGTTAAGAGTTTTTCGGTTGGGAAATCATCAAATGACTCCTCCCGCTCTGGGCGGAGCAGGAGGGAGTGTCAGACTTTTTATGACTCAAACCCATCCATGTTCCCTCGCCCTTTGTGTTTCGGGGCCACGGTATCTCTTTCGAATAGTCCCGTAGCCCTACGTGTTTTACACCCTTTACGTATAGTTTCATTCCTACCGTGTTGACGACCGATCGGTTACGACGACGGGCGAACGGATACGATCGCGCGTCGCAGTATACTTTTGGCTACGATCGCGTGTCACGAACGACGCCCGCGGTCAAGCCGCTGTGTGCGGCTTGCTAATATAGACTTTAAATACTGTGTACATGATTTAATATCGTTTAAAGATTGTAAAATCCGTTCCGATCAGATGCATGCGAGCCGTTTGGTGGAAATCATCCTATACTAGCCTCTTTATTAGACTCATTTCTTTTAAACACTGTTTTGTGTTTGTTGTTTCATTTCTTTTAATCTGTACGTAATATACGCGCTTTGGACGTGGAGTTGCGGAGACCAGCTCGTTATACTATACTAACTTAACCCCTTTAAGGCTTATTGGGTTTGTAGCTAAGGGGGCGTCTATGAATTACGTGAGGCGTTTAGGGGGGGAGGAGGGGGTCAATCCGAATCTTACCCAATCTCACGTGGGAGAGAGGGGGGGTCTCGGCAAATGTCACGTAATTTTTTTTACCGCAAAAAACAGTGAAAAATTGCGTGTAAACCAGGTAATTAATTAAGTAAACATGTTTCTCCACTAAAATATGGCTAAATCCTACACAACAATATTCAATAATAAATATTCAAAGAAAATAATTACGCAAATTATTATTTTTTTAAATAAATCTAACGCAATCCAAGCACAGATTATCGTATTTACACTAAACTACGCATTTTGATAAATCTCACGTGAGATTCAGAGGGGGGTGAGAGGGTCAAGTCAAATCTCACGATACCTCACCAAGGGGGGAGGGGATGTCGAAAAATTGCCAAAATTGTCTCACGTAATTAATGGACCCCGCTAAGTAATAACGATCGAGGTTAAGCTAAGCTTTCTAAAGTCCGTCCTTGGATGGGTGACTCTGCGAGCACGTTAAGTCGTTGATCCTGGCTGTCAATACTGTTTGTGAATTCAAAATGGTTGGTAATTAATTTTATATTGATGTGCTTTATTTCAGCGGTTACCTGCAGTCGAGGCTGAGCATCTAGTTGGCGCGCGACAGTGGAACGCCGCACACAAGGTGTTGTTAGAAGAATTATTGCCGGAGGCTGTGTTAGCAGGTAATATTACTAGAATGGAAAACGTTTATTTGGCTCAAATACCATATATTTGGAACGTATTTTAACATCTTGTGAAAGTAACATGAAATATTCCTATTTATTACGTCTTTTTTTTTTTTATTCGGATCGCTTGGCTCTGGGCGGAGCAGGAGGGAGTGTCAGACTTTTACTGACTAAAACCCATCCATGTTCCTTCGTCGCCCTTTGTGTTCCGGGGCCACGGTATCTCTTTCGAATAGTCCCGCAGCCCCGGCAGGCTTCGGCCCTTGCGGGCCCCATTTATTACCAGTCTACGAAGTGAATGTCTTATTCACTTCGTGGACTGTCGTAACTGAATGTCGGTTTTTCAAAAAAAAATATAGAATATTCTACTGAATTCATAGTAATAAGTCGTGCGTTGATGTGCCTGACACCCGTATTTTTGCTCACCTGGGGCCAAGAATTTGTGTGTGTTTTCTTTTTAAGGCTCCGTACCCATAGCGTAAAAACAGGACCCTACTACTAAGACTCCACTGTCTGTCTGTCTGTCAGCAGGCTGTATCTCATGAACCGTGATTGCTAGACAGTTGAAATGAAATAAATATTTAAGGGGGTCTCCCATACAACAAACGTACACGCACATTCACTCACCCTCGCATTTGCAAATGCATTCACACACCCTTACATTCGCACACACACTAACACTCACTCTCACACTCGCATGCCTGCGTGCGTGCTGCATGTTTAGTTTTAATTCCCTCTTTTTTTTCTTTGTATTATAGCGAGACGACAAAAAAAATCTAATTAGTCCGTCATTTAGATTATCAAAAAATATTTGACCCGTGTTTTTTCTTTTGTTCCGTAAACCAAAATTGACGAATATACGACGATCTGACGTCACGAGCCCCCACTCTCGAGTTTTGATTCGTTTTATCTTTGTCAATATTCATTGATTTACAAAAACAAAAAATACGTTTCCATTATTTTCCAATACTCTAACTGACGGACTAAATAGATTTGCAATTTTTTGATAATGTCGTCATGCCTATTATACCCTTTAGTTTTTCCATAAATCAAGTACTTAAATGATAATGATTAAGTTATGGAAGAGCGGAGTCTCCTAACACAGGCTTTTATGCTTAAAAGGAGGCTCCAACCACTAGTTTTTAATATTTACCTGTTAAAACAATAAACCTTTTTTCATTTTAACCCGACTGCGCCAGAAGGAGGGTTATGTTTTTCGTAAAAAGTATGTATGTATGTATAATTGTTTGGCACGTTCTGCAGCCTGAACGGCTCGATAAAGGGCTCATCATGAGGATTTTAAAATGGTTTATCTAAGTAACTAAAAACGGTAGAACAAAAAAAAAAAAAACCGACTGCTTTAAAACTAATAACTTTAAATAAAAACTGAAAAGAAAAAAACAAGTTCAGGAAACAGGACATATTGACTGCAACAGTCGGGACCCATTAAATACTCTAGACTAAAATGATTACATCCAATATGTAATTACGGACTAATTAGTTATTTTTTACGCAGTCGGGTTTTTTAATTTTTTTTTTTTTTTTCATTAAATTTTCAAACGTGATTTTTTTGCCGTTTTTTGCTCGATATTACATAATAACGGCAACAGGTGAAATTGACGAAGAAACGACGCTTTTAAAAGTCTCAATACGTCACGCCGTGCTATAATTTTTAGTGCGTTCTGACGTCACGAGCCCCCACTCCCGAGTTTTCATGCGTTTCATCTTTGTCAATATTCATTGATTTACAATAACAAAAAAAACGTGTCCATTAATTTCCAATACTCTAACTGACGGACTAAATAGATTTGCAATTTATCGATACTGTCGTCATGCCTATTGCTTTAATATCCTTCTCATATTACAGATGACCTACAAAGCATAGCACCGCTCTTAGAAAAAATGAACGAAGCCGCGAAACGTCACGAAGTTAGCGGATGGGAGAACGGCGGACAGGCGCTACATGCCTATCTACATGTCTGTGATGAGGTAAGGACAAATTTGTACTTCTTAGGGTTCCGTAAGTACGCAACTACGTCACAAGTACAAACGGACGAAATTCAAATGTTTGGCACGCTCTGCAGCCTGAACGGCTAGATAAAGGGCTCATCATGAGGATTTTAAAATGGTATATCTAAGTAACTAACAAGTGTAAAATAAAAATAAAAAAACCGACTGCGTAAAAAATAACAAAATCTTTAAATAAAAACTAAAAATAAAACAAGTTCAGGAAACAAGACATATTGACTGCAACAGTCGGGACCCATTAAATAATCTAGACTAAAATCATGTTGCAGTCAATATGTCCTGTTTACTGTACTTGTTTTATTCTTTTCAGTTTTTATTTTTAAGTTATTAGATATTTTTATAAATGTTTTGGATAGTGCGGGGGTCGTCGTCCTAAAAAACTTGTTGGCTGGAACTTTGACCCTCAATATCTCCGTAACTAGAAGGTTCCCAGGTACGTGTTTAATACTATATCTTTTTTTTTATTCCAGATCCGAGGCCTAGTATCGTCAGCGGAAGCACAACGCGACCGGTCGAGCGTACACGCGCGACTAGAAGCGCTGCGACCGAAAGTCGCAGCCGCGTGTCGCGCTTTAGGCGGCTTACAACCTAAGTAAGTGGAATTGTAGTCTTTCAAACTATTGTACAGTGTCACATAGCGGAATCTAATATAAAACTATACAAATAAATATAGGTACCTAATTGTAGTGTATGTTTGTAATTTCGAAATAACAGGTTTCGGTATAATTATGGTACTTATTTTGGATTTTTTGTTATAATTTATGTTATTTAATTAATTATTTTTGTATATACGTATTGATTGGAATTTTAGTTTCATAATTGTTAATTTTTATTTCCAATGTGTACTAAATTATGATCCTAAATGGATTGAATAACAAACATAATATTTTTGAATTGTTTGCCTGTTTGTTTCGTCTAATCTGCGAAACGGCTGGACCGAAAACGGGATTTTCACTGGTAGATAGCATATGTTATAAAAAGTAACTTAGGTTATTTTAGAAAAAAAAGGATTAGTGTTTAAGACATTAATCCTTTTTTTTCTATAAAATATTGTTTTTTTTTTTCTGTTAGTCAAATTCATTTATTTCAATCCGTTTAGGATCATAATTTTGCACACATTGAAATTGGGGTTTTTGAATATAATATTTCCCATTTCCCACCCAGGAGCGTCGGCGTCCGCTTCGCCCGCGCGGAGATGGGTGCGCGCCTCGTGCAGTGCACGCTGGCGGCCGGGGAGCCGCCCGCGCACCTGGCCGCCCTGCTGCGAGCCTTGAACTTACCGCCCGACACTACGTACGCGGCTAGTCATAAGGTAATCATCATCAGCCTATTCATGTTCCCACTGCTGGGACACAGGCCTCCACTCTATGAGAGGGAATGGGCTATAATCTACCACGCGGGCCCAGTACGGATTGGTAGATGTCACATGTCTGCGAATTTTTGGTTCTAGGATATGAGGACGGACATAAGGTAATGAAATGGTGTAGAAAACCTCTTAACGAAGCCGAAAGGCACTTACAGGTATGATGTAGAACAAAAAAATGATCGCAATGGCAGGGAGAACAAGTGCCTTTCGGCTTCGTCACCCTTTATAGTTATGGATCACACAGTAAATTAATAGGCGAGTCTGCTCATAGTTAATGACTATATTGCTCAACCAACAAAAATTAAAATAGAAATTATATAATAGTAAAGCGCACACGCGCTTCAAGTGCCCCTCGCCGAATGTTCGCCCCGCCGCGCTGCACAGTGTTGCCAACAGTACGACCCGCACAGTAATAACATGTCGGCTCCTTCCACAGATAAGCTCCCTGCTGGCGGCCCGCGCGGCCGAGTCGTGCGGCGTGGCGGCGCTCAGTCCTCCCTCCTCGCGCGCTGTTGCCAGCTAGTGCCACTACACCACACTCACGATAAAACTCTGTACAACAAGTTCAACTACTCTATTTATTATGACACTAGCTTCTGCCAGCGTTTATTGTCCCATGGGATCTTACTACCGGGATAAAAAATATCCTATGTGTTAATCCAGGTTATAAACTATCTGTGTGCAAAATTTCATCCAAATCCGTTCAATAGTTTTTGCGTGAAAGAGTATATACTCACAAACTTTCGCATGTATAATATTATGACACCCAAACATGAATAACTTGTGAGCCAACGGAGAAATATACTAAAATTCAAGTTAAAGAAACTTGAATTTCAGTATATTTTTCCGTTAAAGCACGGGCGCGTCGCTAGTTTTATAAATAAATGGAGTATAGTTTAAACTAATGGCCTTTTATATGCTAAGTGATAAGGGCTAGCAACTTCCGTTGACCCAACGGTCAAAATATAACATAATTATGACTTTCAAGGTATGTACCTACTGAAAGCGACCGTCACCGGTTTCAGATCAGAGTATTTTCGGCGCGTATAAGCTCGTTTTTGGACGCGCGTGTAGGCGCGTATACGCGCGTATTTTGCCACACGCGGAGCTCGTATAAGCGTGGACGCGCGGATAACCTTGTACAAGCGCGAGTTGCGAGTTAAGTTGTCACTTTTGCTGACAGCTGTTATTTAAGGCCGTTTTCTATCTTATGTATAACTGTCAGTTAATATGCCTACTCTCGTAGCTATCGGTGTTTCTATAAACAAAGTTAGCTTGAAATATCCTATCCGCGTCACTTATCTGTCATTTTATTCATAGAAAAATCAAAGAAAGCTTTTCTGTGACGTTTTGTTTCTATCGGTCCGTAAGCTAAATTTCAAACAGACAGAGATAGCAACCTACCGATACCTGTTGGTAAGTTGTTGAAAATGGCCGTTAATCAAGGGAAAACGCCGGGTACATTACAACCATCTTGTCTGTGCAGGCCGGGGAAATTAAGAACTAAATTAAATATACCAAGTTTGATATATCGGTGCACATTTTGCTGACAAGTAGCGTCACCTTGAACTACACTATAAGCGCGTGTACGCGCGTTCGATTTTAGAAGCGCGCGTGTACGCTAGTATGAGCTTATACGCGATACAAAATCCGCTAGTGTGAAACCGCTCTTAAGGGGCGTCCATTAATTACGTGAGGTTATACGGGGGGGGCGGGCGTGGAGCCGAATCTCACGAGAGAGAGAAGAGGGTCTCGGCAAATATCACGTTTTTCCCGCAAGAAACAATGAAAAATTGCGTGAAATCTAGGTAACTAATTAAGCAAACATGTTTCTCCACTAAAATATGACTAAATCCTACACAACAATATCTAATAATAAATATTATATAATGGAAATAAAATTGTTTTTTAAATAAAATCCGACGCATTCAAGCACAGATTAACGCATTTACACTTAACTACGAAGTTTTATAAATTTCACGTGAGATTAGGGAGGGGGTGAGGGGGTCAAGCCAAATCTCACGACATCTCGCCAAGGGGGGAGGGGGGGGGGGTCGAAAAATCGCCAAAAAGGTTACACGTAATTAATGGACGCCGTACTGCAAAACAGTGACAAAGCTTTGCTCGCTATGACAGACCACAGCGACGCGACTGGCTTATGTAAGGACTACCGCACACAATAGACAAGACTGTCTTTAGACAGACAATAGGGAATATGCACGTCATTTTTATTCACTTAAATCAATAAAATACAGTACTATCAACCCAGGAAAAGTATTAAAAGTTAAGTTCAACTACTGCTTGTCGCACAAAATTAATATTAAACTCCTGCAATTTTCTACGACAGTTCAAACGTCCGTAGCTGTCGCGGCCATGATGTGACGTCATTATCCACAATCTGCCTTGTTTACATCTAATTTTTTTGGCCTTAATAAAATAATTTTACCAATTGTATGTGCTTTATTCAAGTAAAAATTGCAATAACAATATAATAATAAAACTTTAGTAAAACTTTTAGCACTTTTCAAATAAAAGTGTTTTTTTGACACAATTAACTTTGACGTCATTACCGGCGTTATCGAGGACGGTGTGTTTTGACAGTGCGTTCCGTTTCACCAAAAACATGCTACATAAAACAGTAAATTGTAAAATAAGTGATGTATTAGAAACTTAAACAAGTGTACCACAATGTTATATGCGCCAATACAAGGCATTCATTTCATAAATAAAAAGAAAGAAAGAAAAAGTATTTATTAAACTCACACAGGACATAAAATAATTCGCTCTCATTATAATATGGAATGTAAGAAACCAAATATGAAAATATAAATACATAAACAATAATATTATTTAATATAAATGAAACATAGTTCTAATAATTGCATAATAATTATACATAATATAAATACATAATATATACATAATAAATAATATAAATAATACATAAATAGAAATTATTAATATAGTATGTTATACATAATGCACAGATCTAATATTCTAATAATTTATAAATTCATAATTATACACCCAATAACACATTTAATAATTTATAATAATATTATTAAACTGCTACTTAGCCCACTTCCTCTCTCGTAATGTTGCTGTGCCCGACAGGGTCTATATTGTTTTCTATTTATTATTTGATTACACCATCTATGTAATACATATGGAATGCAATAAAGATTTGAGATAATAAAAACAAAAATATAGAATTAGGGATGACAAAATTATTTAAAAAAGTAAACAAAAAGAAAAGAGAGATGCAAAGAGTTTTGTATTTTATGCATATTCCCTATTACCCTACAAGTGCGAGCGAGAATACATAGTCTGTCTCGCTCGCACTAGTAGGGTAATTGTCTGTCTAAAGACAGTCTTGTCTATAGTATGCGATAGCCCTAACCGTATGAAACCGCTTCCCTCGGTGGCACGTTTCTGTAGAGAGCTCTTGGCAAGTTAATAACACGCTCGGGTCGATGTTCAGGTAAGATGGATGCTCCACGGTAGCCTGCGAAATTCAAATTTTCTTCTAGCGCATAAAGGTGCAGGAATGAATTTGACTTTGAAAAAGTCATTCCAGCACCTTTATGCGCTTGGAGGGTTGTATTGATGATTTTGATGATGATAATTCTGTAACTACATACGTGTTACAGCCGCGAATCATATTTTAATCAAAATACAACCTGACACTGACCTGCGAATTGCAAAAACGTAAGAAAAATTGAATTTCGCGGGCCACCCTGGAGCATCCACCTTAAACGACGCTTGCCTAGTTTGCACCCTGGATGGGTGACCACCCATTACATACAGAGTTCCTCCGTACCTCGGAGGCACGTTAAGCCGTTGGTCCCGGCTTTCATATGTAGATCTTTGACAGTCGTTACAGGTAGTATCTGAAAGTCTGACAACCAGTCTTACCAAGGGATGTCGTATTGCCCAGTTATAACTGGGTTGTGGAGGTCAGATAGGTCCCAACATAGTTGGGGAAAGGCTTAGCAGATAATGATAAGATGGCGAATTTGCGATACTACCGTTGCCGTTGTCATACATACACATATAGAAAGTGTTCACTCAACTTGCTCCGTAGATTACAAGTGCGGGGCGTGACTCCCTCAATCCGGTAGACACTGTCATTTAACGTGTCGTTTTATCCAGGCAAGCCGATATTCTGATTTGTCAGTAAACGGCGCCGTGTACTCCTTAACGTTCCATCGATCTGCTCGTCCATATGTAAATACATGGTTTCGAGTGTCATGCCAAGTGTCTGGAACATCTGCATATCCACAGAAGGAATATGCTGCGTATGGTCGTGTATCTCCAATAGCATCCTTCTGAACTCTGAAAGATAGGATCAATGAAGCTAGAACTTGTCTAGCATCTATCTCAGATGATGTTACAATCTGATTATTCCTACTCTCGGTATAGAATACATTGGGGGACGTGTCCTGTACGGTGTTTTCAACCACTGTATAGCATACCAATGCTAAAGCCCCCTCTGTGCTCTTCTTCACTTGAGGAGAGAGTTTGACTTTCTCCTCAGTCTTACTGAGTGCTAGGGAGACCTTTTCAAATAGGTCTACGTTATACTGGAATTGTTGAAACTTAACCGGGAACGCGTCGTCCATAATGTTCGCGCTTTCTAAAAACGCAACTTGGTCGTTCGTCAAGGTAGCGGCTCTCGCCCAGCCCAAACAATTTCGGGTCGGATTACCTGCTCCTGCCTCATTGGGTCTTAGGGCTACAGGGAGGTTCCACTCTCTTACTCCTGGTGCTGCAGTGACGCGCAAATCCTCTTGGATTCGCTGTCTACACACAACGGGACATGGCATCGACATATACTTCCAATGCGTGTGTGGTCCCATTTTACCAAAAGTGCCGTCATCTGATGGCCATGCGGGCATCGCTAACTTGTATCTGATAGATGAACTATCTACAATGTGTCCGAGTGCCTTGATGTATGACTCTATTGGTGTTGGTAGACTATGGTTCCCTGAAAGAACCTGTCCTGCGAAGGAATCTTCATCGTATGTAGATGAACCATCCTCTTGTCTCAACGTAATTAGACGAGCGTATAAGCTCATTGTGCAATAGTGTACCCATGCTGACTTTGCCACACTTTTTGCGAAATATGGTTGATTCGACGCTATAACGTCATACTCTTTTTCACAAAGAGGGATATAACCCTCAGCGGTGATCGCGAACTCTTTGGTCCTACGATATGGAGCTACTCCGGGAAAACCCATCATGTCAATTTCTGAAAACATCGGTTCATTTTTGGGTTTGGTCGCGACTGTGGAAAGCCTTGTCGGCTTAGGTCCGGTACTATTCGGATTCCGGGGTGGAAGCGGAGGTGCAGCTGTGTTTTCAGATCCTTTTGATCTTTTTGTGAAAACTTTGGCTTTCTGCTTCTTGGGACCGCTCGTACTAGGGGCCTTCTCCCCTGTCTGCGTCTCGGTTTGCATGTCTAAATTACCTGTGGTGTTTGCCATCGTGGCGAGTCCGCAAATTCGTAAAAAATATAACCAGACAAGTCTTGTGGTCTGTTATAGCTAATTTAGGATATTAACCTTCAGAACCGTGCTTTAACATAGGCGTTCCACAAGAAATCGGGTCTATTGTACTTGTTTTTTTTTTGTGTAATCCTATCTTGAACCCAATTTAACTATAGAAGGTAGATTTACAAAACCAATGTGAGTTTTTAGTGCAAAATTGTAAATACATGCAGTGTTTCAATATGTCCCGATGAATTGTAAGTTAAATAAGATATTTTTCGTTCATTCGTTCCGGATAAGATACGGGTAAATTATCTGGCTGATACCATGGTGTAAATGTCGTAGCCAGATCTTAGAATTGAAGTGCGTATACACGTAGAACGCTGGCTGGCAGAAATTGTCGGCGCTTATAGTTAAAGAGCCCACGACACTTAAACCTAGTTCAGGTGTAAAAATATACAAAAAAATAACGATTTTTAGATCATATTTAAAATCCTTTTTTTTTTTAACAGCGCCTACATTTTTTTTTTGCATTGAAGCATCGCCGTTTCGTGTTCCTCCATTAATAACGTGGCTAATTATATAGTTATATATCATCTGAGAGTCTTATCGAACTAGTTTTAGCGTCGTGGGCTCTCTAATTATTATCGGTGCCGACCTGCCAGCGCTGACAACCAGCGTTATACGTGTATACGCCCGAATACTTATCATATGGAAGGATCTTTCTTTAGAGGTTATGTTAGGTTCCATTTTAAGAAATGGTAGGCCACGTCATGAATTCCAAAAGCATTTATTTCAATTAGACCATTACAGGCACTTTTGAATGTCATAAAAACAAAAAAGCGAAGCTACAGTCCCAGTCACAAGGCACAATAACTTGATAAAGTACTGTAGTTGCACATTCCAAAGCGTAGATCTCTATGGAGAAGAACGGGCAAGAAACTCCCTGGACACTGTTTTAAATCAGAATATTGTTACATAATCTGAGTGATCAATTCTTAAATCTGGCCACAACATAAAAAAATATAAAAGATTGGATCTTAGTAAGTTGGAGATTTTTAAGTCTTATAATAATACAATGTGATTTTTGGCAAAATTTAAGAGGCGTGTGTTACGCCAAACTTGGAAAGATTTGCCGAAAATAGGATTATTTTAATTTATTTGTGTCATGTGACCAATTCTGTCCTAAATCAAAGAATAATTAGAAAAATTTTGTAACGTACAGTCAGCAACGAAAGATAAATCATAATTTAATAAAATAATATTATTCAAATTAAATTATAAAAATGTTTTTTTTTTATAAATCGAAATTGACGATATTACAAATCGAATAATTTTGTTTAAATTAAATGTCTCATAGAATGTTAGTAGATCTTCTTTGCTGACTGCATACTCTTGCTATAATGATAGGGATGATGACTGACTAAGTAAAATATGATTCTGTTTAGTCCGTCAGTTAGATTATCGAAAACTATTGGATACGTGTTTTTTGTTTTATCAAATTAATAAAAATTGACGGAAGATAAAACGTGTCAAAGATATAACTGGGGGTTTGTGACGCACTGTATCGTCTTCATTTTTTGTTTACGTGATTAAAGAAAAAATTTGTGTCCAATATTTTTGGAAATCTATCTGACGGACGAATTAGTTTTTTTTTGTCATCTGCCCTATTAGCGAAGGACTGGGTGAATAAACTAGTATTGTAGCCTATGAAATATAAATAAAGAGCAAATACACGATAGTAGGGACACCGACGCACTAAAGATTACGCCTCGAAACAGTGTGCTAGCGCTATGCGAAGCAACATAGGCCCTACTCCCTAACGTTTCGTCCGTATATCTCTCACTCGCACTCATCAGAGACGGATAGATTCAAATATACGGACGAAACGTTAGAGAGTAGGGCCAAAGAAAGGTTTGTTACGTATCGTATGTAAAAGATAGCAATGCTTTAAATTCGTTTTATTTTATTGATATAAAACAAAATCATTATAGTTGTGTAAGGATCATTCTGGTGCGTGGTCTTTATTCAATCTTACGCCGCCATCTTTGTTTTTTTTTTTTTTTTCAAAACATTTTCACGAAATAATGTCACGTAAGTATCGCTTGTTTGCGACAATATTGATATAAGTCGAAAAATAAGAAATAAATGACAGCGTTTGTTTTATAGGGAATATGCAAGATTCATAACTTTTTTTTTTATTTTAAAAAAATGCCTTTTATTGGCCCATTTAAACACTGTGGTACACTTGTTTAACTTTATAATACGACACTTATTTTGCAATTTAATATTTTATGTAGCGTGTTTTTGAAACCGAACGCAAATTCATAACGCATCGTCGCCGGTAGTGACGTCAAACGCTTTGTGTCAAAGAAACACTTTTATTTGAAAACTACTTGAAAGTTTCACAAAGATGTTATTATAATATTGTTATTGCAATGTTTGCTTGAATAAAGCACATGTATACATTTTGTAAAATTATTATATTAAGGATAAAAAATAGATATAAACAAGGCAGAAAGAGTGAAATGACGTAAACTGCTATGACAGAAATGGCCGCGACAGTCACGGTCGTTTGAACTGTCGTAGAAAATTGTAAAAGCTTTTTTTTTGAGCGACGAGTAATCGTTGAACTTAAATTTTAATTATTTTCTTGCGTTGATAGTAGGTACTGTACTTTATTTATTTAAGTGAAGAAAAAAATACTTGCATGTTCCCTATTGCCAATATTTTTTGTATAGACACATAAGTACCTATTTCGTTACTTAATTTAATACTTGCTCCCCTTTATTTTATATTCGAATACAAACATCGATATGGATGGATAGGGAGAGGAAGGCCAAAGAAAAGATGGATGATTTGTGTGAGAAATGATATGAAAGGAGTAAATGATGCCGTGACGTCTGACAGGGGAGAATGGAAGAAGAAAACGTGTTGCGCCGACCCCGAGTAGAGTGGGACAAGGGCAGGGAGATCATGTCATCCTTGTCGCAAATGAGCGATATTGGTGTCAATTCTGTTGTGCAAAAACTAAACTTAATTTAGGCTATTGCTATCTTTTTCTCTCTAATAAAACGGGAAAGAGACGGACGTAATTTAGAGCTGTCAATTTGTAATGAAACTGATATTTCCATACAAATGAAGGGTGCACGTAAAAACAGCAGGCCTGGCCAAGTTACAAACGATTCGTATCGATTCTCTTTCTACAATCGTAAACTTTAAGTCACGTGGTCATAACAAACAAATAGAAACTTCGCAAACATGTTTACATCGGTTAAGATGATAGAATGAAATGTATTCGTTTCTACAATCGTGATCGCTACATCCCATATTGTTACTTCTGTTTTATTTCCTTGTATTAGTGTAAACAATTGTTGGTGAACCAAATCCATAAATGAATATAAATCGTAGCCAACTTACAGTTTTGACTGAACTTTAAAGTTTCTACTCGTTTGTTTCGACCACGTGACTGAACGTTGAAATGATGTCATTCCCATACGTTTGGTTAGTTTTCTATTAGCGTTAACGATTGTAGATTGTCAACTTGGCTAAGCCTACAGGTCTAAAAACACGGTGAAGCGCAAGGCATAAACTAGTTTGACATCTCTAACTTAGTTCGTAGCTATGGCCGTCCTTTTCTCGCACTGCCTTTTAGTAAAAGATAGCAATAGGCTAAATGCAGTTTAGTTTGTGCACAAAAGAATCGACACCATTATTATGTTTACGAACAACACCCCCGTTTCCATTCACAAGCCAAAAGTTCCTTGTAACTGTAAGCAAGATTATAAATTTAGGACATTAATTTTGTAAGAGCTCAAACGAATCTTCTCGAGTCAATATCATTTAAGTTTTTGTTCTCTTCGATATTGATACGAACCTCGTTCGGACTCCAAATATTTGTAGTATGTAATTGTTAATATTTTTAAGACATTAAGTAAACGGTTTTCAATTAAATAAAGATTATTTTTAATTATTTTTTGTTGTTTTATTGTATGTGTATTATTATATGGAGAGCAGCGGTGGCGGCCCCGACTTACGAGCAGTGAGAGTGGGTTCGAACCCAGGCCAGCGCATTACTTTGTGTCATTTATTTCATCACTACTGCTCTCAAAACGGTTAAAGGGGTACCTTGAGATTAATGAGTAATTTTTAAATTTTCTTTAAAGTGTTTCTAAGGTATAGAAAAAAATACTTACTTGTCCCGACATTTTCCATAAATTACGTTTTTTCATCACTTTTTTTCTGCTATATTTCGTATTGAAATCAATAATGTTTCCTGCTACTTTACGCTTTACGAGTAGACCATAACATAATGATGCTATTCATATTTTTTAATGTTCTGAATATTTTGTGGTTCTTTGTTCAGCGAACCCCACACATCACTCACTCGTTACTTTTGCGGAAAAGGGGTTTTGAATATGGATTATTTTAAAAAATTGTTGCGGCAGTCGACAAGAATAAGAACCTGACTCTTGTAATAAAAATAAAAAGGTTCAAATTCTTCTTGCCTTTCCCACAAACAGAGATAAAATATGTTGAAAATTAGTTAATTACGTGCACGGACCCTTAATCAAATTTAGTTTTTTATTTATTTTCTTATATATTTGAAGAAATCCCCAAATTACAGATTTATGGCGGTTATTACTAATACACAGCGCACTCGTACTCTGTGAAGACAAATAAAAAACATTGTAATCGAGCATTACATTTAATCGGGACATAATTTAAAATAGTTACAGTCTAATTCCTGATAGAATCGCAAAACACGCGAGCACTCAATGCCTCTGTTCGTACAGTTTGAGTGATGTGCGTCAAAAGCATTTATTTCAATTAGACCATTACGGCACTTTTGAATGTCAAAAATACAAAAAAAAAACAAAGCTACAGTCCCAGTCACAAGGCATAATAACTTGAGAAAGTACTGTAGTTGCCCATTTCCTAGCGTAGATCTTTAAGGAGAAGAACGGGCGAGAAACTCCATGGAAACTCTTTTAAATCAAAATGTTGTTACAAAATCTCGGTTACATCATTAATTTTGTGATTAAACATATATGTGAGAACAATGTAGAAAGACGTGCACATTAAGAGCGTCCAGAGTAAAAGATTAGATCAACAATTTAAAAATAAAATAATTAAAATGAACCGTGGCAGCTAAGAGATGAACAGTCCCAACTGACAGCGCCCGTTCACGAACTTGACGCATGAACCGGCGCCATTCAACTCAACCATATCGAAGGGAACTAAATGACCCGACACACCCGCCACCATCAGCGAGACATATGAGTGAGCATGACATTCTCTCAGCCACCAAGCTCCCCGAAACTTAAATTTTCCCAATCAACCTTACAACTTAATGCTTTAGCGATAAAGTTGGAAATCTATTGAAGAATTGTGACAGATTTTATTAGCTTGATTTGCTGGCGTCTGTACAATTTTCAAATTAAAACGACTTTTTTTGGATCGAACTTAAAAAAGAAAAAAATCTATCGACATAAATTAAAACTTAGATAAAATTACTTATCATTACGCCTGTTTGGCCCGGAGTGAAAGGCACAGGTGTTTGTTACTCTCTCATTTCTGCAATGATTTTTAACTCTTATCCTATGTTGTAGAGGCGAGCCTATTACCAAATAATAATGCCCTTAAGTCTTTTTTAGGGTTCCGTACCTCTCAAAAGGAAAAAACGGAACCCTTAGATCACTTGTCCGTCTGTTTTACATCTAAAACTGATTATTCGGTGTTACGATATTAATTATTGCATTTCAATATTTAATATTCTAGTTCACTAGTTAGCCATATTTCTTATTTCCATACAGTAATATTGCCAAAATATATTAAAATAGGTAAATATTTGACAGCTATTTGCGACATTGCCAACTTTTTGGATGAACGCTCGTAAGGGATGATTCTCATTAGAACGGGCCGTGCCCGAGGCCGGGCGGGGACGGGCCGGAGCCCGTCCGTGCTGCGTGCTGCACGATTTATATTACACGGAGTGTTAAACGGGTTTTAACTTAATTTTAGGTTATTACCAAGCGAAACCGTCGTTTATTGTATCTTAATTATTATGTGTTTCCTCATAGAAGTGAATAATTGGATTCTTTTTGAGCGAAATAAATTTCTTAAAACCGTATAACTCGACACTGTCGCGTAGTGCTGGGAATAACCCGTACGCAGTACGGGAAAAGTGTTCGCATTACGACGGGACGTGAAGGGGGCGGGGCGGGACCGTGCAACAACCGTGGCGTCGAGCGGGCCCGGACGGAACACGGAACATGCACTGTGTAATATAAATTGCTTCATACAAAATGTATGTAACGTTTCAAATCCGTGCCCCGTCCGGGCCACGTACACGGCCCGCCCCGGGCACGGCCCGCTCTAATGAGAATCATCCCTAAGCCGTACCTAAGCCTGTAATATCATTATACTAATCTTCCAACTCGTTCCCTGCTCCAGAACCCGTTGGTTCAGCTCTCAACTCCCTTCTCTTCTTAGTAGGTCTCTCCAAATTAATCAGAGCTTCAGCCAACATCCCATGAAAGTCTCTAACTTTAGCCTTGTAGTACTTATTTTTCATTGGCTCCAAAACTTTCTCGATCGGAGTCTTACCAAGCAGATGAGCTAAGGGATTTGTGTTAACCAATTTTGTACCGTCAGGCAATTTAATATCTATATTTTTATTATTACTAATATTTTCATTTGTCGGTCTTTTATCTTGTTGGTCCATAACTTCGTTTACTTTGACAATCTTGTAGTACGGTGCTTGAGGTAGCAAGTGTGCTATCCTCAAGTCTTTATACTCTGCAGGTAACTTCGGTATTACAATCTTGTGAGGGATATGCGTTACTCTTGGCGTTTCCTCTAACATTACTTCCTCTGCAACTTCCGGTATCGAGTCATTACGGTCCATGTAGTTGTAAGCATCATCATCATCATTCTGGTATTCACTGTCCTGACTACTCTCGTTAACTACTGGTATCGGCTGCACCAGTCGGATGCTAGCGGGAGTCTTTTCACAATTACTCGCCTTGAATTTGACAGGCATTGCTAATTTTGTAGTTGTAGGCACAGGTTTGGTTTCAAATTTAGTCATTTTTATTGCCGGCTCTTTGTGTACACCTACCACTGCTTTTAAAGTGACCACGTGATTGATTATTACGTCCATCTTGTTTTCTGCTTCAGGTGTAAAGTTTTCTATAAACTTTTGGACTGAGAGAGTGTTATCGACCTCAGTAATCTTTGCAGTCAACCGGATTTCCTCAAATTCAACCTTTTTGATGGTCCTTCTGAATTTTTCTGACATTGGTAAGTCGGAAGTGATACTTTCGCCTTTTTTACGTTTTTCCAACATGTATTTTAGTGTGTCCGTCAATTTGGATGATGAATGATGTGACTGCATGTGCTGATTCAACTTTTCTTTGCTCCGGAAGAATTTAAAACACTTGATACATTTTTTGAAGTCTTTCTTTGAATGTAGAGATATGTGATGATTAAAATTCTGGTATGTATAGCAATATTTATTGCAAACATTGCATGTAAACCTCTTTTTATTATTAATAATTTGTTTCCTTGCCACCTTGCTAGTAAGTTTACTTTGTACAGCTTTCTGCTGTTTTAGCACCCTCTTCTTGATAACTAAAAGAGGTTCATCATCTGAAGACTCTACTGTTATAGTCTCCATAGACTCCTTTTTACGTGTCTTCGGTCCTCTTTTACGCTTCAAAGTTGGCTTTGGTGGCATTTCTACTTCAGTTTGATTCCCCTCAGTCTCAGTCACACTCGTCTCAAAGTTTAGTATGCTAATGCTAGAATCCTCATTCTTACCAAGAACAGCACCTTTCTTCTGTCCATCATCATACACACTTTTTGGAACAAACGGGTTCTCTGATTTCTTGTCTGTGAAAAATACATTGAAATTTTCATCAAATTCTACATAACCGACAGACTCATGTTCTAGCTTTATATGAAGAGTAAACCTCTTGCGTAATCGGAATTTTTTGGAACAAATCCTGCATGTATAAGGCTCAATATCCTTGTGTTTTGTGAAGAAATGACCAAAGAGTTTCTGTGGGTGCTTATAAGAAGTCTTGCAATAAACGCACATGTATTTATACAAGTGCAGTTCATCTTTATGAGACCTGTCTATATGCTTCTGTAATGCAACGCTCCCAACGCACTGTTTCCAACAAAACTTGCACGCTTTCAGTTCGACGGATAGCGGATGCTCTGTTGACTGATGTTCCGACAGCTCATACATGGTATCATAGTAAGTATTGCAGGTGTAACATTTAATCACTTTGCAGGCTTTCTTGTGTTCCTTAAAAGTAAACTTATCAAAGACTAGTTTACAATCTGGGCATTCAATCCGAGACGAATTATGATAACTCTTACAGTGCTTTGATATATGCACATTCAATGAATACCTCTTCTTGTATACATTAGAACATCTTTCGCAAACTAACGTCTTACACTTTTTAGTTTTTGAATGATCAATAAAATGTTTTAGGCTTGATGTGGAGTAACTACAGCCCACGCAGATGTAGACGGTGTCTGTGCGTAGAGAGAGTAATACCGTCTCAGCTTTGACGTTTAAAACGGCCGAGAGGTATGGAAGAAGGAGCTGTATCATCACACCATCATCATTGTTGTGATGATTTTCAAGATCATGTCTTTTCAAATCACGCGTGTTGCCAAACTTCTCAGGGCACTGACAGCAACATTGTGTAGACTTGGAGCTACATTTATGCTTCTTTTCATGCACCCTGTGCTCATCCTCGTCAGTAAAAGCACGTAAGCAGTGAAGACAATAAATTAAACTTGTCAAGTGTTTGTCTCGAAAATGTTCGGCGAAATCAATAAAATCTCTGTATTTATATGTACAGAAATAACACAGCTTTGAACCGGCAGTAGTTATTTTGTGTATTTGGTGTAAATGTACGGATAAATCATCGGGATCGAGAAATTCTGCTTGACAAATCGAGCATGTCGTATCGACGTCCGTGCTATAGTTTTCTATTAACTCTTCGTCTAACGCTTCCACCACTTCCTCGTGCTGCTCTTCCGTAGACATTATTGTGGTTTTGAAGTCAACATTGCATGTATTTTCAGTAATTTATCTTCATAATTTTCACCGTCGAAAGAAAGACGATTATTATTTTGACAATAGAAGAATCTGTCTGGCCCCGTCAATGTCATGTCATGCAAACCAAACAAAACCATAAACGAAGTAGAGGTTAGAGTTTGATGTTTCTTAACATGGAAAATCATTATCACAACGCAAACTGTCATTAGTCGATTTCTTGGTGAGAAGGCCAGGCCATGCAGAATGCCTTTACTACCTACGAACAGAATACTTATCGACCTTGAAAACTTTCTGAAAATCATACTAATATCTTTACCTAATATTATAAAGCTGAAGAGTTTGTTTGTTTGGTTGAACGCGCTAATCTCAGGAATTACTGGTTGGAAAACTATTTTTGTGTTGGATAGTCCATTTATCGAGGAAGGTTTTATGCTATACTAGCTGATGCCCGCGACTTCGCCCGCCCGCAAATTAACTAAAACCTTCCTCTTGAATTACTCTATCTATTAAAAAAACCCGCATCAAAATCTATTGCGTAGTTTTAAAGATTTAAGCATACATAGGGACAGAGAAAGCGACTTTGTTTTATACTATGTAGTGATTATGTGATGGATCAACACTAATATTAGAGAGCTGAAGAGTTTGTTTGTTTATTTGGAACGCGCTAATCTCAGGAACTACTGGTTGGTTTTGTTAAATCTTTTTGTGTTGGATAGTCCATATAAAAAAGAGAGTTAGCTATATTATGTGACGCAGACGAAGTTGCGCGGGTCAGCTAGTCATTTATAAATTATCACCCACCACACTAAAGAGCTCTGCATAGCTATTCACGAACGCTTAGATTCGTTAAGTATGTCTATCTTTTTAGACATTACGAAAGCAAGCGAGATAGGCATACGACTTTCCGAATCGATATCGAATCGAAGCGTTCGCGTATAATCATCAAAATCATCAATACAACCCTCCAAGTTCATAAAAGTCGAGGAACGACTTTTTTAAGGTCAAAATCATTCCTCGACCTTTATGAACTCGGAGGGTTGTATTGATGATTTTGATGATTACAATTCTGTAACTACATACTTCTTCAGTCGCGAACAATATTTTAATCAACATACAACCTAGCACTGGTCTACAAATTGCAAAAAACGTAAGAAAATTTGAATTTCGCGGGCTACCCTGGAGCATCCACCTAACATCTGTTTTTTTTGGCCTTATTAAAAAGTAATTTTACTAATTGTATGTGCTATAATCAAGCAAAAATTGCGATAACGATATTATATTAAAATCATACTGAAACTTTACCTACTTTTCAAGTGAAAGTGTTTTTTTGGCACATAGACTTTGACGTCACTACCGGCGTTATCGAGGAGGACGCGTTTTGAGAGAGCGTTCCGTTTCATCAAAAACAAGCAACGATAAATTGTAAAATAAGAAGTGATGTTTTAGAAACTTAATTAAGTGTACCACAATGTTTTAATGCCAATACAAAGCATTTTTAATAAATAAAAAGAGTTTTGTATATCTTGCATATTCCCTATCACGTTAAAAAATTATAATTCTTAAAATGGATTTGTATGAAGTTAAAATTTTAACTTGATTCATAATAAGATTCTGCTAAAGCGGCCATTTTAGGCCCCCAGGTGAGGTTTTCCTTGCTGGCTACTGTACTTTGGACGAGTGGCGGTACTTTCATAAGTTTCTTAGAAGTCTAAAAGCTTGACTTGCACTTAGAACCGGTACTCTTCATGATGTCAGGGTACTGTTCTGAACAGTCTGTTTGCCTAACGGGATGTGTATCTGTGCCGTCTTGTTGGCCCCCAGGCACGCCGCTAAGTTGGAAAAAAAAAAAATTCCCTCTTTCGCGCAAATACTGAGTCGTGCCACCCCGGTGCCGCACTGTTTCAGCGGGCCTAAAATGGCCGCTTTAGCAGAATCATAATATGAATAAAAAAAAAATACATTTCGAAATGAGACATGAGATAAAAATACAAAATCAACTTTTTTTTACTCTTTTCTACGCTTTCTTGGGCTGTACGTAGTCGTAACCCGCCCTACCGCAGCGCGAACACAGAATGCATGAATGAGTCTAGGTTTGATTAGGCAATAGACACAAAAACGACCCGTGACCCCCTCAAAAGACAATTATATGTTTTATCGCATACCATGGCCTCCTACAGATCTTTTTATATCTACAAAAGGGACCAGTTATCTTATAGATAAGAATAAACCTACCAAACAACTGTTTATTACCTCACCGAACAACTGATAAATAAACATGCCGCATCATTTTAATAATCAACATCAGTTTTTAACTACGGTATTTCTCTGCATTATAAAAAACTTGTGGTCTGCGCTGAATGTCTTCTTCCATACTTCTCTAATAGGGCCGCGATACGTTGTTCGACGGCGTTTGACGGTTAATCCATTCCCAATCTCCGCTCTATATCTAATTCTTTTAGATCTCTTTGCTAAAGGGAATACCTGTCTGCATATTGTTTGTTTAGAAACAGTCATATTCATATTCATTTTTATTTTGCATACCATAAGTTTTATAAAGATGTTACAATGGGCTTACAGCTAAGAACAATTATGGACCCTGTTAGGGCACAGCAATAAACAAGAACAAGTCTTTTATATAGTGTGCGAAAGCTCATAAATAACCATCTGCAGTCAAATTCAAAACTTTCATCACGACACGACGACACGACAAGTTTTAAGTATGAATGTGGATAAACGAGATCATAAGAAAACCAGTTACTCAATAACAACTTGCTGATAATTGGCTACTATATTTTAACGGTAAATGAAAACAAAGCAGTGAATGTCATTTTTCAAATTCTGTCACCGTGTCCTACAAAAAAAAACACAATATGAAAGAAAAACAACATTGTAATTACAAGACATGTGTGTATGAATCATCGGTAAATAAACCATCTTCTGTTCACAAGGTCATTCATTATAAAAATATCATGGCTAATTTATGACGTAAATAACTTTGTGATTATTTTTCTTATTGTTTACATAGCTTCGTTACGCGACACGTAGCTCAAAATGACGCGCAGTGATTATTATCTGTGCCGGGGAGTTGTGGGGAGATTTAGTTTTAAGGCTGATCATTTTTAGGGTAATTTCTCTTGGGTTTTTCTGTTTGAAAATATTTTATTTGTTTTTCTTGGAACATTATGTCACTGGGTATATTGGTATAGTCCCGGGTCTTTGCCAAATTGTATTAAATAAATAAGATGGAGAGGAGAAGGCGGTGTTAGTATGTCCGAGTATGGCCACGCGCCAAATTAGTGAAATAACTTGAATCGTGAGGATGAGGACACACTCTAGTATAATATGTGACTCAAGATATGATAGGTATTTATAATTATATAATCTACAGACTAATTATTTACATTATACACACTAACTTTTTAATAGAAATAAAATAATTTACAAGAGTATCAAAAAGGTCAACAGGAAAAGTGCCCAGAAGGCTGGCAGCATTGCATAGCCACGTTGGATAGCAAAGCTGATTCTTTGGCCAAAAATAGGCCCGCCCTCTGGTCACGTGAAGAGTCGACCAACCGTTTGGCGATTTCCCGAAATACTAGGTGGGCATTGGACCCTATTGCCCTAGTGTTTCAACCGCAAATAGCTCAAACACATAATCACCAATTAAATTATTGTTTTTGCGCCGTTTGAGGTTTTCAGCACCTGCAGCAGCCGCCCCAGCGCAGCACACTGTACTAGGAAGATATGACTGATCCAGCTGCAGATATAGGTCAATATTCCACAGCCCTTATTCAAATTTATTTGTTGTCGGTGCAGCATGTCTTCTTATATAATCCTTATTTCTTTACTGTCTTTTTCATGGGTCACAAATCTTGCAACAGCAACTGCAGAAAAAATGAATGTATATTTAAACTTAAAGTATGACATATCACGAGTCACCGCATATTGATTTGATTTATCACCTGAAACCGTATTAATGTTTTAAGCTCACTGTTCTAATGTTACAAAGTTTACCCGTGTTTGAGGCTAACCACAATAACCTGACCACCCCGAACCCCCTGCATTGGATCACGTTCGAAACGTCAAAAAATTCTAGTCTGTCATGTCACCACAGGCTGTCAGTTTTTGCCCGTACTAAATAAAAAATATAGGCTGCACCGCGCTGCCATGCACAAAATCAAGACTTTCAGGTAAATTTAAACATATTTTCTACATTCCCGTTATATTGTTTACATAAAAAACATTTCTATGATTTATGCCTCATCATTATAACCTTAAAATTTTACGTGTTTTTTTTCCAAGTGTTTTTTTTATTTGTGGTGTTAAGGTTTTTGTGTAACGGTATTTGTTATCATTACTTATTATTTCTGTTGTTGTTTTAAATAGGTATGTTTCTCTTAGTGTGTGAATATTTATAGCTAGGTGTAGGTAGGTGTGTAATCATTATAAATTAAGCTATTCACTTACACTATCTTATGTATTTATAATCTATGGTTGTTTAGTAGCCGTATGTATTTACAGAGATCACGTAAACCATATTTTTCCCCATTTTTCTAGATCTATCTACCCATTCGCTTCCAATGCTAAACCATTGTTTATTTAAAATTATGGGCATTAAAAATCAAGAATCCCTCGTCCTAGAATCTAACGAAAGTGAATTTCAGATGATTTTGCTTTAGAGATTAACATATTTATAGAGGCATTGTTGTAAATTATTTATGATGAAGCCATGGTATTAGATCTATAACATTCTATGACATTATAAATTTAAATAACCGGCAGAATGAAATGTTTCCTCAGCTTAACCTTATTCATTAAAAAATTGTACATAGTAGTCTATGGAAAGTCATTAAGCCTTCCAAATTCAATATTTGGGCAGGATATCTTTTTTTATTACTAGGAGATAATTTTTATCTATTATCATATATTTTTATTGGTTTTCATGTAACTGGCCCATATTTTCTCCATTTCTGTTAGAAAAACTTCATATTAATTATTTATTCCTCAGTGTCATCAATTTTGTTCAGTCCTGTAATCCTGTTTACATAATATTGGCTATTTATTCTGTCCTTCAACATCATCAACGTTTGACACTCATTAGTCTAGTGATTGCAAGAGTGACTGCTAAGAATGAGGTGCTGGGTTGGATTCCCAATTTCCCAGGACCCCAGATTATCCCAAATGTTATTGGGTGTAACCATCAGGAATTTATCAGTAGTAGCCTCACCCCCAAATACTGAAACGCCACTCAAAATTTAAGTAGCACTTAAATCTAACAGATACTCAAAAGTGACGTTTGGCCATACGAAATTTAAAGTTTAGGAGCTGCTCAAATGTTAAGCAGCCCCTAAATTTTGAGTGATGTTTCAGTATTCGGGGTTAGAGTCTTGACTTGAGCCCGGTTGATGGCAATAGGCTTGTTCTCTATTACATGGAACTTGGTCGTAACTGGTAAAATGTAGGTGTGCTATTAGGTACACCTCTGCTCAATCCTTCAGAAATTACAGAGCTTGATGCACTGTTTTAGACTTTCACGGTTTTTCACTACACTTAAAGTACTTACGGGATAAATAATTTTCATCCCACCCGCATACCTCTTCAGTATTCCTGCGATCATGATGCTTGCAACAGCGTCGAAATATCAGGAGCTCATCTGTCATTCTGTTCCTCTGTCATTATACAATTAATGTATAAAAAGGTTTATTACATAAAATGCCTACAGTAGACATGCCTACTGTTTACTATCTACCATAAAAGATGTAGGTCATACAATATCTCCCTGTGAACATCTATACTAGTATTATAAAGAGGAAAGATTTGTATTTTTGTATGTAATGAATAAACTTAAAAACTACTGGACCGATTTCAAAAATTCTTTTCCCGTTAGAGAGCTACATTAACACTGAGTAACATAGACTATATAAATTATATTGATATCATGCAAATTAGATGAGCTATCACAATTTTCGTGGACCAAATCGCGGGCGAAGTTCTAGTAATATCTAAAAATAGACTTGCCAAATAATACCAGCCGCTCGAATCAATCGTCAGGTTAAGCTGCTCTTGCCAAGGTGGCGTGGTGGTCACCTATCCACAGACCAACATACTGAGTTTCCTCTGCGCCTTTGAAAGCCTGTTAAGCCATTGGTCCCTGAATACTGGCTTCAGCTGGGTAAGACTGGAAGCCGACCTCAATACAGGGTGTAAACCACCTCATCACGAAGCCGTCAACCAAGCATTCTGTACATCAAACTAAGTAACTTTATGCAAAAATTATTGCTGGGAAACGACTTTTTTTTTGGGGTGAAAAGTCATGTTTTGTGGTAGAACTTAATGTAACGCACTCAAAACATTGTGCTGATGGATGGATTGAATAGTACGGGGCTCGTGGAGGTGTTTCAAGTAAATTTATAACATTAAAAAGTTGGCACTTTGACCCCCAACATCTCCGTAACTAGAAGGTTCCCAGGTATGTTCTAGAACTAGAAAATAAACGCAATGACGGGGAGAACAAGTGCCTTTCGGCTTAATTAAGAGGTGTTTTACACCCTTTATAGTTGGGAAAAAGCAGGCACATGATGAGATTTTCCGTTGGCCACTATGGGTAGCCATAGATATCGCTTCCCCTCTCATCTCTTGTATTTCCAATTTTCCATAAGGAATTTCTTAAAAATTTACTTTGACTTGAATATAATATTCATAACTTTATTTGTCACTAGCTGATGCCCACGGCTTCGCCCGCTTGACAAATTATATACTAAAACCTTCCTCGAGAACCACTCTATCCATTGGTGAAAACAGCATGAAAATCGGTGCAGTAGTTTTTGAGTTTATCGCGAACAGACAGACGCGGCGAAGGTCTTTGTTTTATAATATGTAGTGATAATGTTTGCTTAGATGGTTTTGTCATGTGGAGACGTTGAGTGAAAGGCGACTAACAAAAGGTTTACAAGGCAGATGTGGGTGGCAACGCCGGTAGAGGACTCCCTAAAAGGATATACACTGACCTTATTGGTGAGGTTCTTCAGAAAGATCAGGTGCGTAGTACTTGCTACCGGAGTGCGATCAGCAGGGCTATTACGTATCTTTCTGATAACCAGTGACTATCAAGCTTCGGTTGTACACCGAACTTTGATGGCAACCGTGAATGTCATAATATTGGTATTACGTATCACACTGAGTGGATATCACTTTACGGTGACTAACAGGGTCATACATAATACGAAACTAACCTTTTGACAGTTAATTGATGGACACTGAGCCCAGTTACTATCATTTCGAGCTGTCAACAGAGATACGTAATAGCCCTACAGATGTATGAACGTGGACGAGGCAAAAGGAGGCGGCGGTTAGTGATCTTTGCAGGTGTCATTCTGTGGTATCTGCCTACCCTTAAGTGAAAAAGGCCGGAGTTTATGTATGTATGCATGAATGCAAAAAGCCAAGAAATAATAAATTAAGACGAACCCTGTAAGTCACAGCAAAGAGTAACAAATAATTGTTGAATTAAAAGTTAAGAATAGGCATGAAGACAGTATCAAAATATTGCTAATCTATTTAGGCCGTCAGTTAGAGTATTGGAAATTAATGGACACGTATTTTTTGTTTTTGTAAATCAATGAATATTGACAAAAGATAAAACGCATCAAAACTCGGGAGTGGGGGCTCGTGACGTCAGAACTAGCTAAAAATCATACCTAGGCGTGACGTATTGAGAATTTTAAAAGCGTCCTAACTTCGTCAATTTTGGTTTACGTAACAAAAGAAAAAACACGGGTCAAATATTTTTTGATAATCTAACTGACGGACTAATTAGATTTTTTGTCGTCTCGCCTATTGATTGATGGATGGACTGTGTGTTTGATATGGCTAGAAAGGAGGTGACTGCTGAGATGACGAGTAATAGAGAAGTATGGAAGAAGAAGACATGAGCGCCGACCTCAAATAAGTTTGGGTAAGGGCAGGAGAATGATGCTGATGACTTATTTGGTATAACTGGAGACATGTGGGTGTGGCTATTCACTTCTCTGCCTTCCCCTTCGTATGATACAGGCTTAATATTAGTTCTCTCTATAAAATTAGGTCAATAAAGCCACTGCTTTTGGCAGAGAGAATAATCACTACCTACTCAAATTGTTATCCTATGGTTTCGTGTTGTTCTTTCCTCACCAAACAATACTTTGGTAGTCATTTTTATTATTATCAACAAGATTATAATAACAGTCAGTTGTTCGATGTAAAATACTGATATTCAGCTGCATCTGGTTAGACTGGAAGCCGATCCCAACATAGTTGTCAAGGCTAGGAGCACCTCATCGGGTGGCCGAGACTACTAGAGAGTTAGGATGTTTCTCGGCAGAATCGAAGAAACGGTTAGCGAGGCGTTTCATGCACTGTTTGATGGTGGAGGTTTTGAGATCGACATGGAGTCGTTTTTTTCTAAGGAACCACGGGACTCCTGTTGACCTTTCGGAGAAATCGGTAGGGCCTGACGTGTGCAAACACGGGGCAGGCATTGGTCATGATGAGCCGAATGCACGCGTAGTAGAAGGCGAGAACCTCACGTCCCGGGGGTCACGTGCTGACCACCGTAGGCGCGGGCCTGTGGACGGGGAGCTATGGGCTAGCTCGCCGTCCGTCCGTCTCATGACGACAGGCCGTGTCGACGGCGCAGGAGTGTTCCACGCGCGCCACAAAGAGAGTCAGCAAAAAGAAAGGGGTCGATGCCTGCCGGGGCTGCGGAACTGTTCGAAGGAGATACCGTGGCCCCGGAACACATAGGGCGATGAAGGAACGTGGAAGGGTTTTATTTAGTAAAAGTCTGACACTCCCTCCTGCTCCGCCCAGAGCGGGAGGAGTCATTTGATGATTTCCCATCCGAAAAAAAAGGGACTACAGGAGCTAAACGCGAGTTTTATAATGCAAAAAAGCATATGATTCACTGCAATAAACAAAACCAGAAAAATATATGATATTCTTCAGGATATATGCTAGTATATGATAGTGTTTTGAAAACATAATACAACTTAACGAGTAAAAACCATACTAAACTACATGCGATCATTCTGTTTTTTGGCAAATAATTCTAAAAGCATATTAGCATGATAGTGTTTTATTTTTTTAGTCCAATCAATATATTTTTTGTAAATCGCAAAAAATCACTCATTTCGCACTATTCGGCGCGCAGTGACTGACGTAACAACCACTTTGTAGAACTTTATTCTAACAGTATTTCAAACGAAGTTTGGACCACAAATAGAGTTGCTAATTTAGCTCCTGGCGACTAGCCTTAAGGGACAATTTGCTGCGTGCATTCAGTAAGGAGTGAAGCCTGCCGAGAGCGCAAGCGGCGCCCGAACGTATCGTCTTTATGTGCTCTCCGAAATATAGGCGTCGGTCGAGATAGTATTACGGCTATAGGCTTCTATTCTATTTGAGAGAAATCCCCATACTGGAAACATTCGATACTGATTATAAAATGCACCAATAGATGACGCTTTTCGAAAGAAGCATAAAAAAATGACTCATTAAACAGTTATTTCAGTTTACGATGCCATTGACCTTTCACTCGTGTTTGTTTATCAACACTATTTTTAATTCTCGTTTGTTTTCATACAAACACATGATGACTAAAGATGCTTTATACTTGCTGGGGCCGATACATCCTGGCATGAGCTCGTGGCTAAATAATAAGCCGCTTGGGGTCGGTCTTCAGGTTAAGCGGCGCCTGTCCAGGTCTGTTCGTGGATGGGTGACCACCCATTACACACAGAGTTTCCTCCGTGCCTCGGAAAGCACGTTAAGCTGTTGGTCTCGGCTGTCATTTGTAGATCTTTGACAGTCGTTACAGGTAGTCAGTGGCCCAAACAGATCTTACCAAGGGGTATCTTATTACCCAGTACTAACTGGGTTGTGGAGGTCAGATAGGCAGTCGCTCCATGTAAAATACTGGTATTCAGCTGCATCCGGTTAGACTGGAAGCCGACCCCAACATAGTTTGGAAAAGGCTAGGCAGGTGATTATGATTTTTCCCAAACGTCATTATCTAAATTTGAAACGTTCCACGTTCGTATGAGATTATCAGTAGGCTTAGCCAAGTTGACAATCTACAATCGTTAACGCTAATAGAAAACTAACCAAATGTATGGGAATGACATCTATCAACGTTAAGTCACGTGGTCAAAACAAACGAATGGAAACTTTAAAGTTTAGTCAAAACTGTGGCTACGATTTATATGGGATGTACCGATCACGATTGTAGAAACGAATACATTTCATTCTATCATCTTGATCAATGTAAACTTGCCTACGAAGTTTCTATTCGCTTGTTTTGACCACGTGACTTAACGTTTACGATTGTAGAAAGAGAATCGATACGAATCGTTTGTAACTTGGCTAGGCCTGCTGGTTATATCGCGAGCGAAGCCAACGATAATGGCTAGAGCACGATAATAAAAAAAAAAACTGGCCACGTGCGAGTCGGAGTGCATGAAGGGTTCCGTACCATCGTAGTAGGAAAGCCAGCCCCCCTTCAATTTTTAACAAATTTTTATTATTTGTTGTTATGCCTTGATTTGCCCACGAAGTAGACACAATAGTTAAACAATGGTGTCTCGAATAAATTGGTCCTTTGACAGATCAAATTTTTATTATTTGTTGTTATAGCGGCAACAGAAATACACATTCTATGGAGAAATCTTAACTGTCTACCTATTACGGATCATGAGATACAGTCCGGTGACAGACAGACGGACGGACGGACAGCAGAGGCTTAGTAATAGAGCCCGTTGGTTACCCTTCCAGTACGAAACCTTAATAAACATCTATGTACATAAGCTAGGAGTTAATCCGAAAATGGATGTCCCTAGACTTGACACACACTTGCGGATTGACATTAAACCTGCAATATTTTTTATTCATTTATTTATTTATTTATTTCAAATTCTATGTTAATTCTATTTTATTTCTATTTTATTTCAATGACACTGTGAATCAAATTAGCTGAATTAACTGAATTTTATTTATTATATTATATTAAACGAAATAAAATTAAAATCAATCTATGGAATTTACAATCTAATCTAATTGAATCAAATTGTGTTAGTATAGGACAACTTTAAACCTGTGTATATTTATTTTAAACTATTAATGCATGAAATAAAAGGCTTTTTTATTTTTATTTTATTTCAAACTCAAACTCAAAACTCAAACTCAAATCATTTATTTCAATTAGACCATAACGGCACTTTTGAAAGTCGAAAATACAATAAAAGCAAAGCTACAGTCACAGTCACAAGGCATAATAACTTGAGAAAGTACTGTAGTTTATTTATTTTATTATTCATTTCAAATTGTGTAAATACCACCTTAACAGCTATGACGCCAATGCGATGTTACTACCAAGATACGCATACCTCTAAGTCGCTTACAAAAAAAACAATGAACTCACTAAAAAAAAAAAAACTTGGGAGGTGTCAAGGGACACCCGGATGGAACGAAGTTTCTTTCGATTAATTAGTGAAGGAATTGTAATTATTTTTTTTTCATAACAAAACATTCAACCACGTGCCCCACGCACGGGTCGACCTCACCTCTGCCGATTCGTTTCTCTAACTTGCGGACGCAATTCAATCCGTCGTTTATATTGATAAAAACTTATATTATTATTTGCGATATACGGTTAAATACGGTATCACTATAAGTGGTGAAATGGATGGTGGCTTACTATAGCAAAAAGTGTCGTTACAACTTTTCGTCTTAATTTTTTTCCGTCTAGCCCCCTTTCGCAACGCGCGATAAGGAACTTCGTTCCAAAAATGAAATATCAATAGTAGGAAAGCTACGTATTCGTCCACCCACAGATTGGCAATGCGGGCGTCCTCTCACGTTTCGCTATGCGGGTCAGCCGCCCACAACTTTGCATTGTAGAGGCTTCTACGACTTGTAAAGTAATGGGTCACGTGACAGCTCTTTCTCTCAATGTTATATAATGTTATAAATATAAAAACACAAACTCACGGCTTTTTTCCAACGTAAGCAGAAATTACAGAACGCCACCTGCTATACGATCCTCACATACTCCTTTCGCCTCGTCCACGTTCATACATCAGAGGGCTAATTCATGTAATTTTATGACGCGCCGATGAAGTTGTAGTGCAGTTGCAGTTAAGTTCAAGTTCGAGTGATAAACGGTATTCTGGTAATCTTTGAACTGCGCGTAAGCTGCGCGTGAACTGTACGACAACCAAAATCTTACCAAACTTACTTATGGTGTGGCCATATGAGAGAAAAAATATTACTCACTAAATAATCGAATAGAATCGATTACATTTCAATGAATATGACGTTATTGAGATATTAAAATAACACCCAGTACAGATTTTAGTGCTTTTGCTTACACTTAGTAGAATACCGATCACGTTGCGTTCCGAAGCACGCACCAAAGACGCGCAACAGTAGAATGCTGTTATTGCGCTCGCGTGACGCGAACTTGACGCGAGCGTGTCTGACAGCGGTAGAGAATACGAAAAGCGTTGTTTTGATCGAAACTTAACTGCAACTGCACTGCAACAGCACTTCTTTAGTTACGTGAATTAGCCTACTGGTCAAACACGCACGCCGGTTGCGAGTACTACGCACCTGATCTTTCTGAAGGACTACACCAATAAGGGGCCGTCCATTAAGGTGCATGCTCCAGGGTAGCCCGCGAAATTCAAATTTTCTTACGTTTTTTGCAATTTGCTGGTCAGTGTCAGGTTGTATGTTGATTAAAATATGATTCGCGGCTGTAACACGTATGTAGTTACAGAATTATAATCATCAAAATCATCTATATAAACCCTCCAAGCTCATAAAGGTGCAGGAATGATAGGAATAATCATATTTTAATCAACATAAACCTGACACTGACCTGCAAATTGCAAAAAAACGTAAGAATATTTGAATTTCGCGGGCTACCCTGGAGCAACCACCTTAATCACGTGAGGATCGAAAGCGGGGGGAGGGGGTTGTAGTAAGATATCACGTGTATTTAATTTTTCGTCAAACGCGCGATTTAGTATTTTTATGCCAGTCAAAAACAACCTGCAAGCTTTCTGTCTAGACATTTTTATCATGGTCCTTCATTTCAGAATCAAATTTGATTATACTTTACTTATAACCTACCTGTATATAAAGATAATATACTAAAAAAATTAAGATTTTTTTGTAGGTACTTACTTATTAAAAAATACACCTGATTTTGGGTGGGGGTTAGTCTTAAACTAAATAAATAAATAAATATCGCTGGACATTAGACACAGCGCCATCTAGCGCCACACTAAGCAACGAGGCTTGTGTCGTGGACACCAGATAGTTGATATACTACATAAATACTTTTTGTTTGTAAATACATACTTATTATAAATATAAACATCCATGACATGGGAAGAAATGTCCATGCTCATCACACAAACATTTGTTCCTACCGGGATTCGAACCCGGGACCCAACGAACGTGAGGCAGCCTCACAACCGCTGCGCCATTCGGGTCGTCAAACTCACCACGAATCACCAAGAGGTAGGGGGGCGTTAAAAAAATGCTAAAAAAGCATTACGTGGTTAATGGACGGCCCCTAAAGATATGTCCGCTTTCGGGTTTTCACTTTCCTTTCCCGCGTTTCCATTCACATCAGCCTTGTACGTTTTGTAAGTAACCCATCATCTGCCCAGCCTTTTTCCAAACATGTTCAGGCCGGTACCAGTCTATGCGGATACAGTTGTATACCAGTATTTTACATGGAGCGACTGCCTATCAGTAGGCTAATTCACGTAACTAAAGAAGTGCTGTTGCAGTGCAGTTGCAGTTAAGTTTCGATCAAAACAACGCTTTTCGTATTCTCTGCCGCTGTCAGACACGCTCGCGTCAAGTTCGCGTCACGCGAGCGCAATAACGGCATTCTACTTTTGCGCGTCTTTAGTGCGTGCTTCGGAACGCAACATGATCGGTATTCTTCTAAGTAAGAAAAAGCACTAAAATCTGTACTGGGGTATTATTTTAATATTTTAATAACGTCATATTCATTGAAATGTAATCGATTCTATTCGATTATTTAGTGAGTAATATTTTTTCTCTCAAATGGCCACACCATAAGTCAGTTTGGTTGTCGTACAGTTGACGTGCAGTTTACGCACACCTTACGCGCAGTTCAAAGATTACAAGAATACCGTTTATCACTCGAACTTGAACTTGACTACAACTGCACTACAACTTCATCGGCGCGTCATAAAATTACGTGAATTAGCCCTCTGACCTCCACAACCCAGTTAGTACTGGGTAATAATATGATACCCTTTGGTAAGACTGGTTGTCAGAATTCAACTGAGAAGCCACAGACTACTTAACGACTGTCAAAGATCTACGAATAACAGCCGGGACCAATGGCTTAACTCGGTATGAAGTGGGTGGTCACCCATCCACTACATACCAAGTTTTGTAAGCAATATGAAATATCAACAGTGGAAATGCTCCTTAAGCGTTCACTTAGTCTAGCAATGCGGGCGTCCTCCCAAGATGTCGCTATGGCCCGCCCGTAACGTAGCACTGTAAGGGCTTCCAAGATTTGTAAAGTAATAGCTCACGTAACACGGCTTTCTCTCGAAGTTCGTCGTGTTCCCATTTAACTACATACAATAAAGTCGCCCCTTTTTAAAATGAGGGTGGGCAGACAATACAGTACATGCGTTTACTTTGTCTCACTTTTATAAATCCTTAACAGCATTGATATATAAAAAACCCAAGATGCACCATTTCGAACAAAACTAACACTCGAAACTGTCCCCAAACACTCACCACTACAACCCACTACTACATAAGTAGTACTATAATTTTTTTTTTTTGGGAATTCAACATTACGCGGATTGTATAAAGTTGTTTTTACAAAGCAGTGTGCAAAAAGCAATTAAATTTTACGATACGCGAGCGACTTGAGACTAATTGAAAATAGGCGCACAATTACTAATTGTGCCTGTATTTTATGCGGACGATTTTGAGACACTGAATGTGTATCTTGGGTTTTTTATATATCAATGTTAAACAATGTAGAGGCTTTAAAGACCTATAAAGAAAAAAAATCATACATCTACGTCGTCATATGGCTGTGCTGAGCACGGGGTCTTAATCGGGCAGTGTTATTGGGGTTTTCCACCAAGAATTTCTCAGTAGCAGCCACGGAGTCTGGGTTTAAGCCATAGAAAGCAATAGGTTCGCCCCTATTACATGGGACTTAAACATAACTAGCGAAATGTGGGTGTAGACATCGTGCAACGAGAGATGAGACCTGTCACACCACTTGAAACGAGTAAAACTTTGTGAAGTCTTGATTATGCCTCGAGGTAGAACATTAAGAAGACAAAGTAGGAAGATAGTTTACGACCTGTACACCTATATGTCAAAAGAAGTATTTCGTTACACAATTATCTCGTATACAAGTTGTGTGACAGGTCTCATCTTTCGTGGCACGAGTTGTACTATTAGGCACAGCTCTCCCTAACCCTACTGGGATTGGGGTACAGGCGTGATGTTTAACTTTATAATCGTGATAATAAGTTGACTGTTGACAGCAGCTGTCAGAGTGTGAAGTCATTGTGGAAGAGCTGTAATAAGCCACAAGCTTGTTTCCTTTTTAGGGTTCCGTAGACGAAGGGTAACCATCGGGACCCTATTACTAAAGCCTCCGCTGTCCGTCCGTCCGTCTGTCTGTCAGCGGGCTGTATCTTATGATCCGTAATAGATACCCAGTTGAAATTTTCACAGAATGTGTATTTTTGTTCCCGCTTAACAAAAAAAATTTTTTTTTTTTTTTTTAAATTAAAAAAGGTGGAACTAAGATGGTTTCAGAACCTTTCATGCGCGAGTCTGACTCGCACTGGGCCGTTTGTACTACGCACGGTGAATACTACGCAGACAACCTTTTTGAAGGACATTACGAATCGATCCATGTTAACTATGTCCTTATTTATAACGCCCGGTCCGCTTGCAAGCTTGCTATTATACATATTGCATGTACAGCAAATATATTCATAGTTCAGGGAGCTGCTGTGGTTTAAATATGTACAAGGAAAATCATATTAAATGCAATGTGGATTCACGACACAGTCTGTTTATATGTTTAGTGTATAGGGAAGTCGTTGTTACATACTTATGTGACGAGACAATCATATAGCAAAATCACCCCCCACCACCCCTCCCGACCCCTTCTCGAGCCAGCTCGCGATGCTAATAATAAATAAATAATCTCACTCAGATCCAGCCAGTCCCTTAGCTGCCCTTCCCAGGGACGCCCTAAGTCGAGGCCAGTACCCCACAGGGGGTACCCTTAGCGCGCTGTCGCTTAGTTTATATGCTTTGTGTCCCTGGCTGGAGGCCTTACACTCAAGGGCACCCCCAGGATAGTCTGATTAAGCAGAAGCCAGCCTCAAAGGGTGACCTGCGAGAGGCCATGTCGAAAAAAAAACATGCGAGGCAGTCTTTGGGAACTACCGATAGAAGTGAAAACTAAGTAACTTGTGAATTGTATCGTCGAGCTATTTGATTATTATTTTTGAATTATTTTTGGCTAGGCAGATGATTATGAAAGGAGTGTTTTTTTTTCGTTTTCTCACCGTTTAAACCCTGGACTACGACAAACATTTCAAAACCAAAATCAGCTAAATCGGCCCAGCCGTTCTCGAGTTTTAGCGAGCACAACAAACGAACGACGACGCGAATACCATGATTTTTGTTCACCCAAAAGTGCTCAACGCGGCAAAAGAAGTTTTTACTTCAAAAATATAGCATAATCAGCCTGTAGTGTTCCGACTGCTGACGAGCTCGTGGCTAAATAATAACAGCCGCCGGCCGGTGTCGATCAAACTCAAACTCAAACCATTTATTTCAATTAGACCATGACGGCACTTTTGAATGTCGAAAATACAAAAAAAAAGCAAAGCTACAGTCACAGTCACAAGGCATAATAACTTGAGAAAGTACTGTAGTTGCCCATTCCCTAACGTAGATCTCTATGGAGAAGAACGGGCAAGAAACTCCATGGACATTCTTTTAAATCAAAATATTGTTACAAAATCTTGGTTACATCATTCATGTTGAGATTATACATATATGTGAGAACGATGTAGAAAGACGTGCACATTAAGAGCGTCCAGAGTAAAATAATAAATCGAAAATTAAAGTAATTAAAATGAACGAACCGTGGCAGCTAAGAGATGACCAGTCCCAACTGATAGCGCCAGCTCACGAACATGACGCATGTATCGGCGCCATTCAACTCGACCATATTTAAGGGAACTAAATGATCCGACACACCCGCCACCATCAGCGAGACATTTGAGTGAGCATGACATTCTCTCAGCCACCAAGGCATATTCAAGTCAATGAAAGATAACTAAATGTAGGTGGTGGCTGAACAGTACAAAGTACTCACACATGTGCTATGCAATTATATAATACTAAAAACCGGAATCTATACAATGCAAGTAGGTATATTTTTACAATCTTCTGCAGCTTCCACAATACATTAACATGGGAATCAATTCTTCTTCTTCTTCTTTGCGTGTTGATAGGCTCAAACCATGCCCGACAAGTACAATCAATTAGTTTGCCCTTATGTTTGTGGAGCAGGACCAGCATTACCACCACCACCGGACCAGATCTTGGTTAAACCGCGCTTGCCTAGGTGGGTCCGTGGATGGGTGACCACCCATTATTAAATACCAAGTTTCCTCCGTGCCTGGAAAAGTACGGTAAGCCGTTGGTCCCGGCTGTTATTTGTAGATCTTTGACAGTCGTTACAGGTAATCAGTGGCGCGAAAGTCTGACAACCAGTCTTACCAAGGGGTATCGTATGACCTTGTACTAACTGGGTTGTTGAGGTCAGATAGGCAGTCGCTCCATGTAAAATACTGGTATTCAGCTGCATCCGGTTTGACTGGAAGCCGACCCCAAAGTGTAACTAGTACTTCCGGTACAGTCATTTCATTGTCAGTAATTAATTGAAATACACTTTGTTTTTGTATTATGAAACCTGTTTTACCTTAAATATTGTTCAGATTGAAACTGTTTTTTCCTTAATGCGATCTAAAATGAATACATAATGTTGTTCAGGCTTTATCTCTCTAAATGCGTTGAGCAAACATACATGAATAAATAAAATATTGTGAATTTAAAACATACAGACGCCAGCAGCTACAATAATCTGTCGAATTTCTTTTATAGATTTTCAACTTTATCGCTAAAGCATTAGGTTCATGGTTGATTGGGAAAATTTGCATGTTTCGGTTAGCTTGATGCGCTGGCGTCTGTGGATAGCTGTTGTTATGGCGCATTGGATTTGAATAAAGTCATGGTGTCCCCATATACACTTCTACACTAATATTATAAAAGAGGTAAAAATTGGAAGTTTGTGTGTGGAGGGTAATCTTCGGAACTACAGCAGGCTTAGCCAAGTTGACAATCTACAATCGTTAACACTAGTAGAATGACATCATATCAACGTTAAATCACGTGATCAACACAAACGTATAGAAAATTCGTAGACAAGTTTAAATCGATCAAAATGATAGTAGTATAGAATGTTATCGTTTCTACAATGTTGATCGCTATACTCTTTGGTAGGAACGCTCACCATAGACTAAAGTGTAGGTTTTTTATACAGACATTAGAGAACGAGCTATCGACTCAGTCGTGTCAAGTTGGCTACCAATTTAGCGCTTTCTACAGTGGCTTACGCCGAGGTGTTTACGATTGTAGAAAGAGAATCGATATGAAACGTTTGTAACTTGGCTAGTTACAAACGTTTCATATCGATTCTCTTTCCTGCTCTGATGCCTCTCTTTTGCTGATCTGATTCCGAAAATCTCTCTTACTAATGAGAAGCTACATTATCCGAGAAATAGCTCTCAGGCATGCTGTTTTGTTTTCCTCACGATGTTTTCCTTCATGTGATAATTATACAATACCTACAGTCGTGGTCTTTACGGCCTGTTCAGTCAATTTTTTTTTCGCTTAAATCATGCGGAGGCGCCGAGCCACGCCCCCTTAAGGTTTAGGCCTATTAGGAAAGCGTCAACTTTGGCGCGCAAAATAACAATAACTCTCGCTTGGCGTGTCTTCCGTGCGCTCGGCCGATCGGTATCTTTTCATTTATTATTTGTTAAGATTTAATACTAAAACACTGTTTTTGGAGTGGGGGGGGGGGGGGGGGCTGGTAATTGGCTGGTAATATATGGTTTTCCTAGTGCAGATACCAGTCTCCCACAAATGATTTATCAGATGTAGTACAATCATATTTTTAAGGCGCCTTTGTGGAAGGGAAATAAAATGTTTATTTATTATTATTTTTTATTTATTATTTCTATACAAAGTCAACGGGGCGGGGCTAGAGAGCGTTTCTATGTTGTAAGTGCAAGCAAAAATTAGCTTAGTGCTGATCAGGCGGGAGTGTCCTCGATAGTACATGTATTCGAAGATCCAATAAGAGATGCGTGTCTTGGGTTCGAACTCGAGATCTATGACAGTTTGGTAGTCCGACGGTCACACAACTAGGCTATTACTCCCCAACCTAACAATCAATGTGCAATTTGTACCCAAAAATAACGAAAACCTTTCTCTCTTTTTCCAGATCTTGAAATGCAGTGATAAACAACTCAAAAAATTCACCATTTTATTTCAACGTCCAAATCTTAACAAACACTCTTTGGGTATCCAAAATTTACCATTCGGCAAAGTACGGGCAGAACGAGACAGCAAGAAACTTCAAAACTGTTATAATAAGCTTCTATAAGCGCGGCCAATAATCTTGGTATCAAGATAAAAGGCAATTCAGTTGTGGGTTGACAGAAGGGTTCATCACAATAATGGAAAACCTGACTGTACTATCCTTCCGGAAGTCGGAGGACATCAAGCGTCTTGCTAGACATTTCCAAAACGTTGTTAACCACCCTCTGACTCAACAAAACAAAACTTTACACTCCTATTTAAGGAGTTTAGATTCCACGCACAAGAAGATTTATTTACAAAAGAGAGATTATGTTGAAGTTGAATATATATTTACAACTGAGAAGAAGTCGAACCTCCAGAGACAGAGGTTCAACAGTCTTCCTGTAAGCGAAGTTCCTGAATTGTTGAAAGCTGAACTGTTTAATTTTACTTCTGAAGACGCGAAGCAAGTGCATATTTGCACCGATTGCAATGTTGAAATTGAATTGAATGATGAAGAGCCACTGATGGAATCGCTTCAGAAACACTTCAATTCTGATGCCCATTTACCGAAGTTGAGACGAGAGAGTATTGATGTAGCAGAGCCTATTATACTGCCGAATATGTCTCGACGTCTTTCTGCCATGGGAGAGACTCCTTTGCCGAAGATCAAAGAACTTAGCATTACAACTAAACCAGTTGAGAGATTAGAACGCAATTTCTCGTCGAAACTCAGTACTGCGTTGATGAAACACCTCCCCGACGCTTCGGAAGCTAGCGTCGATGCTGCGCTGAAGTTCTACCAAGAAATCTACGATAGGTTATGTTCTGATGTCTCAAATGTAGATTTTTCTACGCAAACGTCTTCAGTTGCTCCAATAATTATGAGTATTAAGGATAATGTTTACCAAAATTTCGCTGCGGATGCCAACAAGAATATAGACAATGACGAAAACGAGCAAGCCGCTGAAAAGCCGAAGAATCAACCGAAGAAATATCGTTACTATGGTCCTATTGAGGCCTTGATTGTGAAGCTGCTCGTCAATCACAAGTTGCTGTCTTTAATCGATGACAGAACTGGGAAGCTTGCTTTCTTTTGCATCACCTGCGAGTATTATACTCTACGATTCCATTATGATAGTGTTTTGAACCATGTGTTCAGTGAAACTCATATTCACAACCTTTCCTGTATCTTACAGTCTGATAAGAGCATTTCCTTCTCTATGACTGAACCATCAATCGAGAATATTAAGGAGATGAATGAAAAGTTCCTTCTTAGCCATGATATTACTTTTACCCCCAACGGATTGTACTGCCGTCTTTGCAACGCTTCGATCGACTCTATTGAAGCTTCTATTCTCCATATCCTTGACGAGAAGCATCTTGCGAAGTTATCAGACGAGCTCTTCATCCGTATGAAGGAGACTGACCCCGATCGCTCGATCCCCGAAGAATGGGGGCCTAAAGATTTGAACTGGACTAAGTACTTAGCTAGCGTCGGTAAACCGCATAATAATCGTGACCATGTCATAATAGAAAACTTTATCAAGCCTTCGGGAAAGATCGGAAACTATTGTACCTGTTGCGATATGACTTTGAAAGGACCTAGGCAGGTTCTCTTCAACCATATCCGCCAAAAGAAGCATTTGAGGAACGCGGCTCCTCGCAAGCTTTCGATGCTTTATAAGAATCATTGCCGCCCCTCCGAATATTTTGCCAGCTTCGGCAATTTTTACATTTGCACCATCTGCCCGGAATTCGTTGCTGTCCCATCGATTTCCGCCATGTTTGAGCACTTCGAAAGCGCTTCCCACTTCGACACGATGTCGAAATTGATTCGTTCTGCGTTGTACAAGGAGGTTGATCAAGAGCTGTTAGCTTCGAACAAAATTAGTGACTTAAAATGCAAAGTATGTGATGTAACTTTCCAAGATATGAACGAAGCCGTGAAACATGTTTTGAGTAGCATCGAACACCAAACGGCGGTCGCTGAAGCGAAAATCAACGCGAATAAGGGAGATATTATCAGCGTATATATGAAAGGAAATCATATCCTTCACAGCGAAGGTGCTAGTTTTACGTGTGTCGAATGCAAAGGAGTTTTCAACTCCATAAGATCGCTTTTAACACACTTAGTATACGCTGGGCATTTCAAGGAAAAGCCAGCGATTGAGAGTGTTTTTCGCTTCTATTTGGAGCTGAAGCATAATATAAATATGCTGGCTCGGAACAAATATGTCTATTATCAGTTTGGGTGTCTGAAATGTGGTGTTTGTGACTCTGATATCGAGGAGGGGGAGACTGCGAAGAAACATGTCGTTTCAACGCGTCATAGAGAAAATATGGGGGCCAGTTATGTTAGTTTGGATACGTCGGCTGTTGAGTGAGGTACGTTGGACTTTTTAAATTATTGCAATACTTATTTATGTTACCTGTCATCATCGCCCAGCCCTTGTCACATTCTACTCGGGGTCGGCGCAACACGTTGTCTTCCATTCTCCCCTGTCAGACGTCACGGCATCATTTACTCCTTTCTCTTTCATGTCATTCCTCACACTATCCATCCATCTTTTCTTTGGCCTTCCTCTTCCTCTCCATCCACCAGCATTCATATTCATCACTTTTTTAGTCAATATTATAAACATTAAATATAGATAAAAAAATGTGCAAAATATCAAAAATTATAATTAGGTCTTTCAACTACAGCTACGTCGATAAAATGAGCGTGTGTTGTATAATAGGGATGATGACTGACAAAAAAATCTATGATTCTGTTTAGCCCGTCTGTTAGATTATCGAAAAATATTGGATACGTGTTTTTTGTTTTATCAAATTAATAAAAATTGACGAAAATAAAACGCGTCAAAGATCAGGCTTGTGATGTCACTTTCAGGTAAAAAATGTACTCAAATCTGACGTCACACGAGTTTTCGACGCACTGTATCATCGTCTTCATTTTTTGTTTACGTGAAAAAAGAAAAAATATGTGGCCACAATTATTTGGAAATCTGTCTGACGGACTAATTAGATTTTTTTGTCATCTACCCTATTGATTTATTTGTTAAATGTACTCGTAATGTCCTAGTTGCTGCCACGGAGTCTGGTGTCTTGTGGGTCTAGTTTTTGCAAACGCGACTGCTGATCATGAGGTTCTGGGTTCGATTCCCAGGTCAGGCAAAGTGTCATTGGGTTTTTCTTTACAGGCTGATTAATTTTACATTAAATACCACCATGACCCTTGTACTATTTAATTCATCATCATCAGCATAATGGTATAAGTGTGTTACAAAGGTGGAAGCTCCACGGTAGCCCGCGAAATTCAAATTATCTTACGTTTTTTGCAATTTGCAGGTCAGTGTCAGGTTGTATGTTGATTAAAATATGATTCGCGGCTGTAACACGTATGTAGTTACAGAATTATAATCATTAAAATCACTGTATTGAACAACCTTTTCATGAAATAGTCATCGAATACAGTTACATGAACTTAGAGGGTTGTATTGATGATTTTAATGATTATAACTCTGTAAGGCCATATTTGTTACGGCCGCGAATCATATTTTGTTCAACTTACAGCCTGACACTGACCTGCGAATTGCAATAAACGTAAGAAAATTTGAATTTCGCGGGCTACCCTGGCGCATTCACTTTCTACCGTAAAACGTGATGTTTCATTCTCCTCCAATCCTCGTATGGCACCCCCAATGTTAGATTATTAATGCACGAAACTGTGCTCGTTTCCCAGCAATATGTTTTGCGTAAAGTTAAACTTAGTTTGATGTACAGAATGCTTGGTTGATAGCTTCGTGATGACGTTGTTTACACCCTCTATAATTGTTTGTTTGTTTCTATTCCAGGCACTGTGCGTCTACCAACGATTGTGTAAGAATGACATGTGACAAGTGGTCTATTGATAAATCATGATATAAGAATAATTTCCAAATGAGAAATCATTTTACAATGAAATTTTAATAAATGAATTAATTTTATAACTATTAAACATTGTTGTTTTATTTCCAACTTGTGTCTGTCTTGGATCATTGGTCTCGGCTGTCATTTGTAGATCTTTGACAGTCGTTACAGGTAGTCAGGGGCCCGAAAGTCTGACTGCCAGTGTAAGCGCGGGTTCTTCACGACTTATAAGTAAGTAGAGTAGTTCAAGTAAAAGTCAGTTTGAAACTAATAGACTTCTAATCATAGATAGGTTGATTGTACAATTAGTAACTTATTAACTAGATGAACGCGGATCGTTTAGGGCGCGCGATAGGGAGCGCGTAGGCGCATGTGTCATTGTTGGCGGTCGCGGAGCAAGCAGTGGTCTCGAACGTCATAGTACGAAATCGGTAGAGTTGCCCACTAAAATCGGTAAATTCGTACCCAAAATCGGTATATGACGAAAAAAATACAATATTCAATATTCATTTATTTAATCAAAATTCTATCAAACATAGGTACATAATTTTTTTTTTTTAAGATCTTTAGGATCATACCAATATTCTTTAGCCATAGCCGCCTTATAGCCGCGGTCATATTTGAATAATTTCGAAGTCATAACAATTAGCGCCACTAAAGAGTCGTTTTGCATGTAAGACCAGTGATTGACTGAGTAGACAGCCTATTTCGCTGTTTTGTTTTCATAAGATTAATATGCGAAAATATAATTTCAACGTTGGCAGATGAATGGGGCAGTGATAAAATATTAAAGATGAAAATAGACAACAAAGGAAACATTTGAGTGTCATCGGAACGCTTTAGTAAACTTACTTCATCCCAAAATAGTTCTATATCATCAGGAAATGTTTTAATTTGTTCACAATTTCTTAAAATGCACCACTCTGTATCAATTTTCTTGGAAAGCATTGCTCTGAACAACATTGGGAAAAGGTAACTTGAGGGTATCTCTGAAATCATGGTAAAATCATTGCATTTCCGTGTTTCGGTAGGACAGAGCCAATATCAGTAGAAATACCGAAAAATCGGTAGGTTCGAGACCACTGGGAGCAAGAGAGCGCAAGGGCGCGGATCGCTCGACGCTGACGCGTTGCGGGGAGTGAGGCGGGCGCGGAGTGCGCTTTAGTGATGCGAAGCGCGGCGCAGGCGATATTCTCGTCGCGTTGGTGTTGGCGCGAACAGCCAGTCTTACTAAGGGGTATCGTATTACCCAGTACTAACTGGGTTGTGGAGGTCATATAGGCAGTCGCTTCATGTAACATACTGGTATTCAGCTGCATCCGGTTAGACTGGAAGCCGACCCCAACATAGTTGGGAAAAGGAAAGGGGAAAATTTCATGATACTGCCTTGTTGGTCTAGTGGTTTCAAGCGCGACTGCTGAGCAAGAGGGCCTAGATTTGATTCCCAGGTCAGGCAAAGTGTTATTGGGATTTTCTAAGAAGACTTTTTCCGTAGCAGCCACGGTGTCAGGATTTGTGCCCGGCTGATCGCAATAGGCTCGCCTTCTATAACTTAACTGGCGAAATGTGGGTGTACTATTAGGTACGGCTTTGCCTAACTTTTCGAGGATAATAAAAAAAGGGAATTAAAAAAAAAAACTAAAAAAAAATATTGCAAGATCAACCTAATTTAGTACCTACTAACTTATAATAGCAATCGTTTAGAATTAAAATTATTTTATACTGCTATTTGAAGTTAGTAGGTACTAAATTAGGTTGACCTTGCAATATTTTTTGGTTTTTATTTTTATAAGTATTATTTTTTAAATATTTTTTTTGGATTTATTTTTACGGGTTCCTTTATCGATAGCGATACTGAACTCACCCCTAAGCTATGGCACGCGACTACTTTAACACCCTGTATTATAACGAGCGTACTGACGACCAGCGTTTTAGGACGAGATTCCAAGCGGCTCGGCCGGGAGCTATTGAAAGCCTCCTGAACGAAGACCCGAAAATCGGAATAGTCGCGCGCCTGCTCTCGTTGGAGTTTGACAGCACCGCGCGCGGTTCGCTATAACTTATTTTATGTGCATCTCTACTGAGGGCATTCACACCTCGGTGTATGAAATAAAAAGGCATTTATTAATGTTTTTCTTCAGTTATACCTACCCAGCAGGCCTAGCCAAGTTACAAACGATTCGTATCGATTCTCTTTCTACAATCGTAAACGTTAAGTCACGTGGTCAAAACAAACGAATAGAAACTTCGTAGACAAGTTTACATCGATCAAGATGATAGAATGAAATTTATTCGTTTCTACAATCGTGATACGTTACGTGAACAGTTTTGACTAAACATTCGTTTGTTTTGACCACGCGACTTAACGTTGAAATGATGTCATTCCCATACATTTGGTTAGTTTTCAATGCGTTAACGATTGTAGATTGTCAACTTGGCTAAGCCTACAGGTTTTGCAGATTCTTCAGTGCAGACATAATCAACTGACTTAAACTGCCCTATAATATTCTAGTGAGTTAGAAATTTTGTAAAAGATTTAAGAAAATGTTAACTGGTTCCTAAAATAAAATAACTAACACAGACTCTTTCTGAGATTTATGCAATGCTACTATAAACAGGCGTCTAGATTGAGAGAGCCCAAGTCATTTGTTCATAATAGTTTTCATCCACGTTTAAGAAATTAGGGCAGTGGACCCCTTCCCCCCCGCCTCCTAGCGAGAGCCATGAAAACGTGACCGCTGTTAGAGTGATTCCCTAACCATGTTACAAAATAGAGTATCATACACGTCGCTGTAATAAAATCACGAAATACCTCTTTTTCAATACACTTCCTCGAAAACAGGTTCATATCGCACTACGATTAGGTTCAACAAGCAATGTATTTCACACGCGTGCGATTTTTATCGTTTTCAACACGTGTACGGGAATGAAAATTGCCACAGATAACTAAACCTATACTTAGTCCAAATTGGTTCAATGCATAAAGTCGGAGGTAGATGTGTTTTTTTAAATTTTGGCAATGCAATGCGTCTTTACGGCATAAACATTTTTTGGATATTCAAATTGATATTATAAATAGAATATCATGGATAAACATGATTATTTAAAACTAATACTTACTTTTATAAACAAATTAACATTAATTGGTGTTCTAAATACAAAAATATAAAAAAAAAAAACAATTTTTATATTAGGTTGTATAACGGCTTCATACCTTTGCTTCTCCTTCAACCTGGCGAAAGCAAAGCGCGTAAAAATATTTTTCGTTCTTTTATTTTAGTTCTTCAAAAGCGTATTGAAAAACGTCGCTTGTTACACGTGGACATTTGTTATTGCAGTTCTCAGCTCAAAAACACCCTTGCCTACGGCTCGGGAGTTAATTCCGCCTCGGATGCATAAAAAAACTTTATCCGCTTGTATCAAAATGTACTAATTTCATTCCAAATCCAGGAGTCAGGTAAATAAAAATGAAACATGGAAAACAATACATAAAAAAAATATAGTTCATAAAAACAGTACAGTAATACATATTTAAATCTTATTTCTGAACAATATTTATTCTTCAATGTCTTCATCTTCTTGAGGTAACTCATCTAGAGGAATAATGGCCGGGGGACTGGTGTTGTCACAAGTACAATAGCAGTTCTTGCCGTGAGGTCCTTGAGGTAGGAGCAGGATTTTGAGGCGCATATTTGTTTCTAGAGCGTTCATTATTTCTGTGGGATGAAAAAAAAAAATTTGTTCAACATAAAAAAAAACAAAAAAGTGAAAAATTACTTTAGCTTTTGAAGTCGGTGACAAAAAACTAAATCAATCAAACAAAGGTCACCGATTTCTGAAGCTGAAGTTATTTTTGAAGTCGGTTTTATTTTTCGCAAAAAAGTTTTTATTTTTCACTTTTTAGTGGTTCACATAATGTGCTTCACCCCTTCACAGCGTACCGGCGTGATTTTATGTTATGAACTGGTGTAAACAATAGACAGACATGAGATCTCATCATCTCTCTATTTCTTCAGGATCCCAACATCAGATCCTGACTTGATGATCATGGGACCACCTGGGAAGTATACCCTTTCAAACAAAAATCGGTCCAGCCATCTTCAAGTAATCGGGGAACATACATAATATAAAAAAAAAGTTCCGACGAATTGAGAACCTCCTCCTTTTTGAAGTCGGTTAAAAATCATGTCATTACCATTTGAGGAAGACCAAATAAAGTTGTGTGAAGGATGAGGCTAGAAAAGAGACGATGAGAGGTTGATTCATCATGTCTAGTTTCTAGTCTTACTGGATGCAGTTGGATTCCAGTATTTTACATGGAGCGACTGCCTGTGTGACCAGCTGACCTCCACAACCCAGTTAGTACTGGCTTAATGGGTAAGTTAGGTAATACGGATGTGTGTGACATGACGAGGACGAGTAATACGGATATAATAGGCGGGACGACAAAAAAATCTAATTAGTCCGTCAGTTAGATTATCAAAAAATATTTGACCCGTGTTTTTCTTTGTTACGTAAACCAAAATAAAAGAAAATATGACGCTTTTAAAATTCTCAATACGTCACACCATGGTATAATTTTTAGCTAGTTCTGACGTCACGAACCCCCACTCCCGAATTTTGATGCGTTTTAACTTTTGTCAATATTCATTGATTTACAAAAACAAAAAATACGTGTCCATTAATTTCCAATACTCTAACTGACGGACTAAATAGATTTGTAATTTTTTGATACTGTCGTCATGCCTATTATGAAAGACGACATGTTGCGCCGACCGCATATAAATTGTGACAAGGGCAGGAGAATGAAGACATGATCATGCTGATCCCAGATCGGCAAAGTGTCATTGGGATTTTCCACCAGGAAGTTTGGAAGCAGTAGCAGTCCCAGAGTGTCTGAAATAGTGCCTGATGCCTGACGTGCGTGATCGTACATGTGAGAACTTTTAATTGGCCATATTTTGTTTAAACTATTACTCACTGTCAGTTTAGCTATAAGTTTTCTTAAAAATTAAATAATAAAAAATAAAAATATTTTATTGTCAGGCATCAAGGCCCATAGGGTGTTAGTATTACATCTTCCATAGAGACTATATTAGTAACATGCAAGAAAAAGAAAAAGAAAAATCACAATCACATGTAGGAAGGTTTAACAAGATTTGTTGCAAACGTGTAGCTTGGTAAACCTCCCCATTGTAGGCCCATCCAGCCTCTCTGCAAACACCCTCAGAATGCTGTTGCTGCTTCCCCTCACTCGGGATATTACTGAGGCAACTTTCTTCCGCATTATCGCAAAGTAATCGTCAGTGTGCGCATCGGCGAACATACCTGACGCACTACAGTAAGGTGGAAGCCTCAACAGCGCCCTGATGGCATTGTTGTATTGAATGCGCAGGGCATTGTCTGCTTTGAGGGTATGGTTATCCCAAAGGCTGCTGGTGTAAAAAGTTTAGCAGTAGTTTGGTGTAAATAATAGGCTCGCTCCCCTACGAGCAGTGGTCCACATCGGCCTTGGATCGAGAGAATTGGAAGTCTTTGGGAGAAGCCTATACCCAGTAGTGCGATGCCATCGGCTAACAGTAACAAAATAATTAGTTTTCACAAAGTAAACTTACCTTGTCGACCCTGGCTCAAACATAGCTTTCCTCCAGCTTTTGGTATTTGTACTTCAGTTTCAAATTTGACAGCTTGAACTCCCGGTGGCTTAGGTTCTGCTGCGTACGTTGTTGCTTCTAAATATGTTGAACCAGTCTCTTGTTGTTTAGTTGTTGTTACAAATTGTTCTGTGGTTGGACGTTCAGAAATAGGTTTTTCTGAATTATCCTGATTCGTAATTTGTTTTTCAGTTGTAGTTCCTTCTGAAATTGTCGAATCTTCTGTAGAAGAAGATAATTTTGTTGTAGGCTCTTCAGTAATTACGGTTTTCTCTAAATTCTCTTCTTGTCGTATTATAGTCGTTATTTCTTTTGCGATTGTTGTTGGTTGTTCTTCTGCTGTTTGAATAGTAGCCGTTTTTTGTTTTATAGTTGGTATTTCTGATGTACTTAGCACTTCTGTTGTCGTCAAAGTTTTTTCTTCCGTAGTGTCAGTAATAGTTTCGGATGTACTAGGTCCTTTTACTGTAGTAGTAGATTGAGCTAATTCTAGCTCAGTAGTTGCTGTGCCCTGAGCTTTTGTTAGTGGCTCAGTGATAGTTTCTTTATCAGTAGTTTTTGCAGTCTCTCCGGATTTTGTAGTGGTTATTTCTTTCTCAATCGTCGGTAATTCCGTTGATTCCACTAGTTGTGTTGTTGTAAGGGGTTTTGTCGTTGTAACTAGTTTGGTTGTTTCTTGTTCAGCAGTTGATGCCTCAGTTGTTACTTCCGCAGTAATTGAAGATTGTTCCGACGATTTTGTTGTGAATATTTCTGTTATTGCTGCCTTAGGTGATGAAGGTTGGTGAGTGGTCTTTTGCTTAGTCGTTGGATGTTCAGACTCAAGGACTTCCGTTGTTAATTTCTCATTTGCTGACATTAGTTCAGTTGTTTGCTGCTCTGTAGTTACTGTTACCGACCAAAAATTCGTAGTTACGTTCTCATCGGCCAACGTTATTGTCGCTGGTTCCCCTGTAGAAGGTTGCTGAGTAGTTATATCTTCTGTTGTAGAAGCTAACACAGTCACTGGCTTCTCAGTAGTGATTACGGTTGTAACTTGCTCAGTGAGATTTTCTGTCGTTGTGGGTACTTCGATTGGAACTTGTTGAGTTGTTGTCGTTATTTCTTCAATTGTTTTCTTTCTTGGCTTTACTAGTATAAACTGCCCATCAATAAATTCATCATCATCATCTATCATAGGTTCCTTTCCATAACTAAATTTATCATCATGTATTGAAGGTTCCTTTCCAGAACCAAAGTCATCATCATCTATTGAAGGTTCTTCTCCTGAGCCATATCCATCATCAGGTATGGCACCAGATGCCTCTGCATCATGAATTTCACCAGATCCCTCTTCCTCCGAATCGTAATCTTCAGGTCCGCAAGTGACTACTTCAGCTGTAGAAGTTTCAGAAGGCAAAGGTTCTCCTGAAACAACTGCTATGAATTTAACACTTTCTGTTGTTGACTGATCAATTTTTGAACCAACAGCTGTTGTTGAAGGAGTTCGTTCTGTGGCCAATTCTTTAGCTCTCGAAGAAATTGCTGTTCTGGTCGAGAGCACTACTTCTGTGTTTCCTTGTACTGTTGTTGAAGATACACCTTCTGTGGTTGAAGATACACCCTCTGTTGTTAAAGATACACCTTCTGTTGTTGGAGATACACTTTCTGTTGTTGAAGATACACCTTTAGTTGTTGAAGATACACCTGTTGCTGAAGATACAGCTTCTGTTGTTAAAGATACAGCTTCTGTTGTTAAAGATACACCCTCTGTTGTTAAAGATACACCTTCTGTTGTTGGAGATACACTTTCTGTTGTTGAAGATACACCTTCAGTTGTTGAAGATACATCTGTTGCTGAAGATACATCTTCTGTTGTTGAAGACACACCTTCTGTTCTTGAAGATACACCTTCTGTTGTTGAAGATACAACTCCTGTTGTTGCAGTAATACCTGTGGTTGAAGCAACCTTTTCTGTTGTTGAAATAATTGCTTCTGCTGTTGCAGTAACACCTTCTGTTGTTGAAGCAATACCTTTTGTTGTTGAAGTTAAACCTTCCGTTGTTAAAGCAACATATTCTGTTGTTGAAGTAACACCTTCTTTTATTAAAGATATACCTTTTGTTGTTGAAGCAATAAATTCTGTTGTTGAATTAACCCGTTCTGTTGTTGCAGTAACACCATCAACACCTGTTGTTGATTTGATCGCTTCAGTTGTTGCAGTAACACCTTCTCTTGTTGAAGTAACAAATTCTGTGGTAATTGTTATTTCTGATGTTGGCTGCTGCCGTTCTGTAACTTCCCGAGGCGATGTAGTTTGTTTCTCAGTTGAAAAGATTTCTCTTGTCACTTCGGTTGATTGAGAAGTTCCTATCGAGTGTAAACTTACTGTTGTTTCTTGCGCAGTTGATGAAGCCCCACCTTTTCTTGATGTAGAAATATCTTCTGCGGTAGTCAATATTTCCGTGGTTGGACGTAAAGTAGTTTCAGTTAAAATAATTTTCGTTACTGCAGATTGATCTATAGGCGCTGATTGAGTAGTTACTGCCAATTCTGAAATATATGGTGTTGTTTCGGTTACCAGTGATTCTGATGGTAATATTTTGTTTGTATTCTGTTCTTCATCAGATTCCCATTCAAGCCATTCTTCAGATTCTGAAGCCTCTGTAGCAGGCTCGTCATTTTCTTCTTTAATTGATTCTTCTGATTCAGATTTTTTAGTACTCAGTTCTACATCTTCTTTTGATTCTAAAGTTTCTGTAGTTGGTTTCCATTTAACATCTGAATCAAAATTCTGAGTTGTTGGTTCTTTATCTATGTATCCAATCGATTCTTTTGGTATAATTTTCTCTGTTGTCGGTTCAAGATCTTCTTGTGATTCAAATTCCTCTGTAATCGGTTCTTCATCCTCTTCTGATTCAAATTTCTCTGTAGATGGTTCGCCACTTTCTTCTGCCGTCGATTCGTCGGATTTAGGTTTCTCCGTTGGTTCGTCATCTGTGTTGTCATCACTTGATTCGTCTGATTCTAGTTTCTCTGTAGTAGGGTTTACATCTTCTTCTGACGTAGGTATCTCAGTAGTTGTTTTCCTATCTGTGTATTCCAGCCATTCATCCGATTCTGATTTCTTAGTAGAGGGCTCATCATCTACGTTTTCAACAGATTCATCTGTGGTTGGTTTGCCATCTGCGTATTCAATCGACTCTTCCGATATCTGTGTGCTCGGTATTTCATCTTTTTCTTTCGATTCTGTTGTTCGTTGTTTAGTAGTTAGTTCTGTTATTGAACTAGCAGATTCAGTTGATGGCAATTCAGTTGTCGGTTGCGCAGTAGTTACTTGCTCAGTTGTTGGTGGTTCAGTAGTTACTTCCCTTATTGAAGCTTCAGTTGTTGGTAACTCAGTTGTCGAATGCACTGTCGTTGCTTGCTCAGTTGTCGGTAGCACAGTAGTTGATTCTCCAATGGAGACTTCCCTTGTTGAACGAGTAGCTTCTATTGTTGACAAATCAAATGTCAGTTGCACAGTAGTTGCTGACTCAGTAGTTGCTTGCTCGGTTATTGGTTCTTCATGTTTGTAGATCAAACTAGCACCTTCTGTTGTTGGTTGTTGCTTAGTTGTAATTTGTTCGGTGGTTACTGCTGTTGTTGAACTTACAGCTTCTGATGTTACTGAAGTCACTTCAGCCGTCGCTTGCTCTGACGCAGCTTCTTCTGATGAAGTCACTTCTGCCGTCGCTAGCCCAGTTGCAATTTCTTCTGACGAAGTCACTTCTGTCGCAGCTTCTTCTGACGAAGTCTCTTCTATCGTCGGTTCCTCGGCTGCAACTTCTTCTGACGTAGTTTGCTCTGCCGCAGATTCTTCCGACGTTGTTTGCTCTGCCACAGTTTCTTCTGACGAAGGCTCTCCTACTGTCGCTTGCTCCGTCGAAATTTTATCGGTTGAAGTCACTTGTGTAGAATCTGCTTCGGTAGTTGCAGCTTCCGTCGTAGGTGCTTTTGTCGTAGCGACTTCAGTAAAAGCACCTTCAGTAGTAGCAGCTTCAGTGATAGCTGCTTTAGTAGTAGCTGCTTCAGACAAAGTCTGTCCTGCCGTCACTTGCTCTGTCGCAGCATCTTCTGACGAAGTCTCTTCTGACGTAGCTTGCTCTGTCGAAGCTCCTTCTGACGAAGCCTTTTCTGATGAAGCTTCTTCTGATATAGCTTGCTCTGTCGCAGCTTCTTCTGACGTGGTTTGCTCTGCCACAGTTTCTTCAGACGAAGTCTCTCCTGCAGTAACTTGCTCTGTCGCACCTTTTTCTGATGTAGCTTGGTCTGCCGCAGTTTTTTCTGACGAAGTCACTTCTGACGTAGCTTGCTCTGTAGCTGCTTCTGCCAAAGTCTTTTCTGCTGTGGATTGCTCTGTCACAGCTTTATCGGTTGAAGGCACTTGTGTCGTAGCTGCTTCTATAGGAGCAGCTTCCGTCGTAGCTGGTTTTGTCGTAGCGGCTCCAGTAGGAGGAGCTTCAGTAGTAGTGGCTTCTGTCGTCGTTTGCTCAGTCGCAGATTCTTCTGACGTAGTTTGCTCTGCCGCGGTTTTCTCAAACGAAGTCTCTTGTGCCGTCACTTGCTCTGTCGCAGCTTTATCAGTTGAAGCCACTTGTGTCGTAGTTGCTTCTGTAGTAGTAGCTTTTGTTGTAGCTGGTTTGGGCGTATCGGCTTCAGTAGAAGCACCTTCAGTACTAGCAGCTTCAGTAGTAGAGGCTTTTGTCGTCCCTGGCTCAGTTACAGCTTCTTCTGGTGTAGTTTGCCCAGCCGCACCTTCTTCATACGACGTCTCTTCTTCAGACGAAGTTTCTTCTTCTGACGGAGTCTCCTCTGACGTCACTTGCTCCGTCGCAGCTTCTGACGAAATCTCTTCTATCGTCACTTGCTTTATCGCAGCTTCTTCTGACGACGTCTCTTCTGTCGTCCCTTGCTCTGTCGCAGCTGCTTCTGACGAAGTCTCTTCTGTCGTAACTTGCTCTGTCGCAGCAGCTTCTGACGAAGTCTCTTCTCTCGTAACTTTCACTGTCGCAGCTGCTTCTGACGAAGTCTCTTCTGTCGTAACTTGCACTATCACAGCTGCTTCTGATGAAGTCTCTTCTCTCGTAACTTGCTCTGTCACAGCTGCTTCTGACGAAGTCTCTTCTGTCGTAACTTGCACTGTCACAGCTGCTTCTGATGAAGTCTCTTCTCTCGTAACTTGCTCTGTCACAGCTGCTTCTGACGAAGTCTCTTCTGTCGTAACTTGCACTATCACAGCTGCTTCTGATGAAGTCTCTTCTCTCGTAACTTGCTCTGTCACAGCTGCTTCTGACGAAGTCTCTTCTGTCGTAACTTGCACTGTCACAGCTGCTTCTGATGAAGTCTCTTCTCTCGTAACTTGCTCTGTCACAGCTGCTTCTGACGAAGTCTTTTCTCTCGTAACTTGCACGGTCACAACTTCTTCTGAAGAAGTCTCTTCTCTCGTAACTTGCTCTGTCACAGCTGCTTCTGACGAAGTCTCTTCTGTCGTAACTTGCACTGTCGCAACTGCTTCTGACGAAGTCTCTTCTCTCGTAACTTGCTCTGTCACAGCTGCTTCTGACGAAGTCTCTTCTGTCGTAACTTGCACTGTCGCAACTGCTTCTGACGAAGTCTCTTCTGTTGTCAGTTGCTCTGCCGAAGCTGTTTCTGGTGAAGCTACTTCAATCGTAGCTGCTTCAGTACTAGTTGCTTCTGTCGTGGCTTGCTCTGTCGCAGCTTCATCTGACGAAGTCTCTTGTGTTGTGGCTTGCTCTGTCGCAGATTCTTCTGACGAAGTCTCTTCTGTCGTCACTTGCTCTGGCGTAGCTAATTCGGAAGTTATTTCTGTCGAAGCTACTTCATTAATAGCTGCTTCTGTCGTCACTTGTTCTGTCGTAGCTGCTTTGTTTGAAGCTGCATCTGTCAAGGATTTTTTCGAAGCTAGTTCTGTCAAAGCTGCTTCAGTAATAGCTGCTTCTGTCGTCACTTGTTCTTTCGTAGCTACTTCGGTTGAAGCTGCATCTGTCGAGGATTTTGTCAAAACTATTTCTGTCGAAGTTGCTTCAGTAATAGCTGCTTCTGTCGTCACTTGTTCTGTCGTAGTTGCTTCGGTTGAAGCTGCATCTGTCGAAGATTTTGTCGAAGCTACTTCTGTCGAAGCTGCTTCTGTCGTCACTTGTTTTGTCATAGCTGCTTTGGTTAAAGCTGCTTCTGTCGAGGATTTTGTCGAAGCTATTTCTGTCGAAGCTGCTTCAGTAATAACTGATTCTATTGTCACTTGCTCTGTCGTAGCTGCTTCGGTTGAAGCTGCATCTGTCAAGGATTTCGTCGAAGCTATTTCTGTCGAAGCTGCTTCAGTAATAGCTGCTTCGGTTGTCACTTGCTCTGTCTTAGCTGCTTCAGTACTAGTTGCTTCTGTCATTGTTAGCTCTGTCGTAGTTTCGTTTATTGTTATTTGCTCAGTTGTAGCTGCTTCTGTCTCAGCTTGTTCGGTTGACGTTACTTCTGTCGTAGCTTGTGCTGTCGAAGCTTGTTCTGAACTATTTTGATCAGCAGTAATTGCTTGTTCGGTAGTGATTGCTTGCTCAGTCGTTGAAACGTTTTCTGTTGTACGTGATGTGGCTTCCTCCGTCTTAATTGTATCAGTTGTGGTACCTTGGTAGGTAGTGGAAACTAGATTATGAGTCGTACTAATTTGTTCAGTAGTAGTTTCTGTCGACAATATTTCTGAAGTAGTTTCCCCAGTACTAGCACTTTGATCAATTTTATAAACTTGGTCAGCTGTAGTTGATTCTATTGTAGTTATTTCTTTAGTTGTTGACTCATCAGTAATGATAGCTTGTTCAGAAGCAGTACTAGCTGGCTCGGTCGAAGTTATATCTTTCACAAAAATGGAAACATGATGAGTTGTAGTAGCTTCATCAGCAGTAGTTGCTTGGCCAGTAGTAGAACCAGCTTGATCGACACTAGAAGCTTGCTCAGTTGTGCTTATGTCTTGCGCGGCAGTAGTACTAATTTGTTGTTTGGTTGTGTGTACCTCTGTTGTAACTTCATCAGTTGAAGTAGCTTGGTCAGCAGTGGTAGCCTGAACACTAGTTAACACTCGCTCGGTAGTAGTAATATCTTGTTTAGTAGATACCTCCGCCCTTGATTGGTCACTTGTTGACACTTCAATCGTATTTTCATTAGTAGTAGCATTTTGATCAGTAGTAGTACTAGCTGGATACGTGGTAGAACTGGCTTGTTCAGTATTAAGTACTTCTGTGGTTAGTTGGTCAGTTGTTGGTAGCTCTGTTGTAGCTTGCTCGGTTGTAATTTGATCAGTAATAGAACTAGCTTGCTTGGTAGAAGTAATACCTTGTTCTGTAGTGGAAACCTGATCAGCAGTAGTAGCTTCCTGATCAAAAGTCCCTTGATCAGTAGTACTAGCTTGAGCTTGATCAGTGGTAGTACTAGCTTCAATTGTTACTGGCTTTGTTGTCCCTTGTTCCTTCGTAGTTTGATCAGTAGTGGAGGCTTGCAAAATAGTCGTACTAGCTTGTACTCCAGTTGTAGGTGCCACAGTAATTTGTGGTTCATTTGACGGTAGGTCTGTTGTAGTTTGTTTTGTAGTTATTTTTTCAGTTGTGAAAGATTGATCAGTAGTACTCGTTTGTTCAGTCGTTAAAAGCTTTGTTGTGGCAGTGGTTAATTCATTAATAATGGTACTAGCTTGATTGGTAGACGTTCTAGCTTTCTCGGTAGAAGCACTAGCTTGCACAACAGTTATAATCACTTCTTCAGTAACAGGAGTAGATGTTTTGGTAGCAGCACTTGTCTGCCCCGTAGTCGTTATAACCTGTTCAGTAATAGCTTGCTCTGTAGTACTAGACTCCTCAGTAGATGACATTTGCTGATCAGTAGTCGTAGAGAGATCAGAGGTTGTAGACTTATCAGTAGTGGATACTAGATCAGTAGCGGTATCTTGATCAATTGTAGTAATTTTATCAGTGGTATTAGCTACTTCAACAATGGTGGTCTGATCAGCCGCAGCAGCCTTATCTTTCGTGGTATCATGTTCAGATGTAGAAGATTGATCAGCAGTACTAGATTGTTCAGTAGTTTCAGCAAAACGACAAGGTTCTGGCGTAGTGCTAGTAGTTCCCGCAGCGGCATAGCAAATAGGAAGAGTTGTAGACTTCTCAGTAATTGTTTCATAATATTCATCATCGTAATATTCTTCTTCTTTAGAATCATCGTCATCGTCTTCCTCTTCTTCAATTGTTGTTATTCTAGGTTTACGTGTAGTACTTGATGTGGATGATGTTGGGCGTTCTATGCGTGGTTTGTTTAGTTTTATGTAGTGAATGGCTTGCAGAATGGCTGGAACGAGATTTTAGAGTTAAAACATCAAGATTTAAGTAAACATTTGTTTGATTTAAATAATATTGATTGCGTAATTAGAGATTTAGGAGTATTAGGTAGGTTAACTTGCGATAAAAATCTCTAAATGCATCTTACGCTAATTGTATTTAAAAAAAAATACTGTCTCAGTAGTTTTCAAACATCATCTGCCAAGCCTTTCCCAACTATGTTGGGGTCGGCTTCCAGTCTAATCGGATGCAGCTGAATACCCGTATTTTACATGGAGCGACTGCCTATCTGACTTCAACAGAACGTTGCACTAAATGTATTTAGTGATATGTGGACCAAAAGGTTTTTTTTAAATTAGATTTCATAGGTTTCATAACAAATGTGCAATACTTACTTGGCTGGCCTGTCGCTCTCTTTAGACCTCTCAAGGCGTCTATGAAATCTGAAAGAAATAAAATAATTTTCAGTATTAATTACTGAGACTTAGGGGTAGCTCGATAAGTTATTTTAGTTTTATCACTTTTCACGATCAGGAGTAGCTTATAAGTATACATCATCATCATCATTTCAGCCGAAAGACGTCCATTGCTGGACATAGGCCTCCCCTACGTGTCGCCACATGTCCCGGTCCTTTGCGACTTGTATCCAGCGGATCAGACGTCCACTGCTGGACATAGGCCTCCCCTGCGTGTCGCCACATGTCCTCCCGGTCCCGTGCAACTCGCATCCAGCGGATTAGACGTCCATTGCTGGACATAGGCCTCCCCTACGTGTCGCCACATGTCCCGGTCCTTTGCGACTTGTATCCAGCGGATCAGACGTCCACTGATGGACATAGGCCTCCCCTGCGTGTCGCCACATGTCCTCCCGGTCCCGTGCAACTCGCATCCAGCGGATTAGACGTCCATTGCTGGACATAGGCCTCCCCTACGTGTCGCCACATGTCCCGGTCCTTTGCGACTTGTATCCAGCGGATCAGACGTCCACTGATGGACATAGGCCTCCCCTGCGTGTCGCCACATGTCCCGGTCCCGTGCAACTCGCATCCAGCGGATCAGACGTCCATTGCTGGACATAGGCCTCGCCTACGTGTGGCCACATGTCCCGGTCCCGTGAGACTCTCATCCAGCGGATCCCCGCAACCTTCACCAGGTCATCGGTCCACCTAGTAGGAGGCCTTAAATTCAAACACAACATAAGTAAACTCGCGGTCAAATAATTACGGGTCGATGACGAAATTTTCTCTGTAACTTGCGAAATAATAAAATATTGTAAAAATTATTGATACTTACTTTATTTTTGATGTGAAACATCTATTTTCATATCATTTTGACAAGTAAACTAACATTGTATTCAACATTTTGGTGTTGTTTTATTAACTATTAATTTTCCACAACATACAGTTTCATTCATACCGGTAGCTCTATTATTTTAAGAGTAATTTTATCATAGGTACTGACCCGTATTCTTCGTCCGCGAGTGTAGTATAACTTCAGAATGTAGCATCGTTCTAAATTTAAAAAAAATGGTAACAAGTAACTTACTGTCTGTTGAAGTGTAGTCTTCAGTTACAAAGACGGCTTCTTCTAAATCTGTTGACAAATAAATAATAAATATAATATAATTTTATGGATTAAAGTTTTTTTTAAAAGCTCTGTGTATAAAAAAAAGCCTTTCTGGAACATCGAATCATAGAGAGTAAACAGTTTGTACAGGATGTTTTTTTATGGTTCCGTACCCAAAGGGTAAAAACGGGACCCTATTACTAAGACTCCACTGTCCGCCTGTCTGCCTGTCTGTCACCAGGCTGTATCTCATGAACCGTGAGAGCTAGACAGTTGAAATTTTGACAGATGATGTACTTATGTTGCCGCTATAACAACAAATAATATAAATAAATAATGATTAAAAACTAAAGGGGACTCCCCTACTATGATGGTGCTGAACCCTTCATTCGCGAGTCCGACTCGCACTTAGCCGGTTTTTTAAATTTTGGTCGTTTTTTTGAGTACTACGCGCCTTCAAAGTATTGCCAGTGTTTAAAAAAACAACCTGCAAACAATATTTGCTCTAGTTTTACTTTCCAGAAATAAAACAAGGGCGGAGCGCCGCTGGCCCTTCCTCATACATAACCCTTCTAGAGAAACTGAGTGTTAAGATGAAACGTTACTTATCAAAAAAAGAAAAAATAGTTCAGAAGAGTTAAAAAAAGTAGTAGATTATACAACAAGTGAAAAAAAAGGGAATTTAATTCGAGGGACTAAGTTGGATCCCGAGAGCAGCGAAGGATTCTAAAGTAGAATCCTGAGCGTAGCAAGGGATTCTAGAGTTGAATCCTGAGCGGAACGAGGGATACAAGAACCGAAATTTATTCACTGTTATCGATGAATAAAATGCCCTTTTTCGAGTGGCGATAGTAAAAAGATTTTGGTACTTACAGAACGCCTTGCTAATAGTGATGATGTTCTCAAAGAATTTCACCACGTCTGGAATAAGAAGGTATTTATTAGACTAAAGCTCTACATTCTAGTTTAAAGTAGTTAATTTAATCACGCAAAATATAACATACCCATCTCAGTAATATCAAATAGCAGCTGAATTATATCGAAGAAATCTGAAAGTAAAGAACAATATTTAACTAATAAAACGTTGCCAAACAACATGGCAACGCCGCCAGTCTCTTGGGGACCCAGTTGACAGTGTTGAAGAGGAATTTTTTGACGCCATTTTTTTAGTTTATTGTTAAGTCAGTTGAGTCAGTCACTACAAACGTAATACAAGTAAAATATGTATATCAGACGCTTTTTGTTTTTTTTTTCGGATGGGAAATCATCAAATGACTCCTCCCGCTCTGGACGGAGCGGGAGAGAGTGTCAGACTTTTACTTACTAAAACCCATCCATGTTCCTTCATCGCCCTTTGTGTTCCGGGGCCACGGTCTCTCTTTCGAATAGTCCCGCAGCCCCGGCAGGCTTCGGCCCTTGCGGACCCCTTCCCTATTGCTGACTCTCTTTGAGGCGCGCGTGGAACACTCCTGCGCCGTCGACACGGCCTGTCGTCATGAGACGGACGGACGGCGAGCTAGCCCATAGCTCCCCGTCCACAGGCCCGCGCAAAGCCGGCCGCGCCCGGGGCGTCTCCCGCGGCGGCCGGGACGTGTGGATCTTTGCCTCTCACGTTCCGCCAACACGTCCTTCGCCAGCATGACTGCTTCGCAGAAGGAGGTGACAGCGTCCCAAAATATATCTGACGCTGATAATTCATTTTTGAGTGACAAGTTCCTAAATAAGTTTTGTTTGCAATTAAACTTTAACTTTATAATTTACACTATTGATTTTATATTAGTCCTCACCATCAACACCACAGATCTTGCTCAGCATAGAGGCAGCCACCCTAATGTTAGTAGCATTGGTAACGCGTAACAACGTCTCCAGGAACACTATGATCTCCACGTCGGTGTACTGATATACCTTGTCGAAGAATGCGAAGATATCTGGAACATAAACATAGCAGAATCAGCTTATCAATATTGTCAAGTTGACTGTTTTACGAGAACATTCTAGATAACGTTCGAGTCTAGAATGTTCCACTATGGAACTGTAGAAGATTTCAGAGTAATCCTAGAATGTTCCACTATTGGGCTGTGAAGTAGGTTCCAGAAAGTTGTGGAACATTCTCGAAGGATCGGTGCTATATAAATAGCCGCCGTATTTGCGGGGGCAGTCAGTATTCCCCTGATCGCATCGGCCGCTCGATACGAACCATCTAAAATTAATAAGATTCGCCGTCCAAGGCATACTAGTCACCCCCGATGACGCTATCACCCTCCTCCAGGAGAGCAGGAAGGAAACTAGCACGCTCAAGAAGCACCATTCCTATTCACCGTTCCGTCCTCGCCGTCGAGGCCCGTTGCGACGACCCGATTCATGCCCTCTCCGTCCCTCGCTCGAGCCAGCCCGCGTGGCTGAGCCTGTACTCCAAAATCAGCCCCCAAATAATGACACCACTCAGATCCAGCCTGATGTCCCTTTGCTGCCTTTCCCCAGCGACGCCCTAAGTCGAGGCTCGTACTCCGCAGCGGGTGCCCTTAGCGTGTAGTCGCTTAAGTTTGTAAGCTTTTCCCCTGGCTGGAGGCCTCACACTCAAGGCACCCGCAGGATAATCCGTTTAGGCAGACGACAAGCTCTCTAAGTTGAACTGCAAGATGCCATTCATAAAAAAACTGACCCTGTTTTTTTTTTATGAATGGCACCTTGCAGTTCATCGTCAGTCTGATTTTGGTTAAAGAACGAAGCGAAAAAAAAGTGCGACATTTAAAAAAAAAAGAAAAGAGAGAGAGAACTCCATTTAAATATTCTTATTTTGTGAAGAGTTAGCGTTGAAGGAGGTGACTGACGAGATGACGAGTAATAGCGAAGTATGGAAGAAGAAGACATGCTGCGCCGACCGCAAATGAATTGGGAGAGCAGGAAAATGATTAATAAGGATCAAAGCTAAATAATTTGAGGCAGTTGTCCGGTATCGTACCTTTGATTGAGGTAACAGTGATCATGACTTCCCATGCTTCTTGAACAGCTAAAAACAAAAGAAAAACAAATGTTATAAGTATGTCATACATAATAGGGTAGAAGACAAAAAAAAATCTAATTAGTACGTCAGATAGATTTCCAAAAAATATTGAACACTTTTTCTTTTTTCACGTAAACAAAAAATTCAGACTTGTGTGACGTCACATTTGAGTACATTTTTTACTCAAATGTGCCGTCACAAGCCCCCACTGATGCTCTTTGACGCGTTTTATCTTCGTCAATTTTTATTAATTTGATAAAACAAAAAACACGTATCCAATATTTTTCGATGATCTAACTGACGGACTAAACAGAATCGTATCTTTTTTAGTCAGTCATCATCCCTACTAGCTGATTTAAAGTTATTTCAGAGTTTGTGTTACTATGACAACGAAGCAATCTAAGTCTTTTTGAATGAATTCTCATTCAAAAAGACTTAGATTGCTTCGTTGGTCGCTAACACGACTCCTGAGCCAGGGGTCCTTGGTTCAATTCCCGGGTCGGGCAAAGTGTTATTGGGTTTTTCTATCAGGAATTTCTCAGTAGCAGCCACGGAGCCTGGATTTGTGCCCGGTTGATGGCAATAGGCTCGCCCCTTATTACATGGGACTTAAGATATAACTGGCGAAACGTGGGTGTTTCAAAATGCGTTATTCATAAGGCTGTGGTGTGTAATTCAAAATGCTATAATAATATACTCACACTTGGTTCCCGTGATTGACATCAGTCTCTTGAAGAAGTCTATAATATCTTCGTGTCCCGATTTGACGCGGATTTGCTCCAAAACATCAAAAAGAGTCACTGGAACACACAATACAATCATTCTAAACTATTTGTAAAAAAAACTACGACGTTAGCATGAGGCATAGAGCGTCCTGCCGCTTGTGTAGGCACAAGCGGCAGGACGCTCTATACCTCATGCTCCCATTGTCCCATCAGTGGGAACATTAATAGGCTGATGATGATGATGATGATAGGTCATCATCATCATCATCAGCCTATTAATGTTCCCACTGCTGGGACAAGACCTCCTCTCTATGAGAGGGAATGGGCTATAATCCACCACGCGGGCCCAGTGCGGGTTGGTAGATGTAACATGTCTTCGAATGTCTGGTTCTAGGACATGCCGGTTTCCTCACAATGTTTTCCTTCACCGTTTTGAGAGCAGCGGTGTTGAAATAAATTACACAAAGTAATGCACCTGTCTGGGTTCGAACCCAGGACTTACTGTTCGTAAGTCGGGGCCGCCACCACTAGGCCACCGCTGTTCTTGTTCCTATACCCCTTCAGAATACGGGCGTAATGTTATGTTACTGACTGTCATGTGTTGTCAGACCCATGATGACAGCTGACGCTTGTCTGACGCTAGCAAGCTCAGAGAGTATATTATAAATCATATGGAAACGGGTATCTATCGCAAATTTTACCTTTAAGGTGGATGCTCCAGGGTAGCCCGCGAATATTCAAATTTTCTTACGTTTTTTTTAAATTACTTTTTCAAGGTCAAACCTGCACCTTTATGCGCTTGGAGGGTTGTATTGATGATTTTGATGATGATAATTCTGTAACTACATACGTGTTACAGCCGCGAATCATATTTTAATCAACATACAACCTGACACTGACCTGCAAATTGCAAAAAACGTAAGAAAATTTGAATCTCGCGGGCTACCCTGGAGCATCCACCTTAATATAAGCTCGACGTTTCGACCGGATTGCACGAGCCGTGGTCGCGGGAAAACTGAAGTATTGGAGGTACCGCCACAGCAAAGCGAAGGTGTTTATGCAACTACCCTCACTTGATCTTCATAAATGTTAATTAAGGCCAGTTCACACTAGGACAGCACACTACACTAACAGTGTCCGCATACTGAGATGATTTCACTTGACGAGTACACTTAGTCATCACTGGATTCCAAGCGGAAGAGAGTCTGAAGCCGTCTTCGCGATTGAAACTAGAATACTTCTTGATCTCAATCGCTTCCCGGACCATTCTCTAGTTACTTTATTACCGATAAATACCCGTTTCCATATGTTTTAAAATGTTCTCAGAGAGTTTATTAGCGTCTTGTCACCCTTTGAGGATACAAGCGTGATATTGCATAACCCACCGCCTTGCGCTGTCAGACTCATAATGACAGCTGACACTTGTCGGACGCCAGTCGAGTAGTGAGCTCAGGAAGTATAGAGCGTCCTGCCGCTTGTCCTTACCCATAGATAACTACAGAACGCCATCTGCTACGATCCTTTTACCTCGTCCACGTTCATTCATCTTTATGACGACCTGAATGGCGCAGCGGTAGTGAGGCTGCCTTACGTTCGTTGGGTCCCGGGTTCGAATCCCGGTAGGAGCAAATGTTTGTGTGATGAGCATGCACATTTGTTTCCGAGTCATGGATGTTTATGTGTATAATAAGTATGTATTTACAAACAAAAAAGTATCTATGTAGTATATCAACTATCTGGTGACCACGACACAAGCCTCGTTGCCTAGCCTAAGTTGTATAGTGTGGCGCTAGATGGCGCTGTGTGTAATGTCCAGCGATATTTATTTATTTTATTTATTTATCTGGTCACACACGCACACCGGTAGCGAGTACTACGCACACGATCATTCTCAAGAACCTCATCAATAAGGTCAGTGTATGTCCTTCTAGGGCGTAAAATAAAATTAACTTTGGGAGATGAAATATAATAAATAAACATATAATTCTTTAATTTAATAAATTCTTTTATTTAATAAATTCTTTAATTTAATAAATTCTTTAATTTCATAAGTTCTTTAATTTCATAAGTTCTTTTAATTTCATAAATTCTTTAATTTAATAATAAATTACAACCATTTATCTGTATCAAAAACACAAAAATATTAATTTACTTTATTAGTAATACTGGCTGTCTTTTGTGTCTTTGCCTTAAAAAAAAGCGCTGATGCGCGCGCATAGCTAATTTGTGGACAAGTAAAAATTATTCCGCGCGCTTTTTATTTCGTTGTATTGTTTTTATTTGATTTATTTATTTCCGCGCAAATATGTTATAAAACGTCGTATGACATACGTGCGCTTTGATAATTACAGCCTCTGCTTTCTTAAAGCCCTCGCCTACGGCTCGGGCTAGCAATATCGCCTCGGCTGTAATTTTCAACTTACCGCACTTATATCATAATATACTATTGTTAGCACAGTCATGTTTATTCCTAGATTTATGTTACTCACTGTCTTGCGCTGTCAGATTCATGATGACAGTTGACGCCTGTCTGACGTTTGACGTCTGCGTCACGTCGAGCAGTGAGCTCAGGAAGTACAGAGCGTCCTGACGCTTCGTCACCTTGTTTATGTAGTTGATTATGTTTACTATATCTGCGAAAGATTTAAATAGTTAGATGTTATTATGTGCCGAGTTTGCTCTGCGCCTCGGAAAGCACGTGGCACCGTTGGTCAAGGCTGTCATTTGTAGATCTTTGACAGTCGTTGCAGGTAGTCAGTAGCCCGAAAGTTGACCACCTGTCTTACTAAGGGGTATCGTATTACCCAGTACTAACTGGGTTGTGGAGATCAGATAGGCAGTCGCTCTATGTAAAATACAGGTATTCAGCTACTACTGGTTGGCTAACCAAAGACTTGTTAACGTGCTTTCCGAGGCGCGGAGGTAACTCAATTCCTTCCATGTGTTTTTTTTCCACCAGCCTTAGCGGTACGCGTCCAGGTCGTCTCGCCACCTCTTTCTGGTTATTAACGGTATAGTTGGTGCCAGTTAAGATCGCAAAACCGGTCATTGACCCCCCCTACATTTATTAAAGTTCTTAACTTTAAAATCCAAAAATAAGCCTGTTTAAGTCTTGAATCGTCACCTGTCGTGATCTTCAACATTTTTTCTAATGAAAAACGATACATGGTTCATTTGTTTTGTTTCTTAGGAAGAGATATTAGGGAAAGGGCAATGACCGCTATTGCGATCTTAATATCAGATCTTATAATCTTATACTTACTGTCAGTGCCGAAGACAACTTTGAATATCTCCTGAACTTCTAGCAAACTGTCACATCCACCTATCTTGTAGAGATTTTCTATGATAACCCTCAAACCTGGAAAAAATAAAACATAAACTAACATCATCGAATCGAACCTAGGACCTCATGATCAGCAATCGCGCTTGCAATCTCTCGACCAACGAGGAAAAAATGTTAGGAAAACCAATTTGAGGCAGTTTTGTGCATAAACATATCAGGGTAATATATTGTTACTCAGAGTTGTTGAGGTCAGATAGGCAGTCATCATCATCATCATTTCAGCCGAAAGACGTCCACTGCTGGACATAGGCCTCCCCCAAGTGGCGCCACGTTGACCGGTCCCGTGCGTCTCGCATCCAGCGGATTCCCGCAACCTTCACCAGACCACCTAGTGGGAGGCCTTCAGACGCAACGTCTTCCGGTTCGCGGTCGCCACTCCAGAACTTTTCGGCCCCATCGGCCATCCGTTCTGGGAGCAATGTGCCCTGCCCACTGCCACTTAAGTAACCTTGGTTCTCTTGCGGATGTCTTCATTTCTGATTCGATCGCGCAAGGAAACTCCGAGCATAGCCCTCTCCATTGCCCTTTGGGTGACTTTAAGCCTTCTGATGAGGCCCATTGTGAGCGACCACGTTTCGGTCCCGTATGTAATCACTGGCAACACACACTGGTCATAGACTTTCGTCTTGAGACACTGCGGTAAGATAGGCAGTCGCTCCACTGGAATAGGCGAGACGACAAAAAAAATCTAATTAGTCCGTCAGTTAGATTATCAAAAAATATTTAACCCGTGTATTTTCTTTTGTTACGTAAACCAAAATTGGCGAAGATATGACGCTTTTAAAATTCTCAATACGTCACGCCATGGTATAATTTTTCGCGGGCCTGTGGACGGGGAGCTATGGGCTAGCTCGCCGTCCGTCCGTCTCATGACGACAGGCCGTGTCGACGGCGCAGGAGTGTTCCACGCGCGCCTCAAAGAGAGTCAGCAATAGGGAAGGGGTCCGCAAGGGCTGCCGGGGCTGCGGGACTATTCGAAAGAGAGACCGTGGCCCCGGAACACAAAGGGCGATGAAGGAACATGGATGGGTTTTAGTCAGTAAAAGTCTGACACTCCCTCCTGCTCCGCCCAGAGCGGGAGGAGTCATGTGATGATTTCCCATCTTAAAAAAAAAATGGTATAATTTTTAGCTAGTTCTGACGTCACGAGCCCCTACTCCCGAGTTTTGATGCGTTTTATCTTTTGTTAATTTCATTGATTTACAAAAACAAAAAATACGTGTCCATTAATTTCCAATACTGTAACTGACGGACTAAATAGATTTGCAATTTTTTGAGACTGTCGTCATGCATATTGTTGGAATTTTTCGAACTGACCGATGTGGTGGTCCCTTAAAGGGTGTAAACAGACCCTTCACGAAGCCATCAACCAAGCATTCTGTACATCAAACTAATGTAACTCTACGCAAAAAATAGATTGCTGGGAAACGACTTTTCTGGGGTGAAAAATCACGTTTTACGGTAAAACTCAATGTCTCACTCATAACAATGTGTTCAGTGTTGCTGTATGCATTGAATAGTAAAAAGGGTCATGGAGGTATTTAAAATAAGGCTAGAATTCCTCCTGCGCTGACGTCAGTCACGTGCGTCAGTCACGCGTACGAGTACTTATATATTGTGTTCTATAAAGCGCCACACTGCGACGCTGACGTCAGCGGCGCGTATGTTGCTACTGTTTTTCTCGCTGACATACGCGACCGACGTCAGCGTAATGGCAGAAATTCAGGCCTAAAGTTACAACCTGCAAAACTAGTTTAAAAAAACTTGTGAAATAGTTGGAACTTTGACCCCCAATATCTCCGTAACTATAAGGTTCCCAAGTATGTTCCAGAAGAAAAAAAATATCGCAATGACGGGGAGAACAAGTGCCTTTTGGCTTCGTTAAGGGGCCGTTTACACCCAGTAAGGAAAAGGCTAGATGATGAGTATTGAGCATTAACATAATAGGCGAGACGACAAAAAAAATCAAATTAGTCCGTCACTTAGATTATCAAAAAATTATTTGACCCATGTTTTTTCTTTTGTTACGTAAATCAAAATTGACGAAGATACGACGATTTCAAAATTCTCAATACGTCACGCCATGGTATAATTTTAAGCTAGTTCTGACGTCACGAGCCCCCACTCCCGAGTTTTGATGCGTTTTATCTTTGTCAATATTCATTGATTTACAAAAACAAAAAATACGTGTCCATTAATTTCCAATACTCTAACTGACGGACTAAATAGATTTGCAATTTTTTGAAACTGTCGTCATACCTATTATTTTAGTTTTTTAATGACCGCAAGGAGGAATGGCAGGGCAAGGAGCTTCACGGACGCTTTTACCGGGCCCTACATGGCCCGGATGTGGACTTCTTAGCGTCCGTATCCTGCCTGCGCTTTGGTCACCTCTTCGGGGAAACCGAAGGTTTTCTATGTGCAATAATGGACGAAGTTATGATGACGAATAACTACCGGAAATACATTGTGAAAGATGGCACGGTTGACATATGTCGGGCATGCCACCGTCCGGGAGAATCGATCCGACACATTATTTCTGGGTGTTCTAGTCTGGCTAACGGAGAGTACTTGCATAGACACAACCTTGTTGCCAGGATTATCCACTAGCAACTTGCTTTGAAGTACAACCTTGTGGAATCAGAAGTGCCATACTATAAGTATGCGCCCGACATAGTTCTCTATAATGGTAGTATCACGTTGTATTGGGATCGACCTATCACCACTGACAGGACTGTTGTTGCCAATAGGCCTGACATTGTGGTGATAGATCGATTGGAGCGTCGCACAATGATTGTTGATATAACGGTCCCGCATGACGAGAACCTCGTGAAAGCAGAGAAAGATAAACAATTTAAATATCTAGATCTGGCTCGCGAGGTTGTCGACATGTGGGACGTGGGTACAGCAGTCATTGTGCCGATAGTCGTGTCGGCCAATGGCTTAATAGCCAAGAGCCTCGACCAACATCTTAGGAGGCTCTCGCTTGGCAGCTGGAGCAAGGGCTTGATTCAGTGCGCAGTACTTCTGGACGCGGCACGTATTGTTAGGAGGTTCCTCTCTCAAGAGCCCTGACCACCGGCAGCTCGGACCCTGCTCTCAGCGCAGGTGGGCTACTATTTCTATATTTGTAAATGTTTTGATTTATATTGTTTTTATATTAGGAATATTTAAAAATTTAAGGATATGTTATAAAATGAATAAACGAAATAATTTTAGTTTACTTACTGCCTCGATTTAGCGATTGAGTCAACTCTTCCAATGCGTATTTTAATTCTGAAACATCAAAAAATCATTAGTTTTATTTATAAGTCGCGAGTTAATAGGCTTCTTTAGGGTTAGCTCGTTCCATCGTTGACCTCTCTGTCTTCAGGACAAGACTGAGGACAAGCGTGGGAAGACTTAATATTGAAAAGTCAGGTGGGGCTTTGTCAGTGCACACGGCCGTTAGTTTTGACGTGAAACGTCTATATCAGCGTGTCGCTTTTAGCGTTAAAGATTGAAAGAAAACTAATAATTGTGTTAATTTTTAACACATATTGGTTATTTATTTATTTTTACACTTATTGGTTATTTTTAATTTAAATCGATTGGTCTAAACGAACTCTGTAAATAGACGAAAGAATCACCGCGCTATCACGTGTGAGTCGTGAGTTATATAGAATAGAATCCAGCGAGAGCGCCGGTTTCCGTTATTCTACGCAGTGCCCCTCCCCCGCCGCCCCGCCCGGTCCCGATGCAAACTCAAGGTTTTAGCAGCGAGCTGACTATATACGCTAAATAATGACACTAAATTCACGGTTCTACGATGAATAGTGTTGCAGTTATTAAAGTCCGACGATATAACCCAATTCGTTACGGTCCGGTTTCCTGACATGGTGCCCCGTGTATGAAAGACGTTTCACGTCAAAAAAGCTCGACTCATAACTCAATATTATACTTACGTGTCTGCTTTGTAATAGTTTTCAGCAGGACGATGCTCTCCGTCAATGATTTGGTGTTAAGTAAATGATTAACAGTCTTAATAGCATCGCCGATATCTGAAACATTATAAAATTTTCATCACACTTACAAGTAAACAGTATCATAACATGCAGCTTAACTTGGCCGCAATGCCCCGTATTCAACCCCCGACCCTTTTTCTTCTCATGAAGCCCAATTTCGATAAGTAAGTTTTTTTTTATTTGTAGCACTGCACACAGGTCATGCAGGTTCAAGTTCAAGCAAGGAGTTTACATCAGATCGAAATTTAAAAAATTGTTTTAAAATGTAAACGGTTCCTTCACGAAGCCGTCAACCAAGCATTCTGTACATCAAACTAAGTTACTTTACGCAAAAATTATTGCTGGAAAGCGAATTTTTTGGGGGGGGTGAAAAATCAAAGGTATTTTACAAGTAGGGCTCAATGTAACGCACTTAAAACATTGTGCTGATGGGTGCGTTGAATAGTACGCGGATGGTCATGGCGGTATTAAAGCAAAGACATTAAAAGTTTGTATTAAAAGAAAACTTTTGAAAATGATGGAACTTGGACCCAATATCTCCGTACATAGAATTTGAATTTATTTATTTGTAAGAATGTAGAAGATATAGTCTAAATATTCCAATGACGGGAAGAACAAGTGCCTGTCAGTTTCGTTAAGGGTCTCGTTACACCCATCTAAACCGACGTTATAGTAATCTTTATCTTTACCCAGTATAAAACAAAGTCACTCCCGATGTCTGTACGCTTAGATCTATTAAACTACGCAACGGATTTTAATGCAGTTTTGAGCAATAGATAGAGTAATTCAAGAGGAAGGTTTATATGTAAGTTGCACCCGTTCGAAGCCGGGGCGGGTTGCTAGCTTATAATAAAGTCGACTGGAACAAACCAAGTTCGACTTTCCAAAAATATATTTTCTCTTGCTTGACACTCCGCAGGCTGCACCCGTTGTCCGAAGAAGCAAAATCTAAATTTTGGTCTTATACGGCGTCATGTAACGAAACCATAGCGAGATCTAATTCGACGTCAACGCCATCTATCGAGCACGCGTGCAGTCATAATTTTATGAACGAGTGAGAATCAACGCTTGAATTTTTGAAATGGATATGTCGCAGCCAATTCGTATAACTTGCCGTATTATATAATGGCGCGCCGGATTGAAAAACGTCCCCGTTATGTAATGCGAAAAGTTTCACGGTCTTGAATTAAAGACCAAGTTACTTGAACAACAATTAGAATTGCAGAAAAACAAGATAGATAACATAGAGAGATTAAGGAGAAAGAAAAATCTACTTTTTTTCGGAGTCGAAGAACGTGAAAGGTCGTATCAGGATCTGTTACAAATTGTGCTAGAAATAATAAACAAGTATTTAAACATTGAATGCAATGAAAACAGCGTTGAACTTGTAAGGAGACTTGGAAAATGAGGGGAAAACATGAGACCCATTGTAGTAACATTGAGCACTATGGGGCTAAAAATAAAATTACTTATAAACAAGAAAAAACTGGTATCATCACCTTTCTACATAATAGAAGATTTCCCTCAAGAAATACTAAACAAACGCAAGGAGCTTCAAATTGAGCTAAACAAGGAGAGAGAATCCGGAAACAGGGCATTCATAAAATATGATAGACTTGTCGTTTTAGGAACCAAAAATAGACAAAAGGAAAATGTTTTCCCAAACGAGCAAATTGAACATGAGAAAAAAGATAAGAAAAGGAACTCATCAGAATCGCCGGAATCACTGAGAGGCTCCAGCAACAGTGGAAACAAAAAACAATCAACAAAAATTATTAAAAATAATAACATGACGAGCTACCTTATAAAAAAACCAACGCTAACATTTAATAGGCTCCCCTCTCAGCCTACTCAGCCTTTTCAGCCTACTCCTGAACAAGACAATATTAATACAACACAATAACAATTAGCACGAACCCCTCTCAATCTCAATCTCCCAAGACGGCTGGTCACCGCGGGAGAATCAGACCAAAACCCTCCAAAGATAAATAACTTTGTAACAAAAAACCCAAACTTATGTTATATAGCTACATACAATGTCAGAACTCTATCAACCCATGCACACCTCCTAGAGCTACTGGATGCACTAGAAAATACAAAGTTTGACATTGTTGGCTTATCGGAAGTTAGACGACTGGGTAATACAATACAAGAATACCAAAACGTAATACTTTACTATATAGGACAAACTCCAGGACTATATGGTGTGGGTTTTCTGGTGAAAAGGCATCTCAAGAATTTCATAGAAAGTTTTATCGGCTTATCAGAACGAGTGGCACTCTTAAAACTAAATCTAAACGAATTCAAAGTAAACCTTATACAAGTATATGCGCCGACAGCCGGAGCCACTGAAGAAGTAAAAGAGGCTTTTTATGACACTATCGAAAAAGCTGTAAAATTATCTGATGGAAACGTTGTAATTATGGGCGATTTTAACGCACAAATAGGACAATCGACACGTGAAGATAGTCAAGTGGTAAACAAATATGGATATGGCAAAAGAAACTGCAGGGGAGAACGACTAATTCAATTTGCACACGAAAATAACCTCAGTATAATGAACACTTTCTTTAATAAGAAAAGCAAAAATAGGTGGACATGGAGATCTCCCGATAGAAACACCAAAAATGAATTAGACTACATACTTACCAACCTACATAAAAACGTTCAAAACGTAGAGGTGCTAAATATTCAATACCCGTCAGATCACAGATGCGTAAGGGCAACTTTTAACTTAAAAAATATCAAAAAAAGAAGAAACAACTACTCGGGTTACTCAAAAAGCACATTGAAAAATAATGCAGAAATTTCTAGATATTTAGAAACACTGAGCAATTATCAAGAGTCTCTTGACAACCATGAAGGCGACACAGTCCAGATTTACTACAATAAAATAACAGCCGCTATTGAAAACAGTTTGAAAACGGCTCTACCACCTAGTATTAAAAAGAGCAGTGCTATGTCTGAACGCACAAGAAGATTAATAACACGCAGAAAAGACCTACAAATGACGAAGCCTAAATCAAGAGCAATGAAAAATGAATTAAGTGCCCTCTACAAACTTATAAGCAAGTATATACGACAAGACTACAAAGACCATCGAAGACAAACCATAGAAAGACACCTCAACACATCAGGGAGTTTAAAAAGAGCATACAACGCACTCAAATCTCACAAAACATGGATTGAGGGTCTTAGCGAATCAGAAAGAGTCACACACAATAGAAAAAACATACTCCACATAGCCACTAACTTTTACAAAACCTTATATGACGCCCCAGAAATAGACAACGAAAGCGCTCTACATCTGCAAAATGAAACTAACACCACAGAAATAGACCCAATAGAACAACCTGAAGTTATAACAGAAATTAAGCGCCTAAAATCAGGAAAAAGTCCGGGCCCAGACAAAATAACTAATGAAGCAATAAAAGAGGCCTACACAATCCTAGCCACACCGCTGATGAATCTCTTCAACAAAATACTAGACACCTCTACTACGCCTCAGCAGTGGTCAGAGTCAGACATTATATTGTTATATAAAAAGGGCGATCCCAACGATATAAACAACTACAGACCCATCAGCCTTCTGCCGTCTTTATATAAACTTTTCTCGTCAATTATAAAAAATAGACTACCCTCGATTCATACCAGCCAATAGAACAAGCAGGCTTTCGGAAAGGTTACTCTACAGTTGATCACATCCATTCTGTGGAGCTACTTATTGAGAAATACCAGGAATTCCAGCGACCGCTCTACATAGGGTTTATAGATTACCAAAAAGCCTTCGACACTATACTCCATTCATCAATATGGGAAGCCCTAAACTCTCAAAATGTAGAGGCTAAATACATCAAAGTGTTAAAATACATCTATGAAAACGGCACCAGCAGAGTGAAGCTAGAAACAACTGGATCCCCTATTCCAATTAAAAGGGGTGTGAGGCAAGGGGACCTCTCACCAACAATTTTCATCTCAGTATTAGAGTCCATAATAAATAAACTAAATTGGAATACGATGGGTTTAAACATAAATGGAACGTTTATAAATCATTTGAGATTCGCTGATGATCTTGTCTTGCTATCTGAGAACAGCGTAGAGCTAGAACACATGATAAATGCACTACAACAATCAAGCAGACGATCAGGCCTAGAAATCAACTTCAACAAAACAAAAGTGATGACAAATTCTTTGAAAAATGAAATAAAAGTTGATAATACTTCGATAGAATTCGTCACCTCATACATCTATCTAGGCAAACAAATCTCTTTCGAAAATAAAAGTAATGACCAGGAAATTGAAAGAAGGATAAAAGGGTCATGGAAAAAATATTGTAGCCTAAAAGAAATTTTCAAAAGTCAAATGCCAATTAAAATTAAGAGAAACGTCATGAATACCTGTCTCCTACCGTCACTCACATACGCTTGCCAAACGTGGAAATTCACACGAAATGTTAAAAATAAAATAAACTCATGCCAACGGAGCATGGAAAGAAGCATGATGAAAATCCGTAAAATTCAAAAAATTCGCAACTCTACTATAAGAGAAACAACTGGAGTAATAGACGCACTAATCTATGCTATGAGATTGAAATGGCGATGAGCGGGCCACGTAGCAAGAATGAGCGATGATAGATGGACTTCTCGACTGACGTCATGGCCAGGCCCCCGGGGAAATAGAAAAAGAGGAAGACCTAGAAGCAGATGGGCTGATGACATTGAAGGGACGGCTGGTAAACTGTGGAAAGAAAACGCCTCAGATAGAGACTACTGGATATCTTTGGAGGAGGCCTTTACCCTCAAATAGAGGGGTTCACGCTAATTAAAAAAAAAAAAACAACAATTCAATCATAAAAATACAATACTTAATAATAAATTTATAATTAAAAATAATTTAAAAATATTTAAAATGTACAATACAATGCATGATGATTTTCAAATTCCACATTTAAGTATATTGATTAATTATAATATTTTTATACTACAACCACATTAAGAAACTGATCAATGTAAAATGTGTTAGTTATCAGGTGTGAAATAAAGTCAGCTCGGTCTTACCTAGAGGACGAACGTGCCTCTCGCGATCGCGTGTTCTAGATAGCAAAGTGCATACGCATCACAACAGTGTGGCCGATCCGTGCGTCATTAGTTCGCTCGGAGTGGTCGCGATGACCCAGATACTGTTTGTGCGAAACATGCTTGATCATCATATCATTTGTTAAGGCGAAGACATCTTTCACCGACATGGCTTCGCAAACGCAGACAATAAAGTTAACTACCAATTTGGAACATGAGCTGTTTAACTACTACAGCGAAGAAAAGGCAAAGCGACAAGAATTACAATGTCAAGTAATGGAGCTTAAAACCGAAATGGAAAAGCTACGGGAAATTTTGAAACACCAAACTGATCATCAAGAGAAAAATAAGGCCATTGAAAAGGCCAACAAAGAAAGTTCACCCGAACCTATCGAATATGAGACGGATGAGGAGGAACTAGCCAGAGAAACGGAGTGGATTAGGATAGAAAATAAAAGAAAAAAACGGAAGCTGAACCGCACGCTGACCCCCCCCTCCCAAAACAATGCTAATAAAGAACAAGGGAACATAAATCCCAAAAAAACGCCAAAGCCACCCCCAATAAATGTGCAGGGTGTTAAAGATTACCAGTCATTCTATGACTCAATAGCCAGTACTCAGGGCGACACGTTCACCATAAAAATGATGAACGGGGATAGCGTCAAAATAAATGCAACCAATGAAGATGCCTATAGAGAGATTACGAAGCTACTTACTTCAAATAATTTACTCTGGCACACGTATGAGAATAAACAAACCAGACCGATACGAGTGATGGCCAAAAAGCTGCATCATACATGCCAGCCAGAAAGAATTGTAGAGTACCTGAAAAACAAGGGCTACAAAATTGAAAATGCTGTAAGCAAATTGAGTTGGAAGAAAAAAGAACCACTCAACATGTTTATGTTGACATTTGAAAAAGATGAAGATATAAACAAAGTTCATGGAATCACCAATATTCTAGGGTGCAGAGTTGAAATCCACCCACTTAGAGCATCTAAGCTAGTTCCTCAGTGCAAAAGATGCCAAGCCTATGGACACACCCAGAAATACTGTTCGAAAGAGCCAAGGTGCGTCAAGTGCACGGGCAAACACCTCACAAGAGACTGCGTGAAACCGGCACAAGATAAACCAAAATGTGTCCATTGTGGTGAGCCACATCCAGCTAACTATAGAGGGTGTATAGTAGCAAAGGAGATGCAAGTATTAAAAAGTAAATACACAAAAAAGCAAACTGCATCCCAACCAAAGAAGCATACCGAACCATCAGCTACCAACGAAGCTCATGAAAAGAAGGGAATGACCCACCAACCACCCAAGCCGTCCTCGTACTCTCAAGTAGTCAAAAGCAATATGGAGACGAGTTCGGAATCAAAACTCGACCAAATTTTAAGTCTAATGTCAACATTTCATGAACGGCTTAATAAACTAGAAATGAGTGCCAAAAAAACTCCTATTCATCTGCGAAAATGAATAATAACCTCAAGATCATGGCTTGGAATGCTAATGGACTGCTACAACACCAACATGAGTTACAAGTAGTCCTAGATACAGAAAACATAGACATATGCTTAATTTCAGAATCACACTTTACACGACAATCATTTGTAAAATTTCAAGGCTACAAGATATATCATGCCCTGCATCCTGATAACGCCGCGAGAGGAGGCAGCGCCATCATAATTAGAGAAAACATACATCATTATGAACAGACCAAATGTGAAGATCAGGAAATGCAAGTGATCGGTGTAACTATTAAAATGAAAAGATACGACTCGGTTACTATAGCAGCTATATACATCCCCCCAAAATACGCACTAAAAAAAGAGCAATACAAGACAATCTTAGCGCCACTTGGAAAAAGATTTATACTAGGTGGAGACTTTAATGCCAAGAATACCTATTGGGGCTCCAGACTAACTACAACAAAAGGTAGAGAGCTACTAAGTGCCATACAAGAAACTAAATCAGAGGTTCTATCAACTGGAAAACCGACATATTGGCCAACAGACTCAAGAAAAATTCCAGACTTAATTGACTTTTTTATATATAAAGGAATATCCCCTGACTTTTTAAGTGCAGAAGACGGATTTAGTATGAACTCTGATCACTCACCAATAATATTAAATACTAGTGAACATGTCAAACAGAGAGAAGGCAATCCGTTTCTCGTGAACAAGTTCACAGACTGGGAATCCTTTAAAATAGACTTAGAAAATAAAATAGACTTAAATATATTCATAAATGATAATCACCAACTTAATTTAGAATTACGGAAATTTATTGTAGATGTCCAACAATCTGCATGGGCTAATACACCCGAGAAAAAAAGAACTGTGAAGGTTAATACTTATCCAAAAGAAATAACAGATCTGATCAGAGAAAAAAGAACTTTGAGAAAAAAGTGGCAGCGAAACAGGTTTCCCCAAGATAAGACACTGTTAAATAGAATAACTAAACAAATTAGGAAGGCAATCAAGAAAGCTCGGGACGAAAATTTAACTAGGCATCTTCTTCGACTGACTAATGATCGATCGACTGATTATTCTCTATGGAAAGCCACAAGAAATCAAAAACAACCTATTGCTCACATACCGCCAATAAAAGAACTAAATGGACAATGGGCAATAAGTAACGAACAAAAAGCATCAAGGTTTGCCCATCACTTAGAGGACACTTTTACACAAACCGAGAGCGTTGACCAGGATCTCCACTGGGAACAACTACAACAAGTAGATCAAGAGATAAAACTTGTAACACCAAAAGAAGTATATAAAGAAATCAGAGATCACATCAGCCCGAAAAAATCGCCTGGTTATGACCTTATCACAGGGGAAATCCTAAAGAATCTACCAAGAAAAGCCTTGGTTAAACTTACTAAGATAATCAATGCTTCTTTTAGACTAAAGCATGTTCCAGACCTATGGAAGGTTGCAGAAGTGATCATGATCCCCAAATCAGGGAAACCACCTCAAGATGCATCATCATACAGACCTATCTCCTTGCTGCCAGTGATGTCAAAGCTTTTCGAGAAACTACTTCTAAAACGATTGAAACCTATTATAGAAAATAGTAATATTATACCAGCCTATCAATTTGGATTCAGAGAAAAACACTCAACGATAGATCAGGTGCATAGAATTACAACAGTAATTGAAGAAGCTCTTGAAGGTAGGAAAGTATGTACCACTGTATTTTTAGATGTAGCCCAGGCTTTTGACAAAGTTTGGCACAAGGGATTGATATATAAACTAAGAAATATGTTGCCGAAACAGTTTGCAGACATATTAGAATCATATATAACTGGAAGAGTCTTTAGAGTAAGGCAAGAGAATGCCTATTCTGAACTAAAAGAAATAAAAGCTGGTGTACCACAAGGAAGTGTTCTAGGCCCGGTCCTGTACCTATTGTACACATGTGATATACCAGAACTAGAAAATGCAACTATTGCCACTTTTGCTGATGATACCGCAATAATGTCCACAGGATCTAGTCACAAGGAAGCTGTGGTAAAAGTACAAAGAGCAATAAATCGATTCTATGATTGGACCAAAAAGTGGAAGATCAAGTTGAATGAAACTAAATCCATTCACATTGACTTCACTAACAAGAAATCAGAACACAACCCATTGTACATAAACAACAAAATTGTACCGTACGAAAACACTGCCAAATATCTTGGTATGACCTTAGACGCAAAGCTTCGCTGGAAAGCCCATGTCAAAAAGAAACGAGAAGAATTAGAAATTCGTTACAGAAGCATGAACTGGTTACTAGGAAGGCATTCCGCGTTGTCAGTTCCTAACAAAATCTTGCTCTACAAATCAGTCCTTATGCCAGTATGGACCTATGGTATACAACTATGGGGTTGCGCCAAAGAAAGCAATGTAGAAATAATACAAAAATTCCAGAATAAAGTACTCAAGAACATCGTGAACGCGCCTTGGTATATAAGAATTGACGACATCCATCGGGACCTGAATATAGAGTTCGTAAACAGCATAATCCAAAAATATGCAGAAGCTCATGAACATCGGCTTCATCATCATGTTAATGTCGAGGCCATCCAGCTCCTCGATAACACGGACATAGTAAGAAGGCTCAAAAGGACTAAACCTTTTGAGTTAGTGTAGAGAATTATAATTGTGACTATAACGCGAGTGTAATATAGTGCCGCTATTTATATGGACACAAGAAAAAAGTGACTTCGCCTTAATAGACGCTAAGTGAACGCAATGGACGTGCTCTTAGATATAATTTTACTTTTAGCAAATTAAGTTAGATTAAAATTGCTTATTAGCCTTATTAGGCTAGATTGTAATATATATATATTAAAAAAAAAAAAAAAAAGGTGTGAAATAAAAGGTTTTTTTTTATTTTTTTTTTTATTTATTATGTAATGCGGCGTTCTCACGTTCAGCCGGATTGTGGTGGCGATACGTTCGACAAAGCGGCGTCCAACATTTAGCCGTATTGTCAGCAAGAAGAAACGGCCGAATAAAATACTGAAAAATCCGAAAATAAGGCGTAGTTGACGTAGTCCAGCTACGCGGGGCTCCTATTTCTGTCTGCAGGGTTTAAAGTACCCTAACCAAACCTAACGTCGCCGTCGGGTGCCCTAATAATAATAATAAAAGCTTCCTTTCAAAGTGGCGTATCGACGAACGCGAAGTGCTCATTCGCACACGATACAGTTACAGAATAGTGAATCTAATTAGTTATGTTTCTGAACGATATAAAACAATTAAACATTCTGGACGTTGGGCTGATCCAAATCATTTTAGCAAACCCTACATCAACTATTACAAAGAGGTTGTGTGGCTTAGTGAAGATATCTAGTCAATGATTCTCTTTCTTATAGGTACAATAAGTACATAGTAAGTAAATATTCAGCATATGTAAAAAGGTACGATGGGGTTGGCATTTCCGTATGGATAAAAACCCCTTTTTATTTATATACACACAAAATACTTTACAGGACAATATATTAACATAGAAGAGCACAAAGGTACTGCTTATTTCTTAAGGTGGATGCTCCAGGGTAGCCCGCGAAATTAGCCCCGCGAAAACCCTCCAAGCGCATAAAGGTGCAGGAATGACTTTTTCATCCCCCCATCTCGGAAAGAGTATTTTTGCTCTTCGATATCTGAGTGCAAAAGTAGTTTTTATCCTCTAGAGGATAAAGTAAATTGAATTTAGAACATCGTGTGCACCAAGTTTGTGAATTCAAAACATCATTAAACCTATTTACTTCTACCTCCATGGTGCCGAATTTATCATAGGTACAACCTTTTTTAATTTGTTAAAAACTCAGACTCGGAACCTTCTTGGTGTACTTTTATAATTTGCTTTGCGCGCGCCATTTTCTTGTCAGGTCAATTGTTAAAACCTTAGGTTAAAAACAAGTGAAAAACGTAAAATAAGTGGTTTTGGCGACCAAGAAGTTTATTTGACGCCAACAGAATTGACTGAAACTGTTAATAATGCGCAAATGAGCTTTCTCCCTCAACAATCACGCGAGAAGGATTTGAAACAGTACGATATTAAAAAAAATAAAAAAAAATAGGTAGAAAATGCCCAAGGCATTAAGTCCGCCTTTGTACAGTTTTTACTTTAATAAATAAATATAAATAATAATAATAAATATAATAATAAATAAAAAATAAAGTTTTAATAAATAAATAAATAAATATTACACTCAACTTAACTAACTGTAGCAACGTTACTTTAAATTTTTCTTAATTGTACCTAAGTATTATTTGTTATAATTTCAAGATTATTCTGTAATACTTACCTACCATAATGTAGTAGTTAACACCTAAACTGAAATAAAAGTAAAAGTATCTTGTGATTGTAAATGTTTTTTTTTTGCATTTAGTCATTTCCTCGCTGAGGTGGGATGAAAAGTTACGTGTTGCACTCGAGTGCAAAGATTTTTCACCTCGTGCTCTTTTGATTCCCTCGCTAACGCTCAGGATTCTAATTTTTGAATCACTCGCTGCGCTCGTGACTCCATTTTACAATCCTTCGCTTGCTCGGTTATCAAAATTGAGCACGCGGTTAAAAAGCAACTTTGCACTCTTGTATAATAATAATATATTTTTTTTAAACTAACAAAAAATAGCAACAGTACCTATTAGGTTCAAAAATTCTATTTCGTCTTCGGATATTGTAAACTTGTATTATAACACCTTTGCTCGTAAAGGGCTCTAGGCTAGGGCTCTAGGCTAGGGCTCTAGGGCTCTTATTTCACCAATTTCAATATCGTAATGTATCTCATTACGTACTTGTGTGGTAAAGTAAAATGCACGGTTTATATTTTTTTAAATCTTAGCAAAGAGTTTCTATTATGTCAGAAAAGTGGTCAACATTTTATGAATAAAATTAACTTTGGGAGATGAAATATAAAAAATAAACATTTAATTCTTTAATTTAATTAATTTTGACAATAAATTACAACCTGTAACAAAAACACAAAAATATTAATTTACTTTATTAGTAATACTGGCTGTTTTTTGTGTCTTTGCCTTAAAAAAAAGCGCTGATGCGCGCACCTTGCTAATTTGTGAACAAGTAAAAATTATTCCGCGCGCTTTTTCTTTTCGCTGTATTGTTTTTATTTGTTTTATTTATTTCCTCGCAAATATGTTATAAAACGTCGTATGACATACGTGCGCTTTGATAATTACAGCCTCTGCTTTTTTATCGCCCTCGCCTACGGCTCGGGCTAGTAATATCGCCTCGGCTGTAATTTTCAACTTACCGCACTCCCAGGTCAGGCAAAGTGTTATTGGGTATTTCCATTAGGAATTTCTCAGTAGTAGCCACGGTTTGTATTTGCGCCCGGTTGATGGCAAAAGGCTCGCCCCCTACATGGGACTTGAAAAAAAACTGGCGAAATGTGGGTGTACTGTTAGATGTACCTACACCTCTACCTAACTCTTCGGTGATTACAGGCGTGATGTTATGTTATGTGTAATGTGACCCGAATGGCGCAGCGGTAGTGAGGCTGCCTTACGTTCTTAGGGTTCGAATCCCGGTTGGAGCAAATGTTTGTGTGATGAGCATGGACATTTGTTTCCGAGTCATGGATGTTTATATGTATAATAAGTATGTATTTACAAACAAAAAGTATCTATGTAGTATATCAACTATCTGGTGTCCACGAAACAAGCCTCGTTGCTTAGTGTGGCATTTTTATATTGTAAATTTTGGCACTGACTTCTCAAAAAGGAGGTTATTTATTACTCAGCCATCTTTTTTTAAAATGTATTTGCCCCAATTCCTCCAGAGATTACTGGGCCTTTTGACGTTATGAGTTTTTAATTCCATAGAGGAAGTCCGCACGGTCAGCAAATCAAACTTTAGTTGAGCATTTTATTAGTTAGCTCCTTTAATACGTACTTTTTCTTCTCGGCATATGTTGATGACATGATAATCTCATAATAACTTCTAGTTACAAAATAAATACATGGCAAGGATTTCTATGGGATATGACATGAAATAGGGTCAAATAAACAAGCTTCTTTTCAAAAAAAGAATCTGCCTTTTTTAAAAAAAAAACGACCATCCGGGCGACGAATACGCTGGAATATAGAAAATAGATTTGCAATTTTTTGATACTGTCGTCATGCCTATGCAGACAGTATCAAAAAAATGCAAATCTATTTAGTCCGTCAGTTAGAGTATTGGAAATTAATGGACACGTATTTTTTGTTTTTGTAAATCAATGAATATTGCCAAAGATAAAACGCATCAAAACTCGGGAGTGGGGGCTCGTGACGTCAGAACTAGCTAAAAATTATACCTAGGCGTGACGTATTGAGAATTTAAAAGCGTCGTATCTTCGTCAATTTTGGTATACGTAACAAAAGAAAAAATACGGGTCGAATATTTTTTGGTAATCTAACTGACGGACTAATTCGATTTTTTTTTGTCGTCTCGCCTATAAGCGCGTGTACGCGCGTTTAATTTTTTTTATAACACATTTGCTCGTAAAGGGTCTCTTATTTCACCAATTTCAATATCGTAATGTATCTCATTACGTACTTGTGCTGTAAAGTAAAATGCACGGTTTATACTTTTTTAAATCTTGGCAAAGAGATTTTATGTCAGAAAAGTGGTCAACATTTTATGAATAAAATTAACTTTGGGAGATGAAATATAATAAATAAACATTTAATTCTTTAATTTAATTAATTTTGACAATAAATTACAACCTGTAACAAAAACACAAAAATATTAATTTACTTTATTAGTAACTAGCTGACCCGCGCAACTTCGTCTGCGTTACGTAAGAGAGAGAGAGGCTTAGAGAGAGTGTGAGACAACCTAAAAAAAATGCAGATAATATGCTTTAGCGGACTTTTCAAGAGGAACAATCCCGTCATACATGCATTGGCATTGTATTGTAAAGGAAGCTCTCAAAAGCAACAATTTTCGCTGTATTTGCAACAATTTTCATTGATGCTCCGCTCCTATTGATTGTAGCGTGATGTTATATAACGTATAGCCTTCCTCGATAAATGGGCTATCCAACACTAAAAGATGTTTTTAACTGGAATCAGTAGTTCCTAAAATTAGCGCGTTCAACCAACTAAACAAACAAACTTTTCTCATTTATAATAAGTATAGATTCAAGTAGGTAACAATTTAATTTCTCGGAAATATATGCAATCATCGTTAAAATATTGTACTATGTTTTTCCAATTTGGGGCTTCCCTCGACAGCCCTAGGTTTTCATCCTTAGACACTCGATGACAGTCATACTCCAGCTAGGTCGAAAGTTCATATCAAGGTGCATGAATTGAGCATAAACACGATATAGCTTTTTTTTTTTCGGATGGGAAATCATCAAATGACTCCTCCCGGAGCAGGAGGAAGTGTCAGACTTTTACTGACTAAAACCCATCCATGTTCCTTCATCGCCCTTCTTTCTTTCGAATAGTCCCGCAGCCCCGGCAGGCATCGGCCTTTGCGGACCCCTTCTTTTTTGCTGACTCTCTTTGAGGCGCGCGTAGAACACGAACGCGCCGTCGACACGGCCTGTCGTCATGAGACGGACGGACGGCGAGCTAGCCCATAGCTCCTCGTCCACAGGCCCGCGCCTACGGTGGCCGGGGGCCCATACGTGGCTCCCGACGCCCGGGGTGTCTCCCGCTGTGGCCGGGACGTAAAGATCTCTCCCTCTCACGTTCCGCCACCTCCTTCGCTAGCATGACTGCTTCGCAGAAGGAGGTGACGGCATCCCATTCCGTCTCGCTCCGGACCATGTATTGAACCAGGGCTGGGAGAGAGAGGTCGCCGCCGCCGATCGCCGCTTCAAGGACACGGCGGTGCTCCGCCCAAGTGGGGCACACCTCCACAGTGTGCTCCACCGTGGCCTCCGGTCGATCCTCAAAATGGAAGAACCCGGGCGTCTCCTCCCGCCCGAAAACACGATATGAGGCCAATAACAATTTAGCTGTAAATATAATCTACGTAAACTGCGTATGGATTATTGATTATTGCGAATAGCATAGCACAGTTCTTGCACGGCAAGAACACGTGGATTTATCAGGCTTCTGGTGTTCGCTATACTTCTTTTTGGAGAAATCATCCTCATCATCATACTCCTGCCCTTATCCCAATTTATTTGGGGGTAGCATGATTGTATTCTTCTTCCTTATGTACTACTCTATTACTTTTTGGAAAAATATAAAAAAAATAAGAAATGCACACAACTTAAATACAAAATGAAATATAGGAAATCTCACAGCATCAAACAAAAAATTAAACAAATCACAAAAAGTGAAAATAATGTTGGAGGGTTTGAACCTGCAACCCCGTAGTTTACAGAGCGGTCATGAAACCGCAAGGCTATTTACTTCGTTGACTTAAGCCACAAATAGCCGTTCTCATGTACTTACGTCATGACTGAAACGTCAAACAATTGAAGTATACGGAAATAATGCAAAATTGCCTACCCCCTTAAGGAAGTAGCGTGATAATATATAGTTTAAATATTGAAGAAGCCTATGCAGTAATTTTGACGTGATGCGCGCACAAACATTTCGTACCAACTACTTAAACCGAGGAAAGCTGATTTTCTTGAGTTCCGCTATATTGTGCGTATTCACCTCAAAAATCAAATTTCAAGAAAACTGAGAAATTATATTTACCTGTATTAGATATGAAGTATATGTAGCAACTTTAAAAGGTTGCACTTCATTGGTTTTGATTGTATATGTGTTTGAAGTTTATTAATTTTAAACACAAAACCCTCTTTTTTGCGCCTCTGGATGAGATTTAAAAAAAATGCTGAGACAGGTATTTCTTTATTTTTATTAATAAGTATTTATTCTGAGTTTTATGATTCTAGAACAATCTAAATTTTTTTTTTCATACAAACTTTACCCCCCCTTTTCACCCCCTTTTTCCAAAAAAATCCAAAGTTTCTATAGCCTATATGTTATTCTGAATGTATTTAAACAGATTTCTGAACATTTCAACAAAATCGGTTCAGCAGTTTTTACGTGATGCGCGGTCAAAAAAAAAAACAAACAACATTTTTTTAAATGGTTTTAATATGTTCAGTTACTTATTTCAAGTCACACTGGCTGGTTTTTTTTTTTAATCTTCAATGTACAGATTTTTTGGTCTCAACGATTTTATTATATGTATAGATACTGGCTGCTTTTGTGTCTTTGCCTTAAAAAAAGCGCTGATGCGCGCGCCTCGCAATTTTGTGAACAAGTAAAAATTATTCCGCGCGCTTTTTCTTTTCGCTGTATTGTTTTTATTTGTTTTATTTATTTCCTCGCAAATATGTTATAAAACGTCGTATGACATACGTGCGCTTTGATAATTACAGCCTCTGCTTTTTTATCGCCCTCGCCTGCGGCTCGGGCTAACAATATCGCCTCGGCTGTAATTTTCAACTTACCGCACTTATATCATAATGTACTATTATAGCGCAATAGGTGGTGCACCTTATACGATACGAGCTACGCGAAGAAAAATACGCTAGCGGACGTCATGTGGTTTCACCCGCGTATAGTTCCCGTTCCCGTGGGAGTACGGGGATAAAATATAGCTTATGTTACTCAGTAAAGACGTGGCTTTCAAATGGTCAAAGAATTTTTTAAATTGGCGCAGTAGTTTTTGAGTTTATTCATTACAAACATACACACACACAAAAATACAAAATCTTTCCTCTTTATAATATTAGTGTAGATTAGTTTATGCCAGCTGCTTCGCCCGCGTAAAGTTTGATAATTGTCCCATGGGATCATACTACCGGGATAAAAAGTATCCTATGTGTTAATTCAGGTTAAAAACTATCTGTGTGCTAAGTTTCATCCAAATACGTTCAGTAGTTTTTGCTTGAAAGAGTAACAAACATCCATACTCACAAACTTTCGCATTTATATTATTATAGTAAGATAAGATTATTACGTACCCACAGTCCTTGTGCCCAGAATGAGAAGATTGAAAGCCCCTTTCATATCTGTGAAAAGAGAAAAACTAAATTAATTAAACATAATATCTATAAACTAGCTTCTGCCAGCGGCTTCACCCGCGTGAAGTTTGATCTTTGTCCCATGGGATCTTACCACCGGGATAAAAAGTATCCTATGTTTTAATCAAGGTTATAAACTATATGTGTGCAAAATTTCATCCAAATCCGTTCAGTAGTTTTTGCGTGAAAGAGTTACAAACATCCATCCATACATACATACTCACAAACTTTCTAGGCGAGACGACCAAAAAGTCTTAGTAGTCCGTCAGTTAGATTATCAAAAAATATTTGACCCGTGTTTCTTTTTTTGTTACGTAAACCAAAATTGACGAAGATATGACGCTTTTAAAATTCTCAATACGTCACGCCTAGGTATAATTTTTAGCTAGTTCTGACGTCACGAGCCCCCACTCCGGAGTTCTGGTGCGTTTTATCTTTTGTCAATATTCATTGATTTACAAAAACAAAAAATACGTGTCCATTAATTTCCAATACTCTAACTGACGGACTAAATAAATTTGCAATTTTTTGATACTGTCGTCATGCCTATTATAATATAATATATAGTTAGGAGTAGGATATTTCTTCATTTAGAGTCGTGCAGTGTTATTAGGCTTTTACGTCAGGAATTTCTTAATAGCCACGGAGCCTGAATTTGTGACGGGTTGATGGCGATTGGCTCGCCGCCTTTCACATGGGACTCAAAACATAACTGACGAAATCTGATCGTACTATTAGGTACCTGTGTCTAGCCATAATAAAGCTAAGCTTAATTCTCTAATCCATAATAAATATAGCTTAGCTTATTTGGGTTAGCTCGTTCCAAGTTGAGGTCTAGCATAAGACGATTCCCTTCCTTGATGCTGTATTCAAACGTTTTTCTATATGGGCAATGCAAAGTACCTATGCCGGTGGGTCTCGAATCATGTACTAATATAACATAATAAACCATGATAAATATTTGATTCACGATGTCCTTTAGTTCCTTTACGCTTCGTTCATGACTTCGGGCACTACGATTTGGGACGCAAGGTGCATCAATTGACACGCGCTTCATTTGTTTCTTTCGTCGGAATGCCGTCGCGTATAGATGACTTATGGCCATGCTCTAAGCTATTTCTTTCATAACGTTTTTCCGCAGACGCAACAAGCGTGTCACTCGTCGTCGCGCTTGCCGTTCGCTACGTGCGTTTTGCCACGGTAACGATACATTGCGTATGAGGAAATAACACAAATCAAATTTATTGGATTCATGTAACATTCCTGAAATAATTTCTTGTACCGTTCATCTTAATATGATATACTGAATTCACCCTATCAGTCTGCGGAGGGCTGTCCCTTGCACCCTGTATGTATAAAGAAAAATCTTACCAATTTCAGGCAGCAATACTTTCAATAGTTTCGGGAATTCCGCCGGACCGATGCCATTTGTCAGCTTCATTATTTCTAACTTTACACCTTCAACCCCTGGAATAACATAAAAAAAATCGTTTGTAATAATATTCTGTCAGGGTTTTCAAAAAAAGTTTCTGAATTTTTCCCCATTTCATTTTCAAACAGGAAATTAAACAAATGGGAAGATATAAAACTACGTTTATTCACAAAATGAGCACCCAGCACACTCGCAGTGCACGAAACTCCACCTTTAAAAATTGAGGAGGTAATAATTTTGGCTGTTTTTTTTTGTTCTTGTTTTTTGTTTTTTTATCTGCCAGCTAGGTACCGAATTTTGTGTATGTGTGTGAAAAAATACAATTTCTTGATTCCCTATGTTTTACAGTTCAATATGTTGGGGAATTATCCCAAGGATTTCATTTCCCCAAAAAGGAAAAAAAAAACACTAATCTAATCTTTATCTTAAACTTGCAATTTGACAACTGTGTGACTATGTAAGGCCTGAATAGGCATGACGACAGTATCAAAAAATTGCAAATCTATTTAGTCCGTCAGTTAGAGTATTGGAAATTAATGGACACGTATTTTTTGTTTTTGTAAATCAATGAATATTGACAAAACATAAAACGCATCAAAACTCGGGAGTGGGGGCTCTTGACGTCAGAACTAGCTAAAAATTATACCTAAGCGTGACGTATTGAGAATTTTAAAAGCGTCATATCTTCGTCAATTTTGGTTTACGTAAGAAAAGAAAAAATACGGGTCAAATATTTTTTGATAATCTAACTGACGGACTAATTAGATTTTTTGTCGTCTCGCCTATTCTTCCTACGCTGATGTCGGTCGCGTACGTCAGCGAGAAATACGTACGCGCCGCTGACGTCAGCGTCGCAGTATGGAGCTATTTAGAACACAATATTTACTCGTACGCGCGACCGACAACAGCGTAACAGGAATTCAGGCCTAATATCGCTAAGCAACAGTAAGTCCTACGTTACGTTTATAACATTTTATAAATCTCAGCGTCATTTCCATTTTCCATGACTATAACAAGAGAGCGCGCGTGTACACGGAATGTTGACCGATCTTAGGGCATGCGATCGGCGTCAGTCTAGCTCTGAAAAAAGCTTAATTCTTTCAAGTTTCTAAGAGAAAGAGCGCGAATGCAGTCTCTCTCTTCCAAAAATTACATTTAGGCTATTTAAGGGTAATGGTTTACGACTAAACGGTATTGTAATGTAAGGCGCAACTTAACCACAGTGCAATGGTAGGTTACGTCCTGGAGGTACCAAATTCACTTAAGTACCGCGCGAGGTTCGTTCGATGCGCGAGAATCTTAACACCGCGATTCAGGAAATAGACCTGAATGTACAGCGCCATCTATTTACAAACTCGGAACTAACTTGTGACGTCACAGGAGGGATGAGGGTGAATATTCTGAGGGGTGCGTAACAATGGACTCAGGGTCGATTTATATTTGTCAAGATCAGTGGTGAGTACCGACTACAAGTATACTGGTGAGTGGCGAAAATCTACCTCCAAAACCTGTGTAAAAAAATCTTAGAATTTAAAGGAGTTTGAATTAAATGGCCGGCCTAAACTTACGCCATTTTAATAGCTCATATCTCGGACTTTCTTGAGCTGAATTTTAGCATACATGTTTGATGACATTACATGGTCCGCTAAGTGACGTCTTACGGCCCTTTTCTATAACTTACTTACGTATAACTGTCATTTAATATGCCTACGTCTCGTAGCTATCGGTGTTTCTAAAAAAAAGTTAGCTTGAAATATCCTATCCGCGGCACCTACCTGTAACTTGATTCATAGAAAAATCAAAGAAAGCTTTTCTGTAACGTTTTGTTTCTAACGGTCCGTAAGCTAAATGTCAAACAGACAGAGATAGCAACCATCCGTTGCCTGTTAGAAAGTTATTTAAAATAGCCGTTAAAGATTAACTAAAATAAACCTACCATTAGTATGGGCTACATGCATGAAGTAGTCAGCAATCTCATGTGGATCTGAAAATAATACAATCAATATACAGGGTGTTAAAGTAGTCGCGTGCCATAGCTTAGGGGTGAGTTCAGTATCGATAAAGGAACCCGAAAAAAAAAAAAAAACAAAAAAAAAAAAAAAAAAATTAAAGATCAACCTAATTTAGTACCTACTATCTTAAAATAGCAATCGTTTAGAATTAAAATTATTTTATACTGCTGTGCATATTTAAAAAAAAAATGGATTTATTTTTTATTTTTTTCGGGTTCGTTTATCGATACTGAACTCACCCCTAAGCTATGGCACGCGACTACTTTAACACACTGTTTATATATTATTTTTTTAAACGAGGGTGACGATCAACTCTTTTTGATTTTCACATCTTTCTTGAACGGTACGACCGTCCACAGGTAGTCAGAAGCTTCAAAGAAATTCAGGCAACCCCAACCAGTCTTACCACGGAGTATCGTATTACTCAGTACTAACTGGGTTGTGGAGGTCAGATAGGCAGTCGCTTCATGTAAAATACTGGTATTCTGCTGCATCCGGTTAGACTGGAATCCGACCTCAACATAATTATGTAGTTGGGAAAAGGCTTTGCAGGTGACGAAGATGTAACTATAATAATATATACCCTTTTCTCCTGAAATCTTTTGAAGACTCTCGAAAATGCCGTCGAAATCGTCGTGGCCGATCAGCGGTTTCATAATAGCAAACGCCTTTAGCACGTCTGAAATTTAAATAAAAAAAACTACGTTAGCATTGCACGTTTGTGAAAAAAAAACATATATCCGATTAGTTAGGTGAAGAAAAATCAAACAAAACATTTTTACTGAACAAGTAAAACTATTTGATAATTGGGCAGAATATAAAGGGTGTAATTAGACTCATAACGAAGCCGAAAGGCACTTGTTCTCCCCGTCATCGCGATCATTTTTTTGTTCTGGACCTTACCTGGGAACCTTCTAGTTACGGAGGTATTGGAGGTCAAAGTTCCAACTATTTCACTTTTTTTTTTAAAGTAGTTTTTAAGGTCATAACTTTACTTTAAATACCTCCATTAAATGCGTTCATAAGCACAATGTTTTGAGTGCGTTACATTGAGTTTTACCGTAAAACGTGATTTTTCACCCCAAAAAAAAAGTCCCAGCAATAATTTTTGCGTAGAGTTAGTTTGATGTACAGAATGCTTGGTTGACACTTGACAGCTTCGTGAAGTGTCTGTTTACACCCTGTATACGCTGAGCGCTTAGACAAAAACATTATTATATCAAATGTCTTTTAGTAATTTTTTTAGGGTTCCGTAGTCCTAACAAGGAATCCTTATAGTTCCGTCATGTCCGTCTGTGCGAGGTTTTGAAGAGACTGTTAGTACTAGAAAGCTGTAATTTTGTACCCCCCCTCCTCTAAAAGCTAAAATCTGGAAAAAAAATATGATAATAGTGCATTTCATGAACTTTATAGTAAAATTATAGTGGTTAAGATAACTTTATTAGTTTAGTAATAATAGTCGTTGAACGTAGGGTGTTGGATATTTTTTATAATTATACCCATTAACTCCTAATATCTTTACTATTAATAAAATTATACTCGGAATGAAGAACTACAGAATCGTTCTATATTGTGATAACGGGCTACTACGGAACCCTACACTGCGCGTTGCCCGACAAGCACTTGGCCGGTTTTTCAGCTAGACCTGTAATGTCAACAATTCAAGATTTGATTTTGTGCAGAAGTGAGTGAATCTGAAATGTTGCATTACAGATGGAAAGTCAGAAGTGTATAGCACTGACATAAGCTGCCGAAAACGTTAAATTTAATCATAATATTTAGCTGTTTAGAATAGACGAAACGACAAAAAAAATCTAATTAGTCCGTCAGTTAGATTATCAAAAAATATTTGTTACGTAAACCAAAATGGACGAAGATACGACGCTTTTAAAATTCTCAATACGTCACGCCATGGTATAATTTTTAGCTAGTTCTGACGTCACGAGCCCCCACTCCCGAGTTTTGCGTGCGTTTTATCTTTGGCAATATTCATTGATTTACAAAAACAAAAAATACGTGTCCATTTATTTCCAATACTCTAACTGACGGACTAAATAGATTTGCAATTTTTTGATACTGTCGTCATGCCTATACTAGCGGACGTCACGCGGTTTCACCCGCGTAGTTCTCGTTCCCGTGGGAGTATGGGGATAAAATATAGTCTATGTTACTCAGTAAAGCATAAAAAGAACGAATCTCAAATCATCCAAACCAGCTAGCATTAAATCTGATGAACACCCAAACAGTCGCTAGAAGACTAAAGAGAAATATTCCTCAAGACCTAATCTAGGACGTTACAAGAATAAACGGAGCAGTCACTAGACAGCTTCCGTACAAACCCGTTAACAATATCAAACATATTGCTGAATATCTAAAATGATAGATTACAAAAAAAAAAATTAAAAAAAAAAATGTTACTCAGTATTCGTGGCTTTCTAATGGTGATATAATTTTTGAAATCGGCGCAGTAGGTTTTTTTAGTTTATTCGTTACAAAAATACACACACACAAAAATACAAATCTTTTCTGTTTATAATAAAAAAAGAAAGCGAAAGGAATGCACGAATTTGAAATTTCTAGGTAAAAAAAAAAAAAAAAGGCTTTCTTGGTGCGTACGGGTAGAATGAAAATTATAATTTGCTTACCATTTTCATTTGTCATTTGCTTCAAAAGCTCCACTATTATATTGATATCTGTAAAAAGGAAAAAAAAAACACATTTTGAACGAGCCACGATAATTTTTGGACGTCGCGTCGTATCGAATTCAGCCGCTTAGTTTTATTGAGTATTTCCATCAGAAACTCAGTAGCAGCCACGGAGTCTGAATTTGCTTCCGGTTGATGGCAATAGGCTCGCCCCCTATTAAACGGCTTTCAGACTATATTGTGTTATATAGTATAACAAAGAAGGACGTAATGCTATACTATATAGCATGGCGTTTACATTATGCATTGATATATAAAAAACCCAAGAAACACATTCAGTGTCTCAAAATCGTCCGCATAAAATACAGGCACATTTAGTAATTGTGCGCCTATTTTCAATTAGTCTCACGTCGCTCGCGTAACGTAAAATTTAATTGCTTTTTGCACACTGCTTTGTAAAAACAACTTTCGCGTTAAGTTGAATTTCCAAAAAAAAAAAAATTATTCTTCTTATGTAAGAATATTTTTTTCTTTTTTTTTTCTTCAAATATTTTTTTTTGGATTTATTTTTTATTTTTTTACGGGTTCCGTTATCGATACTGAACTCACCCCTAAGCTATGGCACGAGACTACTGTAACACCCTGTATAGTACAGTACAGTGTGAACGTGTGCATAACTATGTGAGGCGAAATGTGCAATGGGTGGAGTTGCTTGTTAGGTACAGTCCTGGTCTTTTCCGCCTGATCAGTTAAATTATTTTTCGCTTAAATCATGCGGAGGCGCCGAGCCACACCACCTTAAACTTTAGGCCTATTAGCAAAGCGTCAACTTTGGCGCGCAAAATAACAATAACTCTCGTTTCATTAATTATTTATATATAAAGTCAACGGGGCGGGGATAGAGAGCGTTTCTATGTTTTAAGTGCAAGCAAAAATTTGCTTAGTGGTGATCAGGCGGGAGTGTCCTCGATACACCTCTGTCTAACTCTTTAGGGATTACAAGCCGTGATGTTATAATGAAAAACAGAACATTTCTTCATCAATACTTTAAAAAAACTACTTACGTGGAGACTCATCCATGAGCTTCAAGAAATCCAGCACATACTTCCAACTCCTGGAACCCTTGCATTTTCTCAGGAAGTCGAAGACATGATGACGATCTGTAGATCAAAAAACACAGGTATATGTAGAAATAATGCCATAGTTTCCGAGGAAAATCGTATTACCCAGTTGTAACTAGTTTGTATAGTTCTGAGGACCTAACGCGAGCGCGCGGTTTGTGATTTTTATTACTATTAGAGTTTTAGAGTGTGTTAGAGTTGTAGAATGGAAAAATGTTATAAATAATATATTATATTATCGTTTATTTCAGGCACTAACCCATATTTATAACTCAGTATATAATTATATTAATTAAAATTTAAATCACATTACTTACATTATTAAAATTAAAAATCATGATCAAAGTTAAATTAATCCACATTTAAATCAAATTGACTATTAAAATCTAAAATAAAAATAAAAATCAGAATTAAAGTCAACATTTAAATCAATATCACAATCAAAATTAAAAACCAAAATTAAGAATAAAATAAAAGTCACCTAAAATTAAATCACATTAAATTAAAATTATGTTTTTTTTTTTTAAATAAATCAATAATATAAGTCGGTAAAAATAATCACAAAACCAAATCAAATAATTAAAAATCAAACGAACTTACCAAGTGAAGTTCGATGATAATTATGTGAACAGCTTCATTCGAAGCGATTTATTGTTTACGTATTGTAGCAGCGCCCCCATGTACCAGCCTTGCACGGATTTTTAGAGGTAAGTCAGTTTTTTTTTTTTTTTTTTTTTTTTTTGTCGGTAGTTTTGCTTCACTTGCAACACTATCCGTTTTGCCCCCACATCACTATTTCTCCTTAACGGTCCTCAGCAATTTTAATATCATTTTGTTGAAAGCTAAATAAAAATATTTCACATTTTAATTTATCTAGGGTAGGGTAGGTAACATTTCTAATAGGGAGGGTATAAATCGCTTCGAATGAAGCTGTTCACATAATTATCATCGAACTTCACTTGGTAAGTTCGTTTGATTTTTAATTATGTTTCACAGCTTCATTCGAAGCGATTTATTGTTTACGTATTGTAGATGTTCAGAGACAAAATGTGAAATGAAATAAAATAAAATAGGTGAGTAATCACAAATGTTTTTTATTGTAACTATTTATCATCGAATTAACTTTATTTTACATTGGTTTATATTCTTAATAAATTTCTTAATCTAATATTAGGTATTAATTTGTTACAGATTATGACCACCTGCAAGTACTGCAGTGGCAAACAGATGAGGATCAGTTATAACTTGCCTGTTATAATGTTTTGCGAAGACAGAAGATGATTCACTCCATCCGGCAGTTTTTCTAATTAGGTCAATATTGACTCCAAGTCTATTGGCTGAGGATGTGGCTGCATGACGAGTGCTGTGTGCACTAAATATGGAAGTGTCTATACCGCTACTGTGAAGTGTATCTTTTATCCAGTGACTAAGTGTTTGTGATGAAACTTTTGAGTGTGGTTTTTTGTAGCTTACAAATAAATAATCATTTTTGCGAAGCGGTTGAGTTTTATTTATATAAACCTCTAAGCATCTAGCGGGGCAGATCTGAGGACGAGTGTCGAAAAAAGGTAATCTTAAGACTGGTTGTGAAGAATTAGGTTTGGAAGTTTTTATTAAATCAGGTATTTTTATAATTATGTCAATAGGAGAATTTACTTGAACATTACTTAATTTTATTAGTGAAAATGTTTGAACGCGATGCGCAGTCACCAAAGCCAATAGAATTATAGTCTTTTTGGAAAGAGTTTCCAAATCAAGCTCTGTGTTAGGCCATTTTTGAGCTAAATAATTTAGAACAGTGGTTGGATCCCACGTCAAATTATATTTTGGATTATTAGGCCTTAATCTGTAAACTCCCTTCATAAATCGCTTAACTCTATCATCGTTTGCCACATTACTTAACAATAAGGATAATGCGGATTTATATGAATTGATTGTACCGTATTTTGCCCCTTTGTCAAAAATTGTCGTAAGAAAATGAATGACTACAGGAACTGAAACCGAGGAATAATCATAACCATGTTTATTACAATATTTTAACCAAGATTTTATACAACCATCATATTGTTTATAAGTAGAATCAGACAATGATGACAACATAATTTCAATAGATCTATTAGATAAATGTCTTTTTAATAATGTTTGCCTGAAAGCTTCGCGGCAACCAATTTCAGGGTGCGGTGTAGATTGTGAGGCGTTCTGAAAGGAGAAGTTAACAAATTTACGTGCGGTTCAAAACAGATTGGTTTGGAACAAAGCAATTTTTGGAAAACCGGGAACCAGGGTTGTGTTGGCCAATATGGTACAACTACTATGCCATTTGCTTTGTCATTAATAATTTTTTGCATTGTCTTTGTGATAAGTGAAAACGGTGGAAAGGCGTAGAATAGTTTATTTTTCCATGAAATGGTAAAAGCATCGATTGCATAAGCGTCGGGGTCGTTTTTCCAAGTTATGTACCTGGGACACTTGGCATTACACCTACTCGCGAAAAGGTCTATTTCTGGGTGTCCAAAACAATATGTTATTTGGTTGAATGCATCGTCATTAAGTTCCCATTCAGTATCCTGAAATTTCATGCGCGATAATTGATCTGCTTCATAGTTATCTTTAGTATTTATGTAAGAAGCAAAAATAGTTATTCTACGTATTTCGCACCACTGCCATATTTCTTTAGTGATAAAATGTAAATGTTCAAACTGTATGCTGCCCATGCGATTTATACAGGATATGGCTGTCACATTATCAATTCGTAATAGTATTTTTAAATTATAGGATTTGTGGGCAAAACATTTAAGTGCGAGAAAAGCAGCTTTTAACTCTAACTCGTTAATATGAACGGTTCTTTCAGTATCTGTCCAATAGCCAAAACATTTATCTGTGCTGCAATATGCTCCCCAACCCGTACATGACGCGTCGGAAAAAATTTCTAAATCATATTGATCACAAGTTAAAGGATATGAACCATGATCAATATGGTCTAACCACCACAACATATCACAATGTAAGCTGTTGGGGAGCTGAACCAACTGTTCGTAGCTAGGATTCCTAAGTAAACAGGAATATTTAAATTGTTCAAAAAGCTTAGTGTAAAGCCAGGCATATTGAATTGCAGGACAAGCTGAAATTAATAAACCTATGAACCGAGCAAACTCACGAAGTTTACATTTACGCTTTTTCAAGAAGCTAGAAATGTATTCTTTTATTTTTGACTTTTTTGAACTAGGTAATTTTAATAACATATTTTTCGAGTCGAATTCGAAACCTAAAAACTTGCATAGTGTTTGCGGTTCTAAGCAGCTTTTTTCTGTATTTATTATGAAACCTAAGTTTTTAAGTAGTGTTATGGTTAAGTTAACGTTATCTTGACATTCAAGAACAGTGGTTCCAATGCAAAAAATATCATCGATATATATAACTGATATCATTCCAAGGATTCTGAGATATTCCATAACGGGCTTTAATAATTTTGTGAAAACATAGGGTGCAGTGCATAAACCAAACGGGGGACAGTTACATTCATATAGGGTATTATTGTATTTAAAACGGAGGTATTTTCGGTGAGATTTATGTACGGGAATTAAGAAATAAGCATCTTTTAGATCTATTGATGCCATATAACAATTTTTTGTTATAAGCTTTGAGGCTGTACGATAATCTTCCATCTTAAAATGTTTGGTTTCTACGAATTTGTTTAAGCATTTAAGGTTCAATATAAATCTCTTGTCGCCGTTTGGTTTTGGCACTAAAAACACACTTGAAATAAATTCTCCTCTAATAGGATGACAATGAGATATTGCATTCATATCTAATAAATTTTCGATTGATTTATCAAAATCTTGGGCTTCTTTCATGTTTTTAGGTAAAACATTAGGAGAATCAGTGCGATATGGTGAACATTTAAAAGGTATTTGGTACCCTTTGATCCAAGATAGAATCGTTTTGTCGGTAGTGACAATTGACCAGTTTTTGAAAAAATACTGAAGCCTGCCAGCGGTTAGTACCTGATCAGTTACTTCCGATGCGGTGGCCTCGTCGGGGACGAGTAGCGGCGCGAGCTGCCGCTGGGTTGCGGCGGTGGCGGCGGCCGATACGCCGGGCGCGCAGCTCGCCTCGTATTGTTCTGCTTGTTGCCCGTCTTGCGGTGCTGAGGGTTGTAGTTTAAATTACCCTTATTTGGACCTTTTGGAATAACTTTGGGCTTGTTTCTTTGGGCGTATTTTAAGGCATCTCCTGATTGTTGAATGGTCTTGGCGGCCTTAACCTTGTCCGTAACATTTTCCCCAAATAAGAAACTGCCCCTTTTTGTTTCAAGCAAGGCGTCCTTTAAATTTATATTAATAGACGAAATCACGAAGTTACGTCTTGTTTTTGTTTCCCAAAAATGACTGTCACATAATATACGACAAGCGTCACTAATGGGCTTCAAAAGTTTTTGTTTGGACGTTTCATTTGAAATGATCATGTCAGTAGCGGATGCTAAGGCTGACAATGCTACACCAAGCTGATTTTGCTTGTACATGAGTGCCGAATCTCTTTTTACTAGAGCATCCTGCAGAGCTGCCTTTACTTCCGGGTTGAGAGCTGGCGCCAGCAGTAGGTCACAGTTGTTAGGCACGGAATAACTCTTTAAAAGTTTTTCCTTTACATCCTTAGCCAAGCCTTTGGAAAGGATGTCTTGCCAACGATTGGCAATGTCCTTGTGAACAGACGGACCCATGGATATGTCCGTTTTAGGAGCATCGCCGAGTAATTGCAGGGTGTCTTCATCCAAGTCTTGGTCTTCCATTACTTCTGGCTGTGCTTCTGCTGAGGTGCCGGGTGTAGGCGACGGAGGCTCGATGCATAGCGGTGGTGGAGCTGCTGGCGGCGAAGCAGGGCACGGAGAACAAGCACGTGACGAGGCATGTGAGCCACGTGACGGTGCACGTGGCGAGGCTTGAAGCGGCGAAGCGGTTGCTTGAAACAAGCAGGCTTCCTCATTTTGTGCCATATCGCAGTCCACATCTAGTTGATGGCTCGAAAGATCTGCGAATAACGTTTCTTTTTAGAATACGTTAGGTAATAAATGCAGTATTTTTCATTTTTAAACGTGACAGAGGAAACCCAAGCTTGGTAGCCTCGCACCACTTAATAATGATTTTGTGACAGTATCAGCCCCAGTATGGCAGTACGCATCACTTTATAAAATGACAGAGGAGACCCAAACTTAGTAACCTCGCATCACTAGCAATATTTGCGTAACTTACTGTGTAAGTCTTCTTCAGATGAACAGCTAATACGGCGATTAGTCGTTGCCTGCAATTTATTTTGCAATTTTAGTATTTTTCGCCGTATTTCTTCTTCAGTTAGTTCTGACTTCCTTTTCTTTCCCATTTTGAGGAGCTGTGTCTATTTGTAGGAGCGGAGACGTGCGAAGGCTTGAGCACGGAAACGCGGAATGATATTAAAATTGCTGAGGACCGTTAAGGAGAAATAGTGATGTGGAGGCAAAACGGATAGTGTTGCAAGTGAAGCAAAACTACCGACAAAAAAAAAAAAAAAAAAAAAACTGACTTACCTCTAAAAATCCGTGCAAGGCTGGTACATGGGGGCGCTGCTACAATACGTAAACAATAAATCGCTTCGAATGAAGCTGTGAAACATAATACTGTTATCTTGCAAATAAATCTCATCTCTTTACCATAAGTATTTCAATAATTTTAAGAATTTATTAATAACTATGGATGATACTGATTGTGTTTGCTGCAAACAATTTGACTAAAATGCTGAGGAATAACTATTTAAACTACGTTTACACCGCCCGCTTGTGCTCAATGGCTTCATGTAAATTTCTTTCAAAATATCTATCAAAAACCTGAAGGTATTTGAACACTTTTCGCTCACCAGTAAGTCCTGTTATATTTTCGATGTATTTCACAGCAGATGCTTCATCTGAAATAGAAATGGTTTATAGTTTAAAGTAGTAATTTCTAACTCCATGCCCCATGCTCGACATAAAACTAGTAGACCGAGTTCCAAACGTCGAAATCCGGAGACGTACGAAGGTCTTCTATATTGGAAATCGCGTTATGGAACTCAAATGGAGTTGGGCAGGACACCTAGCAAGGCGCGGTGATGGCAGGTGGAGTAAAGTTGTGACCGAGTGGCGTCCAAGGAATGGAAAGAGAAGTGTTGGTCGTCCGGCGGCGAGATGGGCAGACGATATTGTTGCCATTGCGGGAATATCCTGGATGAAGTTGGCACAAGGGCCCGGAGTTTGGCACAAGCAGAGAGGCTTCACTACATAGTATAAAACAAAGTCGCTTTCTCTGTCCCTATATCCCTATGTATGCTTAAATCTTTAAAACTACGCAACGGATTTTGATGCGGGTTTTTTAAATTGATAGAGTGATTCAAGAGGAAGGTTTTAGTATATAATTTGCGGGCGGGCGAAGCCGTGGGCATCAGCTAGTATATGTATATAAGTAGTATGTAGTAAGTGGATGAAGTTGGGCTGTGGATGATCATTTCTCACTCAAATACGTAGGAAGGTATTATTAGATAAATAAATAAATATCGCTGAACATAAACACAGCGCCATCTAGTGCCACACTAAGCAACGAGGCTTGTGTCGTGGACACCAGATAGTTGATATACTACATAGATACTTTTGTTTGTAAATATATACTTATTATATATACTTAGATGAAGCAATTAAATCGAGTGATTTCTATGAAAACAACCACAGACGAAAAACCAATATTACTCGTTATAATTTTTAAATGCATGTCAATATTTAATTAAGGAAATATTGATTTTTGTAAAATTGAGTGCACAGCTGATGCAATGATGTAAATTATAGCAGTTATGCATATTTGCTTAAAACTGTCTTTATTTAAGTATACTGTAAGGTGGATAACCTTCTGTATTTAAAGTTTATAAATCTATTTCGTTCGTAAATATTAGTATTAGTAGTACCCGCTTTTACCTGACTTTTTTGTTTTATTTCCTCATACGCAATGTATCGTTACCGAGGCAAAACCCACGTAGCGATCGGCAAGCGCGACGAGGAGTTCGATAAACTCGCATCGTTCGATAGAGTATTTCAACATCCATTGTGTTTTTTTTTTATTTTAGCCGTATTATTTACAGAAATAGAGTGCTGCGTACAGAGAGTGTAATTTTACATTGAAATAAAGGAAGAGTAGCTGAAAACACGAGAAAAATTCTCTAGTGGAATTTGATTCAAAATAAGGAGCTAAATGAACCCTGTCAGTTTACGGAGGACGCTCCTTTACACCCTGTATGTCCACAATGGCGGTGACCTCCGGAAGTGAATCTTAAATATAAATTCTAAAGCTCAAAATCGTAATTTTCCCGCCATTCGGCCGTCTCAAAAACCCATACACAGGTATTTTTCGTGACTTTATTTACACAGATGTCGGTACTACGTAGCTCGTCCTCGATAAAAACAATTGTTTAAACTAACTAGAATACGAACTGTATTCTAATTAATATATATAATAGCGGCAAACAATTAATGTTAGATATCCGATAATCGCTAATTCTGATAATTATTGTTATTAGTTATTTCGCTTTGGAAGTCAATATGGTAAATTAATTTGCATTTTAAACCATAAAATAGATAAGTCTGTCTTTCCAAGAGCTACAGCTAGTAAATGGGTTGTGGAGGTCAGATAGGCAGTCGCTCCATGTAAAATACTGGTGTTCAGCTGCATCCGGTTAGACTGGAAGCCGACCCCAACATAGTTGGGAAAAGGCTAGGGAGATGATGGTTGCTTTGCTTTGTAAAGAGACCCAATATGTAATAGTTATTTATTATACAAGAGTGCAAAGTTGCTTTTTAACCGCGTGCTCAATTTTGATAACCGAGCAAAAGGATTCTAAAATTGAGTCACGAGCGCAGCGAGTGATTCAAAAATTAGAATCCTGAGCGTTAGCGAGGGAATCAAAAGAGCACGAGGTGAAAAATCTTTGCACTCGAGTGCAACACGTAACTTTTCATCCCACCTCAGCGAGGAAATGACTAAATGCAAAAAAAAAAACATTTACAATCACAAGATACTTTTACTTTTATTTCAGTTTAGGTGTTAACTACTACATTATGGTAGGTAAGTATTACAGAATAATCTTTAAATTATAACAAATAATACTTAGGTACAATTAAGAAAAATTTAAAGTAACGTTGCTACAGTTAGTTAAGTTGAGTGTAATATTTATTTATTTATTTATTAAAACTTTATGCACAAGTAAAAACTGTACAAAGGCGGACTTAATGCCTTGGGCATTTTCTACCTATTTTTTTTCAATTTTTTTAATATCGTACTGTTTCAAATCCTTCTCGCGTGATTGTTGAGGGAGAAAGCTCATTTGCGCATTATTAACAGTTTCTGTCAATTCTGTTGGCGTCAAATAAACTTCTTGGTCGCCAAAACCACTTATTTTACGTTTTTCACTTGTTTTTAACCTAAGGTTTTAACAATTGACCTGACAAGAAAATGGCGCGCGCAAAGCAAATTATAAAAGTACACCAAGAAGGTTCCGAGTCTGAGTTTTTAACAAATTAAAAAAGGTTGTACCTATGATAAATTCGGCACCATGGAGGTAGAAGTAAATAGGTTTAATGATGTTTTGAATTCACAAACTTAGTGCACACGATGTTCTAAATTCAATTTACTTTATCCTCTAGAGGATAAAAACGACTTTTGCACTCAGATATCGAAGAGCAAAAATACTCTTTCCGAGATGGGGGGATGAAAATATCTTTTCAATACACTTCCTCGAAAACTGGTTCATAACGCACTACGATTAGGTTCAACATGCAATGTATCTCACACGCGTGCGATTTTTTTCATTTTCCAACACGTGTACGGGCATGAAAATTGCCACAGATAACTATACCTATACTGCCTATACTTAGTCCAAATTGTTTCAATGCATTAAGTCGGAGGTGAATGTTTATTTTTTAATTTTGGCAAAGCAATAATGCGTCTTTACCGCGTAAATATTTTTTAAATATTCAAATTGTGTTTATAAATAGAAAATCATAGGTAAACATGATTATTTAAAACTAATATTTACTTTTATAAACAAATTAACATTTATTTGCTCTAAATTCAAAAATTAAAAAAAAACTAATTTTTATATTAGGCTGTTTAACGGCTTCATACCTTTGCTTCTCCTTCAACCTGGCGAAAGCAAAGCGCGGAAAAAAAGAAAATTAAAATCATAGTTTCTTATTAATTTAGGACAAAAATGCATTTCGTTATTTTATTTCTTCAAAAGTGTATTGAAAAACGTCGTTTGATACACGTGGACATTTGTTATTGCAGTTCTCGGCTCAAAAACACCCTCGCATACGGCTCGGGAGTTAATTCCGCCTCGAATGCAATAACAAACTTTCTCCACTTGTATCAAAATGTACTATTTAAATACCGCAGAAGATTTGAAAGTAGAGGAAAGTCAGAACTTACCATGATGTCCAGTCAAATGATGCAGCAATTCACTGTTTTCCTTATGACCTGAAAAAATAAAAACATTTGAAGAAAGAAAGAAAGCCATCGAAGTAAGGTTTGCTGTAAGCAAACTCAATTCTGGGTTATATAAGCTCGCCTTTGTACATGTTTTGTGTGTGTATATCTTTTAATGTTGTGTGAAAATATTTATTTGCTTTGCACATCTGTGTTTGGGTCATAAGATTACACCATCCTACCAAATTTCACCTGATTTGGTCTAGTAGATTCAGAGCAAATTGGCTGTGATAGACGGACGTACAGAAAGACGCGATAAGAGTTCCGTTTTTTTTCATTTTTTGTACGGCACCCTAAATATAAATATATATTTGTCTCGGGGACATGACATGCATACATAGTGACAAAAAAAATACAATAAACATACAAAGCTTATTAAATATTTATAAATACAACAGGACGGAATAAAAAAAAGTTAACTGCTTTCACGACGTGAGTGCGAGTGCGACAAGCAGGTTACCACTCAGAATGATGCTGTGCTATGGGGCCTACAGCACAGCACTGGTTTTCAGTGGCCATCCGTGAAAAAACGTAGGAATGGAAGCCGAGAAATCAAAAATATTCGATTACATGAATAAGAAAAAATAGTACTTGGATCAATTTAATGTGTGTATGTTCTTAAGTTTTATTAATAACCATATTTACATTATACAGGGTGTAAACCACCTCATCACGAAGCCGTCAACCAAGCATTCTGTACATCAAACTAAATAACTTTACGCAAAAATTATTGCTGGGAAACGACTTTTTTTTAGGGGTGAAAAATCATGTGTTGTGGTAGAACTCAATGTAACGCACTCAAAACATTGTGCTGATGGATGGATTGAATAGTACGGGGGTCGGGGAGGTGTTTAAAGTAAAAATCTTACATTAAAAACTCTTATATAAAAAAAAGTTGCCAAAAAGTTGTAACTTTGACCCCCAATATCTCCGTAACTAGAAGGTTCCCAGGTATGGTGTAGAACAAAAAAATGATCGCAATGACAAGTGCCTTTCGGCTTCGTTAAGAGGTGTTTTACACCCTTTATTACATGTACTACAACTAGAACTCTACATAATTACAAAAATAAAACTAAACGGAAGTACCTACATATATACAACGACGTCAATAGGCCTCAAAGTATGTTCTTAGATTATTTATGCATTTCAATTTTGCATTTTTTTATTATGTATAAAGATGTAAGTACTTTTTGAAAGAAAAATGAGTATAACCTAACTAAACTTAAACTGTCACTTACGGGATATCTTCCGCGCAATGATGTTATATATAATACTGAGCTAGATACGTTTTACCGACGTCAGCGTGGCAATACAAACACAAGCTGATCTCAGCTTGTGTGACCTCAGTCCGTCTTGTGCGACGCGAACTGACGTTTAAGCGGGAGTTTGGTGTATGAAAATAAACAAATATGGCAAATTGTGTGTTCAGAAAGTGCAACACTTATACAGGGCCAGCTGTAAAAATCAAGAAGGATTTATCTTTTCATTTGTTAGTACTGTTTAGTCTATTTAAAATGGAAAATCATATATTTTATTTTACTCAAAAATCACTGCCGCGCTGTTGCCGCTTTGATACCTACACGAACGAGACAAGTAGTGCGGTGCTTATGAGTGACAGAGAGCACGAGATAATGGCGTGAGGTGTTGTCAGTTCGAACGACGCGTTTGAATATCGCCATATTTTTATTTCTTTTTAATGAGTATGACGTCTCTATTGGTAAAATCTCATTGCTTCCGTGATTGTCATTTATTTTGAGCTCCCGATATTTCGACGCTGTTGCAAGCGCGGGTTGACTGGAGAATGCGGGTGGATGAAAATAAAGTTAGAAGCAGACAAATATGTCTAAGGGTAGACTCATTTGTCTGCTCCTTTTCTTTGTCTTTTGCTACGCGCTCTATTGGAATTCGACACTAAGTCACGGCAAAACACATTCAGAGTAGCACCATGTTTTGTGGAGTCCTTAATAAGATGTCAGCTGCAAAATAAAAGACAATCACGGAAGAAATCCCGTAAGTAACCGTGAAAGCTTAAAATAGTATCTGCAATACTAGATGCATCGTTGATAAGTTAATTTTCCTCATTCCTCCGCATCACCACGACAACCGATTACCAGAGAACTGTACAGTCACCGGCGCCACTACCAGAAGGTTACAACATAACCAGGAAAGTTCCAAAAGTAAGTACTTACTTCTGAATCCCAAGATAAGTCTCAATTCGTCAGAAATGAACTGATTTGCACCTGAAAAGTTAAAATGAAATTATTGGCATACGGAATTTATGTGTGTTCTTCGACAGACCTCCTCATTATTAGCCGACTTCAAAAAAGGAGGCCAGGTTCTCAATTAGTCAAAATCTTTTTTATGTATGTTCACCGATTACTCGAAGACTCCAGAACCGATTTAGAAAACTCTTTTTTTCTTTGAAAGAGTATACTCCCAAATTGGTCCCATAGAAATATTTTCATGATCTGATCATGGACTACGGAGATTTGGAACGGAACTCTTCAACAATAGACAGCAAATCTGTAGTGATTGCTGCAATCGTTTGGATGTTTATCATATGACACAAATATCTGGAATTAGACCAGCACAGACGCTTTTTGAAGTGGACCAAAGACCTGAGGGTCTAGGCACAGTAACATCCGCGATAACTATGATGAAAAACTCAAAAATATATTGGATTGATATTAGTAGAGACCAGATTATACAGGGTGGTGGATATGCAGAGTTATGCTCTCATGATGGGTGTATTTTAACATCCAATTTGCATAGAACCGATCGGTGGCGATATCTGGGGGCGGGCCTATGTCCAGCAGAGGATTCTGTCGGCTGAATTATTACTAGGTACTTGTCAAAGACATTCAAATATATTATGTATAAGACTTTTTAAATCTCTTTGGTACTTGTTAAAATAAAATGTATGCCTCAAAATGTTGGTAATGATAAACGTCACTGTCTATGTCAAATTGACAGATCATATTAACTTGTCTGTGCTGCTCTGCTCTCTGTCTTCTTACGCTTTGACCGTCTTGTGAGCTCCATGTTGTTTTAACGAATGATAAATAAATATTGTCTTAATCTGATTATACCAATGTGATCGACATGAACAATTGTGTTATTTATATTCTGAGTTAAGACGACTACAGGAGCTAAATTAGCAACTCTATTTGTGGTGGTTCAAACTTCGTTTGAAATACTGTTTTTGATTGGAATAAAGTTATAATCAGCTTGCACTACAAAGTGTTTGTTACGTCAGCCACTGCGGGCCGAATAGTGTGAAATGAGTGGTTTTTTGCGATTTACAAAAAATCTATTGATTGGACTAAAAAAATAAAACACTATCATGCTAATATGTTGCTTGTAGAATTATTTGCCAAAAAATCAGAATGATCGCATGTATTTTAGTATGGTTTTTACTCGTAAAAAGATTTTTTTAGAGATAAGTTCGTGATTTTTTTCGAGTCAAATTAGTTGTATTATGTTCTCAAAAAAAACAAAACACTATCATACCAGCATATATCCTGCAGAATATCATATATTTTTCTGGTTTTGTTTATTGCAGTAAATCATGTGCTTTTTTGCATTATAAAACTCGCGTTTAGCTCCTGTAGTCGCCTTATTACAAAATACAATACGTTCCAAAGGACAATCAAAGTTTTTCTTTATTCCCGACACACGACCACACGACATCTGCGATCCCGGGAGCTTCTTCACACAAAATAACAGTAGGGCTATTACGTATCTCTGTTGACAGCTCGAAATGATAGTAACTGGGCTCAGTGTCCATCAATTAACGGTCAAAAGGTTAGCTTCGTATTATGTATGACCCTGTTAGTCACCGTAAAGTGATATCCACTCAGTGTGATACGTAATACCAATATTATGACATTCACGGTTGTCATCAAAGTTCGGTGTACAACCGAAGCTTGATAGTCACTGGATATCAGAAAGATACGTATATAGCCCTGCAGTACTGTTATTCAAAACTTGTGGCAGCAGTTAAGAAGAACAATGAACACGTACCTTCTTCTCTCCTCCTATGATGTTTCCGTCTCTCAAGCCATTCCTCCCGCTCCTCCTCGGAGGTAAATTCGTAGTCGTGTTCGTGCGAGTGCTTTCTAACTCTGTGGTGGGTATGACCTCCTTCGATGTCATCCCCTGCTGTAAAGAGAGGTTTAGTTATTCGATAGGGTGTATACGGACCTTTCACGAAGCTGTTAACCAAGATTTTGGTACCTACATCAAACTCATCCATGGGTGGCCTTACCCATGACATACCGATTTCCTCCGTGACTCGAAAAACACGTTATGCTGTTGGTCCCGGCTGTCAGTTGTAGATCTTTGACAGTCGTTACGAGTACTCAGTGGCCCAAAAGTCTGACCACCAGTCTCACCAACTGTACTAAATGGGTTGTGGAGGTCAGTTAGGCAGTCGCTCCATGTAAAATACTGGTATTCAGCTGCATTCGGTTAGACTGTAAGCCTACCACAACATACTAGCTAGGCAGGTGAGCTGTTTGGGTCAATCTTCAGGAGATTGACCCGAGCGGTAATTATTTAACCACGAATGCAGTCACAAAAAGGTTACGAATTATATTGCTACGCGGTGTGTGCTACGCCGTAGAGTGCTACGGCGTAGCACACGCCGCGTAGCAACGCACGTAGCTCGCATATATACAGCGTGTTTTACTACCGGTTACCGATACTTTAACATATATTATATACTCATTTCTATCGATAAATGCACGTTTAAAAATATTCCTAACCCCACACCCCGCAAAGGCAGCCATTTTGTTTTTTAATTGGCTGATCTAGGGTATGTTCAATGAAATGCTGGAAAGTCTTTGAATTTAAGAGACCTAGAGACGTGCATATGATCTTATTTGAAGGGCAAAAGACGAGGCTATCAAATTATTAAATCATTTTTCCTGAAAAATATGCAAAAAGACCCCAAAAAAATAATAAATTACAAAATTTTACTCAAATGTTTTTTTTTTTTTTTAATTTTCTACTCTAGTGCATAATTAGCCCCGGAATGTTGCCATAATGTTTTTACGTTAAATGAAAAGTATTTGAGTCAACCTACAAAATGATATCAAAATATTGACTCAACACCTATTATTTGTAGAGCCAGAACATAGCCCAGCGCAAAGGCTCCACAAAATCGCCAGTTATGTTTAACTGCGTGCCGTTAACCGGGCACAAATCTGGACTACGTGGCTGCTACTGGGAAGTTCCTGAAGGAAAATAACACTTTGCCCGACCTGGGAATCGAACCCAGAACCTCATCCCAGCAGTCACACTTACGACCACCAGATCAACAAGGCAATTCAATACGTCCAAAAATACGAGAAATATACGAAAACCGTCAAGTTGACTTCAGAGTGTATAGTAACCATGGAGTTTCTTGCCGGTTCTTCTCCATGGAAACGACCAACCCGAACCGTGCACCTTTTTTGACGTTTTATAAGTGCCCATCTAGGCCTATGTGAAATAAAATATTTAGATTTTGATTTTAAAACTCAAAAGTACACTATTTGCGCTGTAGCATGGTGTGTGGGTGACATTATCCCATGATCTGTCCACGAAGTAGACACAATAGTTAAACAATGGTGTCTCGAACAAATTGGTCATTTGAGAGATCATGATTTATAATTAGACGAACCGTTCCTTTTCACTCTTAAACGTTACAAAGATTTACAATAGGTTAGGTTAGGCTGGTTTCCACCATCAATTAATTGCAAATCTATTTAGTCCGTCAGTTAGAGTATTGGAAAATAATGGAAACGTATTTTTTGTTTTTGTAAATCAATGAATATTGACAAAGATAATACGCAACAAGAGTGGGGGCTCGTGACGTCACAACGCACTAAAAATTATAGCACGGCGAATTTTAAAAGCGTCGTATCTTCGTCAGTTTTGGTTTACGTTACAAAAGAAAAAATACGTGTCAAATATTTTTTGATAATCTAACTGACGGACTAATTAGATTTTTTCAGGACACAAGCCTATTATGACTGAACATTTTAGCGGCACCCTAAACCCTATCATAGTCGTAAAATACGGAATAAGTTTCATTAGTGTAAAATTACCTTTAACAAAGCCGAAAGGCACTTGTTCATTTTCTTGTTCTACACCATACCTGGGAACCTTCTAGTTACGGAGATGTTGGGGGTCAAAGTGCCAACTTTTTAATGCTTTAACTTTACTTGAAATAGTTCCACGACCCCCGTACTATTCAATGTATCCATCAGCACAATGTTTTGACTGCGTTACATTGAGTTCTACAGTAAAACATGACTGTAAACCTAAAAAAACATTGGCGCTTCCCAGCAATAATTTTTGCTTATAGTTATTTAGTTTGATGTACGTACAGAATGCATGGTTGACGGATTCGTAAAGAGTCTATTTTACGCCTCGTACAATAACTACTTTATATAGTAAATTAAAAAAACTTGAGACGTGTCAAGGGGCACCCGGATGGAACGAAGTTCCTTTCGATTAATTAGTGAAGGAATTGTATTTTTTTTTTTTTTTTCATAACAAAACATTCAACCACGTGCTTCCCACCCCCTCAGCCCACGCACGGGTCGACCTCACCTCTGCCGATTCGTGTCTCTAACTTGCAGACGCAATTAAATCCGTCGTTTATATTGATAAAAACTTATATTATATTTGCGATATACGGTATCACTCTAAGCGGTGAAATGGATGGTGGCTTACTATAGCAAAAAGTGTCGTTACAACTTTTCGTTTTAATTTTTTCCGTCTAGCCCCCTTTCGCAACGCGCGATAAGGAACTTCGTTCCAATATGAAAAGGAATGATTCGTCTTATGTCACCTGCATCATGCATGCTACACCGCAAATAGTGGTAGAAGATAGTGGAAATTAACAATTTAAGCTATTTTTACCTGATTGTTCGGCTACTGTTAGCGTCATTTGGACCTAAAACAGAATAAATAACATTGGTACATAATAGGTACATAAATAGTTAGCGGCGATCGGCGGCGGCGACCTCTCGCGTCCGGCCCTGGTTCAATCCATGGTCCGGCGCGAGACGGAATGGGAAGCCGTCACCTCCTTCTGCGAAGCAGTCATGCTAGCGAAGGAGGTGGCGGAACGTGAGAGGGAGAGAAACTTCACGTCCCAGCCGCCGCGGGAGACGCAATGGGCGTCGGGGGCCACGTGGGGGCCCCCGGCCACCATAGGCGCGGGCCTGTGGACGGTAAGCTATGGGCTAGCTCGCCGGCCGTCCGTCTTATGACGACAGGCCGTGTCGACGGCGCGTTTATGATCCACGCGCGCCTCACGCCGCGGAGCATAAATAGTCCTCATGCATGCAGCGTCATATAGTTATATTCTGTATGTTAGAACGGTCCACTCTTGGTTCGTACCAGGGTAGCCCGCGAAATACATGTTACCAACGGTTCCCTATCCATTTGCATAAAATTTCAAGACCTAATATAACTTGGCATACTTTTGTTACTCCTAATTATATTTTCGCATAACATTATTTACGCATTACAGCTTACGCATATTTCTTTTAAGCAAAATTTCTCTAATCATAATAATGATTAAGCATGACATTCTTAGGCATAAATTTATTTACGCATAATGATATTAAAGCATATTTTTTATAGGCATAACAAAGAAGCATAACAATGAACTCCTAAAATGTTAGACATACCCTGATTGGATATACCAATTTATTTTGACGATTGGAAAAAAAAACCATATCAGTTTCTCCTGAAGCAGGTAATACTTAACATATTTGTTTTGAACATAGTTGATTGTGAACATATGTGAGTTTTTTTCCCTGTAAGAAGCATACAAACAAGCATACACCACGCATGCAGCAAGCATGCAGCAAGCATGCAGCAAGCATGCAGCATGCAAACAAGCATGCACCATGCATGCAGCATACACCATGCATGCAGCAAGCAAGCATGTAGTATGCAACATGCAGCAGGCATGGTTTCTGTCACGGCTCCGGCGCTGCGGGGCTCCGGCGGCCCCACGCGAGCTTATCGTCGCAGATGTGGTTCACGCTCACCAGGCGAGTGTTAGAACCACCTGCTCCTCAGCTCGCGGGCCGCCTTGCCCCTCCGCGCCTACGCGATTTTAAATAACACTCTAGGGGTAGGGCAGACAAGACTACGTGGAGTCGGTTTTGCAGCGATTCGTTTCTGTCACTAACTTTTGTAGCTCAACTTAATGAATTTTTAATTAAAAATAAATACGTTAAAATAACTCAAATTTGATTCCGTTATTTCTATTAATTGTATGCGTAAATACTATTATGCTAATAGTCATTATGCCTAGTAACATTATGCGAATTCAATTTATGCCAAAATAAATTAGCCTTCAAGATGATTATGCCAACATAAACTGTATGCCAAAAAAAATTATGGCAAAGTATTATTATGGCAAAACAAATTATGCCAAAACAGTTATGCCAAAGTATATTAGGAAAAAGAACATTATGCAAAAAGAAGGGATCCCGTTACCAACTTGCGCGACAATTTTTTTCGCAACATACAACCTGCTAATTGCAAAAAAGATAAGAAAATTTGAATTTCCCGTGCTACCCTGGCGCTTCCCCACTGCTGAACATAAGCCTTCTCAATCGCACGTCCCTCAACTCGATTCGCAGCAACTCTCATCCAGTTGCTACACCCTGCGAAATCGTCGCTCCACGCTCGTCTGAAGGCGTCCCACCTTACGTTTACCGATTCGCGGTCTCCACTCAAGAACACGTCTACCCCAACTGTCATCGGTTCTACTGCTAAAATGGCCGGCCCATTGCCACTTCAGCTTACATAGTGTGTAACTTCTCATTCTGTGTCAATGTTCGAAAGAACTCCTTACCTATATGAGGTGAGGTCACTTCGTCCCCACTGCTGAACTAGATTGCTCAACTGCTTAAAGTTGAGCAGTGGGTAATACCAACGGCTCAACTGGTAATTGCTCAACTATGAATAGTTGAGCAGTGGGTAATACCCGAACAAAACACCAAAATTCGCGTTTGATCGTCATGAAAATCAGCTAAAAGGAATTCGAGATATTTTTCGGAACATTGACCTCATGTATATTATTGAAAATGCTGTTTGTAGTTCCGACCGATTTATATCTAGCATCCTAAAGACCATGTTTGATGCTCGATAGAGGTGTACTATCCATGATTTTCTTTTTATGCCCATCATGTTTCGCTATAAAGCATAAAATGTTCGGTAATACAAACTATGTCCTACAGCTTAACTAGTTGAGCAATCTGGTTGAGCAGTGGGGAAGAACCGGGTGTGCAATATTTTTAAACTGAGATAAATCACACATGGATTCATAAGTTCTCTGAGCACGCTCTTCACAGGTATCATCATCCACGGCCCAACTTCACCCATACTTAGGTATAACCCTCTCTTTGTTTACCCGTACCGATCAAGCGGGGAGTGAGACAGGGCGACACCATTTTACCGAAACTCTTCAGAGCAGTCCTTGAAGACATCATTAAAACTTTAGATTGGGACTATTGCTTTGTTAACATCAATGGTGCTTACCTGTCTTACTCAAGATTTGCAGATGATCTCGTACTTTTTGCTGGAAACTTTGAGGATCTCCAAAAGATGCTTCAAAATCTTTATGATGACTCTTTCAAAGTAGGACTTAGGATGAAGATTACGACAAATTTCTCCAGCAATTCAAATTCTTCTGTTAAGGTCGGGAATGAAAGGTTGGAGAAGGTTGACCGTTATGTCTATCTTGGCCATATTCTTTCCTTTGGCAAGGAGCATCAAACAACGGAAGTACGTCGAGAAGAATCCAGCTAGGGTGGGCTGCATTCAGCAAATTAGACGACATTCACAAATCAGCCAAAATTCCACACTGCCTGAAGACCCGTCTCTATAACCAAGGTGTTCTGCCCACCATGACGTACGGTGCTGAGACGTGGACGGTCTCACAGGAGGCTGTGTACAGACTCATAGCACAGAGAACCATGGAGCGTTCCATGCTCGACATAAAATTAATAGACCCGAGTTCCGAACGTCGAAATCCAAAGACGTACGAAGGTCTTCGATATTGGAAATCGCGTTATGGAACTCAAATGGAGTTGGGCAGGACACCTAGCAAGGCGCGGTGATGGCAGGTGGAGTAAAGCCACGACCGAGTGGCGTCCAAGGAATGGAAAGAGAAGTGTTCGTCGTCCGGCGGCGAGATGGGCAGTCGATATTGTTGCCATTGCAGGGATATCCTGGATGAGGTTGGCACAAGAGCGTGGAGCTGTGCACAAACAAAGAGAGGCCTAAAATGAACCTACTACACATGAATTAGGTACCTACCTTCTTTCTTTTTCTATATTCACTAATAATATTACTACACCTCTGTGTATCTACCTATGGGGTGTGAACTCAGCGATCACTGTGCCGATAGTCGTTTCAGCCAATGTCTTAATTGCCAAGAGCCTCGACCAATACCTGCTAAAGGCTCATTCAGAAAGCGCTACTCCTGGACACGGCTCGTATTGTTAGAAGGTACATCTCTCTGGAGCCCTGACCGCCGGAAGCCTGGATATTTTTTTTTACTGTTTTATTAAGAAACATTTAAAAATGTAAAATTTATATGTAAAGAAATTTTAAATTCTCTGAGATTTGTATGAACGTGCTCTTCAAAAAAAAAACTAAGTTTAAAAAAAAAACACCAATATTACATAAACTCACAGCTAGTCCCTACTCATCCCTTGAAAAACACACTGTATCAACACATAAGTAGGCAACACCTAACTTTACACACACGTTTTTATCCAAATATAATATTGTATATCTACTTACAAGTATTAACAGAGCAAATATCAATCCCACATAAAAGCGCATTATTACTAAATTGGAACACTCTTCGAGTGGACAGATAAAAAGAATCTGCTAACCACTGTGCGTTTAATTTAATTTGACAAGATTTATATAATTTATTGTGCAAATAAAGAACAGCTGTGCACACGCCATTTTGAATAACGTTGATTTATAGGAGCGATTTATTTTGTGTTAAGTGACGTGGTGGTTGGTACGTAATTTTATTTAAAGATTTTTGTTTGGTCACCTGCTGCAGTCATAAGCAGGCCCATATTTTCCATTGGGTAACTCTGGGCAAGTGCCCCACGATCAAAGGGGGCCCCAAGTTCCTGTTATACCTAGCTAGTAACTTTCTAAAGAAACTCTACTTATTTTAAATAAATAAATTCTAAATTCTCTAACTTTTCAGAATAAGTCATATTACCGCACCAACTCCGGTATATTTATTGAGCTGTCCCAAGAATGAACTATCCGAGTCGGGGTGCAAAAAAAATCGCTCACTTCTCTCGCTCTTGCATCCTACAAAGGATTATTCTAAAGTACACTGTGGGCCTCCAATAAGCTGAGTAATCGACAGCCTTTTCGACTTCCAGCCCTTGGCACGGCGGCGCAGGCATTACATGGAACAGGAAAATCTTCTTAGCGTCTCGATGGCATCTAAATTGTGTCGGCCCTGTAGGCTAATTCACGTAACTAAAGAGGTGCTGTTGCAGCGCAGTTGCAATTAAGTTTCGATCAAAACAACGCTTTTCGTATTCTCTACCGCTGTCAAACACGCTCGCGTCAAGTTCGCGTCACGCGAGCGCAATAACGGCATATACTGTTGCGCGTCTTTGGTGCGTGCTTCGGAACGCAACATCATCGGTATCCTACTAAGTAAGAAAAAGCACTAAAATCTGTACTGGGGTATTATTTTAATAACGTCATATTCATTGAAATGTAATCGATTCTATTCGATTACTCAGTGAGTAATATTTTTTTCTCTCATTTGGCCACACCTTAAAGTAAGTTTAGTAGTTTGGTTGTCGTACAGTTGACGTGCAGTTCACGCGCAACTTACGCGCAGTTCAAAGATTACAAGAATACCGTTTATCACTCGAACTTGAACTTAACTGCAACTGCACTACGACTTCATCGGCGCGTCATAAAATTACGTGAATTAGCCCTCTGAACTGAGCCACGAGTTTGGCGCCTTCGGTATAGTTTCCATTAGTTCCTGTAATTTAATGAACAAACAACAGGACACGCAGGATGAGCTCACTTCGCTTGTTTTTGCATCCTCCATGCTTGATTCACTGGCTTTTCAGCATAAACTCTCATGTCATTTGACGTCATGTCAACAGTTACTTGCGGCGCAGCATGTCTTGTTCTTCCATACTTCTCTATTACTCAGCAGGTCCTTACAATTACTTATTTTCTCGCTATCTCAGCAGTCACCTCCTTTCTAGCCATATCATCCTCAAAATGGTCCATTCATTGTTTCTTTGATCTACAACATTCATAGTCAAAACTTTTCTCTCGACATTTTCCCCATTCCTCCTCATCACATGTCCATCCCATACCACGAAAACTGATTAACACACAATTTTACAATTATCGATAGTTGAATAGTCAAGTCGCACGGGACCGGGCAACGTGGCGACACTTGGGGGAGGCCTATGTCCAGCAGTGGACGTCTTTCGGCTGAAATTATGACGATGATGAATGGAAAGAAACTGAGAATGGGAATGAAACTTGGACGCTCACCAAATACACTATCCGATATCTACGAAAGGGTGAAAAACACCGAAATACGGGGACGAACGAGACTTACAAACATAGCAAAAGCGATAGCAAAAAGAAAGTGGGCGGGTTGTATATGACTGAATGTACACTGAATGGAAGATGGGGGAAGAAAGTGCTGGAGTGGAGACCACGGACGGGACGGAGAATGTGGGAAGACAACCGACTAGGTGGACAGACGATCTTATCCGAAGGGTGCCATGTATCGGCGATTCCGCGGAAGGTTACGCGATACCACGCAACGCAACATGACGCGCGCCGTCTCTTCGTGTTCAATAGTTTAATTAGGTTTTTGTGCTTTTTATGTATGTATGTTAGTCTGTAAGGTATATATGATATGGGTCTTTTGTTGCATGAATTAAATGATATATTATTTTACTAGCTGATGCCCGCGGCTGCGCCCGCCCGCAAATAATATACTAAAACCTTCCTCTTGAATCACCTCCCAACCTCCTAACAATACGTGCCGTGTCCAGAAGTACTGCTTTCTGAATCAAGCCCTTGATCCAGCTGCCAAGCGAGAGCCTCCTAAGATGTTGGTCGAGGCTCTTGGCTATTAAGCCATTGGCCGACACGACTATCGGCACAATGACTGCTGTACCCAGTTGTACCCCATGTCTACAACCTCGCGAGCCAGATTTATTTTATTTATTATTAAAGTGGCCGGAAGATACTGGATAGCCATGACACAAAACCGCCAAAAATTGAGAGATTTGGAAGAGACCTACACTCATCATTGGGTGATTAGGTAACGGTTGAACAAGAGAATGGAAAGAGTTAATCGAGATCGTCGATCGCGTTGATCGGGGTTGATTCGAGTGAATCGTTGTGAGTTATTTTTTTTTGCCAGTCGCCTGGGACTGTTTATGTGGGTCGCTGTAATGTTGTGCAATTACTCACGGGTTGTCGCAGCAATGATCCACCGTTATTTGTTGTTTGCTTTTATTCAGTGCCTACTAACATAGTTTTAAGTTTTACTAACAGTTTTTTGAGTCATGGATACTATATTAAAGAAATATTCTATTCTAATAAAAAAATCAGTCCAAGAAACATGATATTGGTACTCACCAATTTAATTCTACGTAAAAGTGTAAGCAGCTGTGTAAATAAAACAATATTGTTTGCAATTTAATAAATCTATTTTGCGACGATTGGGCAAATATGCGCTTTATAATTCGTAGAAGTGGACGTCAGATCGGCAGTCGCTCCATGTAAATTATTGGTATTATATTCAGCTGCATCCGGTTGATGACTGGAAGCCGACCACAACATAGTTGGAAATAGTACATTTTGATACGGCTAGGGTGTTAATTCCGCCTCGAATGCAATAACAAAATGTCCACGTGTATCAAACGACGTTTTGCAATACACTTAAAAAAAAATAAAATAACGAAAAAACAATCACCGCCGACTATAGGCATTGAACCAATTTGGACTAAATAGGTACATAGTTTTATCTGTGGTAATTCTCCAACACCCGCGTGCGCCAACACGCGGTGTTGGAAAATGAAAAAGATCCACGTGTGTGAAATACATTGCATGTTGAAACTAATCGTAGTGCGTTAAGAACCCGTTTTCGAGGAAGTGTATTGAAAAAGGTTAAACAGATGATGTTCCCAACCGACCAATTGTATTAACGTAGACGAGGAAACATGAGAATGTAGGGGCGTGCCAGGTGGCGTTCTAAACGTTGGTGAGTGAGTTTATGCACACGCACGTTATGTCACGTTTCTAATGAAATGCCCAAAAATCAAATGCTGTTACAAGATGATAAGAACAAGAGTTCCATGGGGACGAATCGTTTTTTTTTTATTTTTTTAATCTGACTTTTTAGTTCTTTAATGATGGTTGGGCTAATAAGTTCTTTTTATCCAGGATAGATTGGCATTAACAAAAAAAACGTGTAAAATGGGCATTTGTTGAAAATCTGTTTAAAATATTCTGTGTCAAAATTTCACAAAAATTATGGATAGTCTCATAAGACCATTTCGTTTTTTTTTTTCGTTGTAGCTACAAAGGTTAAGGTGGTTTACTGGCCCGCTTAAAGTGACCATCCTGTATACCAACACCTTTCAGGACAACCGGTGTGGTGTTCAAAAAGAGGAATTGAGGACAAAGAAACAACAAAAACATACATTTTAAAATAATTTATTTCTTTAATACACTTTGGTACATGCCTATAGGTACACAATTATGTATTTAATTAATAATCTTTGATTAAATATCAACCTTTTAACGTATTTTTATTGCGATTGTCAATTTACGATTAAAAACATACCAACCCTCTCTTTTGTTCTTGACGAGTTGGGTAAAAAGGACTTCTGTTTTTGGGTACCATTTTTGTTTCGGTTGAATTTTGTATAAATTGACAATCACAATAAAATCAATTCTCTACAATTATATTTGACAGTCATAATTAGAGAACGAAAGCGATAGAATTGTCTAACTCACATTTCGATTAGGGCATGAGAAACCCGGTTTCGGTCTCATTGTAAAACCTGGGAAAAACCGGGTTTTACTATGGGATCGGGTTTTACTATGGGACCGGGTTTTACAATGCCCTAAATTTCCGACATAAAGAGATTAAAGGCACTGCTCCACAAAAACTGACAAAAAAAATTACCTGACTTCGGTTTCAGCTTGACTTTGTATGAAAATATACATAAATTCCTTCTAGTTACGGAGATTTTGGGGGGTCAAAGTTCCAACTAAATCACAAGTATATTTTTTTTACCAGTTTTTAATGTGATTGTTTTACTATAAATACTTTCTCGACCCCCGTACTATTCAGCACAATGTTTTGAGTGCGTTACATTAAGTCGTACCGTAAAACGTGATTTTTCACCCCAAAAAAAAGTCGTTTCCCGAGGATAATTTTTCCGTGAAAGGTCCGTTTATACCTTGTATAGTTTGTTCCAGCTTGAAAGATAGGATAGCACTGGACCCGACAGATGGCGCTGTGCGAACTCGGACAGTTTTGTAATAAAAATGTGACTTAGACCACTCTTACGCAATCTTAACAAACCTTGAATAAACGACTTACCTATCCCATATTTAATCAACGATTCCAAGATATGGATTGAATAATTAACGTGAATTACATAAGAAACTACTTTCGACTAAAAAATAGTCTAAAAATAAGAAAAAAAAAATGCTTTTTGCGACTAAGAATTCTTAAACAAATTCATCTAAGCGTAATCAGTGTAAAACATAATTTTATGCAATTTGAGTTTTTTTTTTCGTGCAATTTGTGCAATGTTGAATTTTTTAAGTATTGTTTTTATTCTAAACATTGATGTAAGTAACATTTTTTGTTGATTTAAAATTAATTTGTGACGAAAATGCTAGCTTTTTTTAAAATTCACTGATCAATAACTTGTTTTACAATATGACTTGCATAAAAGGGGTTAAAAATAAACGAATTATTTTATTTCTTGACAGTTTCAAAATGAATACTATTTTTTACATTCAAGATCTTTGCCATATTAAATGCGCCTTTTATAATAAGAAAAGTAAACCTTTCTAAACAGTGGTACTTAAGCTTTAATTTTCTTTAGGCCTGAATTCCTGCTACGCTTGTCGGTCGCGTACGTCAGCGAGAAATACGGTAGCATAAACCCGCCGCTGACGTCAGCGTCGCAGTATGGCAATGGCGCAATATAGAATACAATGTATACTCGTACGCGCTATCGACGTACGCGACCGACATCAGCGTAGCAGGAATTCAAACCTTACACTCTTTGACGCAGAACGCTTTTGTTGATCAGTGCAATTTGAACAACTTTTACAGAATAATACAGTCTATCTTAAATAAATACATGATTTTGTGCACCGCTGACAATTTACTGTGCACTCTGACAATTAATTACGTTAACAGATACGAGATTTGTGCACTCTTGCAATTACATCGACATATTATTTTGAGATTTTGTGCAAACTGTGCACTCTGACTTAACAACGAAACTACAGCTAAAAAGACACAAAAATACAATTATAAAAAAATAATTTTCTAATAAAAAGTATAATAACTTTGGTATTTTTTTTGTCGTAATCATTAAAAATAGAGAGAAGTCTGAATTTATTAATTAAAAATAATATAGTACTGTGGTTTGATAATACATTGGTCTTATCGTCTACTTTTTCAAACTTACTTATCGTTTACTTTTCCAAACTATTTCGGAGACGGCTTCCAGTCCAAATTAATTAATATTAATTAATTATTTCAATTAATTATTAACTATTTTTCCAATTAATTATCAATAATTATTCCAAATAATTATTATTACTTTAAATACCTCCATGACACCAGTATTACAGGTGTCATGAAGGTATTTAAAGAAGAACAAGTATAAATATACTGATAGATACATTAAATAATACAAGTCCCGAGCTTTTCAATGCATCCATCAGCACAATGTTTTGAGTGCGTTACATTGAGTCCTACCTTGATATTTCAACCCAAAAAAAAGTAATTTTAGCAATATTTTTTGCGTAATTACTTAGTTTGATGTACAAAATGCTTTGTGTAATACCTGTTTAATACCTGTAAGTATGTATTTCCATCGTAAAACAGTTGTTTCAATTTTGGTGAATTTTGTTGAAAGCATATTCTATTTATATTTGCTATCAAATCACAGTACTAGATTAGTTTTGCCTTAAGTCGTCCTAATTTAAATATAATTTTGCTAACATCAATGGTATATTGAGGGCGAAACATTTCAATTTAAACGAAGACTAGTAATGGAAGACTAAGAAGATACAGGGTGAAGTGGGCGTGGATGGCCAATTCCGAAATCGTTTGGACCACCCTCGAGTCCTCCCAGTTTGCGCTCTCCTTAAGGTGGATGCTCCAGGGTAGCCCGCGAAATTCCAATTTTCTTACGTTTTTTGCAATTTGCAGGTCAGTGTCAGGTTGTATGTTGATTAAAATATGATACGCGGCTGTAACACTTATGTAGTTACCGATAATTATAATCATCAAAATCATCAATACAACCCTCCAAGCGCACGCAGTGTTTTAATCAACATACAACCTGACACTGACCTGCAAATTGCAAAAAACGTAAGAAAATTTGAATTTCGCGGGCTACCCTGGAGCATTCACCTTAATATGGAATTAGCAAAGGTTGAAATAATCAACCTACCGTTTCCCAGTGCTCATGCTGGGATGTGCCTCTTCTATAGTTGGTGCCAGTTAAGATGAGAATAGCGGTCATTGACCTACCTACATTTATTAAACTTCTTAACTTTCAAAACCAAAAATAAGCCTGTTCCTGTAATCGTCATCTATCGTGATCTTCGACATTTTTTGTAATGAAAATCGATACATGGTTTATTTGTTTTGGTTCGTACGAAGAGATATTAAAATTTTATACAAATAACATACATACACACACCAACTCAAACACACATTAACATACCTGCACCCTTATTTCTAATATTGTTTTGTTTCATCCTAGCTGAATTTCAATTTATTCTAATTTTATTACGAGCATCTAATCTTTTAATACAATAATTATTTTAAAAAATAATATTGTTTTGAAATCAATTATTAGTTTTGGGGGTATGAAGAACAGGGTGTAAAGCTCTTCATCCCCCGTGGAAAAGGGAGGATCCTCCGACCAGACGGGTGTTATGTCTGGTGGGCCACTGCCCGACAGTTGTTGTCGGGTTCTCGTATGTAGTCTTATGTAGCGGATAACTTTGCTTGCGCGATGTAGGATTTTGACGTGTTTCGCTTGTTAATTCATCATCTGTGTCATAGATGGCGTTGTAGTACGTTTTGTTCCATGTAGCGTAGTATTTTTTTGTAGTACCGCTACAAGTTTAAATTTTTCTCCAGATTTTAATTATATTTTTAGTGCATAAGTAATAAAATGTCAAATGATAAATATTGAACTTTAAGTAATATAATTTTGTCACCTTTTGCTGCATAAAACATGCCCAATTGTAACTTAAATCGAAGAAGTCACTGGCTCCTGAAATACAGATACTCTAACCTAGCTCTGGAGCCAGGATCTCACATTTGTCTGTAACCTGTTTTTATGCCAATAAATAAATTTATTTATATTAGGGAAAGGGCAATGACCGCTATTCTAACCTTAACTGGCACCAACTAATGTTTGAGATGCAGTCCAACAATGGATTTAAAAATACGTTAGGGACCTACGGTTGAAATTTCCATATTTTTAAACAGTCATTTTATATAATATTTCACATTTGGTCCTTTTTAAAATCGGTGGGTAGTATTGTATTTAATCTTTGGTCAGTTGATCAGGCATATTTTAGAAGGCATAATAAAGCTTGCCGCTATTGGTTGAATGTTTTTTTTTTTTGAAAAGAAAATAAATAGCCTCAATTCTTGGCTAATTGAGGATGTACAGTACGTGAAGTATAAAATAAATAAAAAATAAAAACCCTTAACGAAGCCGAAATTCATTTGTTCTCCCCGCCATTCCGATATTTATTTTGTTTGTTACGGAGATGGACGTCAAAGTTCCAACTTTTAATTAGTTATTTTTTTATACACATTTTTAATGTTATAACTCCAAGACCCCCGTACTCGTCAATATACCCAGCACTGTTTTGAGTGTGTTACATTGAGTCCTACGGTAAAACTGTAAAAACGTCGATTCGCAGCAAAGATTTTTGCGTAGAGCTACTTAGTTTGATGTACAGAATGCTTGGTTGACGGCTTCGTGAAGAGACCGTTTACACCAGGGCAGTCAGCTCTGTTATTTGTAACTGGATAATCTTTAAATCACGGTATTGGCTATAATCGTACAAGCAGTAGAAAACATTTAAGATAAATATTTTTTTCTGTTAACTTTTTGTATCAAATTAATAGTAAGTCATTTTCAAATGTTTCGCTCTCAGTGTGAATCTACTTAAATTAGTGTTAGAGACGACGATACAACTACGATTCTGTTTGTCCCGATATTTTTGGCATGTGAAACTTTTATGAAAAAAATAATACATTTTATTTTATACCAGCGGACGTCACGCGGTTTCACCAGGGTAGTTCCCGTTCCCGTGGGAGTACGGGGATTAAATATAGCCTATGTTACTCGCTGATAATGTAGCTATTGCTGAAAGAATTTTTCAGAAAGAAAAATCGGTCGAGTAGTTTTAGAGTTAAATCGTAACAAACAAACAAAAAATCAAATCTTTGCACTTTATAATATCTGGTCTTTTCCGCCCGATCAGTTAATTTTTTTTTCGCGTAAATCATGCGGAGGCGCCGAATCACGCCCCGTTAAAGTTTAGGCCTATTAGAAAGCGTCAACTTTGGCACGCAAAATAACAATAACTCTCGTTTGGCGTGCGTCGTCAGTGCGCTCGGCCGATCGGTATCTTTTCATTCATTATTTCTATACAAAGTCAACGGGGCGGGGCTAGAGAGAGTTTCTATGTTGTAAGTGCAAGCAAAAATTAGCTTAGTGGTGATCAGGCGGGTGTGTCCTCGATAGTACAAAGTATAAGGAGCAATAACCTGTTGTGTAACCTATCTTTTAGTACTGTGTAATACGATACCCTTTGGTAAGACTGGTTGTCAGACTCTCGGGCCACTGACTACCTGTAACGACTGTCAAAGATCTACAAATGACAGCCTAAACCAACGGCTTAACGTACTTCAACGGACTGAAATTACTTAATTGAAATTAATGCTTTAAGGGGCTGTCAACACCAAAATGCGCGCACACTGTCTATTTGTATCGGAGTAAACGAGAGCGAGAGAGTTACTGGGCGGCCAGGTTTTAGAAAATAATGAATAAATATTGAAATAAAAAAAACGTTAGCGGTTTAGGTATGAAAATGTTGACTTCATGTTTTTAATTGCAGAACCATACGTCAAAAAAATAAAGACATAGAACCGTTTAAAGATGATTTTAAGACCACTCTTTGCAATTATTTTCTATCGAGCCGATTTCGTCCAATTATGTATCGAGTCCGTCCACGGTCTTTGAAATATGATGAATATTAACATGTATTTTTTTTTTGATGTGCTAGAACAAATAGTTTTTTCTTTAAAAAAAAACTGCTTAAATAACATCAATTAGATGTTGTCGGCGTGTTGAGTACGATTCGAGATAATACCGTATCGTAATTGTATCGTCGTCGTCACGTCGAAGCTAAAACCTTAAAATACCACAAATATATAACAATACCTTGAAGGAAGCGACTGTTACCTACTTTATATAGATGATTATATACAAGAGAAGATAATAAATGCCTCGTTGGTTTAGTGGTTGAAATCGACCGCTGAGCGTGAGGTACTGGGTTCGATTCTTAAGTCGGGCAAAGTATTATAGGGTCTCTCTGACAGGAATTTCTCAGTAGCAGCCACAGATTTTTGATTTGTGCCCGGTTGTTGCCAATAGGCTCGCCCCCTTTTACATAACTGAATTTCTCAGTAGCAGCCACGGATTCTTGATTTGTTCCCGGTTGTTGGCAATAGGGTCGCCCCCTTTTACATATCTGAATTTCTCAGTAGCAGCCACAGATTCTTGATTTGTGCCCGGTTGTTGGCAATAGGGTCGCCCCCTTTTACATAACTGAATTTCTCAGTAGCAGCCACGGATTCTTGATTTGTGCCCGGTTGTTGGCAATAGGCTCGCCCCCGTTTACATAACTGGCGATATGTGGGTGTACTATTAGGTATGCTTCTGTCTAACCCTTCGGGGATTACAGGCGTGTTGTTATGTAAGCCAGCAAGCCTATTGCCATCAACCGGGCACAAATCCAGACAACGTAGCTGCTACAGAGAAATTCCTGATAGAAAAACCCAATAACAATTTGTCCCACCTGGGAATCGAACCCAAAACCTCGTGCTTAACTGTCGCCTTTGCGGCGACTACACCAACGAGACAGTTTCCAGTATATTCATCATCATTCTCTTGCCCTTATATCAATTTATTTGGGGCCTTACTTCTAATATTGGGTCGTTAGCCGTGGTCCCGGTGGGTCGACCCATTACAGGGTCCATGCATGCGTGCATTAGGGATTGTTTCCTGGACTGCTGAAAATATCGATAGAAAATACAAATCCATAGTAACAGCATATCATATCCCACCGGGACCATGGGTAACAAGTCATTGCATAAATTGACAATGGGTTTATTCGTTTTTTTAAGGATAGTAATGTCTCACAAACTACCAGGACGCCAGAATCATGAACAAGTAATTTCTACATTGCTTACTGCGTGATACTCGAAATGTACACGGATTGATTATGAGATTCCTATTAAAAATATAAAATATCTCCTTTATGGTACTGCCCTCTTGGTAGTTGGTAGATAAATAAAAAATAGAAAACCAATAAACCCGTAGTCAAATTATGCAATCACTCCCGTGGTCCCTGTGGGATATGATATGCTGTTACTATGGCTTTGTATTTTCTATCGATATTTTCAGAAGTACAGGAAACAATCCCTAATGCCATGGGACCACGAGTAATTAAAATTACCCATGGACCCGGTAATGGGTCGACCCACTGAGACTACTACTAATATTACCTTCTCTTGCATAAAACCTTTTTACATTAAATTCCGTATCGCCTATAATCTAAACACAACTAAATATATAAGACGTATTTACAACAGTATTTTTATTAAGGTACTCAATTTTTAAAAACATGAGTTTTTTTTTTTTTCAAAACGAAAAAACGGGCAGTATCTTTTTATTAAACAGTCTTTTTTTTTTTGTCAAATTACGTTTTTTTTTTTTTTAAAGAAACACTTTGGCTGCGCTAGTCTCCGTGGGATAATTTTAAAAAAGAATTGTTCCTTTGTATTTTTTTTAAGTTTTTTTTGAGATTTGCAATTGTTTGATTTGAAAATAGAACTGGGGACCTAAAATGGCCGCTTTAGCAGAATCAGGAATAATAATATGAATTAGGTACGTTAAAATTCTTAAATTAATAAGACGCAGTTAATAGTGATCATTTTTTATTATTTATTTATTTGGATCTCCAATGAGTCACACCAACACATCAAAATATTACTATAAAATTGGTACTAATAGGTACTTGTAAAAATAATAAAAGTTTTTGAGTCATCGAAATTGGGCAAGGATTTTCAAAGTTTATACAGCGTTCTAAAGTATCACCGCTTTTTTTAATTTGCGTTCCCACACTCGCAGCGAGACGTCACGCGGCGAGTGTCATGTCCGATTGCGGGTGATGCGGAGCGTTTACGTTCATAAAATTTGATTTATTAAAGTGGTTTGCACTTATTACTTCGACTTGCAGCACGCAGCGTGACGCCACGTCCGTAGTTGGATTTTGCCACGGAGGCCGTACTTTAACGTTTAATATCTCAGTCATTTTTGAAGATAGGAAAAAAAAATCTGATTCTTTTTTCTTGAGTTACTATTTTTTTAGAAATGCTGGTAACAAAAAACAACATTGGTGTGATTTATTATCCTGTTATAATTCTGCAGAAGCGGCTATTTTAGGTCCCTCAGAGGCGTTCAATACAGGATCAATTGCAATCTCTACATTTTTTGTTCAGGAACAATTATTTATAACTACTTATTAACATAATATTAATTATTGCAGTTTAGAGCCCACACAATAACAATCGTCTGTCTCGTAATATCATCATAATGTCTTATTCTAACGAAAAGACTATAGCCTCCTTACATTTGAAACACGTACAGTACGTACACCCAATTTTTAAGCGTTCCATACTAAAATGAACCTTAATTGTAAGAAGTTAATGTGCATATTCGTATAACTGTTATCGAGCGTCTCATATGAATATGAACTTTAACTTCATGTCTGTAAGGTTCATTGTTGTTTTTTCTTTAATAAGCTTATACAGAAATCAAGTATTTAGATTATTTTTGTGTTCGCCTCAGTAAGCTTATACAGAAACCAAGTATGTATTTAGGTTTCCAGTGTCATGACGACATATATTCAGTTTGCGCCCGCTTGATGCCAATTGGGTCGTCCCCAATCACATAAGAAACTTGACTGCGGCGAAATGTACATTGTACATTTAGACAGTATGCCTGTAATCCTTGAAGGCGTAGGTAAGTACCTCATCAAGGACTACAGGAACACCAAAAAAATACAAATTTGTAATTAAGACAGGCAATTGCAATTGCTTCTACGGTTGTCGAAACCGTAGCCAAATCACATTTATTTTTTATATAATTTAAATATACAGGGTGTTAAAGTAGTCGCGTGCCATAGCTTAGGGGTGAGTTCAGTATCAATAATGGAACCCGTAAAAAAATAAAAAATAAATCCAAAAAAATATTTAAAAGAATAAATTAAATTAAAAACATTAAAAAAAATCAAGCAATCTTTAGAATTAAACTTATTTTATATTGCTATTTGAAGTTAGTAGGTACTTACTAAATTAGGTTGATCTTGCAATATTTTTTTTTATGTTTTTAATTTTAATATTTTTTTTAATATTCTTTTTGGATTTATTTTTCGGGTTCCTTTATCGATACTGAACACCCCTAAGCTATGGCACGCGACTACTTTAACACCCTGTATATTTTATATATTATTTTACATAGTGTTCCGTATGTTTTTTTTTGTCTAAAGAGAGCTATAGAAGACTTATTAGGGGTATGTTTTAAATTAAATTTAAAATCGGATTTAATTCGAAATCCGTATTTTTGCTTTTAAAATTGCTACATTAAACTTTCCATCTCTTAGTTCAAGAAATAGGAAGACAGAAACTCAATCTGAATACTCGATATTTCATTCACAGTAATTATTCTAAGTTTTTAGAGTTTTTTTTTTATTTTCTAAGTGTTATGATTTTAGCAGTCTATGTACGTATGTTCCTCCATAGCGCCTAAACTATTCATCCGGTTTTGATGAATAAAAAAAATCATTGCTTGACACTTCATGTCAAAAATGAATTAAGTTTCAGAAACCGGTTAGGATGAAATTTCGAGTTTTCAGACCGAAAAAACACGCCTAAAAGATTTGACTGTTTTTTAGTATAAATATTTGACTAAATTATATGCTTTTTCTAATACACATAGTAAGCTAGAAGTCTATTTCAAGAATATGTTGATAGAAATAGTGTTCTACTCTCCTGTCCGCCTCGTCGGTCTAGATGTCGCAATGGCGACTGCTGAGCTTGAAATCCTAGGTTCGATTCCCAGATCGGGCAAAGTGGTATTGGGTTTTTCCATCAAGAATATCTCGGTAACAGCCACGGAGTTTGTGCCCGATTGACGGCAATAGGCTAGTCCCCTATTCATCATCATCATCTGCCTAGCCTTTCCCAACTATGTTGAGGTCGGCTTCCAGTCTAACCGGATGCAGCTGCATCCGGTTAGACTGGAATGAGTCAGTCGTGGAGGCAGTCGCTCCATGTAAAATACTGGTATTCAGCTGAATACCAGTATTTTACATGGAGCGACTGCCTATCTGACCTCCACAACCCAGTTAGTGCTGGGTAATACGATACGCCTTGGACTACCAAGGGGTATCGTATTACCCAGATAAACCCCCACCCAAATATTTACCCAGGTAAATATTGGTCATATATTTTTTCTTTTCTCACGTACACAAAAAATGAAAACGATACAGTGCGTCGATAACTCGTGTCATTCACATTTGAGTAAATATACAGGAAAGTGACGTCACAAGCCCACTCATGATCTTTGACCCGTTTAACTTCGTCATTTTTTATTAACTTGATAAAACAAAAAACACGTATCCAATATTTTTCGATAATCTAACTGACGGACTAAACAGAATGATATATTTTTTTTACTCAGGAATCATCTATATTGAACCCAGAACCTCATGATCACCAGTAGCACTTAAGACAATTAAACCAACGAAATAAAAACTAATTTTCTTAAGCGTTTTTTCAATTACTCAGTAACGCATATGCCTATCAACATACCGACACAAAAAATATCAACAATACTAATCAAAACTTACTTATTATACAATGAGTATTATCAATTTAAAACCACTAGCGCCACAGCGACGTGTGGTGGAACTAAACAAAGAGCTCACTAGCGCCGCAGCGGCAAATAGAAGAACCATATAGGAGTCTTTCAAATTGTAAGTAGAAACTAAACTTTATGCGTCTGACATAAAGTTTCTTATGAATTACCAATAGATAGTCGATCTCGTAGTCCTTTCAGTTAGTTTACATTTAAGTTTGTTAGCATGACATTGTTGAATTTATTCTTGAGATCATTTAATTTTGTAAGCATAACGTCGTTAAAGTTGTAACAGCAAGTAAGTCAAAAATAGCTACTTTACAAGAGAGAGAAAAAACTTCATAATTATACTATTCCATTTGCTTGTTTCTGATTGGCTGAAACGACGCGTCCTCCGATTGTCTAGCAAACGGCATCAAAAATAAAAATGACAAAACCGCCAAAAATTGACTTAACGTGGTGGTCAACATCAACGAAGAAAACATTTAATGTCATGAATTTCCGCAAAGTAACGACTGATTCTATGTATAACTTATCTCATTTACACGTAATGACACAACATGGTTTATTTATCTATGTGACAGTTAACTAATTTAAACCTTAGCGAAGTGTAAATGAAATACACTGGACATTCTTGTCAAAAGTGGTACTTTAAGCAATTACGACGAGACCGACTATAAGAAAATATGACAAATAGAAAGGGTACACTTACATATTGCTGTCCCGCTCACACATAATGTTCACTGTTCTATTTTTATCGTATAATGTATTAAGTATACTTTTCAGCCATTTTTGTTGGTCGATGTACGTTAGTCGCCTCGATGGTAAATTCTTCTCCAATCGATGACTCAAGATTTTATGCTGAATATCAGAATTAAACAAGTTGCGACGCCAGCGCCACAGCGGTGTATTGTAGAACTCCTTGTTTTTTTTTCTTTTATCCCAGAACTAAATAATGTTGCGACACTAGCGCCTCGATGCGGGTAGTTGCAGAACTATATCATGTGTGTTAAATCCTCCTTGGATTAGTAGTCTTTTGTTTTTTTCTGCACCGGTTTTGAAACCTCCTTGATTTGATTCTGTTTTGTTTTTTTTTCAGGAGCGGCAGAACTCTTTCTAATATTTGTGTTTAAAACCTCCTTGGTTGTTTCTCTTTCTCATTTATTTTTCTTTTTAGTTAGATGAAGTCTCTTTCCTTGCTGTGAACGATACTATAGAACGTATGCCCTTTACTGAAGTCTGAAAGAAAAAAATGAGAAATTCTGAAAATGAGAATGCGCAGTAATTGGTTAGTAATGCGGTCTAAATGAGAGGATCATATGAATGAAATTATGGAACTAGAAAGAACTTATAACTAGGAAGTTTTGAAACTGAAATTTAAAAGCTATGGAAATAAAAAGTAGCATGCGTAGCAACTGACGAAATTGTGGAATTATGAAATTATGCAATTAACTTGAAAAGATTCTGAATGGACTATGGATATTTCTACAAAAACATGAATGAATGAAATGGCAGACTGTAAAGTTGACAGGATACGGAAGTTTTGAAACGAAGTGATTATGAAACTTATAATAATTGTGAAGTTTTTGAAAGTGACAAATGGAATTGCGAAAAATTAGAAGTAGCAAAATAATTTCACTAGTTATTTACTCAAATGAGAAGACAATTTATTATGAAAGAAATTATAAAACTAAAAATTTAACAAAATTTACAAGTTTTAAAGGGTGTAAGGGACCGCTCTCCGCAGAATGATGGGGTGAATTCAGTATATCATACTAAGATGACCGGTGCAACAAGTTATTTTAGGAACATTATGAAAATCCATTAGATTTGATTGTATTATTTCCTCATATGCAATGTATCGTTACCGTGGCAAAACGCACGTAGCGAACGGCAAGCGCGACGACGAGTTCGATGAACTCTGTAGCTAGGCAGGAAGTGAACGGCTGGTATCATGCGTCGTTCGTTAGAGTATTTCAATATCCATTGTTGTTTTTTTTTAGCCTTATCAAAACACACGTAGCGAACGGCAAGCGCGACGACGAGTTTAATGAACTCTGTAGCTAGGCAGGAAGTGAACGGCTGATATCACGCGTCGTTCGTTAGAGTATTTCAATATCCATTGTTGTTTTTTTAGCCTTATCAAAACACACGTAGCGAAAGGCAAGCGCGACGACGAGTTTGATGAACTCTGTAGCTAGTCAGGAAGTGAACGGCTGATTTCACGCGTCGTTCGTTAGAGTATTTCAACATCCATTGTTGGTTTATTTTAGCCGTATTATTTACATAAATGGAGTGCTAATGGAGTGAGAGAGTGTAACAGATAATGTAATTTTACATTGAAATAATGGAATAGTAACAGAAACAACGATTAAAAAAAAAATCCTGAGAAAAATTCCGGTGGAATATAATTCAAAATAAGGAGCAAAATGCACCCTGTCAGTTTGCGGAAGTCTGTCCCTTACACCCTGTATAAAATATACAAAGAAGTTACGTAACTCGCGAAATACAGAGAAAATAGACAAAAGCAATAATAAAAAACCAATAAATTGCAGAAGAGATCTAGTTATTAAACTTGTCATAACATACGTACCTTTTTCTTGGAACCATTGAGATAGTCTTTGTACATTTCCGATCTTAGGTATCGTGAATAACTATCTGACTTCATCAGGTGATATACGTGGGCCTGAAAACATGGTAAAAATTGCAATAAAATATAATATATAAATAATAATTAATAATAAAAAATATTATATACAGGGTGTTAAAGTAGTCGCGTGCCATAGCTTAGAGGTGGGTTCAGTATCGATAAAGGAACCCGAAAAAATTAATAAAAAAATATTAAATAAAAATAAAACAAAAAAAAATATTGAAACATCAACGTAATTTAGTGCCTACTAACTTAAAATAGCAATCGTTTAGAATTATTTTATATTGCTATTTGAAGTTAGTAGGTACTAAATTAGGTTGATCTTTCAATATTTTTTTTGTTTTTTAATATTTTTTTGGATTTATTTTTATTTTTTCGGGTTCCTTTATCAATACTGAACTCACCCCTAAGCTATGGGACGCGACTACTTTAACACCCTGTATATACAACATGTAACATAATTAACGCACATCCTGAAATTAGTTTGTTCAGAATCGTTTACTGAATCGATTTCTATAATTTTTAATATAGGTCATTTTTTATCCCAAAAATAATTAAAGCTACGTAATTTATAGTCACACTACCCCTGTATAGTCCAAACAAACTGAAATGGACCGTAACTCAAGGCAATAAGACTTTTAAAAGTGCAGTTTTATTTGTATTAATACAAATTCCGTCATTCAATACAAAATAAAGAAAAATGAACCTTATTTCAAGTAAGTTAAAATCGTTACAAATACAGTTAGGTAAACTTAGCTATTCAACCGCACGCACACACTAAACAGGCACTCGTTAAAGGACACAATAGATTAACCAACGAAATACAAAATATGTCATTCTTGTTTTCGTTCCCTTTCTCGTGCAAATTAAAAACGTGGGATAGAGCGAGATAGCCACCATGACACCAGGCGGCGCGGGCGATCAAAGCTAACTTAAATAAATGTAAGCAATATTTAGTCACTCGCACCCTTCCGTAGAGTGGATGCAAATAGTTTTTCGCGCGCGATGTCTTTCCAATAATTGACACAAAATGTTCAGTGAAATGGTGACTAATGGTGAGGACTGTGGCACGGTGTGGTGTGGTGATAATGTGGTTCATCCTAGCAGAACATTCAAGTCAACCAAAGGTACAAGAGTAGACCTCAGGGTAGGACTATGTCCTTCGTCGTGTGGTCGGGGACTACCTGACGGATAGGGCCGTCATTTACCCCGGTCGCAGCGGAGACTGGAACCGGCGAGAGATGTCGTGCGGTGTTCCACAGGGATCGGTTCTAGGGCCGTCCTTGTGGAACATCGGGTACGACTGCGTGCTGCGCGCCGACCTCCCTAGCGGTGTCAGCGTAGTCTGCTACGCTGACGATACGCTGGTGCTGGCACAGGGGAGGTCGCACGAGGCGGCGGCCTAAAACATGACACGCGGGGTTGCAATAGTCGTTGAGAGGATCCGGCAACTGGGTCTCGAGGTGGCATTGCACAAGTCCGAGGCCATGTGCTTTCATGGGCCTCGGAATGCGCCACCTCCGGGATCCTCAGTGATGGCAGGAGGGGTTTCCATCGGCGTTGAGTCGACGCTGAAGTACCTGGGACTTGTCCTCGACAGCCGGTGGAACTTCGTGGAGCACTTCCGACGTTTGGCCCCCAAACTGGAGCGGACAGGGGCTGCCTTCAGGCGGCTCTTGCCCAACCTGGGGGGGCCGATTGCCTCCTGCCGGAGGCTCTACGCGGGAGTCGTGCGGTCCATGGCCCTTTACGGGGCCCCGGTGTGGGGCGTTCATTGAGGCGGCGTGCCGCCCACCACTTGAACGTGCCCCAGAAGGTGGTAGCCGTAAGGCTGGTCCGGGGGTACCGCACGATCTCCCGCGAGGCGGCGAACCTCCTTGCCGGATTGCCGCCATGGGATCTGGAGGCGATAGTCGTCGCGCGCCTACATGAGTGGCGCGCGGAGGCGCTACGCCGGGGGGAAACTCCGCTGCCGCGGCAAATTGTCGCTCAGCGGACGGACTTCCGGCGGGATCTCATGGCGACATGGAGAGAACGACTATCGCAACCCCGTGCAGGGCACGCCACAATAGTGGCGATAAGTCCCCTCTTTGAGGAGTGGCTGGAGAGACGCCACGGCGTCCTCACCTTCCGCCTGACGCAGGTTTTTACCGGACACGGCTGTTTCGGTAAGTACCTGCACCGAATCGGGCGGGAGGAGACGCCCGGGTGTTACCATTGTGAGGATCGACCGGAGAACACGGTGGAGCACACGGTGGAGGTGTGCCCCGCTTGGGCGGAGCACCGCCGTGTCCTCGTAGCGGCGATTGGCGGCGGCGACCTCTCGCTCCCGGCCTTGGTTCAATCCATGGTCCGGAGCGAGACGGAATGGGACGCCGTCACCTCCTTCTGCGAAGCAGTCATGCTAGCGAAGGAGGTGGCGGAACAGGACAGGGAGAGATCCTCACGTCCCGGCCGCCGCGGGAGACGCCCCGGGCGTCGGGGGCCACGTGATGGCTTCCGGCCACCGGCGCGGGCCTGTGGACGGGGAGCTATGGGCTAGCTCGCCGTCCGTACGTCTCATGACGACAGGCCGTGTCGACGGCGCAAGAGTGTTCCACGCGCGCCTCAAAGAGAGTCAGCAACACTACAGCTGCTACTCAGTGGTTTCTTGGACACGGAACGTTCCGTCCGAACACAGCCATCGACAGGGGAGCCGATTGGCGTACACGTACTCGTTTTCAAAACGAAATATGGGATTAATTCGATGAGAATCCCCAATCAGCTGATTTGACGACTTTTTTTTGTGGGGACGTATTAAATCGTTAGTTTATTTTAGTGCGACAACAACTGCCGAGGATCTAAAAAATAGGATGGTGAACGCTTTTGATAAAAAATGACGAAGTGCTTTCTAAATTAAAACATCAATTAAGAAAACGGGCATTAAAATGTATTGAACTTTTCTATTGAAGTTGAGTCGAGCGACGACGTTAACAGCTGATCTCGAACGCGAGCGAATACCTACAAGGCTAGCAAGACTCACACAGTCGCATACGTAGGTATGAGACCTACGTATGCGACTGTGTGCGTTCGTTGATTTGTACTGTGACTACAACATTCTTCCGGAATTAGGAAAACTAATTTATTAAATAATCATTTCTTATACATATTTAATTAAAAATTCAGTGCATGTATTATGATTATAACATAATAAACTAATTGGGGTGTCTGAGGGTGTGCGTTAATTACGTTACTTGTTGTATATATAATTGCAATTTATATGTAAATTTGTTTTTTTTTGTGTGCAATAAATAATAAGAATAAAATTGTTATTCTAATCTAGTCTCATAACTGGTCTCTCTCCCTTGAAAGGCTTAGGGCTCATTTACGGAGAAGCCGCGTGTTGTGCAACGCGGCCCGTTCTCTATAGGGATGATTCCTGAGTAAAAAAATATGATTCTATTTAGTCCGTCAGTTAGATTATGGAAAAATATTGGATACGGATTTTTTATTTTATCAAATCAATAAAAACTGACGAAGATAAAACGTGTCAAATAATCGAGGTGGGGGGCTTGTGACGTCACTATCCGGTAAAAAATGTACATATTTTGTGGAAATCTGACGGACTAATTAAATTTCAAATCATCTACCCTATTGAAACATGAGATGTATGAGAGATTTTACGGAGAAGCGATTTTACGCGCGTTTGGTTGAAATACTGCGCTACTTGCAGCGGAGACCGCAGAGGACATCCGGCGTGGCGGCGCCAGCTGGATTAAGAGGGAACACTCCTGAGAAATAACCAATTTTTCTCGGGCATATAGTTTTGATATAATTATGGTTTAGATATGGCCACAAAATAGATAAGCGAGGTGAGTACTTAGGTACTCATTTGATTTGAAGTAGACACTCAAAGACAAATAAGTAGTGCATGATGTGCTTACCTATAAGAGGTTGATACACTTGTCTGTGACTCTATTGAATGTATCTTGTATCTTTGAAGCGGTGTATTCAATTGTTGGTAAGCCAAATAAATAAAATTTAAAAGAAAATATGCCCGAGAAAGTTTGATTTTTTCTCTAGGGAGTGTTCTAAATAAATTTCTCAATTTTTCTAGTTTTTTTTTTTTTGTTATTTATATTCTTTCTTGTAAAAATTGAAATACTTGATTCCCGCGCGGCGTGACTCATGGCGGGTCTCCGCACAAAATCAAACTCAAAGCTAATGCTTAAGCAATAAAGTTGAAAATCTATTAAAGAAATTTGAAAGATTGTAGTGCTTAGGGTTCTTACAGACGAGCGGCACATTGCCAACGGCAGATAAACTGACGCTTGCAGTTGTGGTGTCGACGGCAGCCGCCGGCGCGTCGACAGCAGCCGTCGACACACATTTACGCGGCATGCCACAACTGCAAGCGTCGCGACCCGTCGACGGCAGTCGTCGACAGGTGGCGACGGCTGCAGTTTATCTGCCGTTGGCAACGTGCCGCTCGTCTGTAAGAACCCTTAGTGCTGGCGTCTGTACATTGTCACATCGTGATTGTGTTTGCAGCCTCTCCGCAAAATGGAAAAAACACACGCCCCACGCGGTGCGTCTCCGTAAATAAACCGTAAAAATAACGAGCACATATCTTTTTCACAGTTAAGGTGGATGCTCCAGGGTGGCCCGCGAAATTCAAATTTTCTTACGTTTTTTGCAATTAGCAGGTCAGTGTCAGGTTGTATGTTGATTAAAATATGATTCGCGGCTGTAACACGTATGTAGTTACAGAATTATAATCATCCAAATCATCAATACAACCCTCCAAGCGAATAAAGGTGCAGGAATGAATTTGACCTTGAAAAAGTCATTCTTGCACCTTTATGAGCTTGGAGGGTTGTATTGATGATTGAAAAATTTAAAATTTGAATTTCGCGGGCTACCCTGGAGCATCCACCTTAATGGCATTCAATGTGAGTTACCTGAGCTTGGTCGAAGCAATATCTGTCAGCTGCACCTGATTCCACTTTCTGACGAGTTAATTCCCTGTAAAAGAAAAAAAAAAGAAATGTTATGAACTAGCTTCGCCCGCAAGGAGTTCGGTTATTGTCCCACGATACCGCGATAAAAAGTATCCTACGTGTTAATCCAGGTAAAACCTATCTGTGTGTGCCAAATTTGATCTGAATCTGGTCAATGGTTTTTGCGTGAAAAATTAACAAACACCAAGATATCCGTACATGCTAACAAACTTTCGCATTTATTGTACACATATTAGTACGATGTACACAAATACTTAACAGGATATACATTAACGACCATTTTCAATAACCTACCAACAGGTATCGGTAGGTTGCTATCTCTGTCTGTTTGACATTTAGCTTACGGACCGTTAGAAACAAAACGTCACAGAAAAGCTTTCTTTGATTTTTCTATGAATAAAGTGACAGGTAGGTGACGCGGATAGGATTAACTTTGTTTAAAGAAACACCGATAGCTACGAGAGTGCCTGCATATTAACTGACAGTTATGCGTAAGTTAGTTACTGCTTATTTCATAAGAAATTTCTTCCAGCAGACCTGCGAGAGGAAAGACCCCAAGAAAATCTTTCCTCAAAATTAGTTGGCGTAACTTAACCTCAATGAACTTTCTCAAAATTAGTTGGCGTAACTTAACCTCAATGAACTTTCTCAAAATTAGTAGGCGAAACTTCACAATCTTTAAGTCTTAAGTTCTACCAACTGACAGCACCAGTTTAGAGTACCTGCTGGCCGCGTCAATGTTGATAGGATAGGTGGCGTCGCTCGCGAGGTACTCCTTCCAGATCTCCTTAGCGCGAGTCGCCACGCGCCGGATGGGCAGCGCCTTCAACTCTTGAACGGCTAGCCAGAATCTGTGGAAAAAAAACGTCGATACAATAATTAAATAGACGAGACGACAAAAAAATCTAATAAGTCCGGGGGATCGTTTTACCCAGTACTAACTGGGTTGTGGAGGTCAGATAGGCAATCGCTCCATGTAAAATACTGGTATTCAGCTGCATCCGGTTAGACTGGAAGCCGACCCCAACATAGTTGGGAAAAGGCTGGGCAGGTGATGATGGGGTGTGGTAGAAAAAGACACATTTACAAACTAAACTGCCAAATTTACATTTGTTAGTTGACTATAATAGGCATGACGACAGTATCAAAAAAATGCAAATCTATTTAGTCCGTCAGTTAGAGTATTGGAAATTAATGGACACGTATTTTTTGTTTTTGTATATATAAAACGCATCAAAACTCGGGAGTGGGGGCTCGTGACGTCAGAACTAGCTAAAAATTATACCATGGCGTGACGTATTGAGAATTTTAAAAGCGTCGTATCTTCGTCAATTTTGGTTTACGTAACAAAAGAAAAAACACGGGTCAAATATTTTTTGATAATCTAACTGACGGACTAATTAGATTTTTTTTTGTCGTCCTTCCTATGCTCAACTTTGAAGATAGACCCGTTTGGCTACGCAATCTGAGGTTAGGAGAAGGTACTGATGGACGCTACTGATGGCGCCAAACTAGTGGCTTAGCTCATAACTGACACTTTAGATTGCCATCAAACTCAAAGCATTTATTTAAATTAGACCATTAGACTTTTGAATGTCAAATATGCAAAAAAAAAAAGCTACAGTCACAGTCACAAGGCATAATAACTTGAGAAAGTACTGTAGTTGCCCATTCCCTAGCGTAGATCTCTATGGAGAAGAACGGGCAAGAAACTCCATGGACACAATTTTAAATCAAAATGTTGTTACAAAATCTTGGTTACATCATTCATGTTGAGATTATACATATTTATATGTACAGTCGTGGTCTTTTCCGCCTGATCAGTTAAATTATTTTTCGCTTAAATCATGCGGAGGCACCTTGCCACGGCCCCTTAAAGTTTAGGCCTATTAGGAAAGCGTCAACTTTGGCGCGCAAAATAACAATAACTCTCGTTTGGCGTGCGTCGTCAGTGCGCTCGGCTGATTGGTATCTATTCATTCATTATTTCTATACAAAACAGGGCGGGGCTAAAGAGCGTTTCTATGTTGTAAGTGCAAGCAAAAATAAGCTTAGTGGTGATCAGGCGGGAGTGTCCTCGATAGTACATCGATACAAGATCAAGATCAAGAAGATACACTAACTTGAGGTTCTCTCCGCTGAACTCCTTGGACAGGAACCTGGCGAAGTGCTCCTTGCCTGCGTTGTCCTGTAGCAGCTCGCGCAGAGAGAACGACCAGCGACGGACGCGGCGCAGTGGTAGAGGCTCTTTACTGTAGAAGAAACAAATGATTTTAAACAATTTCAATCTTGAAGCACTTTTTAGCTAACACGCGATTTCCTACATAATACGTACAATAAATCGTTTCTATGAACACTTTTTTTTTTCGGATAGGAAATCATCGAATGACTCCTCCCGCTCTGGGCGGAGCGGAAGGGAGTGTCAGACTTTTACTGATTAAAACCCATCCATGTTCCTTCATCGCCCTTTGTGTTCCGGGGCCGCGGTATCTCTTTCGAATAGTCTATTTGAGACGCGCGTGGAACACTCGTCGACACGGCCTGTCGTCATGAGACGGACGGACGGCGAGCTAGCCCATAGCTCCCCGTCCACAGGCCCGCGCCAAGGTGGCCGCGCCCGGGGCGTCACCCGCGGCGGCCGGGACGTGAGGATATCTCCCTCTCACGTTCCGCCACCTCCTTCGCTAGCATGACTGCTTCGCAGAAGGAGGTGACGTCGTCCCATTCCGTCTCGCTCCGGACCATGGCACGAACCAGGGCCGGGAGCGAGAGGTCGCCGCCGCCGATCGCCGATTACACAGGTCTGCATCGATATTTTTGTAGGGTTTTTTTTTTTATTTATATCACGTAACTTAAGAATAACTTCATTGTTGTACTAGATCAGCTCTACTTTTATAGCTATTTATTAGGGGTTTTAGGGTTACTTGGGCTTGTTGGGTGTAAATATGAAGCTAAGGCAGAGGAATTCTTTGCCCAGCAGTGGACACAATACAAAATAGATACATTTAAAAAAGATAAATTTGTATATAGATATTATATTCGTTACGATCTACTACCAGTAGTAGGCAGGGAAAAAAAATATATATACAGAGTGTTGAAGTAGTCGCGTGCCATAGCTTAGGGGTGAGTTCAGTATCGACAAAGGTCCCCGTAAAAAAAAAATCCCAAAATAATATTAAAAAAAAAAATATATATATTACAAGCCTAATTTAGTACCTACTAACTTCAAATAGCAATATAAAATCATTTGAATTCTAAACGATTGCTATTTTAAGTTAGTAGGTAATAAATTAGGTTGATGCAATATTTTTTTTGTTTTTATTTTTATTTTTTACGGGGGACCTTTATCGATACTGAGCTCACCCCTAAGCTATGGCACGCGACTACTTTAACACCCGTATATATTAATTTATTCTTATTACGTTTTTATGTATTATTTTTTTTTTGCATAGCCCCAGAGCTACGCTTGCACTTTAATAAAAAAAATGGACACTTGATGATGATGAGATGGAGAAATTTCCATTTTTTTATTATGATGATAATAGTAGATGGCCCAGAGGTTAAGGCCTCGCCTCCCATGTATGAGGTTGTGGGTTCAAATCCGGGCAAGTACCGATGTGACTTTTTCAATTCATTTGTACTTTTCTAAGTTTATCTTGGACATCACAGACATCGGTGAAGGAAAACATCGTGAGGAAACCTGGCCTTATGATTAATATAAGTCTGAAATCGCCAACCCGTCTTGGGCAAGCGTGGTGATCAATGCTCGTGCCTTCTCTGTTGAGAAGAGGCCTTTGCCCAACAGTGGGACAGTATAGGCTGGTATTATTATTATTTTATAGTAGATTATTGCATCGAGCACAAAGTAATTTATTATTGCACCGAGTGCCTCTAATCTAACAGGCACGAAGGCAATATAAATTACTTAAGGCGAGGTGCATAATCTGCTTTTCTTTCAACTATTACCTATAGGAATAGTAGATAAAAGAAACTCATAACAAACAGTTAAAATAGAAGTTTCTATAACACTGTCGGCTTCATTTAGAATGTTTTCCGGAGTTAATGTGTCGCTAGATGATTCCATTTTAATTCGAAGCCGAAGCACTCAAAATCAGATAGTATCACACTTTATCGTTTCCAAAAATATTGTCAAGCAAAATTAACAAAGTTCCCGCCAAATCACTTTATTAAATTTATTTCATTTTTAAATCAGAGTTAGCAGCAATCATTTTTTAAATTTGGAACAAGTAGGATAGAAACGAATAATAAGTACGTAAAAAAAAAAGTATTGATATCGGCTGGCTGAATAGAGCTAATCCATTGAGATTGGCACCTTTTGGTGCGATTAAAAAAAAACTGTGCAATAATGAAATTTTTATTGCTCTACAGCATTAAAGACTCGCTTTGTACTGAGTTTTTAGTGTGATTGTGATGAAGTTAAAGCATAGTTGGGAGAAAAAAATATTATTACCATTGTTTCTCCTGGTCCCACAAGTCAGTGCATGAATCTCCAAGCCAGGGGTTGGGCCACTCCGGCGGAGTGAAGAACGCGTCGTAGTCGGCGTATTGCTCGCAGTACGCTATCATCCTGAGGACAATATGTAGTTGGAATTAGTTCAAGAAAATTGTGTTGAAGTAAGTAAGATAGGCTTAAACTCAAAGTATTTATCTCAATCAGACAATAGGGAATATGCATGTAATTTTATTTTTCACTTAAATCAATAAAATAGTGTTATCAACCCAAGAAAAGTATTAAAAGTTAAGTTCAACCACTGCTTGTCGCACAAAAATAATATTAAGCTCCTGCAATTTTCTACGACAGTTCAAACGTCCGTAGATGTCGCGGCCATGATGTGACGTCATTGTCCACAATCTGCCATGTTTACATCTAATGTTTTTGGCCTTAATAAAATAATTTTACAAATGTATGTGCTTTATTCAAGTAAACATTGCAATAACAATATTATAATAAAATTTTAGTGAATCTTTTAGCACTTTTCAAATAAAATTGTTTTTTTGACACAATTAACTTTGTCGTCAATACCGGCGTTATCGAGGACGGTGTGTTTTGACAGTGCGTTCCGTTTCACCAAAACCATGCTACATAAAACAGAAAATTGTAAAATAAGTGATGTATTAGAAACTTAAACAAGTGTACCACGATGTTTTTATGCGCCAATACAAGGCATTTTTCATAAACAAAAAGAGTTTTGTATTTCATGCATATTCCCTATTACGGCACTTTAGAATGTCAGAAAAAAATAACAAAACAAGCGAAGCTACAGTCATAATAACTTGTTAAAGTACTGTAGTTGCACATTCGCTAGCGTAGATCTCTATGGAGAAGAACGGGCAAGAAACTCCATGGACACTCTTTTAAATTGAAAATATTTAGACTTCAATTTAAATTGACTTGGTATTTTAGAAAAGCTGTTGTCCGGGACCTGCATCCGCATGATTTTTTATAAAAATATTTTTTCCATATCTTAAGCGGACTTTGTTAACAATTTCAAGAGTTTTTTTTTTGCACGTAACCCTAATCCCTTTTCTAAATAAAAGTAGCCAAGTTACTCCTTAAAGCCAGTAAAAAATCCGTCAAAATTAGTCCAGCCGTTTCAGATATTAACCGGAACAAACAGACAAAAAACATGTATTTTGATATAGGTACCGCACGGCACCTGTAAGGTTCGTCTCAGACTGGTGGCTTTCCCACCGACTAACGGCCATTATCAATCCACTACTAACAGGTATTGGTTTGCTTACCGACCGATAGAAACAAAACGTCACATAAAAGCTTTCTTTGATTTTTTTCTAAGAATAAAGTGACAGATAGGTGACGCGGATAGGACTAACTTTGTTTAGGCAAATTAACTGACAGTTATACGTAAGTAAGTTACAGAAAACAGCCTCAGACACCTGTCGCTTGGCGCTGTCGATCTGCTGCTCGATGCTGGGCGTCTTGCTGTATGATAAGATGGATCACTCACATGTCCTGCACTTTGCTGAGCCTCACGTTCCGTCGCTCGAGGCGCGCCCTCAGCATGGACACCTGTCGCTTGGCGCTGTCGATCTGCTGCTCGATGCTGGGCGTCTTGCTGTATGATAAGATGGATCACTCACATGTCCTGCACTTTGCTGAGCCTCACGTTCCGTCGCTCGAGGCGCGCCCTCAGCATGGACACCTGTCGCTTGGCGCTGTCGATCTGCTGCTCGATGCTGGGCGTCTTGCTGTATGATAAGATGGATCACTCACATGTCCTGCACTTTGCTGAGCCTCACGTTCCGTCGCTCGAGGCGCGCCCTCAGCATGGACACCTGTCGCTTGGCGCTGTCGATCTGCTGCTCGATGCTGGGCGTCTTGCTGTATGATAAGATGGATCACTCACATGTCCTGCACTTTGCTGAGCCTCACGTTCCGTCGCTCGAGGCGCGCCCTCAGCATGGACACCTGTCGCTTGGCGCTGTCGATCTGCTGCTCGATGCTGGGCGTCTTGCTGTATGATAAGATGGATCACTCACATGTCCTGCACTTTGCTGAGCCTCACGTTCCGTCGCTCGAGGCGCGCCCTCAGCATGGACACCTGTCGCTTGGCGCTGTCGATCTGCTGCTCGATGCTGGGCGTCTTGCTGTATGATAAGATGGATCACTCACATGTCCTGCACTTTGCTGAGCCTCACGTTCCGTCGCTCGAGGCGCGCCCTCAGCATGGACACCTGTCGCTTGGCGCTGTCGATCTGCTGCTCGATGCTGGGCGTCTTGCTGGCGGGCCCGGGGAGACACGTCGCGGAGATTTCGGGTTGCGATGGTTCGCCTGGGGACGATTTTTTATTGTAAAAGGGATGATATCAAATTAATGGAAAATATACGAAAAGGAAAAACATAAATCACAAAATAAAACGACACTCACTTCGGAAAAAAATATATAGTAAGATACATGTTTGATTTAGTGACTTTTTTGGTTAAAAACACAATGTATAACATTTTGCTCGATAAAAAAAAATCAAAAGTAACGTCGATTTTGAAAGTATTTTAGGTAGACTTGGGACGCAATTTCTATGAAAATTTTACATTTCATTTACTAACCGGATTTGACAGGGATATTATCGGTTAGATTAATAATATGTCACTTATTTTTTTTATATAAAATAAAAACGTGAAAACAAAAACTGGCCAAGTGCTAGTCTGACTCGCGCACGAAGAGTTCCGTACTATTATCTATACAACACAAGACAAATAAAAAAAGTATTTATTTTATTCTGTTTTTAGTATTTTGTTTTTATAGCGGCAGCAGAAATACATCATCTGTGAACATTTCAACTGTCTCTCTCAACTAGCTCTCACGGTTCATGAGATACAGCCTGGTGACAGACAGACGGACGGATAGCGGAGTCTTAGTAGGTACGGAACCCTGAAAAAGGCTCGCGCGCACCGCGCCGTGTCTAGCGGAACTACATAGAAAAAATAAATGGGAAAAGAAGAGTCGACATTTTGTCCATAGAAATTTCGGGAGGGTATTACTCCACTGTTTGACACTGTACATTCAAAGTTGAACATGATATCGTTTTGTCTCATTATTAACTTTGTCTGTACGGAAGCAGAATAGTAAAATAAAAAGCCATTAAAAAGTTACGAGCTACCAAAGATTCGTTTTTATTGCCAATTTTAACGCAACTTTGGGCGTAAATTAGTAATAAAAGAAGTGTCAAATTTTCAAAACAAAGTCGGTACCGACAAAGCAGAACTATCGAAAAAGTCAATAAATTTTACTTGTAATTGATTTATGCAATGGTTTTTTCATAAAACTCGATTTTCCAAAGGCCTTTTTAGTATTTTTTTACGCGCGCTTTTTACTTTGAATTATCGTGCATCTCACTGAACTCACTCTGTCGGGCACGATGCCATATGAGACAGCATGCTTTTTGGCCACGCCCACCAGTGAGTTCGAGCCCGCGACTAGTGTCACCTTTTTTTGTTTTTTTTTTTTCGGATGGGAAATCATCAATTGCCTTCTCTCGCTCTGGGCGGAGCAGGAGGGAGTGTCAGACTTTTACTGACTAAAACCCATCCATGTTCCTTCATCGCCCTTTGTGTTCCGGGGCCACGGTATCTCTTTCGAATAGTCCCGCAGCCCCGGCAGGCTTCGGGCCTTGCGGACCCCTTCCCTATTGCTGACTCTCTTTGAGGCGCGCGTGGAACACTCCTGCGCCGTCGACACGGCCTGTCGTCATGAGACGTACGGACGGCGAGCTAGCCCATAGCTCCCCGTCCACAGGCCCGCGCCTACGGTGGCCGGAAGCCACCACGTGGCCCCCGACGCCCGGGGCGTCTCCCGCGGCGGCCGACTAGTGGCGGCGGACTAGTGTCACCTTAATATAACATTTCCCTTACCGTTCTCCTTGACAGTAGTCTCATTCTTCTTCTGTATTTCTTCCTCACTCTCCTGAGGGTTCGTGATCGTCACTATCGGGTTGTTCTGAAAGAGATAAATTGGTTCCTACTAAAAGTGTTATTCTGCGTCTCTTATTAGGAGTGATCATCATCAGCCTATCCTTTTCCCAACTATGTTGGGGTCGGCTTCCAGTCTAACAGGATGCAGCTGAATACCAGTATTTTACATGGAGAGACTGCTTATCTAGTCTATACCGAGTGTACCTCGGAAAGCACGTTAAGCAGTTGGTCCCGGCTGTCATTTGTAGATCTTTGACAGTCGTTACAGGTAGTCAGTGGCGCGAAAGTCTGACAACCTGTCTTACCAAGGGGTATCGTTTTGCTTATTTATTTATTTAGTACATGGAGGACTTACAGCTAATAAAAACAGAAAAAAAGGAAATCGTAGTCACCAGAAAGCCAGTTACAAGTCCTCACGTATAGTCTTATAATAGTAATCTATGGTGTAAGCACAAGAACACAAAACACACAGCTTTAAATAAGTAAGAAACTATATAAAAACTAGTTTGCAATTTATATTGGGTTTTGACGACCCGAATAGCGCAGCGGTAGTGAGGCTGCCTTACGTTCTTAGGGTCCCGGTAGGAGCAAATGTTTGTGTGATGAGCATGGACATTTGTTTCCGAGTCATGGATGTTTATATGTATAATAAGTATGTATTTACAAACAAAAAGTATCTATGTAGTATATCAACTATCTGGTGTCCACGACACAAGCCTCGTTGCTTAGTGTGGCACTAGATGGCGCTGTGTGTTAATGTCAAGCGATATTTATTATTTATTTATATAGCTGTCATAGTAGAGAAAATAATACTATAACTAAAACTACCCAGTACCAACTGGGTCGGGAGGTCAGATAGGCAGTCGCTCCATGTAGAATACTGGTATTCAGCTGCGTCTGGTTAGACTGGAAGCCGACCCCAACATAGTTAGGAACAGGCTAGGCAGATGATGATATGGGTATACTACACACCTCTGTCTACCCCTTCAGGGTACACATGCGTGATGTTATGTATGTCTTACCTTCAGGTTGTGTTGTAAGATCAGCTCCTGGCATTGTCGCAGCCTCTTAGCTTTCAACGCGTTGATGCGAGATAACTTCTTTGGGTCAATCTCTGTAGTGTTAACGCAGTTGGGCTGAAATAGAGATATTTAAGATTATTATTGCTTATTCTGGGTTGTTTTTAGGGTTCCGTAGACAAAGGGTAACAACGAGACCCTATTACAAAGACTCCAGTGTCCGTCTGTCTGTCACCAGGCTGTATCTGTTGTTGTTTTCTTATTTGTTTCTCTAAAAGCACCTTGACATTGACAGCCAGTTGCTAAAATTGCCAATGTATCGTCTGCGCTCGCGTCCCTTCGCTTGTCACGGACCATAGACAATAGTCTGTAGCGTTGACAAGCGAAGTCGGAACGTTCGCTGCGGCCGAGGCGATTATTATTAATATCTATTACTCTTATAGTTTTATACCATACCTACTCTAAAAAGCTTATTTTATTCACGCAAAACAGTGAATAAAAAGGCCTTTTATTCACTGTTTTGTTTTTATTCACTATTTTGGTGTTTGAATTTGGAACACAAAAATATATCCGATCTCTATTTCAATGCTTACACAAACTCCTTGCGCTAAGATTCGAAATTCAAAACTCTTTGGTGCAAATAAATTCTCGAGATTTGATTGGTCGATATTTGCGACAAGGAGTTTGGCATTAGATTAATAAATATTGTTTCACAAGTTGGCCACCCTAATAATAATAATATGAAAAATTACGCTTAATTTCAGTCATTGCTCTAATTTTAATGTCCATTTCAATTAATGTAACAATTCTTATTTCTTGATTAAATTTCTATTTTCGCTTATATTATGTCTTTTCTCGTAGTCATGATATAAAGTATAGTATGCAACTCCTGAATAAAGTACAAATTTATATCGAGGGCCATGAATCACTCGCGTTGTTCAGGATTCTAACAGTTGAATCACTCGCTGCGCTCGTGATTCAATCATTAGAATCCTTCACTTGCTCGTGACTCATCTACGGCCCTCGCTTTAAATCCGTCCTTTATTCACTAGTTGCATAATATACTATTGTTTGTATGCTTATAGTGTTTATTTTAAAAGTGAGTATTTTGTTTTATTTTGTTTGTAAATCTGTTCGGTTAAAAATTGTTCTTGACCGCTAGCTATACATTCATGTGTACAAGTTACTCATTCCTTAGTTCATAAGCAGTGTCCAATAGATCTTTGTACAAACCACACGTCGTTTCATTCAAAAAGTCGATCGAGCAAACTTCAACCCTAATCACCTTAACAAAATCTATTTTGTGTCCGTAGGTGTGACCGTGACATCACAGTGGGCCCTATCAGAATACCAGCGTTGCGGTATTTGTTTTACATCTATCGCAGCATCATGCTATGATAGGAGCCTTTTTGGCCTCGCACAGGTCTTCTTTTTATTATTTCGTTTTAGTTTTTTTTTTTATTGTATTTTTGTAGTTCCTGTGCTTGTCCCAAATAAATATTTTTCTTTCTGTCTTTCTATCTCACTAACCGTGAGAGCTAGACAGTTTAAATTTTCACAGATGATATATTTTTGTTGCTGCTATAACATTAAATACTAAAAACAGAATTAAATAAATATTTAAGGGGGGATCCCGTACAACAAACTTGATTTTTTACTTTTTTGTCTTGTGTTGTACAGATAATGGTACGGAACTCTTCGTGAGCGACTCCGACTCGCACTTGGTCGGTTTCTTTTACCTTATTTAGTTGAGATATCCCACAAAAAATCTTGTCATATACAGGGTGTAAGCCGGACGGCTGTGGAGTCTCTTACATCCTGTATAAATTTATTTGCAGTAAGTTCTTGTCGTTGAAACGCTTGTCATGCTCGCATCTTACAAACAAAAAGTATCTTTGTGGTATATCAACTATCTGGTGTACACGACACAAGCCTCGTTGCTTAGTGTGGCACTAGATGGCACTGTGTGTAATGTCCAGCGATATTTCATTTTTTATTTCGTACTTACCATGGGTCGGTGAACATCCCAGAAGGCTCGCTCCTGACTATCCAAAACCCTAGATGGCGCTGTGTGTAATGTCCAGCGATATTTATTTCTTTATTTCGTACTTACCATGGGTCGGTGAACATCCCAGAAGGCTCGCTCCTGACTATCCAAAACCTTCCTCTCCAATTTATCGCGTTTCTTGTCAACCTGGAAAAAATAAAAGATGGCTTCAAATCAAATAACATTTTAAGCTTTCATGGTTTAAAACTAAACTAACCCTCATTCTAAGATTAAGAAAGAGGGTAGACAGATTTGCACCTAGCAATTTATTTTCCATTCTCCAGTCATTCCGCGATCATGGCTAACATTAAAAACAAGTATTAAAAAAAAAACTTGTCAAAAAGTTGGAACTTTGACCCCCAATATCTCCGTAACTAGAAGGTAACAATAATACATTTTGTTACAAGTGGAGAAAGTTTGTAATTGCATCCGAGGCGGAATTAACTTCTGAGCCGTAGGCGAGGGTGTTTTTGAGCCGAGAACTGCAATAACAAATGTCCACGTGTATCAAACGACGTTTTTCAATACACTTTTGAAGAAATCAAATAAAATAACGAAAAAATACAATCACCGCCGACTATAGGCATTGCACCAATGTGTACTAAGTATAGGTATAGTTGTATCTGTGTAATGTCCCGCGTACTGTGCCGTGCGGGGCTCACTCCGCGCGGCCACACAGCACACAGCACACAGCACACAGCACACAGCACACAGCACACAGCACAAGGTGATGGGAAATCAAAACAATCCACGTGTGTGAAATACATGGCATGTTGAACCTAGTCGTAGTGCGATAAGGACCCGTTTTCGAGGAAGTGTATTGAAAAGAAAATGATCGCAATGACGGGGAGAACAATTGCCTTTCAGCTTTGTTAAGTCTTTTTTTACAGCCTTTATTAATATAGTAAAGTTATTACTATTTGTAAAAGCGAACGGATTAAAGGCACTGGCCCCAATAGTTGATTCCATAGTTGAAAAAAGGCTAAGCAGTCTAAGATGGCTGCTTTAGCAGAATCTTAAATGAATCAAAATAAGAATCACGTAAAAAAATTAAAATTCTTAAAATGGACGTTATGGTTTTAAACACAAAGTCCATTTTAAGATTTTTTTTAACGTGATTCTTATTTTGATTCTGCTAAGGCGGAAATTTTAGGCCCCCAGATGACGGTAATGGCTTTATTTTACCTTGCTCTGAGCTTCGGCCTGCATGAATATGAACTCCCATTTCCTGCTGAACATCTTCTGCAGTCGCGCTAGAGACTCGGCTTCGTAGTCAGCTAGTTCCAAGCGTGCCTTGTTCTGCATTGTGCGCTTGCACAGGTATACCGCTGGAAACAAGAAAAAAAAACAGTTTTAGAAAGAGAAAAACAAAACTGATTTTGTAAGGGAACCAGATGTTTTTGAAAAAGAAAATACTTGATGATTTTGAAGGTAGAAAACACTGCTTTTAAAAGGGATAATCATTTTTCAGTATTGTTAGGAGGTTCCTCTATCAAGAGCCCTGACCACCGGCAGCTCGGACCCTGCTCCCAGCGCAGGTGGGCTACTATTTTTATATTTTTAAATGTTTTTATGTATATTGTTTTATATTAGGAATATTTATAAAATTTAAAATATGAAATAAATAAACGAAATAATTTCTATAGCATTAAGTAATGATTTTTTTAATATGAATTGATAATGTATCTTTAGTAAGTAAGTTTGCATGCTTTAGTATTAAGCAAAACATGTCCGATCTAATGTTTTTAATAACACCTTGTATACCATGTTTTATGCAAATAAAATATATTATCTTATATAATTACTAGCTGATGCCCGCGGCTTCGCCCGCCCGCAAATTATATACTAAAACCTTCCTCTTGAATCACTCTATCTATTAAAAAATCCCGCATCAAAATCCGTTGCGTAGTTTTAAGAATTTAAGCATACATAGGGATATAGGGACAGAGAAAGCGACTTTGTTTTATACTATGTAGTGATAATAATGTATCAATGGGGATAATAGTCTGTTTTTAAAAGAGCAAAAGTCTATTTTCTAAACAATGCAACAAAAACTTATAATCAATACCATAGTCTGTGTTTTCCGGTTCCCATTGGTTGGATGGCCAAAAATATGGTGTCTGGAATCTGTAATCAAATAAATTAAATATACACAACACACAAACAAAATAGCAGTATAAACTAATTTTAATTCCAAACGATTGCTATTTTAAGTTAGTAGGTAGAGGTACTAAATAGACGAGACGACAAAAAAAATCTAATTAGTCCGTCACTTAGATTATCAAAAAATATTTGACCCGTGTTTTTTCTTTTGTTACGTAAACCAAAATTGACGAAGATACGACGCTTTTAAAATTCTCAATACGTCACGCCATGGTATAATTTTTAGCTAGTTCTGACGTCACGAGCCCCCACTCCCGAGTTTTGATGCGTTTTATCTTTGTCATTATTCATTGATTTACAAAAACAAAAAATACGTGTCCATTAATTTCCAATACTCTAACTGACGGACTAAATAGATTTGCAATTTTTTGATACTGTCGTCATGCCTATTAGGTTGATCTTGCAATATTTTTTTTTATTTTTTTTTTATCTCTTAAGGGTTCCTTTATCGATACTGATCTTACCCTTAAACTATGGCACGCGACTACTTTAACACCCTGTATACGATATGCAAACTATTTTCAGGGTTCCAGTTGCCAATTGGCGAACTTTAGTTTCCCCCTTTTTTTTAAATTTGCCTTCTTTTACCCAATTATTCTTTGTCCTTTTTCCACCTACTTCTCACACAAATTCTCTTATCCCCTTAGGCAGGACACATGAGTGATAACGCTTACCGATAGTAAGTGTTGTCGTTAGCGACAGTTAGCTTGTGGTCGTCTATGGGGAACAGGTACCCGTGCGCTGCTAACAAGTGCGCCATGTGGACTGGCTCCCACGGCTCGTCTATTTTTATGTGGCGGTTTATCCAGGCTATAAGGTCTGTGCCGGTGAATACCTGTTAAGAAAATAGCATTATTTGACTACTACTCATCAAAATGACTCCTCCCGCTCTGGGCGGAGCAGGAGGGAGTGTCAGACTTTTACTGACTAAAACCCATCCATGTTCCTTCATCGCCCTCTGTGTTCCGGGGCCGCGGTATCTCTTCCGAATAGTCCCGCAGCACTACATCATATCTACGATTTGCACCGTTCGGACGTTTTCACATTAGGCGAAAAGACGATATCGTGGGGGTTTTTTTTTTCATTTATCCGATAATGCCGATGTCGCAGCCAATTCGTAACACGGCATTATCGGATAAATGAAAAAAAGAACCACGATATCGTGTCGTTATCGGCTAATGTGAAAACGCCCTTCGGCTGTTAGCAAAAAGATTTTTTAATAAAAATTTCTATGTGGTTCAGAATGATGTACTGAAAACGTCGTAACTAATTTGGCGTCGGTGTCGTCCACCCTGTATAGGTCTCTTCAGTGTTTAAGTCTACCATAAATATACCTTACCATGTCCCAACCATGTTGAGATCGGCTTCCAATCGAGGACACTCCCGCCTGGTCACCACTAAGCTAATTTTTGCTTGCACTTACAACAGAAACGCTCTCTAGCCCCGCCCCGTTGACTTTGTATAGAAATAATGAATGAAAAGATACCGATCGGCCGAGCGCACTGACGACGCACGCCAAACGAGAGTTATTGTTATTTTTCGCGCCAAAGTTGACGCTTTCCTAATAGGGGACGCTTTAAGGGGGCGTGGCTTGTCGCCTTCGCATGATTTAAGCGAAACAAATTTTTACTGATCACGCGGAAAAGACCACGACTGTACATGGGGCACTTCTCTATTCGACTTAGTTAGTACAATAAAACAATAGGTACTTACCGACGGTATCTTGGTCATGAAGCTCTTGACTGTCCTTACTGGTACACCGGTGTTCTCATCCTGCATCTTCTCAATGATGGCCTCCATCTGTAACAACAACGTTACTTCTTTAATTTGAATTATTGGCCAAACAATACAACTCTCAATGTCTTGGGAGATACGGACCACGCGTCAACACATTTTGAGGCCTATTTTCTGAGTTTCTTAGGGTTCCGTACATAAAAATGAAAAAAAACGGAACCCTTATAGGATCACTCGTCCGTCTGTCTGTCTGTACGTCTGTCTGTCACAGCCAATTTGCTCTGAATCTACTGGACTAAATCAGATGAAATTTAGTAGGATGGTGTAATCTTATGACCCAAACAGAGGTGCAAAATAAATAAATATGATAAATAATAATAAATAAATATAAATAAATATCGCTGGCCATTAACACACAGCGCCATCTAGTGCCACACTAAGCAACGAGGCTTGTGTCGTGGACACCAGATAGTTGATATACTACATAGATACTTTTTGTTTGTAAATACATACTTATTATACATATAAACGTCCATGACTCGGAAACAAATGTCCATGCTCATCACAAAGACATTTGCTCCAACCGGGATTCGGAACCGGGACCCTAAGAACATAAGGCAGCCTCACTACCGCTGCGCCATTCGGGTCGTCGATATATATATTTTTTTATATTTTATTCTGATTGTGAAGATATTGCGGTAAAGTAAGTTCCAACTTTTCACAACATTTTTTAATATTTTATTTTTAACTATAATGCCCGTGGATCGGTTATCGCAACCAAAAGTAATCATGAAATTTTGATCCCGTTCCTGGAACGCTTGTTTTTTCGCGACATCTCCAACAAATATCATTATATTTTAGCCAACTTGACAAATTATATACTAAAACCTTCCTCGAGAACCATTTTATCCATTGGTGAAAAAAGCATGAAAATCGGTGCAGTAGTTTTTGAGTGAGAACAGACAGACAGATAGATGCGGCGGAGGACTTTGTTTTATAATATGTAGTGATATTATAACTTTACTTTAGTATAAACACCTCCACGACCCCATACTATTCAATGCATCAATCAGCACAATGTGTATGTGTGCGTCACAATGAGCTGTTTGAGTGGAGTATTGAGTTAAACGTGTTTTTTTTTTGTAATTGTCAGGACAAGGTCTGTAAGAAAGAAGTTTATGTTTTTGTTTATAGGGTTCCGTACCTCTAGCTAGGGTAACCAACCAAGACACGAGGCCCTATTACTAAGCCTCCGCTGTCCGTCCGTCCATCTGACTGTCAGCGGGCTGTATCTCATGATCCGTAATAAGAGACAATTGAAATTTTCAGACTGTATTTCTGTTGCCGCTATAACAACAAGTAATAAATTTAAAATTGAAGGGGTCTCCGGTACTACGATGTTACGGAACCCTTCATGCGCGAGTTCGACTCGCACTCGGCCGGTTTTTTATTTTATTTTAGTTTAGCGTGGTGTTCATTTTTTTCATTAGTAAACTGCGCCCATGCGAATCCGAGGCGGGATAGTTGTCTATACATAATGTATGCACGTGATAGCACGGAAAACTAGACATAGCCCTTAAGGTGAAAGCGTCAGGGTAGCCCGCGAAATTCAAATTTTCATACTTTTTTTGCAATTTGCAGGCCAGTGCTAGGTTGGTGGAATGACTTTGACCTTGAAAAAGTCATTCTTGCACCTGTATGAGCTTGGAGGGTTGTATTGATGATTTTGATGATTATAATTCTATAACTACATACGTCTTACAGCCGCGAATCATATTTTAATCAACATACAACCTGACACTGACCTGCAAATTGCAAAAAACGTAAGAAAAATTGAATTTCGCGGGCTACCCTGGAGCATCCACCTTAAGGAAATAGTACACTGTTGTCATAGTTATTTTGTATCGAAAATGGAACATTCCAATTTAGCTTCATCCGGCGCGCATTTTATTGCGTGCGTTGTTGCATCGTTAATGAGTATGTCACATTGAATAGTACAGTTCTAAATAGTAGTAATAACAGCAATGCCTGCGTTGGTTTAGTGGTAGCAGGCGCGACTGTTGAGCATAAGGTTCTGGGTTCGGTTCCCAAGTCGGGTAAATAGACATAAAGACAGTATAAAAAAATTGCAAATCTATTTAGCCCGTCAGTTAGAGTATTGGAAATTAATAGACACGTATTTTTTGTTTTAGTAAATCAATGAATATTAAAAAAATATGATTCTGTTAAGTCCGTCAGTTAGAATAACGAAAAATACGGATACGTGTCTTTTGTTTTATTAAATAAATAAAAAATGACAAAGATAAAACGCATCAAAACTCGGGAGTGGGGGCTCGTGACGTCAGAACTAGCTAAAATTATACCTAGGCGTGACGTATTGAGAATTTTAAAAGTGTCGTATCTTCGTCAATTTTGGTTTACGTAACAAAAGAAAAAACACGTGTCAAATATTTTTTGATAATCTAACTGACGGACTAATTAGATATTTTTTTGTCGTCTCGCCTATTGTTATTTGGTTTTTCCATTAGGAATTTCTCACTTATCAGTAGCAGCCACGGAGTCTGGATTTGTGCACGGTTGATGGCAATTGGCTCGCCCCCTATCACATGGGACTTAAACATAACTGGCGAAATGTGGGTGTAAGGTACACCTCTGTCTAACCCTTGTGGCATTACAGGCGTTATGTTATGTTTTCCCTCAACGTTATTGTTTTCATATTAATCATTGGTACGTTTGGTTTTCAATTAACCACTGAATAATTTATCCCACAGTTCTAAAACACGTAAAACTAATTAATTTAAATATATTAGTCAATTAGCTTTCTCGCGCGGCTCCACTAAAAATATCACACGGAAACTTCAAATAGCCTATATGAGACTAGGGGATAATGTAGCTTTTCATTAGTGAATCAAAAGTTCCGGAATCGGATCATTAGTTCCGAAGATCACCCCCTTCCTACATGCAAACTTACAAACAAATTTTTCCTCTTTATAATATTGGTATATAGACCAGTAGCGAAGGTTAAATTTTTGTAAGAGGTTAGCCGAAATAATAATAATAATAATAAATATCGCTGGACATTACACACAGCGCCATCTAGTACCACACTAAGCAACGAGGCTTGTGTCGTGGACACCAGATAGTTGATATACTACATAGATACTTTTTGTTTGTAAATACATACTTATCATACATATAAACATCCATGACTCGGAAACAAATGTCCATGCTCATCACACAAACATTTGCTCCTACCGGGATTCGAACCCGGGACCCAAAGAACAAATACATAATATCTTTCATGTGATTCTATTATTTGTCTATAGAATACTGACTGTGCCATTTACAAAGGGCACCCGGTAGGGATCGAGTTGTATGGAATCTTCGCCACTGGTATATATAGACTAATCTTTGTGGTTTAACTCACGCTTTAATTTGTGGCTTTTCTGACTAATTTCAAAGCTGAATGGAAGTCTTAGTCACGACCACATGATTTCATCATGAGAACTGAGTATACTCGCGACATTGTGCCATGATATGTCGCGAGTCTAGTGGCAGAGTTTTTATGCCGCCCATGGGCCTCTGACTTAGCTTTACATGCCGTCGAGAAATATCTCTCAGGCATGCTGGTTTCCTCACGATGTTTTCCTTCACCGAAGCAAGTTATAATTATGGAATACGCACAAGAATCCGATGCGTGTCTTGGATTCGAATTTGAGACTTATGAGTTGGCAGACCCATGATGAGATGTTGAGTTGAAAGGAGAGATGTACTAACTAGTTGAGATGGACCGACTTTTCGGCCATATCTGTAGAATAGTCGGCAACTAGTAACAAGCAACGGTTAGCAGCTAGTCAGCTGGATTGATTAGTATGAAATTTTTACTTGATAATCACCCTTATTGTTTATTAAACAATCTATGAATTAGAAGTCTTCCTTTGCTAGTCATCATCTGCCTAGCCTTTTCCCAACTATGTTGGGGTCGGCTTCCAGTCTAACCGGATGCAGCTGAATACCAGTATTTTACATGGAGCGACTGCCTATCTGACCTCCACAACCCAGTTAGTACTGGGTAATACGATACCCCTTGGCAAGACTGATTGTCAATCTTTCAGGCCACTGACTACCTGTAACGTCAGTCAGATCTACAAATGACAGCCAGGCAACAGCTTAGCGTGCTTTCCGAGGCACGGAGGAAACTCGGTATGTAATGGGTGGTCACCCACCCACAGACCAACCTAGGCAACCGTGGCTTAACCTGAAGTCTAATCCGACCAGCTGTTATTATTTAGCTACGAGCGCCGCTATTACTACACGGCTCTTTCAACAAACACCTCTTTGTCTTAGGAGTCACAGACAGCCCCCTGTGCCGTGCCTGCATGGAGTACGACAAGACGGCAACCCACGTGCTTCTGCACTGCCCAGTGGTTGCAACATACAGGGCAAAGTACTTCGGTAACCCAGGTACTCTCCGCAAGATAGTCAGCAACATCAAGGCGCTGCTGGCCTTTCTCGGGGAGTTGGGGTGGATCGAATAAATTTTCCAACAGTACGCAAAATACGTCCTTTGGACGTGGAGTTGTGAACATCAACCCGTTATACAATACAATAATCTGAAGATATATCCGTATTAAGCCACGAGCTAAGTCTTAATAACATCATCATTTCAGCTGAAAGACGTCCACTGCTGGACATAGGCCTCCCCCAAGTGGGTTAGAGTGTACGTAACTCGGCACTAAGAAAAAAAGAGATTTTTTTTGCCAAAAAAGTGTTATTTTCGCAAATCGTTTTTTTACACCTAAATAAAGGGTGTAAAACACCTCTTAACGAAGCGGCGCCGAAAAGCACTTGCACTCCTCGTCGTTGCGATCATTTTTTTGTTCTACACCATACCTGGGAACCTTCTAGTTACGGAGATATTGGGGTTCAAAGTTCCAACTTTTTGTCAAGTTTTTTTTTTTAAATACAAATGTTTAATGGAAGATTTTTACTTTAAACAGCTCCACGACCCCCGTACTATTCAATCCATCCATCAGAACTTCGTTTTGAGTGCGTTACATTCGAGTTCTACCAGAAAACATGATTTTTCACCTAAAAAAAAAATCGTTTTCCAGCAATAATTTTTGCGTAAAGTTACTTAGTTTGATGTACAGAATGCTTGGTTGACGGCTTCGTGATGAGGTAGTTTACACCCTGTATAAGGCTAAAAGTGTCTTGGTGTTTTTTGTCTCCGACTAACCGTTTGTCGTAAACACGATGTCGAAGGAATTCCGTTCACTCCGACCACAAAGGTTAGGTTAGAATTGTTACCAACTACGCGGAAGCCGAGCGAGCGAAGCGAGCGTTGGGCTGCCGCGGCAGCGGCCGGCGAGCGCTACCTCGAAATTGGTCGCAGTAAAAAAATTGTGCCGTTTCGTATCCACTGACCCCCAAGTGTCATCACATTGCCCGGTCTCGTGCGACTCGCATCCAGCGGATCCCCGCAACCTTCACCAGGCCCCTTATTCACAACGCTTCGATTCGATTTTCGATTCGGAAAGTCGTATGTCTATCTTCTTTTGACATTACGAAATCGAGCGAGATAGACATACGACTTTCCGAATCGAAAATCGAATCGAAGCGTTGTGAATAGCTATGCAGGAGTATTAATAGTAAAACAACATAATATATTAAAGTACAACATACCTTCTTATACACCAGATAGTTGGGCGACTCCTCCGGCGAGGGTATGGTGGACATCAGAGCTTGTACCTGCGGTGGCAACAGAGATACAGGGTTCTCCTTCTTGAAATCCCGGTCTTTTTCTTTTTCTTCTTTTATACATTTTGAATTGTCTCTGGAACAAAATTGTGATGATTAAAGAAACTGCTGGCTCGCCAATTTTTTTTTATTATTATCTTTATGGTGGAATGCAACGACGCATAAACAATAGACAATGATGAAAAAGATGACAAAAAAAAAATCTAATTAGTCCGTCAGATTGATTTCCAAAAAATTTTGGACACTTTTTTCTTTTATCACGTAAACAAAATTGAAGACGATACAGTGGGTTGAAAATTCGTGTGACATCACATTTGAGTAATTTTTTACTCAAATGTGACGTCACAAGCCCCCACTCATGGCCTTTGACAAATTTTATCTTCGTCAATTTTTATTAATTTGATAAAACAAAAAACACGTATCCAATATTTTTCGATAATCTAACTGACGATGACGGACTAAACAGAATCATATATTTTTTAGTCAGTCATCATCCCTATTGTAGAATCTCCAACAAAACTCGCTCTATGATTAATCGTAGCAGGAAGTTATGATAAGAGTTTTTGTTGGTGAAACTAGGAACAAGTTGACACCATGTATAATTCAAAATGTGTTCTAGTAGCAAATTTTTTAAGGTTCCGTAGCCAAATGGCAAAAAACGGAACCCTTATGGATTCGTCATGTCTGTATGTCTGTCCATCCGTATGTAACAGCCAATTTTTCCGAAACTATAACAACTATGCTGTTGAAACTTGGTAAGTAGATGTATTATGTGAACCGCATTAAGATTTTCACACAAAAATAGAAAAAAAAAACAATAAGTAAATTTTGTGTGTGGGGTATCAATGGATAGGTCTTCAAAGTGATATTGAGGTTTCTAATATAATTTTTTTCTAAACTGAATAGTTTGCGCGAGAGACACTTCCAAAGTGGTAAAATGTGTCCCCCCCCCCCTGTAACTTCTAAAATAAGAGAATGATAAAACTAAAAAAAATATATCATGTAAGTAGTTTTATTTTCATACGTCATAAATCTTAAACCGCAATTTACCTTTCATTTTACTTATCAAAAACTTAATTTTAAAAACAATACACTATTATTAAAACATCAATCAAAGTTACAATGAACTACAAGAACTTTTATATTATGTTACTTGCTGCTACGGAACCCTTCATGGGCGAGCCCGACTCGCACTTGGCCGCTTTTTTTAACTATGGTCCTCATGGTCTATCTACCAATCAAAGCATTACTTCAAGTAGGCCAGTTACAGGCGCTTTTGAACTTGAAACAAAGACAACAAGTAAATGTAGCTACAGTCACAGTCACAAGGCATAATAATTTGTCTAGGTACTGTAGTTGCACATTTTAAGGTCAGATCTCTATGGAAAAGAATGGGCAAGAAACTCCATAGACACTCTTTTAAATCAGAATATTGGTACAAAACTTTAGTTACATCATTTCTGTTGAGATGGTAAATGTTTGGAACAGTTAGTTTTCTTTAATTACCTATTAGTGAAAAATTTCAATGCTTGTGGATTTCGAATCATGTACTTATTAAAATCTGTTTCACAATGTGTCAAGACCCTTATGCGGTTCAATATTATTGTGATTTAATATGTCCATAGATTTTTCTCTGAGGATCAAGAAACTCTTTTATAATATAAGGTGTATCTATTCATACACGAAATGTCAGGGGTTATTGTACTCATCATTATGAACAACTTTTAATATGGGACCAAACCCTAAATCGTGTAAAAAAATCAGCTGTTGTTCCATACATTTTGACGAGTTAAGTGAACATATTGTATAACAGCTGATTTTTTTTCACGATTCAGGGTTTGATCCCATAGTAAAAGTTGTTTGATGAATACAATGACCCCTTAAGATTTTTTGTGTATACAGGGTGGAATTTTTCAATGCCACCTGGAGGGAAAGTACTCGAAATACTGGAGATAGCTAATTTTACATTAAGGAAACATTCCTTTATTTCTAAAAAGAAACAAATCTTGCCACACTCGGGAATCGAACCGACTAAAGTTGGAAAAAATAACATTCTGTACCTTTTTCACATTAATCAATAGGGTCAATTATATGTATCAAATCTCTCTAACAAACATGATAAATTAAATGAAAGGATAACCATCCCGGGTTCGATGCCCAATGTGGCAAGCGAATTTTCAAAAATTTGTGAATGCAGATTTGTTTCTTTTTAAAAATAAAGGAATATTTCCTTTGAGTAAAATTTGCTATCTCCAGTATTTAGAGTACCCTCCCTCCAGGTGGCATTGAAAAATTCCACCCTGTATAGATACACCTTTTAAAAACATATGTCTTTTAGGTTCATATTATGAGTTTCTACCTTTAAAAAAAATTGCTGCCTGACCAACTTCTTGACAATTCAAAAGTGTCTTGTAACAGGGTTTGTAAGAAATAAATTATGTGAGTTTAAGTTTGATGGTTTAAAATATCAACCGTCTTATTATTTTGTCTAACATGACTTTTGATATCAAATTTTAATGAGCAGGCTTTCCGATTTGGCAATAATAAAAATTCCTCTAATTAATTATTATTCAAATAATTTAATTATTCAGCTGTTGTCTTCTAGATAAATTAAACAAATTAATAATAAACTACTAAGTCAAAGAATACAGCTCAGTACCATACACCTAAAACGTTTTTTTTGTAAATTAAAAGTATGTTATTTGACTTCGATAACTTTTTCATCAACATCGTTTAAAAACTGTTAAATTAATAATATTTCTGAAACTTACCTGGATGGCCCCTGCTGACAGGCCTTAGATGCCGCCTTTTCCGATGAATTCATCGTCACCATTTTAATTTCCAAAATAATTCATCACACAACAAAATAACCAACTTTTTTAAATTGTTTTTGATTGGCGCCAAATGTTTATGGCTATACTTTTTTCAAGATTCTTTGGCAACGATCCTCGATTGATAAGCCTAGTGGCCGTTTGTGGCTTGTTTTACATCGCCACAAATAGCTAATGTATACTTCAGAATGTGTGGAAATTATCTAAACACTGTTCACTTTCAATAGATATTTACACAAACGATAAATTTATATACAAATTGCACTTTACACAGTGCACGTAAAATTCACTTCTTGAAATGTATTTACGAAAAAAATACGCACAGTTCGAACTCACAATAAAACCTTCTGCTCTATCAAAACTGAGACGTAGAGTATTTTTATAGCCTCTAAACGGATGAAGACACCAAATAGATGTTATTAATCGACAGTTTCAAACACATTTTTTGGTTTTATTTGTGAATTTGACCCACTTGACTAGGTGTTTTCCTTTTTTGTTTTTACTGTTCAAGCACTTCAAATGGCCAGCTGGCAGTCACAGGGGTCTGATTTACACCGAAAACCATCTTGTTTTATTTATAAAACGTAAATAATAACAACCGATAACAGAATTTAACATTTTGATAATAGCACGAAATGTCAAGACCGTTCGCCATTTATCATCATCCCAAGTGCGAGAGCTTTTTGGAAAGAGACAAGAGATTTGAAAGTTACTTGTGCAAACGAGACAGCAAATCTATGGCAACATAACACGAATAAAGTGAAAAGTCGATGCGTCCACAATCGAAATACGTATGGAATGTCCTACTAAATTTGGTCGTTTGAATAAATGAATAGATGGCGCATGTGTTTAGAAGTTTATCGAACGCCGTATTTGGTGCTATTTTTAGATCATAAAAAAACAGCAGGAAAATTGTTTGCACTATTAATTAATAAAATAATAGTTCCCGATAAACATTAAATAGTAAAACTTCCTTGTAAAATGTTTATCATTTTTCATAGTATTACGGACATCGTATAACTTTATGTAAAGTCTGATACAAGATGGCAGCACTTGTTCCTGAAAAGGCAAAATGCTGCTCTTTTGTTGTCATTTTATTTTTATCGTTATTTGTTTGGCAAGTAGTTGTTTTTGCCGCTATTTGTTCATTAAACAGCTGTTTGAATATTTCTTCAGTCTCTCCTAAAGTTTTAGATCTAAACCAGCCTGCACAGTTCTCACTATTTTGGGTTCGGCAGTACCTAAGTTGGAAGTACCTACCTATCTAATATTATGCACTTGTTGCATTTATGAGGAAAGTATTTTGAATAGATTTGAAATGTAACCAATCATCAACTTGACACGCCTGTGTTCCCCAAGGGATAGGTAAAAATATAAAACTTAGGTTGAAGCGCCATGGTTGCCGCGAAATTCAATTTTTGTTGCCGGTCAGGATCAGGCTGTATGTTGAACAAAATATGATTCGTGACAGGTAACACGTATGTATTTACAGAATTCTAATCATTAAAATCATCAATACTGATCAATACAACCTAATCTAAGTTCTTTTAGTCCTATTGAATAACATTTTTTTTAATAGTCATAGATATGATTATGTCTAGCGTAATTTATCGGGTAGGAAGTTAGGATTAGGGGAAAATGTAAATGCGCATGAGGTAAGGTATAATGTCTTTGCACTATTGCATTTTTATTTCAAGTATTTTTCTTTTACGAGTAATGATACGAGTATCTGAAATGCATGGTCGTCATTATGTTTACAAACAACAGAATGCTTGAAGCATTCTAAAGAAAAAATGTGTGGAATGCAGCACGAAGGTTGTAAGTGAATGTTGATTGCATTTCAGACGCGGAACAGTGAATACCGTTGCTAAATGTGTATAGTATGACCACTTTATTTGTGCAGTTCAAGGTGGCGCTGCCTGTCAAGAAAATTTGCATCGATATGTCAAACTTGGTACATTTATTTTAGTTCTAAGTTTTCCCGCCAGCACAAATAAGTTGGTTGAATCTATCTACGTATCTAGATTGTTTTTGACGTGGTCTGTCTATTATAAAACTATAATTTACTGTTACTTTTGATTTTCAAGGTCTTGTTGCTTTTACCGAGGCAATTTTTATGAAGGTTTTTTTCAAAGAGGTGTGAACTGTTCTTAAATATTAGAAATATTTGACTGCCTCGTATTTCTAGTGCTCGCAATCGCGACTGAGCTAGTCTTGGGTTTGATTCCTGAGTTGAGCAAATAGTTATTGCGTTTTTCCATCAGGAATTTCTCATTAGCAGCCATGGAGTTTGTATTTGCGCCCAGTTGATTGCACTAAGCTCGCCCGCTATTACATGGGGACTTAAACATAACCGCGGTTCAAACCCTTCGGGGATTACAGGCGTAATATTATATTATGAAATTAAAAAAACTAAAATCAAAGAGTTGCGAGTATAACTTTGTAGTTACACATGATCGAAAATCTATATAAAAGTTGTAACAAAAAGACAAAGAACGCTTGTCAAAAGAATGCATTAGCGCCCGACCAGAGACTAAGGTCATTTACTTTCAAACTTCGAGGTCACCGGCCGACAGACTTGTGGCCTGCAACCCTTTCCTTGTTATAATATACTTACTTTACTTTGTAAGTATATCGCATACGATTTGGGCAGGTAGGAAGACAAAATACACACGTGTTACAGTCGCGAATCATAATTATTTTGTTCAATTTAAAGCCTGACATGCTAGATTGGGAACGTTATATTATGCTTATTATGATCGAAAAGACAAATATTATGTAATGCGTGGGGTCTAAGGGGGTGTAAACGGTCCCTTCACGGAGCCGTCAACCAAGCATTCTGTACATCAAACTAAGTACCTACCTAATTCTGCGCAAAAATATTGCTGGGAAACGACTTTATTTTTTGGAGTGAAAAATCACGTTTTACGGCAGGACTCATTGTAACGCACACAAAACATTTTGTGCTGATGTATGCATTGAATAGTACGGGGGAGGTATTTAAAGTTATAGATAAAATTACAACATAAAAACAGAACAAACTTAACAATGTAAAAAAACTTGGGAAAAAGTTGTCACTTTGACCTCCAATATCTCCGTAACTGGAACGTTCCCAGGTATTTTCCAGAACAAAAAAGATATTGCCATGACAGGGAGAACAAAGTGCCTTCCGGCTTCGTTAAGGGTATTTTTACACCCATTAGGTGTGTGCGTCTTGCCACTCGATGAATGATAAAGAGCTGCACTAGAAAAGACCACAACTTAGGTCTCAATGCTGTCCGGGGCTGCGGGACTATTCGAAAGAGATACCGTGGCCCCGGAACACAAAGGGCGATGAAGGAACATGGATGGGTTTTAGTCAGTAAAAGCCTGACACTCCCTCCTGCTCCGCCCAGAGCGGGAGGAGTCATTTGAAGAATTCCCATACGAAAAAAAAAATAAAAAGGTCTCAATGCTGTGTCCATTTCATAATTTAGGTAACATTCATGTTTATTTGCTATAAATACATCAAAGGTAGTGGTCGTGGATAAATTGGCAATTCAAATCACACAAGATTTGCCACGCCTTGCTGAAGAATGCCTTGACGGAATGTTTATACCTACACACACAAGAGTAGAACTCCTTCGTTTCGCCTCGTTGTTCTAGAGATAGCAAGCGCAAATCATCATCATAATTTCAGCCGAAAGACGTCCACTGCAGGACATGCCCCCCCCCCCAACGTGTCACCACATTGACCGGTCCCGTGCGACTCGCATCCAGCGGATCCCCGCAACCTTCACAAGGTCATCACTCCACCTAGTGGGAGGCCTTCCAACGCAACGTCTTCCGGTTCGCGGTCGCCACTCCAGAACTGTTCGGCCCCATCGGCCATCCGTTCTGCGAGCAATGTGCCCTGCCCGCTGCCACTTCAGTTTGGCAATTCTTCGGGCTACGTCGGTAACCTTGGTAAGCGCGACTACTGCGCATGAGTTCCTGTGTCTTCTGTCCCCAGATCAGTAGGGCTATTACGTATCTCTGTTGACAGCTCGTAATGATAGTAACTGCGCTCAGTGTCCTTCAATTAACTGTCAAAAGGTTACTTTCGTATTATGTAAGACCCTGTTAGTCACCGTAAAGTGATATCCACTCAGTGTGATACGTAATACCAATATTATGACATTCACGGTTGTCATCAAAGTTCGGTGTACAACCGAAGCTTGATAGTCACTGGATATCAGAAAGATACGTAATAGCCCTGCTGGCTGTGTTATTTGGTTTTACTATCAGGAGTCTTGATTGGTTCCCGGTTGCTGGTAATAAGCCCCCGGTGGGATCGATGTCTTCCACCTTTTTAACCGACTTCCAAAAGAAGGAGGTTATCAATTCGTTTTTTTTTTATGTATGTTCAGAGATATCATCGCCAATTGTGAACCGATTTTGATGTTTCTTTTTTTGTTTGGAAGAATATTATTTCGCGGTGGTCCCGTTTAAGTTTGGTGAAGATCTGATGCTGATTTTCGGAGATATACAGGGGAACTCTTCAATAATAGACGGCAAATTGGTCGTGATGGCTGCAATCACGACAGATTTGCTGTCTTTTATTGAAGAGTTCCCTTAAAATTTGAAAAATATAAACTGAATCAAACAAAAAAAAGCCACCGACTTCTGAAGCTAAAGTTATTTTTCACTTTTTTTTTGTTTTTTAAGTAGGTTTTATTTCTAGCGAACTCTAGCAAAAAAGTTTTTTATACCGGCGAAGACGTGGACAGAGGGTCTTCTAAAATGGCCGTTTTATCAGAATCCTAATATGAATCACGTAAAAAAAAAAAAATTCTTAAAATGGACTTTATGGTCAAGCGGCCATTTTAGGCCCGCAGTTCTACTTTGTTTTGAATAAACAAAAGAAAATTCCCAATAATAACGTTTATCGCTCATTCAAACTGCGTACGTATAATAGCAAGTAAATATAGAAAGTACATTTGATTTACGATAAATCCGATAAGAGCGTGCAAAGTACATTTTTGTTAAAAACAATGCAGTCTTAATGTAGTCAGTAAATGTATCGTTGAAAATTTATACATTATGACCGATGTAATAAAGGGTGTAAATAGACTCTTAACGAAGCCGCCGAAGGGCACTTGTTCTCTCCCCGTCATTGCGATAATTTTTTTGTTCTACACCATACCTGGGAACCTTCTAGTTACGGAGATATTGGGGGTCAAAGTTCCATCAGCGGTGGCTACAGTTACCACGTATTCAGTAGGTACATCATGAGACGAGGCTAGGTATACTTAATGCGGGGGCGAGTATTTCTAAGTTGGCATGTCATTGACCAGACACTAAAGTCTATGCGCGCTGAAAAACTGATCGAAAAGCTCCGTTGAATTCGAATACTGCATCAGAACCTCAGCTGCGCGCATGCGTTCACTAGAAGACTAGACCAACGAGCATTTATACTATATATTGTAATTTCTAGGAAAAAATACGGCACCTCTCTGTTACCGCCCGAAATATCGGAGCAATACCCCTCCCTCACCGCCTCGTTACGTCATCGCGTGAGTCATCTGACCGCGCGCGCTCAAGGGCCTACCACTCGACATATACGGGCGCTTATCGCAAAAGGTAAACAGTTTCACGTTACGGAATCGTGCTAGCATCTGTTTGAATATAAACAACACTTGTAAAACTACTTGAGAATTATAATTGTTATGTTATGAGATGAAGGTATATGAAAAAACTTGCCGCGCTAAGAGCTGTGGCCGCATTTCTTTTTTGTTGGTCTACCTACTGATTCAATTCACACGAAACTTTAGAACGAATGTAATAATTATATAAGAAACCTAATAAACAATTCTCATAAGAGTCTGATATACAATAATCTTATAAGAATATACTCAAAATACCTATTAGAATATATTTATTGCGTAATGTTATTGACCTTGACTTGAAAATACTTGAATATAATTAGATATGATGATTTATGCTTCGAAGACATGAAAATCATGTTTTCGAACTAATTTTGACCTAGCTAATACTGTTTCCTACACCATATTTCATAATAAAAGAGTAAAACTTACGTTTTCAATTGTTCGTTCGATGTTGACCGTTGAAATGTTTCGACGAATATTTTGTTGGCTCACAAAAGATTTTTTCCGTGTTCTCGCACTCATGTTTTTTGTTAATAAGTAGCACTGCACTATAATGATGTCGTAAACATCCACTTCACACAGTTTTGAAGCACTTATCTACACAAAAACACAATAAATCACTTCACAGTCACTCGAATGTTTACCTAAACTGACATAACTGACATTTCAACGACAATGACGCGCAATCTTATATTTTTTTCTTAGAGTTGCCATTTAAAGTTACTAGTGTTCGGTCTCGCGACAAGGAGTATTAACTATCAATGGAGTGAAACTGTTTGCAAAACGATTTAGAACCATATGATAGGTAAGAAGAAGGATTGAAATTGTAGGTATGAGGTGGCACGATATCGGTCGCTCGGGGCCTGACGGTGGGCTGTCTAAGTGGCACGATATCGTGCCGGCCGGGGCTGAGAGGTTAAAAAGATGTGAAAATTTATTGTGAGAGTTGACTTAAGTATCTAAAGATAGAATAACACCTAACATAAATTTTAAACTAGCATTTTCTCCTTTAGCTTATCAGAGAGGTTTATTATGTATAGAATAGTATACATTTACAACAATAAGGTTTTTATAATATTAGTGCTATTATTGTTTAAGAATATTTTCAGTTGCCTGATAATAAAATGATTGATTGATTGAAAGATCAATAAACACTTATCGAAAAATCTAAAATAGTCCAAAAAGACCGAAAATAAAGCCCAAAAGGGACAAGGACAAGTAAATAACTGGACGAGCCCAAATTAAAAGTATTTCAATGCCATAACGTAGGGGAAGCCCCACACTTATTAGTTATGATTAGTCAAATACCCACTTCAAAATATGATAGATAAGTAAGATAAGTTCGTTCGGCACAGTTGGCGCAGTAGCTAAGCGATTGGTTGCTGCGCTGCGTGTCGCGGGTTCGATCCAGGGGGGGGGGGGGTACTCTCTAACTCTATCAACGAAAATACGGGGCCCGTCCGTAAGTAGCTTTATACTTTGAAATGAACCTGCTCCCTAATATTTTCGGATTTATGAGTTTTGAAAACACATCCGGAGTAAGGACAGATGACCAATCTAAGATGATGAGTTGTCATTCATTTTAGTTCGGGCCCACGAATCTTATGTCCGTAAATGATACGGAGTGGGAAACGACCGTAACTTCGGCCGAAACTACGGGTTTCGTGCTTAGAGAGTAGACCCCCTTGCACGGAATAAATATTTGCATGATATACAGGTAGTTGTTCCTAGCCTGGCTGTTGTATGTAAGTTTTAGGGGGAGCGCCAGGGTAGCCCGCGAATTTCTTACGTTTCTTGCAAATAGCAGGTCAGTGCCAGATTGTATGTTGATTAAAATATGATTTGCGACCGCAATAATTATATACGGTTTTACAGAGTTATAATCATTATAATCGTTTATAAGAAGTCCAGTACCTTCAGTCTGTTCAAAGACTATATTTCATGAAAAAGTCATTCAGTTATGTACTAACTAAACCATAGTGAAATATTGGTTTATTGCTCGTGGTATTACCAGTGTACCAAAACCCGTAGAACTACCAAGCGATCCAGCCTTTGTTATCTTAATATCTTTATAGTTAAGATATCTTTTGTTGCAATAAACATAGCTTATCGACTGTAGCATCGTAAATATTATCAATACTTATTTACACAGATTTTTTGTGATAAAATTATGAATTACGTCATATTCTTGAAATTCGTCAAATAATAATAAAGATCATTTGGTTTTAGATTGGAAAAATATCGCTTTTGTTATTATGGAAATGTGATTTCAAGGTTAATTTTAGGACTTAGAGGAAAGACCCAAATTTAATGATTATCATCACCTGCCTAGCCTTTTCCCAACTATGTTGGGGTCGGCTTCTAGTCTAACTGGATGCAGCTGAATAGGTACCAGTATTTTACACGGAGCGAGCTCATACAGGTGCAAGGATGACTATTTCAAGGTCAAAGTCATTCCTGCACCTTTAAGCACTTGGAGGGTTGTATTGATGATTATAATTCTGTAACTACATACGTCTTACAGTCGCGAGGAATATTTTAATCAACATACAACCTAGCACTGGCCTACAAATTGCAAAAAACGTAAGAAAATTTGAATTCCGCGGGCTGGTTGGAGCATCCACCTTAATGGTAAGACTGGTTTTGACAGCTCACAGCTGTCAAAAATTTACGAATGACATACAAGTTGAAGCACGGCTGCACGGGGAAGTTTACTGATATTCAGCTACATCCGGTCCGTCCGGGTAAACTGGAAACTGATCTCAAGTCAACTAAGTAAAGGCTAAAAAAAACAGTACTTACCTATACTTAATTGTCTATGAAACAATTTACAATGGCGACGCGAAGTTTACTATCAAATTGTGATGTCATTTCCCTTTCCGTTGATAACGTAATTAAATAATTGTGTAATTGATTTTTCATTAATGCTAATTGTGATTGCGCGTAAGTACTTAATTATCATTTCCTAGATTTTATGAGCCCTGTTTTAAATTACGAGTTGCTTATAACGAAATTTTTATCCGTTTTGGTCGCGAATCGCATGAAGAGCTCTTGGTTAAATTGGTCCGGGGCTCTCGGCCATCAATTGTAGATCTTTGACAGTTGTTACAGGCAATCAGTGACCTGAAAGTCTGACAACCAGTCTTACCAAAGGGTATCGTATTACCCAGTACTAACTGCAGGATTGTGGAGGACAGTTACGCAGGAGCTCCATGCAAAATACTGGTATTCAGCTGCACCCGGTTAGACTGGAAGCCGACTCCAACATAATTGGGAAAAGGCTAGGGAGATGATAATGGTCACGAATCGCATGTGACTAAAGGAGTCATAAATATAAATGTTGATGAATGGAGAGGGAGAGGAAGACCAAGGAAACGATGGATGGATTGTGTGAGGAATGATATGAAAGAGAAAGCAGTAAATGATGCCGTGACGTCTGACAGGGGAGAATGGAATAAGAAAACGTGTTGCGTCGACCTCGAGTAACATCGAACAAGGACAGGAAGGTGATGAAGGTCACGACTCCTACATAGTTCTAAAAAACATAATGCGTTTCATATGGCTAGTTTTTTCACATTACACAACACCAGATATTTTTATTTTATTTAAGGTGAAAGCGTCAGGCTAGCCCGCGAAATTCAAATTTTCTTACGTTTTTTGCAATTTGTAGACCAGTGCTAGGTTGTAATTTGATTAAAATATTGTTCGCGACTGTAAAACGTATGTAGTTACAGAATTATAATCATCAAAATCATCAATACAACCCTCCAAGTTCATAAAGGTCGAGGAATGATTTTGACCTTGAAAAAGTCGTTCCTCGAAAAATTGAATTTCGCGGGCTATCCTGGAGCATCCACCTTAATATGGGATAATAAACAACTACAACATATATAATTTATAAGGTTAACAATGTGTAAGTAATAGCGTTGCAGTCAACTGCATTATCCGCAGATAGACATATTTGAGGATAAATATTATGGTTGCCACTAGATGGCATTATTAAAATGAACTATACATATAATTAAATATTTCAAAAACAAATATAATTAGTAGGTTAGTTTATATAGCAAGCTATAGTTACAAAACCAAATCAGATAAAATCATAAACAATTCCATTTACTTAAATTAAATTATGCACTAAATAAATATTATTAATAGAATTATTATAATTAAGTACAATATTTTTTTATAATATTAGATTTAAATTTATTTTTCGAGCATGCAAATATATCAATATCAATGAAGTTTGAATTATAGGATTCCAACTAGGGCATGTATTCCAGAATTTCATAATTCCGGAATTCTGTAACAATTTCTCTGATATTTCAATTCCAGAACTGAGAGGAGTAATATCGGAATTCCGATATTTACAAATTTTTGATATTTTGATTATTATTTTTTCTGAACGCAACCAAACTTGTCTGTGGAACTTTCCACAAGCCGCGGCCGGGCCCGTCTCTCAAAGAAATAAATAATTATTGTTTTCGTGATTTACTTGATCTCAATGTTGTTTTTTAAATTTGTATGCTACACTTCATGATTCAGTAAAAAGGGAGAAATATGAAGAAATATGTTTAATATGTTACTAAAAATCATTAAAAGACTGATATTATTGTAAATCTTGTTTGATTTGAAATACACTATAAAAGTTACCCAGTTCCGGAACCAGTTCCGGAATTCCGGAATCAGATCTCCAGTATTGGATCTCAGTTCCGGAATTGAAAACCTTGCGATATTGCATGCCCTAATTCCAACATTCTATGGATAGGGCAGAGTAAGCCAGAGTTCGTCGATATCCCTGGAGGATTAGGCAGAAGTGTCTCCAATAGTACTAACACCCACATTTAACCAGTTATGTTTAAGTCCCATGTAATGGGGACGAGCCTATTGTCATCACCCGGGCACAAATCCAGATTCCAGCTTGCTGCTGAGAAATGAATTGTGGTAAAACCACGAGTCGGTCGAAAGCACGACTGTTGAGCACGGGGTCCTGGGTTCGATTCCCGGGTCGGTCAAAATGTGTTAATAGGTTTTTCCATCAAAGTAGCAGCTATCATGGCAATAGGGGGGAATATCATGTAATTTTTTATTCACTTAAATCAATAAAATAAAGTATCTACTATCAACCCAAGAAAAGTATTGAAAGTAAAGTTCAACTACTGCTTGTCGCACAAAAATAATATTAAACTCCTGCAATTTTCAAACAGTTCCTACGTCCGTGACTGTCGCGGCTATGATGTGACGTCACTTACTTTAATCATCATCATTAATCATCATTCATGTTTACATTAAATTTTTTGGCTTAATAAAGTAATTTTACTAATTTTATGTGCTATAATCAAGCAAAAATTGCATTATCGATATTATACTAAAATCTTAGTGAAACTTTAACTACTTTTCAAATAAAAGTGTTTTTTTTTTTAACATAGACTTTGACGTCACTACCGACGTTATCGACGATGACGCGTCTTGACAGTGCGTTCCGTTTCACCAAAAACATGGTACATAAAACAATAAATTGTGAAATAAGTGATGTATTAGAAACTTAAACAAGTGTACCTCAATGTTTTTATGTGCCAATACAAGGCATTTTTAATAAATAAAAAGAGTTTTGTATTTCTTGCATATTCCCTAATTTCTATTACTTATGACTTAAACTTAACCGTCGAAATGTGGGTGTACTGTTAGGTACACCTATGTCTAACCCATCGGAGATTACAGGCGTGATGTTTTCGTCACATTCCAATCATTCTGAGTTTATTGACTGCTTGTTGTCGTGTAAGGACAGAGATCTCCACAATTAACACAATCAATTACTAATAGGTAAGTACTTTCAAGTGTTGTTCGATATCGCAAGATAATAGTAACACTGTTATTTAGGTTAAAAGCATTTCACAATTAAATTGATGATTAGTTGCAATTGCGTTCCGTTTGCTTTCAATGTTATAAATATTGTACCTACATATTGATCCGACAGACGTTGTCTTGTCTTACCTACTCTACCTACCCTACTTACCCTACCTAGCCTATCTAAATATTAAAAATAATGTTATTAATAAATAAATAATATTATTTATGTAATAAATATTGTACATGTAGGTATATCGTAAATACTGTAGCGGTTAAGATAACTTTATTAGTTTAGAAGTAATAGTCGTTGAACTTGGGATGTTGGATAATTTTGTACCAAATACAAAATCCTTAGAATAAATCCTACAAAGTGACTAAAATAAAATGGTTGCTTGTTTATAACGGGTGAAGTCTTGCATTTAAAAACAAAATCTGAAAATAACGGGCTACTATACGGAACCCTACACTGCGCGTGGCCCGACACGCACTCGGCCGGTTTTTTTACTAAAAATAACTGGAGAAATGTGAGTGACGAGTGTATGTACTATTAGTTATCAGCTCCTCCGCCAGCTCTCCTTGAGTTTATGTGGTTTTTATGAAGATGACTTCAGTACAATAGGACCTGCCTTCCACCCTGGGGAGAATGCCGGTCTGTTATGTCCGTTTGTATTTTGATTTCTAAGTCTCAATAACTTGTTTCCGTCATGTTTTATAGGTTTGCGTAGAGTGTATCATTTCATGTATGACACATGAAATGATACACTCTTCAAGTACATTAATTTGATACATAGATGGGAGTGCTACAAGGGGAGAGACATTTTGCCCGGTGTGATCTGCAAATTGCAAATAATGCAAGAAAAATTGAATTTCGCGGGCTCCCTGGCGCTTTCACGTCCCATTTCATACAAGTAACCCAATGTACTGACAATGCGTGAGTTGGGACCTGCTCACCTCCTTACAGATAATCTAGGAAAGGTTAATTATATTATTACAATAATAACGTATAATATTATTTATTAACTTCATGATTGTGTAGGTACCTAACCTCTTATCAGGTTCTGTAAAATTATGTTACGATGTTGCACTGTCAAGGTCATCTGATTAAAATATACGTAACAATATAATATCCTGCTTGCGGAATATTTAATTATTAACCCATGATCTGTCCACGAAGTAGACACAATAGTTAAACAATGGCGTCTCGACCAAATCTGACATTCGACAGATCATGATTTAATATTTTTTTCTACTAGGTACATGGACTGAGGACCTGGTGAAGGCTGCGGGAATCCGCTGGATGCGAGTTCCACGGGACCGGTCAATTTGGCGACACTTGGCCTATGTCCAGCAAGTGGACGTCTTTCAGCTGGGATGATGATGATTTAATTTCGGGTACATATTACAAGGTGTTTGTAACCAGACCCTTCACGAAACCGTCAACCAAGCATTCTGTACGTTAAACTAAGTAATTAAGTACTTACTTACTCTACTTTAAAAATATTGCTGGGAAACGAATATTTTTTTTGGGGGTGAAAAATCACGTTTTACGGTAGTACTCAATGTCATCATCATCATTCTTTTGCCCTTATCCCAACTTATGTCGGCGCAGCATGTCTTCTTCTTCCATACTTCTCTATTACTCGTCATCTCAGCAGTCAACTCTTTTCTTGCCATCATCCTTCACACAGTCCATCCATCGTTTATTTGGTCTTCCTCTACTCTTATAGCCCATCTACATTCAAACTCCACATTTTCCTCATTCCTCCGCACATGTCCGTACCACGATAACCGATTACCACACAACTCAGTCACCCTCACCGGTGCCACTCTGAGAACTTATTACCGAGTTACTTTTGGACAAAATTGGGTGAGCAAATAGTTGTTGCACTGCGTGTCTTCGGCTCGTTCCCCGCACGGAACAAATATTTTTATGGCCCACACATTGATATACATATAGATCGGCCTACAGGTAATTGTTCCGGGTCTAACTACTTCTGTGTTTTTTATGGAAATATGTTCAGCTGTTTAGGCGCGAAGGTCAAAGACAGTTATAGCGACGTACAAAGTTACTTTCGCATTAATTCGTATCTTCGGCCTACGCTTAGGTACTAAACTAAGTAGGACTTCCCAAGTGTATTGAAATGGCATAAATTAATCTATTTTTTTGGTAATAAACTGATTTTGCACCTGACGCTAATAAGCGTTCGATTATGTATTCTGTAATTATGTACTACAGGAAGTTAAAATACAGCTTAAAATAACTGTAACCAGGAAACGTTAAATAACAGTATTATTAATAACAAATTAAAATTACAATAAAATATAATGGGTAGTCTCTCCTCGGTATTCGATCGTCGCCCGTCGGTAGGTAATAAAAGAACGTCAATTGACCTTGACATTTCCTGCCATTATCGTTGACATTTATAAGCGCGCGAAAGTTACATTTTTTAAAGAGCATAGATTAAAGGTGACTAAAGGATGACACGTTTTGCAAATGAGGTCGGTCGTGTTTATAAAGGTGTTTTCTTATTGGTATGGAAAATACCTAGTGCTTTGTAATTAATGGAGCGTGGATTGAAAGTAGATAATGATTTTATTTGGTTGGTCGCTTCGCTGTCTGGTTCCTTTGTTGTTTGTGTCAACCACCTTCAAATTAATGATTTCTTGCAGGGATTTATAAAAAAAAAATCAGGCGTTCGCAGTATGATGTCACACTGCACTTTGATTTAGAAGGAGTTGAGGTCACAAAACCCACAGCTATGCACGCGCACCTGTACCTACGCACGACGACTGACTAGCTGTACCAATCCAGTTTAATACGGCTCTTATTGTACAGGAAATCTATACAAAGCGAGGCCATGATATAGATGATGATTTGGCGTCCGTACCTGCTTGAACAGCTGAAAATATAATACTTATCTACTCTCATTTTACTCAGTGTATATCTTACCTTCTTGCTCTACTACTCAAAGATGGTACCTTCGACCTCTAGGTACACATTTTTATTACAGGCAGATCAGAAACATTACACACTTTTTTTTGTGAATGGCATCGCATCTGACTAAAAGTCTGATGAATATAAATGTTGACGGATGTAGAGGGAGAGGAAGACCAAAGAAACGACGGATGGCTTGTGTCACGAATAAATAAATATGAAAGATAAATCATGATCTGTCGAATGACCGATTTGGTCGAGACTCCATTGTTTAACTATTGTGTCTACTTCGTGGACAGATCATGGGATAAAGGAGTAAATGATAGCGTGACGGTTGACAGAGGAGAATGGAAGAAAAAAACGTGTTGCGCCACCACAAGTAACATGGGACATGGGCGGAAAGATTATGATGATGGCATCTTGCAGGTCAACCTATAGGAGGTTGTGGTCTGCTTAACCAGACTATCCTGTGGGTGCCTTGAGTGTATGTAAGGCCTTCAGCCTGCCGGGGCTGCGGGACTGTTCGAAAGAGATACCATGGCCCCGGAACACAAAGGGCGATGAAGGAACATGGATGGGTTTTAGTCAGTAAAAGTCTGACACTCCCTCCTGCTCCGCCCAGAGCGGGAGGAGTCATTTGATGATTTTCCATCCGAAAAAAAAGGCCTACAGCCAGGGGCTACATAGGTGATGAGTTTCCTTTCATTTAATTTATCATGTTTGTTGGAGAGATTTGATCCATATTCACATGATTGGCCCTATAGATTGATGTAAAAAAAGGACAGGATGTTATTTTTCGAACTTTTGTCGATTCGATTCCCGAGTGTGGCAAGTCAATTTTCGAAAATCAATGAATGCAGATTTGTTTCTTTTTAAAAATAAAGGAATGTTTCCTTGGAGTAAAATTTGCGTAAAAGTATTTCGAGTACTTTCCCTCCAGGTGGCATTGAAAAATTCCATCCTGTATACTCGTGTAAATACGATGTATACGTTGCACCTAAAGGTATCAAAGCTATACATTTGTAACTAAACTAGCTTATGCCCGCGTAGAGTTAGGTGATTTTATTGTCCCACGGGATCGTACTAACGGGACAAAAAGTATCCTATGTCTTAATCCAGGTTATAAACTATCTGTGTTCCATATTTCATCCAAATGCGGTCAGTAGTAACAAACAACCAGACATCCATTCGTCCTCATAAACTTTCGCGTTTATATTATTAGTAGGATAGGTGTGTGTGTGGAGGTGTGTTGTACATTGACGTAAATATTAATATATTAGGTAGGTATATGAAGAAGTCCCTTTGTCTTTTATTCCGCCGTTAGCCCGCAATGGCCATGACATTAGAGGTTTAGAGCGCACTGCGCCATTTGACATTTGTGAGTGAACTTTAAAATTCCGCTCACGATATATCGAGACAGCACTTAGGACGATTTTACGAAACTTCTGTGTTGTTTTGATTTTACTTTTGTTGTTCGACTGGTTATAGAGTAGTAGGAGCTTAATGGAGAACCTACGGGCTTTGACAAAGAGACTATAACAGAGTGGAAACCCCCCACCGAAAATTTTCATTGGTAAAGTAGTAAAAAAAAAAGTTTTGTTCAAAACAACCTGACACTGGCCTGCAAATAGCAAAAACACGTAAGAAAATTTGAATTTTTCTCTGTTCCTGTATTGTGGGCATTCTGGTCAGAGAAGCACCGTTGCAAGTAGCTGAAAACCATTGGCACTCCTCGATCATGTTATTAGCCGCATACTACAGCAGTAACGAGGTACCTATCCAACATTGGCCGTGTCAGTTGGTAGCAAAGTGTGTACAATATTGGCCATAATATCTCGTTGGTGCCATACGGCCATATTGGCCATACGTGTTTAGAATTCCACTCAACCTCCGCCGCTTAGGGCAGTGAACCTTTAGTTATGCAGTGACTTATTGCAGTACGTAGGCGTAGAGCAACACGTTCGCTTTTGTGGAGAAAATAATGGCGTAGCGTTTACCTATGCCTGTATTTCCTGATGGGTTAAAGGGAGAGGTGTATTACCTACCTAGTATGTTCATTGTTCAACTAATAGAGTTCTAAACGTCGAAATCCGGAGACGTACGAAATTGGAAATCACGTTATGGACCTCAAAAAGAGTTGGGTAGGACACCTAGCAAGGCGCGGTGATGGCAGGTGGAGTAAAGCTGTGACCGAGTAGCGTCCAAAGACTGGAAAGAGAAGTGTTGGTCGTCCGGCGGCGAGATGGGCAGACGACATCGTTGCCATCGCGGGTATATCCTGGATAAGGCTGGTACAAGAACGTGGATCTTGGCACAAGCAAAGGGAGGCCTATACCCAGCAGTGGCTGAAGTCAGGCTGTAGATGATGATAATGATGTTCAACACCCACATTTCACCAGTAAAATTAAGGACCCCATAACCCATGATCTGTCCACGAGGTAGACACAATAGTTAAACAATGGCGTCTCGACCAAATCGGTCATTCGACAGCTCATGATATAAGGGGGACAACTGGCATCAGTCTCTCTGCAAACTACAAACCCTGGGCTACTGGATGACTAAGAATTTTTAATACAAAAACCTTACCGCTAACACTTTGCGTGACTCGGAGACCCAAGCTTCTACGATCAGTGTATTTGTGACTAGAAGATCAACCTACGATGCAGTTTCTCAGGCAATGCTTCACGAGATAGTCGAGCTAGATAGATACTTTACCTGGGGGCTTGGCTGTCAAATAGAACTCATATTATCAAACAAAGTCGGTGAACTGTAAACTCTTGCACATAATAACATTAACTTGCGTTAGCTAAGCATATAGCAGAAAGTGAAAGGAACAAGAAGGTCGTACGCTTTTAGACCGAACGCCTTGTCGCTTAGGTAAAACCTGTTTTGTCTGATATTGAAAATATTTATTAGCTAGTGGACATTTTTGTGATTTGTCACATGTTTTTTTTGTTAAGCTTCAAGAATATTCTTTGTTTGAGGCAGTTTAAAAGTTGCGCCAGTTACAGAAAAGTTGAATGGGAATCAACTGTCTTGGTATTGACCTGTGATGTGGAGGGACGAATCGCATTTGATGAATATAAATGTTGATGGATGGAGGGAGAAAGGAAGACCAAGGAAACGATTGATGTATTGTGTGAGGAATGATATGAAAGAATAAAAAAACAGTCGGGACCCATAGTGGATGTAATGATTTTAGTCTAGATTATTTAATGAGTCCCGACTGTTGCAGTCAATATGTCCTGTTTCCGGAACTTGTTTTTATTCTTTTCAGTTTTTATTTAAAGTTTTTGGTTGTTTTTACGCAGTCGGACTTTTTTATTATTTTTGTTTATTTTCCGCTTTTTAATTACTTAGATATACCATTTTAAAATCCTCATGATGAGCCTTTTATTTTGGGTTTTTAGTTATTTTATACGCAGTCGGGTTTTTATTCTTTTCAGTTTTTATTTAAAGCTATTAGTTATGTTATTTTTATGCTGCAGAGCGTGCCAAACATTTGAATTTGGCGCCAAAAATCCGCCATTTTGTTTTTGTTTTTTTATTTTGATATACCCAGCGTCACTCTCACGGTAAATACCAATCTAACGACACCTCCCAAGCTAAAATCCATCGAGCCGTTCAGGCCACAGAGCGAACCAAACAATTATACATACATACATACATACTCTCGAAAAACATAACCCTCCTTCTGGCGCAGTCGGGTAAAAAGGCGTAAATGATCGCGTGGCGGTTGACAGGGGAGAATGAAAGAAAAACACGTGTTGCGCCGACTCCAAGAAGGTAACATGGACAAGGGCCGGATGATGAAGAATATTCTGTGTTCCGAGACCTACGTTGATGACAAAGAGGGTAGGTTAGAGCTTTATGTAGTTACACTAGTTACTAACAGTTTACAACAAAGATTGAAGATCTTCTTAGCGTGTCGTTGGCAATCTAATTTGTATCGGCCCGAACCGAGCCACTAGTTTGGCGCCTTCAGTAGCGTCCATCATATCCTTTAATGAAAAAACAACAGGACACGCAGGACACGCTATTAATTATAAGTGCCACATCGTTTGTGTAACAGCACTTACACTCCAGGGCAGAGTCATTCATAAATCTCCGCCTGAGCAACAGCTGAGCAGCAGCAACCTGGGACTGGAGTCTATTTAAAGACTTCCAGCATAGCTATTCACAACGCTTCGATTCGATTTTCGATTCGGAAAGTCGTATGTCTATCTCGCTCGATTTCATAATGTCAAAAAAAGATAGAAAATACGACTTTCCGAATCGAAAATCGAATCGAAGCTTTGTGAATAAGGGGCCAGGTCAGCCATGGCAACTCATGTCCAGGTTGAGAGATTATCAGCCGTTGGAACGGATGGGTTAGGTAAGGAAGCAACCTCGCCACAGCTTCAGGTTGAAGGTGGAGGTTGGTCTAAGTGTTATTAAATTTTCCATTCTTCTTCTCGACATATAAACGATCTCGATGATAGTGTAGATACCTATAGGACAGTTGAATTTTAAGACTTCTATCGATATAGTGAATAATAACGAATACTTTATTCCTCTTTGTGTTTAATTGTTGGTGCATAACTTAATGAAATCGATAAGCGCCTATTTTCTGTTCGTTTCTGTCACTCTGGTAGTTTTCAAAACAACAAATGGTTCAATTTCAAATTCTGTATTGTTACCACTATTGAGATACCGCTAAGTAGTAAGTCGGCTATGCACCTATTTCCAGTTTATTCTGTTTTCCTGAGTTTTAATAAATAAACAATTGGGACAGTTGAATTTTAAAAAGGCCAACGATATAATAATACGAATCCTTCATGCTCTTCTCTCTATGTTTAATCGTTGGTGAGTTTCGAGGAATAAAACTATAATAATATTTTTAATTCGATTTTGTTAGCGATCCTGAATATTTCGATGAATATTTATAGTACCTACGCATCATTTGGTGCGATTCAAAGTTGCTTTGCTTCGAGGAATGCCTACCCCGATTAAAATCCCTAAACTAGTAACTTTTTGATCCCTAGTTCTGGAAGGTAGTTAGCAGGTTTTTTCGTTAGGGATTCTTCGGACGAAACCCAAAAATCTGGATTACACACGTCTGCGTCGTCTGCCTAACCTACGAGAATTACTGTTACCTATGTTTTGTTTAGCGAAGATGTTCTAATAAGTATGAGACTGAGATAGACACGTAAGTAGTAATACTTACAGGCGTTTTCAACTCGAATTGCATTTAAGTACATATTTATACAATTGTTTCAAGTAAGTGAGATGACGTACTTACCTTTAGTAACTGTTCTATATGTTTACGTAAATTCATGACATTCTATGAAAATATTTATTTCAGGGTTCCTTAGGTCGCTTTCTTTTTAATTGTTATAATATTTCGTTTTAATTCCACGAAATAAATGAAGGACTGGATCTTTCCTACAGGATACTGCACATCCCAGCCGCCTGCAAAAGGATGCACGTGCAGGACAAGTAAGTAATAAGTTACTCCATAAAACACCAGCTTCCTGTAGGTACTCTTCTCCAGCGCCACCACGATGATCCTCCGTGATACATGTCCAGCAGGGCTATTACGTATCTTTCTGATATCCAGTGACTATCAAGCTTCGGTTGTACACCGAACTTTGATGACAACCGTGAATGTCATAATATTGGTATTACGTATCACACTGAGTGGATATCACTTTACGGTGACTAACAGGGTCATACATAATACCAAACTCTCTGTGCTGCCGTCACGACGTGACACTGGCAGAATAGTCGGAACCGGCTCAGTTGCCAAAAAAAAAACCTTTTGACAGTTAATTGATGGACACTGAGCTCAGTTACTATCATCTCGAGCTGTCAACAGAGATACGTAATAGCCTAACTGATCATTTCGACACCTCTTTCTAGGCCGGTGTCTCGGCGCCGTCTATCCTCAGGCATCTATCGCGTTGAGATCTTTGCCCAGATTACTTACTTAGAGCATGATAATTACCATGATCATCTGCTTAGCCTTTTCCCAACTATGTTGGGGTCGGCTTCCAGTCTAACCGAATGCAGTTGAATACCAGTATTTTACATGGAGCGACTGCCTATCTGACCTCCACAACCCAATTAGCACTGTTAATACGATACCCCTTTGTAAGACTGGTTGTCTTGGTAAGACTGACTACCTGTAACGACTGTCAAAGATTTACAAATGACAGCCGGGACCAACGACTTGACGTGATTTCCGAAGCACGGAGGAAACACGGTTATAGGTGGTGGTCGCCGTGCTTAACCGGCTGTTATTACTAAACCACGATTCGACCTCTTCAGAGCATCATAATTACCACTTACTTATAATTTGCTTACCTAAACCAATTTGGTTTAACGATTATTGTTATTAACACGAATAGGTACGTAGTAGACCGATAAGCAAGTACAAACAAAAGATAAGTTTTTGCATTGCACTCACCATTTTCTATATTTTTTACTGCCTTCGCGGATATAGCCTGGATGAATCTGGCACAGAAGCGTAGAAATTGTCGCTGCTGGCTTTGGGCAGATGTATGTTCGGCAGCTAGATTAGTTGGGAGGCAGAAGGCAGTAGCGTCCTTCTGCGAGGAAGTGATTGAGGAGGCGGTGAGGCGCGTCTGTAGGCTTAGCCAAGTTGACAATCTACAATCGTTAACGCTAATAGAAAACTATCCAAATGTATGGGAATGACATCTATCATCGTTAAGTCACGTGGTCAAAACAAACGAATGGAAATTTTAAAGTTTAGACAAAACTGTAAGTTGGCTACTATTTATATGGGATGTAGGGAGGGATCACGATTGTAGAAACGAATACATTTCATTCTATCATCTTGATCGATGTAAACTTGTCTACGAAAGTTTATATTCGTTGGTTTTTACCACGTGACTCAACGTTTACGATTGTAGAAAGAGAATCGATACGAATCGTTTGTAACTTGGCTAGGCCTGCTGGGAAGCTAAATCTCTCGCGGACCTGATCCACCGCAAGAGGACGGCGAGCGCAGTGGACGTCCTGCCATCTTGATTTCGCCTTAAAAAGAGCCAGCCGGTAGGGGAAATTACTGTCCGCATTGCACGAGCTGTATGTATATCATCGGGGTGACATATTCTTTACAGAAAAAACCCTGTAAATAAATAAAGAAAAAAAAAAATTGCACGAGCTCATGTGAGTCAGGTAATGTGCCATCGGTCCTGGACATCACTAAAGCGGTGGAGGCAAAGGCCACCGTTGAGGGGTCGCGAACGTCATACAACGCAGTACTCGGGGCCCCTTAAAGAAAAAAAGCGGGAAGTTGGCAAAGAGGGGGGAGTTTTGGTGGGTGCAAGCTACATATACCCACACCGCCCCCGGACGGTGTGGTATGCGGTAGAGATTTTCTTCACTGGGGAAAAAAAAGGAGCGAAGGGCACTCCTCTAGGTTTGTCTACGCCTCATAAAAATTGAGATAAACTCTAGATTTTAAAGTTCAAACGACCAATGAAGCGAATTGATCGTTTAAACTTTAAAATCTAACCTTTCGAACTTCAATAGACAATAAACTCTTGCATGTTGACATTCGGGCCGTGATCGTAATGTATTTATTACAAAACCCGCTAAACAAGTTTCTTAACCTGACTCAAACCACAGCTGAGCATTACGAAAATACAAGTTGCGCCATTTTGAAATTGCAAACTTAATAAATTTGTAATACTAATTTTGAATATTGTTTTGTGGTTTTTAGGGGTCCGTAAACAAAGGGTGCCAAGGGGACCTTAGATCGCTTCTTTTTCATAGCTTGAGGTATTCTAGCTATGTGATTGGTTAGTTCCACACACATCCCTCGCTACGCATCTTCGTTCATCTTTGGTGGAACGGACGGTTTTAATTTCGCGGGCTACCCTGGCGATCTTTGTGTCTTTTTTTTATTAAGTACGTCATTCACATCACGATATTGGACAACACCTTTTTGCAATTATAGCGGTCCGACGAGTTTCATAAAATAAAAGACAAACATTGTTTAAAAAAGGTACTTTAATAATTTTATCTTAAAAAAAGGAACGATAATATTATTGTAATAATATATAAAATCTCATTTATTTTATTTCGACGATATATTTTAAGTACTCAATAATACGAATAAATTCTTCCGACTAATATAACATTACGCCTATAATCTCTGATAGAACACCCACATTTCACCAGGTATTAGGCGACGCGAATGAGGGATTTTCTTTTTCAACTCTTCCCTAGTCGCTGGATAGATGGCGCTGAACTTGGTAAGTTACTGCAAGGAACGGAACGTCACATCATTTCACTTTGATGTAATGGTTATATTCGGAAGCATAAGCAAACGAAAGTGTCAGTCAACGAGCGTATGTGACGTGACGCAATGTTATTGACGTGATAACGTCTTTAAAATCGTTTTAGTCGGGTGACATGTTCAGAAACTTGTGTCACACCAAAACCTCACGAGCGCGATCGCAGGTATAACGAGAGAGAGACGGACCGATCTCCCGTCTCATCTCGAGCGCTGCCAGTCATTCCGTGAAACTTGTCACGCGGAATCCTCACGAGCGGAGGGTGGCATAGCGTTCGAGTGAGTGGACCGATCTTCCGTCTCTCTCACTCTAGCGGCATACAAAAATCGTTATCACGTAAACATCTCGATCGTAAACCTACTTTACAAACAACCAATTTTTTTTCCAAGCGTTTTCGGTTTGGCACCTAGTAACGTAGTCAGTTCAACGCCATCTACCGAATTCTTGGAAACTATTTTTTTTTAATACTCAAAAAGAAAACCTATCATTGCCATCAACCGGACACAAATCCAGACACCGTGGCAATGGAAAAACCCAATACCACTGCCCAACCTGTAGGGCTATTACGTATCTCTGTTGACAGCTCGAAATTATAGTAACTGGGCTGTGTCCATCAATTAACGGTCAAAAGGTTAGTTTCGTATATTGTATGACCCACCGTAAAGTGATATCCACTCAGTGTGATACGTAATACCAATATTATGACATTCACGGTTGTCATCAAAGTTCGGTGTACAACCGAAGCTTGATAGTCACTGGATATCAGAAAGATACGTAATAGCCCTGCTGGGAATCGAGCCCCAGACCTCAAGCTCAGCAATAGAGCTTGTGACCACTAACGAGATTAATAGACGTACGAGGAAATTATTACTTTAATCGGAACAATTTTTAATATCTTACCTATTTACACTCTGAAATCTTTCCTTTAGAAATAACATAAAAATAGGAATGCAAAAAACATGAGATTTTTTTTACAAAACAAACTCAATCATTTAGATAACAGAAAAATACGAATGAATCCAATTTACTTAACACAAAAAAAAACAATAAATTGAAAACAAAAGAATAGTCCATACTTTGAAAATAACATACTTTTTGTAAATAATATAATAAAGGGAGTAAAACACCTCTTAACGAAGCCGAAAGGCACTTGTTCTCCTCGTCATAGCGATCATTTTTTTGTTCTACACCATACCTGGGAACCTTCTAGTTACGGAGATATTGGGGGTCAAAGTTCCAACTTTTTAGCAACTTTTACTTTTTTTAATACCTACAAGTTTTTAATAAGATTTTCACTTTAAACACCTCCACGGCCCCCGTACTATTCAATCCATCCGCACAATGTTTTGAGTGCGTTACATTGAGTTCTACCACAAGACATGATTTTTCACCCCAAAAAAGAAGTCGTTTCCCAGTAATAATTTTTGCGTAAAGTTACTTAGTTTGATGCACAGAATGCTTGGTTGACGGCTTCGTGATGAGGTGGTTTACACCCTGTACAGGTAAATAAAAATATTGGTATTTTAATTACTACTAGGCCAAGTTCTAGGCTCAGACTACCCTATTTTAATAATATTCTTTACATTGGCTACATTTTTACATTATTTTAGGCTGAGATCACATGGACAAACGCCAGACATCAAACTACTGAGAATTTTCCCAATCAACCTCGAACCTAATGCTTTAGCGATAAAGTTAAAAATCTATTAAAGTTTGACAGAATGTAGTAGCTTCTGATGTGCAGGCGTTTGTACACTCACGAATCATAGTTTTCTTGCATCTTTTTCTCTCTCTGTCCCATAGAATTGCAACTCACTAAAGTGAGAGAAACAATCGCACATTACGATGGAAGGTCCACGGTAACCCGCGAAATTTATTTTTTCTTACGTTTTTTGCAATTTGCAGGTCAGTGTCAGGTTGTATGTCTATTCAAATATGATTCGCGGCCGTATTAAATGTCTTTTAAGAGTTATAATAATTAAAATCATCAATACAACCCCCTAAAGTCCATTTAATTCAATTGAATGACTATTTCATAAAAAAAATCATTCATTGGGATTAAATGAACTTAAAGGGGTTGTATTAATGATTTTAATGGTTACAACCTGTAAATTCATGCGTATTACAGCCGCAAATCATACTTTAAAAAACCCGACACTGACCTGCAAATTGCAAAAAACGTATTAAATTTGAATTTCGCGGGCTACCCTGGCGCTTCCACAAAGTGCTTCCGATGCGAATGAATGCGGATGCTTGCGACCGGACCTTTAGCTCCACCAAATGACGTCTTTACGTGATAGAATGAGATAGAGATACTCGAAAGCGCTGATCCACGTGCGAGCAGATGCGATTTCACCGTTTTTAAGTTAAGCTAGCATAGGGTTTTTAAAACAACTATTTTAAATTACACTAAATTGTTCCCTAAAATTTTGATTTCGCTGCCGTAAAACTTATTAAATAACAATTATATTACATAATTTGATTTTAAAACATAATTCTTGTGATGATTTCGTTAAAATTGCTGTACAGCGGGGAAATTTAATAGCTGTCTTAGTGTCAATTTAAGGGGGAAGCTCGAGGGTAGTCCGCCAAATTCAAAATTTTCTTACGATTTTTGCAATTTAGAGGTCAGTGTCAGTTGTATGTTGATTAAAATATGATTCGCGGTCGTAACAAATATGGGTTTACAGAGTAATAATCATTAAAATCATCAATACAACCCCTTGAAGTTTATTTACTCACATCTAAAGCATTTTTACCCGACTGCCAAGGAAGGGTTATGTTTTTCGCGCGTATCTTATTATAAAATAGTCATTCCTTCCATTTGTTACGGCTACGAATCATATTTTAATCAACATACAACCCGACACTGCCCTGAAAATTAATAAAAAAAAACAAAAAACAATAAAAAACTAGAAACTTATATTTTCGCGGGCTGCCCTGGCGCTTTCACTATAAAAGTACGAACTTTTTAGTAATTAATTCCCCAAAATTTACATAAGTACTAATATTAGTAAATTTTGGCGGCAAACGAAAAATATTTTGTTTTTGTCGAATTGGCAGTAATTTAGCATTATAAAACCTATCCTTTAGTTAACTATACAAAGAGTAGATAGATCTTTTGCGCGACAAAAATGTAATTAATCGAAATTATTTCCTATTTAGATAGCGCAGTAAAAATGTTAATGCGAAATCAACGATGACATCTTTATAAATGAAAATCAATTGCCGCATGCATGAGGGATCATCACTTGAGAACGGCTCGACCGATTTGGCTGTTTTTAGGGTTCCGTGCCCGAAGGGTAACCAACGGGACCCTATTGCTAAGCCTCCGCTGTCCGTCCGTCCGTTTGTCTGTCAGCGGGCATATCTCATGATCCGTATTAGAAATTTTCACAGAATGTGCATTTCTGTTAATGAAAAAAATATTAAAGGGTCTACCCTATACTACGTTGGTACGGAACCCTTCATGCGCGAGTCCGATTCGCACTTGGCCGGTTTTTTGTGTTTGTAATAGTTAGGACAATGTTTGTATGAAAGAAATTTTAGATATATTTTTTTGTTGACCATTCTTCTCATTTTTATCGTTAGTAAAAATTACGGCGGGTCGGTAGTTCGGAATTTATTTTTTTGATCATCTGGGTCACGAAAACGAAGTAACTAAAGAAGGATAAGTACTAATCTATTAAATAAGGACTAAAACGAAATTATAATTATACGAAATATTTGTTAAAACGGACATTAGATCCGTTTTTACAGACACAAGTAGGCAGTTTTTCTTGTTAGAGAACTAAATAATCTTTAGCATAATACCTTTAAAAAAAAACCGTAATCAAGAAATCTAGCATATAAAAGATCATTGATAAAAATCTAAAGATAAGTAATTTATCTTTCGATATATCAATAGGTATTCAAAACGGATTTCGGCATGATTACCTATGTGAGAACGTAATACTATCGCGCCTCAACTAAAGGGGGTCAACATGAAAACAGGTTTAAAAAACCAAAACAAGATTCGCTTACGGCGACCTTGAGAAAAACAGCGAAATTGTGGCGCGAAAGTCAATCAGAAACGTTGTAATCGACTAGTATTTGCCTGCGGCTTCGTTCAAGTTATGGTCGGGTAATTATACCACGGGAATGTTGTAAATATAGCGTTTTATAGTCGGGGATGATGTGGCTTCCCATTGATGAAAGAATTTTCGGAATCGGATCAGCAGTTCCAAAGACTACCCTCTACATACAAACTTTACCTCTTCATAATATTAGTGCAGAACAAAATTCTGATGTAAATAAGTATTGTCGATGATTTAAAAAATAAAACGCTCGTTCAGGATACTTCCAATTTTAAAAATAGAATAATATCAGATTTTTCCCGCGAAACAAGTGATAAACGCACGAATAAAAATTATAATCTTTTCCTCATTTACCTTATAATGATCGATATAGTTCCGTCGTATAAATGAATAATTATTGCCAATTTAAAAAAATCGATAAATGCTAAGTTTTCACTTCCAAAAAATATTTTCATTCTTTTACTAACACAAACTGCTGTCTATTAGAAGTGCAATGTTGGATTTTCAATTTTCGACTCAGTGCTTTGAGTTGAAATTCCAACAAAAACATAACATAATATCAAGCCTGTAATCCCCAATGAGTTAGGCAGAGCTGTACCTACAGTACATTCACATTGCAGTAATGTTTAGGAGTTGCTTAATGTTAGTGAAAACCAGCAATAACACTAAATGAGTTGCATAAAAACTAATTAGAAATAATGCGTAATAAGCTAATTATTGCTTTAATTGCAAGCAAATTTTAAAACATATAATGTAGTTACATTTCTTAACCAATAATGACTTAAATTTCACATCACTTAGTCCTTTCCATAGAGAATTTAAAAAATAGAAACTAAAAAAAAATTCCTAGAATTTTCAACGCAAATAAAATTATGTACATAAATGTCACCCCATTTTTCGTATTTAAAAGTCCGAGAAACAACACTAGTCCATTTTTTTATGACCATAGAATTTTTAACAGTTATTTTTTGTAACATTTTATAAAACTTTAACAACAAATACCTTTGATGATACTATCCTAGTGGATACCATTGGTTCCGTTGGTACCATTTGTTCCGTTGACTCCGTTCCCATTCAAGGCAGATTCTTGCATACTCTTAAGGTGGTATGGGCTGATAGTGAACACTTCTCCGCTAACCAAATCTTCAAGATTCTCCCCTCCATACGAGAGGAGAGGTGAAATCTCCACATCGATGTGGTCGTCTACAATTCCACCGGCTTCTTTAATATATTTTCGGTGTAGTCTTAATAGGTCCTCCCTAGCGGTGGATGGGCAGTCTTTTTTCGCAGCATCAGCATTCTTCAACGCAGAGAATTCCACGTCTCTAGCGACTTCCAAACAAATAAAGTTTTCAGCAAACTCAAAAACATCAAAAATGAACTTCTCCATTTTGATCCCGTTCGGATCTGTTGGCTTTTGACGAATACCTTCATGGTCTACGTAAGGAATCTTCTTTTTGGCAACATGGAGCTTCAGCTTAGATTCAAAGTTGCAGATTTTCTTTAAGAACTCCGAAGAGAAATAGTGGTTACAGATGTTTCCAGCTGAGAATGTCAGTCTACCGTCAGCGGTACGACTCTCTGCAGCATCATCGGTCAACTCTGAGTACTCCACAACCTTGTAATGACCATTTACACGGCACACAACACCAACGGCTTCACTTGGGGTTGATTTCTGAACAACTTTGGCTGCACAATCCGCACTCTTACTTTTGCAGTAGCCAATGAAGACTGGATCAGCGACTTTAATAAGAATATTGTCGACCGAATGGGCATGTAAATGCTCCACACCACGTTCAGCAATGTCTGCTAGTACACCCTGGGATTTTAGTGCTCGGTAGAGTCCTCCGTTACCATCAGGTGCTGAAGCAACATGGTGCTTCTCATCCAGGAATATTTTCCCTTCAAAATCAAAGCAGGGCAGCGTTCCTTGATCAAAGTAGAAAATGTCCTCTTCGTTTAAACCGAAGTAGGAATGACTCCGGAAGTAGTCAGCAGTTGGTCCCTTGGTGTGCTCAGAGGTCATGATGTACCAGGTAATCTTTCCTTCCTTTCCATACTTCTCAGCAGCCATTTGCTGCACCCTCACGATCCTTTCAGCCTGGATTTGGAATAGAGTCTTTCTGGACGGTAATCCAACATCGTACATACCTTTTGGGTGACCGAACCCAAGTCTGGTTGCTTGGCCACCGGCAAGCAGCAAAACACCCACTTTCCCATCACTAATTTCTTTTAAACCAATACTTTCATACTCCTCAATTTTTTCGTTGCTCAAATTAGGAACAGCTTCGTAATGAGAGTCAGGAATTGGTTTTAAATCTTCAACCTTTTCTGTTATAACTTTAGTTGTATCATTCGCGCGCCTAAATAACTCATTCACTTCGGCGAAGTCGATTTTTTTTAAATCACTGATTAACTGGTCCCGCTCTTTTTCGTTTAATTCCGGCCAGTACTTCAATAGATGTCCTTGGCCATGGGAATTTAAGTTTTCGAGAAAATGATCGTAAGACATTTTTTATCGTGCTATGTCTGCCCGGCGCGATTAGAAAGCGAACACTGGCTCATAGTTACGTTACGAACAAGATAACATTTTCACAAATTCTCCCACCACGGTTCTACAACATACACGTCGGCTCAATTTGACATTTCCAGACATTTTTGTATACAAATCTTGTATTTACATTTGTGGCTGTACTACGATGCTGAAGATTTGAGAGTTTGGATTTTGTTCCGTACATTGCTGGTTTTATGCAACTTTTAACGATAGTAGTCCAAGTAAAGCTACGTTGTATCGCGTACATTGCGCTCGAAACCAACTTTTTTTTCTACTACCAGCCTTTGGTGTGTTCTAAAAGTTCAATATGGAATAATTGATTCAGTTATTAAAGTCTTTTTATTCTATAGTTGTGATTTTTCAACCGAAATATATTAATTCTTACAGGAAACATTTGTTCATCAGTTGTTTTTAATTAACATTTTTTTAGTCTCATCAAAGTCATTGTATAAGCCAGAAGCCACACATTTTGTGTTGAAAGGAAATATTATTTAGTTTTTGAACGGACCTCATAGTTTTGTCTATGAGGCGTTTTTGACATTTTATGTTTTTAATTTACTTCGATTTCATCAGAAACACCAGTGAAAACCTCAATCAAAATTCAAAAAAATAAATCAACCATGTTCAAAGCAATTTTGTTTTTGTTATTGTGATTTAATATAAAGTTTAGAAATGCGTACAATCCCGTCCGGTATGCCATTGACCTCCCGGCAGATGAGAGAAGTCCCGACGGAAAACTTGAACTTTAGTTACTCTATGGCCGCCATGCGGGCGTTCTGTCAAAAAGATGTCAAATGGGTTCATTCAGGAAGCACTCTATTTACTCTTGATCGTTAATGAATTCGTGCTTCACATTGTATTTAGTGTCATAAACAGTATATTTTATATACCACAGTTGTTATTACATTACGTTTTTAATGTAAATATGACCGAGTCAACGAAAAAGCGGAAGAGAAATTCAAATGAACAACCTAACCAAACTGTAGGACTCCGGGGTGTTATAGATGCAAACTGGCAAAAATTCTTATCAAACAACCTTAATATGGACAAGAAAACTGAAAAACCAGTACAGGAAAACAACAAAGCCCAGTTTTCTGGCACATTCCGTCGTACAAGAAAGAAAAAGGCCAAAGACCACGAAAACGTTCAAAATATGAAAACTTTAAACTTGGCATCAAATGCGGATACCTTAGTCAATAACGTAGTTAATAAAAAAAATAGTGATTCAAAAAAAGAAAATGGTGTTGTGAAAAATAACAATAAAAATCGTATAACAAAGTTTTTAGCTATGGACTGTGAGATGGTCGGCATAGGATACGATGGTAATGACCACATGTTAGCTAGAGTCTCAATAGTCAACAAATTCGGTGACTGTATCTACGACAAATTTGTGAAAGCGAGGGAAGAAGTCAAAGACTATAGAACTGACATTAGCGGAGTGAGAAAAGAGGATTTACTCAATGGAGAAGATTTTACCGTAGTACAGAAAGAAGTTTCAGAATTGATAAAAGGCCGTATTTTAGTCGGCCATTCCTTGAAGAATGATTTGTCTGTATTGTTCCTGTCACATCCTAAAAGAAATATTAGAGACACTTCAAGATATAAACCGTTTAGGAAGGTAATTATGTTAATTTAAACTAAAACAAGCGATCCCACCCTTGCTTTGCATAGCGCCACCTACTGATCCTAATTTATCCCATATTTCAAGCTGCAATCAACCATACACATTCACAAAATTTAATTAAAATTGGTTTGGTGGTTTTGGAGATTAGCATGTACAAAATATTTGATTTTTATACATTCATTCATTATTTTAGAAGAAAGTAATAAAGTAATATTAGACTAGGTGCACTGGTTACTCTTGTTTGTCTTTGAACGCCTTATAGGCTGATCAGATTTGGATAAAATTGGTACTTAAATGGAGCATGACTTAGTTGAGACTTGGTTGTGGGATAATTTTTATCCCAGCAGTATGTTTTCTTGGGATATTATAATTATGAACTCTTAGAATAAATTATTATATTTTCTTGTCCTCTCCTTCATGGATATATCCATCAACATATTTATTAAAGACATAGGCCTCAAGTTCGAACCCAAGACACGCACCTCTGATTTTTCAGATACGTGTGCATATTGTATAATTATCATTTGCTTCGGTGAAGGAAAATCTTCATGAAGAAACCAGCTGAGATCAATTTCTCGACGGCATGTAAAGCCAAGTCAGAGGCCCGTGGGTGGCATAAAAACTCTGACATCAGGTCAGGCATTTACCACACATTCAAGGAGAAATTTCTATGTAGACTAACTCCATGATTTCCCATAATTTCAGATCACCAAAGGCAGCACACCCTCGTTAAAGCGCTTAGCTAAAGAAATCCTCGGGATAGACATCCAGTCTGGAGAACACAGTTCAGTTGAAGACGCTCGGGCCGCCATGCAGCTCTACTGCAGTGTTGCCCGGCAATGGGAACCCACGCTTGTGGATAAACGAGGGAAGAAAAAAGTCAATCCTGAAGATGATTAAGTGGAACTGTTTTGACTGACCTCAGCCACACAACTGGTTTCTATGTAACTGTCTAAACGTGACACATCAAGCTGTCACCCACTACGCACACAAACCCAACTCACCCCCTCACAGTCACACACACATCCACCCACACACAGTTTCTCCCACAAATGCATAGACACTACAATTTTTTTTAACTTCTATAATATTTCTGTTTTTGTTAAATTCTTTTATGCAAATTTCTTAGTGCTGTAACACTACGGTTCCCTATGTCGTGGAGACAGGGAACCGTACTGCGGAGACCAGGGACCTATTTTTGATGTGTTATTTTGTATTTTGTACATATCCAGATAACCTGACCTCACTTTGTATGAGCCTCCTTACAATGAGAGATCAGCATAAAGTTTTTGCATAGCTTGATTGCTCTTGTGTACTATGGCTTACTGTTACTGACAAGTATGTCAAAATGAAAGTGTCAAAATTATAAAGTGGTCTATCATCATATAGGTACTATCGAGGACACTCCCGCCTGATCACCACTAAGCTAATTTTTGCTTGCACTCGCAACATAGAAACGCTCTCTAGCCCCGCCTCGTTGACTTTGTATAGAAATAATGAATGAAAGACAATACCAATCGGCCGAGCGCACTGACGACGCACGCCAAACGAGAGTTATTGATATTTTGCGTGCCAAATTGACACTTTCCTAATAGGCTTAATCTTTAAGGGGGCGTGGCTCGGCACCTCCGCAATATTTAAACGAAAAAAAAATTAACTGATCAGGCGGAAAAGACCACGACTGTACCTAGGTCTAACCGAATGCAGCTGAACACCAATATTTTACATGGAGCGACTGCCTATCTGACTTCCATAACCCAGTTAGTACTGGGTAATACGATACCCCTTAGTAAGACTGGTTGTCAGAATTTTAGGTGGTCTATATTTTTGTAAAAATAAGGTTAAAAAACTGTAGTAATCATAGCTTGGCTCAGCTCTGCAAAAGGCTATTCGATGTTTCCTCAAATCAAAGATTGTATTTTTTTCTTTGATAAACGCATGTGTTCTCTATCTCTAGTACATGTTGATATAGATGAATTAAATATATTTTTCTATTACGAATCTGAGGATTTTATTTGAAATACCATAAAATGTTCAGTAATACAAACTGTCCTTCAGCTCAACTAGTTTAAAAATCTGGTTGAGCAGTGGGGAAGAACCGGGTTATGCAAGATGGGCAGGACAGGAGGTGGTGTATATCCTGCAGGGCTCCACACTGGCAATCTGTTTGGGATGAATAGACTCGACTCAAACTCAAAATACATGAGGTATTCTAAAAAATAAACAACATTTTCAAAACGAACTGCACTTTATTATGTCTTTTATTTTTATTACAAATGTTTTCTTTTATATAATATAATTATTATGCCACAGTTAAAATTCAATTTTTACATGACTCTTAACTATTTTATAATAAAATCTAGCTTTTAATTCTTCGTTGCTTGCTAAAAATGTATGGATGGACATTCTTAATTAAATATTTAACATCAATGGGTAGCACTAATCATTTTGACGTGAATTTTGAATCGAAAATTTCAATGACAAAATTCTATCAACCTTTTGAACGCCAGAACATAAACGCACGCGCGTGCCCCTCACATCATATTTGTGTCGTTTGACGTACAGGGCCCGCGCTTGCTTGTCACGCGAATCGGCTTGATCTCCTTACAATAAAAGCGAATAGTCCGACGCGTTGTCTAATCCAGCCTCGCACCCAAATGTGGCAAAATTAAGCCAGTCACTAGACAGCTTTACAGCTTAAATTGCATGTACATGTGTTGCAATACTCTTCTCGGCTCAAACTGATTCTCTGTCAATTAGGTTACTCACTCCACCTTTTAAACGCCATTGTCACATATATGTGACAAGCAAGCGCATGCCCTGTGCGCCAACGACACAAATACGTGACAAAAAATGCAGTACACTATAACACGAAATAAACAATTTTATCAAATAGTTTTGGAATCCCTATTTTTTTTGTAGGTTATTGCGGCGAAATTGTGGCTTGGCGTGGAGGGGACGCGCGTGCATTTATGCTCTGGCGTTAAAAAGGTTAAAACATTGAAGATTTTATTCATGTATAGTACAAATGAAATAGGACTGTAGTATTTTTAATCCAAAATTCAATTTTGTTCGTCAAAACCATTTGTGTTTTAGGGCATTTGAACTACATGATATTGTGGCTTTGTAGACATACACTAGTGAAGCCCTGAAATGGGCTGATAATGTAATATAGCGGACAATAGTTGTTGACCACTTTTCAACCTAATGTCTGAGGTCACAAGAGCAGTTATCGTATTTCGTATACTTTTTTTAAATTTTTGACATAACGACTTGAATTCGAACTTTTTAAGTGACATCGCCCGCGAAATTCAAATTTTCTTACGTTACAAACTATGTTCTCTTTTCCTCAAAGTTGATTTAATCCCATTGAATAAGTTTTTCATGAAATAATCATTCAATGTAATTAAATGAACTTGGGTTGTATTGATGATTTTAATGATTATAATTCTATAAATACATGCTTACTACGGCCGCGAATGTTCTACATACAGCCTAATACTGATCGGCTAATGACAAAAAACATAAGAAAATTTGAATTTAGCTTCCACCTTAACAAGTGATCAACCGCCAATGTCCGTGATCGTACATCAAACCTTTCTGAATGGACATTTTCGTCATCTAAAGGGACTTCACTAAAAATTGTGCTTAAAACAAAATGTACTCGTTTCCGTACAATTATCTCCTATGTTAAGGCATTTGGGCATTATTTGGTTATCAATACATTTTCAAGATTTGTTATTTATTACATTTAAATCATAGATTCGCCATACCGCGCCAGAAAACAAGGTGAACCACAGACACTTGTATTCAGTAATCAACATTCCAAACTTCCCAATATGGATTTTTTCAACGGATTTTTTTTTAAACAGCTGCTGTTCCATACATTGTGACAGTGTAGATAGTTCACTGTTGTACGAAACAGCAGATTTTTATTTTATTTAGCGTATTGTTACTTGTTTCGCTGAAGGAAAACATCGTGAGGAAACCGGCATGCCTGAGAGATATTTCTCGACGGCATGTAAAGCCAAGTCAGAGGCCCATGGGCGGCGTAATAACTCTGACACCAGGTAATAGGCACTAACCACACGATAGAGAAGCTGATTTTTGGGGGGTTCAGATTTGATGTACTCAATACGTGGTAACCGTTCGTGCGTCGATGTACCTCCTACCCCGTAAGTTCGCGTTTGTAGTTCGTTGACAATGGTTTTGTCTTGGGCACGTCACGCTTTGTCTGCATCGAATTTTATACTTGAAAGACAATACAGTTCCTACAATACAATAATTCCGGTAATACAGTCCTGTATTGAGTGACATCACAAAAATGCGCAAGGACTTTTCAGCTTGGTGGAAACTGACTTTTTTTCACGGCGACACGTCAAGCTATATATATTTGGCCTCGCTTTGTATAGATTTCCCTTTCAATGAAACATCCGTTAATACTGGTTATGTATAGCTTGCTGCCTGCTTGTTACCGTGTACAGTAAGGACAGATCTATGATTTATATTTATGGAGAAAAGATTTATTGTCATTAAGACATAATTTATTTTATATTATGTAAATATCAATGGCATCTAAGTTTTACGTACTAACCGCAGATTTTTAAAGATTTTGTCTTGCTTGACCACTACCAAAATCATTTATCATCTGCGTCGCCCTTTCTTTTCTAGTTTAACCGGACGCATCTGAATACCAGTATTTTACATGGAGCGACTGCCTATCTGACCGCCACAACCCAGTTAGTACTGGATAATACGATACCCCTTGGTAAGACTGGTTGTCAGACTTTCGCGCCACTGACTACCTGTAACGACTGTCAAAGATCTACAAATGATAGCCGGGACCAACGGCTTAACGTGCTTTCGGAGCCGTCTCGGTATGTTATGGACGGTCACCCATCCGCGGATCGACCTTGACGAGCGTTGCTTAACCTACATCTACGGTAAGCGATCAGTACGTAAAGCGTTTTTGTCATTGATAGACCCAATTATTTACTGAAAGAAATAGATGCCGGTTTTTTTTAGTTTTCAGGCGTTTTTTGTACATTGAAAATTCAGTTTGGAAGTGCAAATACAGTAAATTATGGTTGAAATTGAAATAGAGCGAAATTTGACATTGGTCAAGCTAACTCCAGTAGCTTTTCATTTCCAAAATCGATCTTGTTTGTATACAATTAACGTTCTTATTCGTATGTTATGTAACACTTTAATCACCGTCAATTACAGGAGCATGAATTTTACTCCAATACAAATAAGATTCAATTTCCTATGAAATGCTACTGTACTTAGCTTTAGACGACATAGTGAGATTTTCTTTGAAAATAATAAAAACTAAAATTAATATTTCGAATTACTTTCAAAACGTTCAGGCGTTTATTGTCATAGACCGCTATAGGGCGCTGAAATCAACATTTTCAATTAGTTTTTTTTAAATAAATATATTCAGCACAAGCAACGCAATGACTAGGTAATACAAATTGTTTATGGAGGTTTACACAATGGCCCATGCTGGACCAACTTCGACCATCGCTGAAGAGAATTTATTACCATTTCAAAAAAAAAAAGAAAAACAAATCGAGATTTTTCTTTACATGTTTAATTCCCATGTAATAAGGGGCGAGCCTATTGCCATCAATCAGGCACAAATCAAGAGAAATTCCTTATAAGAGAATTCCAATTATGGTTCACCAGCCTAAACCATAGTGTAAACGACACTTTTTCATAAATAAAAGTTTTTTTTTTTCATTATATTATATACAATAACCTTTCTACGTATTGTGCATTTATTTAACGTTTTTAAATTGTTCTTAGAGTAAAAGATTTACATGTAAAAATAGCAAATACACTCTTAAGCCCATGGGGCTAGGCAGAAACCTGAAAAGAAATCTATAAGACATAGATATGATTATATTAAGCAGAGGTGTATACAGGGTGTAAATAACCTCATCGAAGCCGTCAACCAAGCATTCTGTACATCAAACTAAGTAACTTTACGCAAAAATTATTGCTGGGAAACGACTTTTTTTTTGGGGTGAAAAGTCATGTTTTGTGGTAGAACTCAATGTAACGCACTCAAAACATTGTGCTGATGGATTGATTGAATAGTACGGGGGTCGTGGAGGTGTTTAAAGTAAAAATCCTACATTAAAAACAAATTGCTAAGAAGTTGGAACTTTGACCCCCAATATCTCCGTAACTAGAAGGTTCCCAGGTATGGTGTAGAACAAAAAAATTATCGCAATGACGAGGAGAACAAGTGCCTTTCGGCTTCGTCAAGAGGTGTTTTACACCCTTAATTACACCCATATTTTACCAGTTATGTTCAAGTCCCATGTAGTAAGGGCGAGCCTATTCACATCAAGCACAAATCCAGACTCCGTGGCTGCTACTGAGAAATTCCTGATGGAAAAACCTTATAACACTTTCCCCGAAATGGGAATCGAACCCAGGACCTCATTCGCAACGAGAAAGTTTACAATTAATTATAAACAAGTAAATCTTTTCTCTATTCCATGGGCAACAATATTCGATGCTATTTTTTATTTATATTTATTAATTACCTAAGTGTTTCGCACCATTTTGAAAAATATACCAATGAGAACATTCGACAGAAATATTGACTATTCGAGAGAGATTTTTGAATAATTTCGAGTTCTTTTTTTCTTTCTTTTAATATTGTTGTCAATTAAAGTATTGTTAAATAATAAATATTCGAGAACGCTTCATCATCAAATTTCAGCCTGCAGACGTCCACTGCTGGACACAGGCCTCCCCTACGTGTCGCCACATGTCCCGGTCCCGTGCGACTCGCATCCAGCGGATCCCCTCCACCTTCACCAGGTCATCGGTCCACCTAGTGGGAGGTCTTCCAACGCAACGTCTTCCGGAACGATGCTTTCTTAACTAAAATCTAGCGTTTCTTAAAATTAAACGAGATGAAAATCGAGACAAATTAAAGCTATCCATTTTAAATCTATATTATTAGGGTTCCGTAGGCACAGGGACGTTATACCAAAGGCAAATTTTCACAGAGTGTGTATCACTATGGCCGCTATAACATAATTTAGTCCCGAGACGGGGTTTGGTGCCCGAGCGCAGCGAGGGCGCTAATAGGTCGAGGGACTAAATTAATTTAACAAATAAAATGAAGTTAAAAATTACACAGCGTTTTTTGTTCGATCCAAATAATTACGTAACTACGTTAAAAATATCGTCCGGTGGTACAGATTTACTTTGAGACTTAGTTTGAGAGCCCGATTCGCACTTGGCCGTTTTTTACAGTGAACAGGCAACACTGACAATTAATATCATTCGAGAACTAGTGCGAGAATGAGTTGTTAAAACACTTGGTTTAGAAATAGACCGACAGTTAATAATATTCTTATAAAATGACAACAATACTAAATGTAACGTAATATCATAGGACGGTATCAAATAGATATTAAATAAAATAATTAAATCGTCAATATTTCTGCCAACACAGTGAAATATAAAAAAAATCACAACTTTACTATTAAATAACAGAAAACAAGGTAAACGCATCAATTGTCGACCTTTCAGGATATAAACTACTTTTAAAGCATCACTTTTCCTCTTTCATGTACGACAATCGGTGTTTCTACCTTTTACACTTTACATAATAAAAAAATGTTAGTAACAAAATTATATACAGCTAAGTAATAAGTACATTTTAATACGAAATGTTGCTATTTAAAAAAAAACTAGCATTATAGTAGCATTTTTCAATTTGTGGCAACACCAACAAAAAAACCTACTATTCGAGTGATTCCTAACAAAAAAAAATGACATGACATAACATATTGACTTTTCTACGATCCTTAATAGGATTATAAAAATCTGCATTTGTGAGTATTTTTACTTTGAATCTAGTGGCGGTAAAATCATCCATTGCAGCATGTATTGCAGAAGGGTGTGCTCATATAAAAGGGTGTTGTGTAGACCATACAACTGTAGGCTAATTCACGTAACTAAAGAAGTGCTGTTGCAGTGCAGTTGCTGTTAAGTTTCGATCAAAACAACGCTTTTCGTATTCTCAACCGCTGTCAGACACGCCCGCGTCAAGTTCGCGTCACGCGAGCGCAATAACGGCATACTACTGTTGCGCGTCTTTGGTGCGTGCTTCGGAACGCAACATTATCGGTATTCTACTAAGTAAGAAATGCACTAAAATCTGTACTGGGGTATTATTTTAATATTTTAATAAAGTCATATTCATTGAAATGTAATCGATTCTATTCGATTATTTAGTGAGTAATATTTTTTCTCTCATATGGCCACACCATAAGTAAGTTTGGTTGTCGTACAGTTCACGCGCAGTTCAGCGGGCCTACCATGACGTCTTAAAGCAGGATCGTTTCAATTGCGTGCGAGTGAGGGAAAGAAACGGAGCTATAGAGGGCGTCTAGCGCCATCTCTTTCCCTCACTCGCACGCAATTAAAACGATCCTGCTTTAAGACGTCATGGTAGGCCCGCAGAGATTACAAGAATACCGTTTATCACTCAAACTTGAACTTAACTGCAACTGCACTACAACTTCATCGGCGCGTCATAAAATTACGTGAATTAGCCCTCTGAACAAGTTTCTGTATGTAACCAAAATCGTAATCGCGAAAAAATAATCAGCTGTTTCATTAAAATTTTAAGGTATTAAAATTTTGAATGTGACAGCTGATCATTTGCTCGACCGAAATGTATGGAACATCTGATACTGCTGTGTTTAGAGTTAGGGCAGATTTGTGTGTTCCGGACAGGTACGTGGTGAAATTATTATAAAAATTAAATTACATCTCTCTTTGAATCGTATTTTGTTACCTGTCCCGTCAAAATTGGTTCAGCCGTTTCGGAGAATAGCCGGAACAAACAAGACAGACATTTTTTTAAAAAATAAGTGTGTTTTTGTTATAAATGCCGTATATATTTTACCTGCATTCAGCAAAAAACTGTTATTTTGATTTATCACAAACAAACATTTCAAATTTATTTAATTGTGTGGACCAGCACCCTTAAACACGGCTAAATACTTCTGATACACACTGTATACTTATAGTATACCTACCAAAAATGGCGAGATGGATTTCGAGTCCATTTCAAGAAATTTAATTTGTGCAAAGCTAGTGACATATCCATTTTAAGTCCTTTTTTAAACATCTTAACAAATCAAATTTAACAGAAGCTCATGTTACTCGTCATAGTAAATGTTTAACGTCATAACGTCACGCCTGTAATCCCCGAAGGGTTAGACAGAGGTGTGCCTAATAGTACACCCACATTTCACCAGTTATGTTCAAGTCCCATGTAGTAGAGCGAGCCTATTGCCATCAAACGGGCTCAAATCCAGACTCCGTGGCTGCTACTGAGAAATTACTAGTGAAAAAGACCCATACCGCTATGGTGTTTACGGAGGAAGGGTAGGCAGTGTGCCTATAGTACGCCAATATTTCACCAATCATGGTTAAGTCCCATGTAATGTTGTAACACCCCCTGTTTCGGGGTGTTCAAAGGGGTGTTTCAGTATAAAAGCTTGTGGAATGTATGTACATAACATAACATCACGACTATGATCCCGAGGGATTAGACAGAGGTGTATTAATTAGTAGTTGCACCCTCATTTCATCAATTAAGTCAAAGACCTAGACTTGACTTGCTCAAGCTATCCGAAAACGAACCTTATTTGTATTCAGTTAATTTGCATATTCCTACAACCGACTATCATAAAAAAAAAACCAAACCGTCCCTTCGCGAAGCCGTCAACCAAGCATTCTGTACATCAAACTAAGTAACTTTACGCAAAAAATATTGCTGGGAAACTACTTTTTGTTGGGATGAAAAATCACGTTTTACGGTTGAACTCAATGTAACGCACTCAAAACATTGTTCTGATGGATGGATTGAATAGTACGGGGGTCGTAGAGGTGTTTAAAGTAAAAACCTTCCATTAAAAAAACTTGTGAAAAAGTTGGAACTTTGACCCCCAATATCTCCGTAACTAGAAGGTTCCCAGGTATCGTGTAGAACAAAAAAATGATCGCAATGACGAGGAGAACAAGTGGCTTTCGGCTTCGTTAAGAGTCTTTTTACAACCGTTGTATAAATATATACACTAAATTCATACATATATGGTTCATTTTCGCTAGTGCCACGTAATAGGGGGGCCTGTAAATGTACAATCTATGCAATTATGCGTAGTATATGTTGCGACGCGGCTGACGGCCTATCTTGGTCATGTTGGCGCATAGTTCTTGGTCTCTGGAAAATAGAAATAAAGAATTTGTTAGACATTAATATCTCATACTAATATTAATATCAAGACGAATAGTACAGAGATTGTTATATTTTAGCAGTATTGGAGCTCTTTCTAAATCGCTGATATCTACCTGACCGAATTTCGGCAAATCAGAGCTAGGTTTAGCCAAGTACGCAGAAGATATTTATTTAATAACCGACGAAAAAAAAGGAGGAAATTCTCAAGTCGACGTGTATATTTTATTAATGTATGACCACGCATAACTTTTTACAGAGTAGTCCGAATTTTGAAGTTTTTCCCATATAAATATTGTCATAATCTGATCATGGACTTCGGAGATATGAAACGGAACTCTTCAATAACAGACAGCAAATCTGTCGTCATTGCTGCAATCGCTTGGATGTTTATTTCACTACACCATAACATCACCACCGGAATCGGGAACAGGGTCCAAGCTACGCCGCGGTCAGGGTTCCAGACAGAGGAACCTCCTAACAATAGTCCCCGTGTCCAGGAGTACTGCGCACTGAATCAAGCCCTTGATCCAGCTGCCAAGCGAGAGCCTCCGAGGGTATTGTTCGAGGCTCTTGGCAATTAAGCCATGGGCTGATACGACTATCGGCACAATCATCGCTGAGTTCACACCCCACATCTCGACAACCTCAAGAGCCAAGTCAAGATACTTGATTTTCTATTGCTCATTGATTTGATAGTGTCTTTCTCGGCTTTCACGAAGTTCTGTTATTACGACGTTACTTTATCAGCAACCCGCCCCGGCTTCGCATCGGTGCAACGTAGCATATACCTACATATAAACCTTCCTCCTATCTATTGCTTAAAACTGCATTAAAATCCGTTGCGTAGTTTAAAAGATCTAAGCGTACAGACAGCGGGAGCGACTTTGTTTTATGCTATGTAAAGAAGAAATAGTCTTCACCTGATATCCCCCCACCCGCCGTTTCCCTTGACAAGCTTCTTGTTGTGCTTGGCGCCGCCCGCGGTCACGGTGGCACTCACTCGAGTAGGGAACATGTAGGGCTTAGCGTTCTGAAGGAGCTTCTGTACTTTGCTGATCACTGTGGAAGCGTTGCAGTTTGATTTCTTGTGGTGGAAGCCGCTGAAAGGGAGAAAAGATATGATTACTATATTACACTAGCACTTAGCCCGCGACTTTGTACGTAAAAAATGTGATAGTTCGACAATTTTTTTAGTTTTCTAATGGTGAAAGAATTTTTGAAATCAGTCCAGTAGTTTTTGAGTTCATTTGTTACAAATCTTTCCTCTTTATAATATATTAAATGTTGTGTAAATATACCCCTGTAAACCCCTGAAAGGCTCAGGGGTGGGGCGGTGTAATTATTTTATTTTATTGATGAATATTGTTATCTCAGAATAAAGCACTGTAAAAATAAAAATCGTTTTTTTTAAAGCGATTCCGATTCGAAACTATATACATGGAGTATTTTCGGATACCACTGTGCGTGAGGAATCTAATTTGTTTTTACGAGTTTACTATTTGGACCACCCAATATAAGTTTTAATAAGAATTTATCAATTTCCTTGGCCTATAAGTTCAATGACACTTTGGAAAAGACACAAGGCAGTTTTTTTCACTTTCAACAGTGATCACTATAATAATTATAAGAAAACCGTTTTGTAGAAAAATAAAATTGAAAAATATCATATGAAATACAGCTAGAGTTTTTTAAATAAATGCACTATGAATAGCTGAAAAAAAAAACTGCAATAGTAATTAGGAGCTCCATAACTCTAGTAGCTGATGTTAGAGTTAAAACAGCCAAGTTGAAGTGGGAGTGGGCAGGCCACATGGCATGGATGCACCCGGAGAGATGAGCAAGAATCGTCACACTCTGGATGCATGATCATGGTGGACATCGCCGACGAGCTCGACCGTGACGATCTAGTCATGTGAGCGTGGCAAGAAATTGCACAGAACAGTGAGGTTTGGAGGAAGAAAGAGGTGGCCTTTGCCCAACAGTGGGACACAATACAGGCTATGAAAAACAATAGTAATTTTACTCACCATTCTCCAATATGAAATACCCTCGGCCCCTTACACACAATAACTTTAAACTTTTCTCTCCCGGGCATATTTTGTGACAAATGCAGCAACGAATAGTCCCAGTTATAATCATCATACGCACAAAATTGACTCTGTTGCCTCATTATATGTCTCCAAACAGTTCGATTGAATGCGAAACCCATGTTATGCATACTAGAATGCCATGGCGTTATTTCCACCTGAAAACATTAAAAAAGATATGGTAGAAAAATTGGTTTTAGTACTGGCAACATTTTTGGGTATAATGGTAGAATTTGGAAATAGAAAGTGACAACATTTATTTTTTATTGGGCTGGCAATGTTTGACCTGTCAATTTTTTAGGGCGGGAAATTTTGACAGATATTTAATGACATTTAAGGCACGGATAAATTTTACAATCATACAAATACAAACAACAAGAATTATCTAAAACCAAAAGTTTATAATAAATATTTACATTCATCTTATAACTAAGCATGCTTTAAAAGAGCAAGGCATTGAGTACTATTTACATCTTATAAAGCTACGGTTCTCTACAAGGTGCATTTCTTATATTTTATGTAATGTATCAATATTAGTAATATTCACTAGTCTCTGAAACTAAATAAGTTATACTGCTTTAAGCTTTTACGGTTTAAAACTGAACTTATATAACTGTCACTTAAGGATATCTTCCGTGATTATTCATTATTTTGAGCTCCCGATATTTCAACGCTGTTGCAAGTAGGGTTGCCAACCGTCCCGCTATACGCGGGACGTCCCGTTTCTGAGACCCTTAATGAGACGTCCCGCTCATGGTGCGGGACGCTAAATATCCCGCTTTTCGGAATAAGCTATACACGCACATACATCGAGTGCGCACGACATAGATTTTTTTCTATAAGGTCATAGTATAAACCATTAACCTTTTGAACGCCACTGTCACATATACGTGACTAGCAAACGCGTGCTCTTTACGCCAAACGACACAAATATGTGACAATAAAATTGTGGCTTGGCGTAGAGGGCACGCGCATGCAAAACAGAAATCAGAAATTTTAAGAATAACCTATTCAATTATTTGGAAAATGATTAGATTGAGAAATCCACCTTGTAATAGCTATTTATTCACCAAGGCACAGATTACTAATCGAGTGTGCATTTGACGCGCGACGCGAAGCGGAGGGCCGTGAACTACACGAGTTTAGTAATCTGTACTTACCCTCGAGTGATATATACTGCTTTATACTACACTTGCTTACAACGTCATCAAGACTTTAAAATAAAAACAAAACGCGTTAGTAATGGATTACTACCCTGATTTTCAGGGCAGTAATGAAATTCCATACAATATAACTGCCTAGATTTTTGAGAAGGTTTAATGAACAGCTTTCAAGCCTTTTAGTGGGGTAGTATTGCTATTGGTACACTTACTAAGCAAGTGTAGTATAAAAATATTTATATATTTACATGCTTTTCAACCATAACCAATTTATTATTACTTTCTAATAGGCACATCAAACTACTAAAATCTGTCAAATTTCTTTAATAGATTTTCAACTTTATTGCTAAAGCATTCTTAAGTTTGATTGAGAAAATTTGACAGTTTCGGGTCGCTTGATGTCTGTACATTCGATATAAGCACTTCGTCGAAAAGAACCCAGGCAAAAAAAATAGATGCGAACAATGGCGTACTATATGGTTAAGACCCCAAGGAAGACATCATCCAATGTTTCACTTGTTTTACCTTGTATTAAAGGGTGTAAAAACACCCTTAACGAGATCAAAAGGCACTTGAAAAAAATACCGATTAAAACTTTCTATGTGGAGGTTTTTAATATTGTAAGTATAGATTTCAGTGCGTTCGGGCGAGGTTGCCGCTACGGCAAGGTTGCATTCAACTTCGTAAGATCCACTTAACAGAAACTGAAGATTACATTTCTAACACCAAACGGAAAAAAAAAACTTTGCAATAAAAAAATACCGACATCAAAAAAAAAAAAGACTACGTGAAAAATAACTTTGTTTTCGAAGACTACGTTTGTTTCATAGACTTTTTGCTACCGGCCCTTTTTAGTCAATATATCCCACACAAATTATTGTCATATACTTTACATTGTAACTAGAAGTTATTGGATGTCATCAACATAGTCGAAATTGTTTTAAACGAGGTAACTCGAAAACTGCTCAATCAAAGTAAATGCAATTTGTATGAGACCACCGCGCGGGCTTCCTCTACCAAATGAAAACGAATCACGTAAATCGGCCCAGAAATTACGGAGAAATCGGTGTGACTTACAAAAGAAAAACATGAATTTAGAACGTTCTTCTTTTTGGAAGTCATAGGTGAGCTATTATATTATGTAGGTAGTTGTACTAAGCAAATTAATATTAGTTGTAGGTAATTCCAACAGTAGGACCAGCATAAATGCTCGATGTTGAGAGATAATAACCAAACCACAAATGAAATAGAGTTCAAAATAGCGTGCAAGAGATTACCCAGCAAAGACCGTATAGATCGCCAGCACATCAAAGCTACCCGAAACTGTCAAATCTTCCTAATAAACCTTGAACCTACTATTTTGAAAAACATATTTACCAGTTTCTTAAATTTTTTTTTAGGCTTAAACCTTTATTTTAATTTTTTGTATAAATTAATAGAAACAAATTTCTGTCTTAAGTTTTCAAAACAAATGCTTATGCAATACAAGCTCATTAATTTAATTAAAAAGAAATACTTTAGCGATGGGGTTGAAAATTTATTAAAGAAATTTGACAGATTGTAGCAGTTTGAGTTGCTGACGAGCATTTTGCCGTTCTAAATTTGTGTTATTTTGCAATATTCTAGAAAATTTAAGTTACAATTACACAGGACTAAAATAAAATTATTACTAAGCGTTGGCAGATTTGAAAAGAAACAAGAAGACATAGGCAAGGACAATATTTTTTTTTTTCTTTCTTATTCATCTGTGTCTCTTATCTTAAGTTCAATGTGTCATATTAAGAGGAAAGCGCCAAGATAGCTCGCGAAATTCAAATTTTATAGCGATTTTTGCAATTTGCCGGTCAGATTTTTTTCAAACTTTATTTTTCAATAAACACTGTTTACAAATATTTTACACGACGTAAACATACCACACAAACCATCGTGGGTTTAACAGTGGTATGCCAGACACGGCCACTCGGTGCCACAACACATTATTAATCAGTAAGTACCTACATAACTACAGCATATACAGGATGTCCGGTTACGAATGGATAACCTTGAAATGGCCCATAGCAGAACCCATGGCCATTTAGAGAAAAGTACGAAAAAGCATCTATATTATAAAAAATTTCATCCGCAGATGTAGGACCTGCATGATAATGGTTGGCCATATTAATTTTTTTTGCTTCAGTAATTTTTTCTCCTTGTCTACATTAATAGCAATAATTCACTATTTAAGGCAGGTACAATTATGAATTGTACCATTATCAAATCTACTTGAAACCGACATTATCATTCGTCGGTCACTCATGTTTATGTAATTTTTTTTTTACCCAAGATGTTTAAACTGTGTTTAAAAATTTATTTGACGACCCGAATGGCGCAGCGGTAGTGAGGCTGCCTTACGTTCTTAGGGTCCTGGGTTCGAATCCCGGTAGGAGCAAATGTTTGTGTGATGAGCATGGACATTTGTTTCCGAGTCATGGATGTTTATATGTAAAATAAGTATGTATTTACAAACAAAAAGTATCTATGTAGTATTTAACTATCTGGTGTCCACGACACAAGCCTCGTTGCTTAGTGTGGCACTAGATGGCGCTGTGTGTAATGTTCAGCGATATTTATTTATATTTATTCATACTAATTTTCCAAAATAAATGAACTTGCTTACGGTACTACTTATGATAGATTTTTTTTCGTATTTTTTTCTAAATGGCCATACGTTCTACTATAAGCCATTTTAAGGTTATCCATTAATTACCGGACACCCTGTATACGTACACTTTAGTCTATGAACTACAGTGTCAGGGTGTATGTTAAATATTTCACATAAAAATAAACTAAATGATATTTCATAAAAAAGTCGTTGAAGAGCATCAAGTCAAATAAATTTGAATTTCGGGGGCTTCCCTGACGCTTCCACCTTAAGACTCGGGTAGTGTATTTACTTATTTAACATGCTAGATAATTATAAAGGGTGTATATAGACCCTTAACGAAGCCGAAAGGCACTTGTTCTCCTCATCATTGCAATCATTTTTTTGTTCTACACCTACTAGTTACGAAGATATTGGGGGTCAAAGTTGCTACTTTTTCACAAGTTTTTTTTTCAAATACCCGTTTTTAAGGTCATAAATTTACTTTAAATACCTCCATAAACCGTTTACTATTAAATGCATCCATAAGCACAATGTTTTGAGTGCGTTACATTGAGTTCTACCACAAAACATGATTTTTCACCCCAAAAAAGAAAGTCGTTTCCCAGCAATAATTTTTGCGTAAAGTTACTTAGTTTGATGTACAGAATGCTTGGTTGACGGCTTTGTGAAGGTTCTGTTTACACCCTGTATAGTATAGTTCATACCACTGCAATCCCAAGCTTAAGCAAAGCAAAGACGCTAACAGTCGTTGCTAAGTATTATGTAACATATTTCATAATTATAGTACATGGCACAGGAAAAGAAAAAAATAGAAGCTTTTTGTCATTTTTTATCTAAGTTATCAAAATACAGTACTTTTACTACAGATTTATTGTAAAAAAAAAACTGATTAAATAACAACACAACACTACTAGAAACTAACGACCCGCAAGCAAAAACAAAATATCCTTATGGTCTATAAATATCTTCATAATGTGTTATGTCATTTTCAGAGTGAGTGTTATATTTATTTGATCAGTTTATATTTTAGTTATCCTAAATACCAGTTTGCAAAGGAGATAGCATAAAGCTGACATGCCTTTAATGCCAATTTACACGACACCTGCATATACTGGGTGTAAAAAGACCCTACACGAAGCCGAAAGGCACTTGTTCCCACCGCCGTTGCGATATCTATTTTGTTCTGGATCATACCTGGGAACCTTCTAGTTACGGAGATATTGGAGGTCAAAGTACCAACTATTTCACAAGTTTCTTTTTAAATACATACCTAAAAGTTTTAATGCTATAATTTTACTTTATAACACATTTGCTCGTAAGTCTCTTATTTCACCAATTTGAATATCGTAATGTATCTCATTACGTACTTGTGCGTTATTGTAAAGTAAAATGCACGGTTTATCAAGATGCTCCGTCGACACCGAACGGTACTTTTTTAAATCTTAGCAAAGAGTTTTTATGTCCAGAAAAGTGGTCAACATTTTATGAATAAAATTAACTTTGGGAGATGAAATATAATAAATAAACATTTAGTTCTTTAATTTAATTAATTGTGACAATAAATTACAACCATTTATCTGTAACAAAAACACAAAAATATTCATTTACTTTATTAGTAATACTGGCTGTTTTTTGTGTCTTTGCCTTAAAAAAATCGCTAATTTGTGAACAAGTAAAAATTATTCCGTGCGCTTTTTCTTTACCCTGTATTATTTTTATTTGTTTTATTTATTTCCTCGCAAATATGTAAAACGTCGTATGACATACGAGCGCTTTGATAATTACAGCCTCTGCTTTCTTGTAGCCCTCGCCTACGGCTCGGGCTAGCAATATCGCCTCGGCTGTAATTTTCAACTTACCGCACTTATATCATAATGTACTATTAAATACCTCCACGACCCCCGTACTATTCAAAGCATCCATTAGCACAGTGTTTTGAGTGCGTTACATTGAGTTCTACTGAAAACCGTGATTTTTCACACCAAAAATTTTCTTTTACATTTCCCAGGAATAATATTTACGTAGAGTTACTTAGTTTGATGTGCAGAATGCTTGGTTGGCGGTTTCGTGAAGGATCTGTTTACAGCCTGTATCTACATATAAATATTTTATTGCAATGTGGGACTTTCAACTCATGACGCTGAGCCAAGAGTTGCAACTCCAATACATGCATTTTCATCCAGGTATGGGTTAGTTAAACTACATATAATAAAGTTTCCACCATCAATAAATTGCAAATCTATTTAGTCCGTCAGATAAAGTATTAGAAAATAATGGACACGTATTTTTTGTTTTTGTAAATCAATGAATATTGACAAAGATAAAACGCATCAAAACTCGGAGTGGGGGCTCGTGACGTCACAACGCACTAAAAATTATACCATGGCGTGACGTATTGAGAATTTTAAAAGCGTCGTATCTTCGTCAATTTTGGTTTACGTAACAAAAGAAAAAATACGTGTCAAATATTTTTTGATAATCTAACTGACGGACTAATTAGATTTATTCTGGACACAAGCCTATTAACAGCAGTCTCCAAAAGGCATTGCTTAAGCCGTCGTGCCATTTCCATACAATACGCGTTAGCAGGAAACAAAGCGTACAGTGAAAGAAATGGATGATAGCCATACAAATATTGAAACTACCACAGTTGACAAAATCTATACTAATATTATAAAGCTGAAGAGTTTGTTTGGTTCAACGCGTTAATCTCAGAAACTACTGGTTCGGCGATATAACATCACGCTCCGACAAGAAAAGCGGAGCATCAATCAACAATGTTTCAAATTTCACGTAGACGAAACTCGCGGGCAACTTATTTTTTAGCTAATAGCGGTTTATTTATTTGTGTAAACAAAAAAAACATATACAAAGAAATTATTTGGCTATCATCCACTAACGTAACACTATAAAGGGTGTAAAACACCTCTTCACGAAGCCGAAAGGCACTTGTTCTCCTCGTCATTGCGATCATTTTTTTGTTCTACACGATACCTGGGAACCTTCTAGTTACGGAGATATTGGGGGTCAAAGTTACAACATTTTTTTTAAATACAAGTTTTTAATATAATATTTTTATTTTAAACACCTCCACGACCCCCGTACTATTCAATCCATCCACCAGCACAATGTTTTGAGTGCGTTATATTGAGTTCTACCACAAAACATGATTTTTCACCCCATAAAAAAAAAGTCGTTTCCCAGCAATAATTTTTGCTTCAAGTTACTTAGTTTGATGTACAGAATGCTTGGTTGACGGCTTTGTGATGAGGTGGTTTACACCCTGTATAAGGTATCTAATATATTTACAAATTATAGTAATACGAATAACAATCCATATTAAAATACTAAACATATCATGAGGATGACTTAACAGCATTAAGCTATGTTGCGCTGCCCTGAGCTATTTTTACCCGACGAGGAAAGTTACTGACTGACAAGAGTGGTGTGATTTTAGCTAATTAATTCGTTAATCAAGTACTATTTAGAAACTCAAATTTTGTTTACCCTAAACCTCTCCAGCCTGAGGTCAAACGATCGTTAATTTTCGAGCTGTGAGTCGCGTAATTTACGCTGCATTCGGTTTAAGGCTGTGGTATCTTTGACGGCGCGTTCGTGTTCCACGCGCGACTCAAAGAGAGTCAGCAAAAAGGAAGGGGGACCTCTTCCTTTCCAAGGGCCGAAGCCTGCTGGGGCTGCGGGACTATTCGAAAGAGATACCGTGGCCCCGGAACACAAAGGGCGATGAAGGAACATGGATGAGTTTTAGTCAGTAAAAGTCTGACACTCCCTCCTGCTCCGCCCAGAGCGGGAGGAGTCATTTGATGATTTTACATACGAAAAAAAAAAAGTTGTGGTATCTGCTAACGAGAGGTTTTCTCCATGTAACTTCTCTTTGATGAGTGAATATAAAAGTGCAAAAAAAATATATATGTTGCTTATTAGACTCTAAACTTTAATTGGTACAATTGAAATAATTCCAACTTTATAATTACTATATGAAAAAAATATTCAAAGAGAAGCATTTTTTCTTTGAAATTTCGTAACTACTCCTAAACGGCATTAAGTTTAAGTATTTTTTTTTCACACACATATTTGCCACTTTTTCCTCCACAAAGTGGACAATTGGCATTTTGATCTAATGATTTATAAGGCTACATTTAAAAAAGCCCGCAGTGACTGACGTAACAACCACTTTGTAGTGCAAGCTAATTAGAACTTTATTCGAACAGTGTTTCAAACGAAGTTTGAACAACCACAAATAGAGTTGCTAATTTAACAGATACCCCAGCCTTAATACTCAAGTCTTGTTTGAGCCACAGGGTATTTTACGCGACTCATCCTGCCTAGCCTTTTCCCAACTATGTTGGGGTCGGCTTCCAGTCTAACCGGATGCAGCTGAATACCAGTATTTTACATGGAGCGACTGCCTGCTTCACCTCCACAACCCAGTTAGTACTGAGTAATACGATACCCCTTAGTAAGACAGTTTAGGCGACTTACAGCTCAAAAAATTACGCTCGTTTGGCCTGTCTTAAGTGGTCATTGCATGCTCGGCAATCAATCAAGCTATACAAAACCTGTTTATACGGATCTCTCATGGTACGGGAAATCTAAAGGGTGTGTAAAAAGACTCTTAACGAAGCCGAAAGGCACTTGTTCTCCTCGTCATTGCGATCATTTTTTTGTTCTAGACCATACCTGGGAACCTTCTAGTTACGGAGATATTGGGGGTCAAAGTTTTTTTTAATACATGTTTTTAATAGCAGATTTTTACTATAAACACCTTCACGACCCCCGTTCTATTCAATCCATCCACCAGCACAATGTTTTAAGTGCGTTACGTCGAGTCCTACCGAAAATCGTGATTTTTCACCCCAAAAATAAGTCATTTCCCAGCAAAAAAAATTGCTGTAGGGTTACTTAGTTTGATGTACAGAATGCTTAGTTGACGGCTTCGTGAAGAGTTTGCCCACCCTGTATACAAAGCGAGGCCATGTTATACTGGAAATGTATAGCTTGATGTGTCACCGTGTTTACATTACGATTAACGGATTACAACATAAAAAACAAACCAGATTAAATCGGGAAATGAGAAAAGACTTGGTTGTCTCGGGACGCCTGACAGATATGAATCATCTATGTTAATATTAGAATTAAAAACAAAACCTTTAACGAAATAAGAAAAAAAAAGAAAATAGTGTCTATTATACGTGCGGGCACACAAAAGGGAGTCGATAGATAGCGCCATGCCGTGTGCTGTCAGGCCCTGTTGCGCTCTTCGCCACCGCTTACTTCGCTCGGTTTTACTTCTATAGATGTTTCACATTAAAAAATCAGCTGTCCCATACATTTGTGTTGACATAAATCGTCAAAATGTATGATGCTGTTTTTTTTATGATGTCAGGAAGCACCCGATAAAAAGATGTTCCCTTATAATGTGGCACACACAAGGGAGTCGATAGCGGTGGCGAAGAGCGCAACACGGCCTGACAGTGCCATGCCGTGTGCTGTCATACGAGTCGGTTTTACTTCTATAGATGTTTCACATTAAAAAATCAGCTGTCCCATACATTTGTGTTGACATAAATCGTCAAAATGTATGATGCTGTTTTTTTTATGATGTCAGGAAGCACCCGATAAAAAGATGTTCCCTTATAATGTGGCACACACAAGGGAGTCGATAGCGGTGGCGAAGAGCGCAACACGGCCTGACAGTGCCATGCCGTGTGCTGTCATACGAGTCGGTTTTACTTCTATAGATGTTTCACATTAAAAAATCAGCTGTCCCATACATTTGTGTTGACATAAATCGTCAAAATGTATGATGCTGTTTTTTTTATGATGTCAGGAAGCACCCGATAAAAAGATGTTCCCTTATAATGTGGCACACACAAGGGAGTCGATAGCGGTGGCGAAGTGCGCAACACGGCCTGACAGTGCCATGACGTGTGCCGTCATACGAGTCGGTTTTACTTCTATAGATGTTTCACATTAAAAAATCAGCTGTCCCATACATTTGTGTTGACATAAATCGTCAAAATGTATGATGCTGTTTTTTTATGATGTCAGGAACCACCCTATAGTAAAAAGATGTTCCCTTATAAAGTAAGGTAAGCAAAACTATGGTCGTCTACAATCCAAGCCCATATAAACCCATGCGCAGGCCAACGTGCAAAAAAATACTACCACATCAAAGTCAGCTCAGCATACAACAGCGCAGCACAACATAATGCTAGTAAAAACCCTTAAGGGGGAAACGCCAGGGTAGCCAGCGAAATTATTTTTTTCTCAGGTTTTTTGCAAGTCTCTTTCAGTCTGTATGTGACACAAATTAAGATTCGCGACCGTGACACGTATGTAGCTACAACATTATAATAATTAAAATTATCAATACAACTCTCTAAATTCATTGAATCCCATTTAAAGATTATTTCATGAAAAAGTCATTCAATGAGATTTTAAATAGTGTAAAAAGACTTACGAAGCTGAAAGGCACTTGTGCTCCCCGTCTTTGCCATTTTTTTTTTGTTCGTGACCATACCTGGGAACCTTCTAGTTTTGGAGATATTGTAGGTTAAAGTTCCAACTTTTTCACAAGTTTTTTTTTTAAATACGTGTTTTTAATGTCAGATTTTTAATTCATCCATCAGCACAATGTTTTGAGTGCGGTACATTGAGTTATACCGTAAAACGTGATTATTCACCCCAAAAAAAAGGCGTTTCCCAGCAATAATTTTTGGGTAAAGTTACTTTAAGTATATGATGTACTGAATGATTGGTTCACAGCTTCGTGAAGAGTCTGCTTACACCCTTTATAAACTTAGAGGGTTGTATTGATGATTATAACTCAGTAAAGCCATATTTGTAACGGTCGCGAATCATATTTTGATCAACATACAACCTGACAACTGATCTGCAAATTGTAAAAAAAGGTAAGAAAATTTGAATTTTGCGGACTACCTTGGCGTTTTTACCTTAATCTAATATAGAATGACATTAAAACCTTTTGCGTCGCAGTATAAAGATGAGGGTACACTTGGAAGTTCCATGTCTGTGAGCTCTCATGCTTCTTCCTACGTTCTTCGTTAGCTGCCTTTACTTGCTGTATGTAGTTGAGGTTCAAGTTCTTCTTTCGCTGTTTTTTTTAGGAGGAATTTTAATCATAGAAAAATACACAGTACTAATTTAGATGCAACTTAAAGGTTCAATTGACGCTTTTCCCAACTATGTTGGGGTCGGCTTCCAGTCTAACCAGATGCAGCTGAATACTAGTATATTACATGGACTGACTGCCTATCTGACCTCCACAACCCAGTTAGTACTGGGTAATACGATACCCCTTGGTAAGACTGGTTGTCAGACTTTCGAGCTACAGACTGCCTGTTCAATCGACGTACAATCATAAGCACCAACCTTTCAAAACTGACTTTCTCGTCGAATAACGATTGCAACTTTGAGACCCATTTCAAAATAAAATGGGTTCCAAAATACGATGTTTGTAATAACATGAAATTGACATCAATACAGTAGTTAAAGACCTGAGCACAAATATGCATACTTCTACTACCCTCATGGAACGATTTGACATTTTCAAATTTTTACTAAATTATGAAATCATTCTGAGGGTATTATGTACTTGAAATAAAACCACCAATGATTTAAGTAAGCCACCGATTCCTCGGAGCTCGCGCGCGGTCTATAGTTTTATTGAAACTCGCTTGAGGACGACATTACACTTCAACCAACTTATCTGTGCAGGCTTTAAAACACAGAACTAAAGTAGATGAACAAGTTTGACATATCGATGCAAATTTTCTTGACGAGCAAAGCCACCTTGAAGTGCACACAATCACGTTATTTGACGTAAAATGTCAATTCAAGCATGAAATTGCAGCTCCAAACACACTAATTCTTAAGTCATCAATTACATTTGACAAAGCCAATGGAACCTTTAAGTTGTGACTTAAGTGACAAAGTTTTTTATACATGAGTTGTGCTCCACACTTGTTCGAGTCACTACATTTGCATTGTAAAAATAGGGAATATGCAAGCAACTCATAACTTTTTTAAATATAAATTGTATTGGACAATAGAAACTATTTGGTACACTTATTTGTTTTTTTTTAATACATCTTTTTTCTTTATCGTGTGGTTAGTGCCTAGCCAGGTCTCGACGATGCGTTTTGAGTTTGCGTTCCATTTCACCAAAAACACGCAACTTGAAATTATTAATTGCAAAATAAGTGATGTATTCACACAAGACACGCACCTATCTAATTGTTCTTATTCATGTGCGTATTGTATAATTATCACTTGCTTCGCTAAAGCAAAACATCGTGAGGAAACCAGCATGCCTGAGAGATATTTCTCGACGGCATGTAAAGCCAAGTCAGAGGCCCATGGGCGGCGTAAAAACTCTGACACCAGGTTAGGCACTAACAACACGAGAAAAAATACTTGTATATTGCCTATTGTTCACAATTATAAGTACAATCACATCGGTACACTCGAACAAATGCCTAGCACCCTTCTAATCACCACAAAAGTCACACACTCCAATCACCACTAACCTTATCCCCATTAGAGTGGTACTGATAAGTCTTGAGATAAGTCCCGAGACTGAGGATGTCGCACTGCGGACAGCTCTTGTCTGCCGTGGACTTCAGGAGGGTCAGGATGTGCAGGAAGTCTTCGGCAACGTAGTGATCTTCTTCTAGGAAGAGGACGTAACCTGGAGATGGCGAAATTACTTTAATGAGCGGGTTGAAAGTTATACTTTTCAGCCCTAGGGAGAATCATTTTCAACTGACAGCTGTCAAATTATTAAAAAAAAATAGTTCATATTGAAATAACATAAAGTTAAGTATTCATTAGAATATATATATTTTAAATAACTTTATTATAATTTAGATTCAACCATTTCTTTAAAATAACTTAGATTGGGGCAAAATATTTACCATTTTTTCGATGATGAAAATGAAAACTAGGCTGAATAGCTGGCCGGTCACAGCAGGAGAAAAAAATAGGCGGGGAAGCGGCAATCCGATCTTCATTTGTTTTTTCGAGTTGACTCGTTATTATTTTTACTTTCCTTGTATTCGTAATGAAAAGCACAGTGTTTACCTCGGGTTAAAGACTTATTTAGTCCCTCGAACTATTAGCGCCCTCGCTGCGCTCGGGCACCAAACCCCGTCTCGGGACTAAATAAGTTACTTTCACCCCTTTTTTTTTTTTTTTTGGATGGGAAATCATCAAATGACTCCTCCCGCTCTGGGCCGAGCAGGAGGGAGTGTCAGACTTTTACTGACTAAAACCCATCCATGTTCCTTCCTCGCCCTTTGTGTTCCGGGGCCACGGTATCTCTTTCGAACAGTCCCGCAGCCCCGGCAGGCTTCGGTCCTTGCGGACCCCTTCTCTATTGCTGACTCTCTTTGAGGCGCGCGTGGAACACTCCTGCGCCGTCGACACGGCCTGTCGTCATGAGACGTACGGACGGCGAGCTAGCCCATAGCTCCCCGTCCACAGGCCCGCGCCTACGGTGGCCGGAAGCCACCACGTGGCCCCCGACGCCCGGGGCGTCTCCCGCGGCGGCCGGGACGTGAGGAACTCTCCCTGTCCTGTTCCGCCACCTCCTTCGCTAGCATGACTGCTTCGCAGAAGGAGGTGACGGCATCCCATTCCGTCTCGCTCCGGACCATGGCACGAACCAGGGCCGGGAGCGAGAGGTCGCCGCCGCCGATTACTTTCACCCCTAGGGTAACAATGTACTATTACCCATAACATCATACCTGTAATTCCCGGAGACTTAGGCAGAGGAGTACAAGTCCCATGTAATAGGGGGCGAGCCTATTGTTAACAACCGAGTACAAATCGAGACTCCGAGGCTGCCACTGAGAAATTTTTGATGGTAAAACCCAATAACACTGCCCGACTTGAGAATCGTACCCAGAACCTGAATTAGACCAACGAGGTAGTCGAACAGTTTTTATCAATACTACATTACAAAACAGCATTAAGCTTGATCTACAAAACCGCGCGGTTATTCAGCGGCAGTTAATTTTAGCGCTGTTATTATCGGAATTTTTGTAGAGACAAAAGATCTGCCTTTTGGTAATGCTTTAACATAATGATGTATTAAATATCTGCGTATTTGGGAATAGGAATCGAGTTGTATGGAGGCTTCGCCACTGCTATTCTGTACTAGATTTTTTTTTTAAAGTTCGTTCGGATTTCTTTCACATAGCGAGCATCGTGTTACTCACAAACTGTCAGAAGGCTTAACCACGAGCCCTTTACAAAGAAATGTACTTCTAAAAATAAACCAACCTGTGTGCCCAATGGTACACTGCAATTGGTTGAAGATCCGGTTGGCCTTCCACCACCAGTGGTGCTTGGTTTGTGTGTACTTCGCCTCCCGGTAGTGCCCGTGTAGGTCTGGGTACAGGGCGTTGTTGCACTCTTGTTTTACTGCCCTGAAAGTGTAGTTTAAATTTTTAGAAGGAGGTATCATCACATGCCTATCCTTTTTCAACTATATTGGGGACGGCTTCCAGTCTAACCGGATGAATACCACAGATATTTACACGGAGCGACTGCCTATATCAGCTCCACAACCCAGTTAGTACTGGGTAATACGATAACCCTTGGTAAGACTGGTTGTCAGACTTTAGGGTCACTGACTATGTGGCACGTGGGCCTTTAGTTTTTTGATTTAGTGGACTGTATTGAGAAATATTGAGGGTTTTAGAGAAATTAGAGATACCTCATAATGAATAATTATGGTGTAAACTGGCTGAGATTCAGATCCTTGTCTAGAATAGGCAATTTGACTCCACTAACCTTGTGCTTCACCCTTGTCCTGGCTTGGATCAAGCTTGCTGATGCAGCTCGCTGCCGCGTGGTTGGATGTGACGTCACTATGGGCTTCTAGAAAGTCTTTCGGGATCCGAATTGTAGGCACACACAAATTATTATCTAGGATTGTTCTGATACGATCAGAAGGCACTATATCACAATAGTAGACGAAAAGTCAGGTTTTACAATGTGGTAATTGGCACATCGGCGTGCACGGCAACGCGAACCTGCTTCCTTTCCGGTAGTCGAACGTCGACAGACGCAGCCCTCAGATGGCTGCTCATCGCCGTCACTTCACCAGAAGTGAGGGTAGAAAGCACAAAATTAATGGAGCTTAAAACTACCTTAAACTAGACAAGGATCGAACATACCCCCCACCGAAATCACTATGATGATTTCCCATAAAGTAAGAAAAATGAAACAAGAGCTCGGGCTACGAGCCAGAGAAAGCTTGCATCAGTGGTCACGAATCCTGATGGAGCCATGTGGGTAAAAGACAAAAAAGGGGGAAGGGACGAACCTATAAGAAATTATGTTAAGTATAAATTATCCTTATACAACTAGAATAACTACCTAATTGAGGTAGGTTTTATTAACTAAAAAACTACTAGTTAGCGTATGGTAATGGGCAAAGTTTGTTTACCGGTCTTTTATAAGTGCTATTTTTTGTTCGGACAGTAACGACGCGAACAATATTGTCAACACCAGGATGAATTTGATCAATTCTTGCCAGCGGCCATTCGGATGGATGCTTGACATCAGATTTTATGAGAACTAAGTCTCCTTCCTTCAGATTAGGTGGTGATGAATACCACTTCGCTCTCTGTTGCAGAGTGTGAAGATAATCATGAGACCAACGTTTCCAAAATGATTGAGTAATTCTTTGAAGTGATTGCCAACGTGACAACCTACTTAAAGTAACATCCTCTAAGTTAAACTCTGGAACGGATAGCATACTTTGGCCAATTAAAAAATGACCAGCGGTAATGACGTCAAATTCATTAGGGTTATCAGACATTGGACAAAGTGGGCGTGAGTTCATAATCATTTCAATTTTGCAAAAAACCGTTGATAGTTCTTCAAACGTGAAGATCTTATCTCCGCAGGAACGAAAGAGATGATGCTTTGCGGATTTTATTCCGGCTTCCCATAAGCCACCCATAGAAGGGGCACTAGGTGGATTAAATTTCCAATTAACTGATCGCAATGTTAGACCACTGAGAATGTGGTCGCGGTTTTTTTGATTATTAAAATATTTACAGACTTCCTTCAGATGTTTGGAAGCTGCAACAAAATTTGTCCCACAATCAGAATATAAGGTATTACATAATCCTCGTCGAGAAACAAATCTATCAAAAGCTGCTAAAAAACACTCGCATGACAAGTCTGATAAGACCTCGAGGTGCACAGCCTTGGTAGAAAAACAAATGAACAGGCATAAATAGGCCTTATAAGTTTTAGCATTACGTTTTTGGCTTTCCTTTACAATGAACGGGCCTCCAATATCGACACCTACATGATTAAATACTTTGTTAGGTTGAAGTCTACTTAGGGGTAACGTACCCATCATTGGTTGGGTTGAAGTCGGTCTAAATTTAAAACATTTTGCGCATTTTGACAACACCGATCTAATAACATTACGACCATTTATAATCCAATATTTCCTAGATAAGATTCCGTGCAACGTGCGCGGACCCACATGCATGTAAAGTTTATGATAATATTCTATTAAAATTAAAGTTGTATGACATGCTTTTGGCAAAAGTAAAGGGTGCTTGGTATCATAAGGCAAGTCAGCCTGTGAAATTCTACCCCCCACCCTGAGGAACTTATTGTCATCAACGAAGGGTGAAAGTTTACGTAAGGATTTTACTACGTTACCCTTTTTAGAAAGTATGGCAATTTCAGATTCAAAATAGTTCCTTTGAATTATTTTAATTATAGAATCATGAGCTCGAGCTAGCTCAAGGGTAGTGAGTGGCCCTAAGACTATCTGTTTCGATTTTAAATAGTCTAAATAACGGTGGTACCAGGCGATATAACGTTGTAACTTGTTGAATGATGAGATTTTATTAAATATTAATTCTTCTAGATTATTTTTACAATTTTTCAATTTGTTGTCAGTAGTATTAAAACAAAAAGTGTCACAATTTGATTTTAATTCGGGCACTTTACTTTGGTCAGAAACATAAACCGTTTTAATAGGCCATAGAGCACGTTCCTGATATAACCACGAGGGACCACGGATCCATTCCGGAGCATATTCCATAAATCGATCAGGTAAAGCGCCTCGTGAACAAATATCAGCAGCATTATTCTCACTACTGACATGATACCAACAGTTAGGTTCCAAGGTATCAGTTATTTCACTGACTCGATTGGAAATAAAAGTTTTTAATTTATATGATGGAGTCTGAAGCCATGAAAGAACGACACTCGAATCGCTGAGTGCAATAATTGGGGAATCTAATTCCTTTATTTTTTTTACAATAGAATTAACAAGTTTAGAAAGCAGCACGGCCGCCATAAGTTCAAGTCTAGGGATGGACAACACTGGTTTCATTGGAGCTACCTTTGATTTGCTTGTTAACAACCGCACTTTTACATTACCCGCGTTGTCAGTGCTGCGAACATAAATACATGCTGCATAGCCTAAGGATGACGCATCGCAAAAGGCGATGAGCTGAACTGAATTGAACTTAGATATTAGAATATGTCGTTCAATTCGCAACTCTGCAAGACAGGGCAAGGTTGAAAAGAATTTATGCCATTTTTCTTTTAATTCGGTTGGTAAATAGTCATCCCATCCTAAACTTAACTTCCATAAATCTTGCATAATACACTTAGCAACAAAAGTGCATGGCGATATAAAACCCACGGGGTCGAAAATACTCGCAAGTAATTTAAGAACTGACCGCTTCGTTGAGAGCGAGTCATTTAAATTATAATTGAAGGAAAAACAATCACAGCTAGGTAACCACGTCAATCCTAGCACTTTGATTGAGGACGATAACGTATCGTCTTGAAAATTAATAACAGATACCTGTTCGGTTGACATACGCGTGAGTAATTCAGAACGATTACTTGCCCACTTCCGAAGGTCAAATGCTCCACTTTTAAGAAGTGAGGTTAACTCATCTTGTAACGTACAAGCTTCGTCTATCGTGGGACACGACCATAATACGTCATCAACAAAACATCCTTGTAACAACACATTGGAAGCCAAGGACTGCGGATTATCATAAGCCAATTGATGTAACGTGCGAATAGCTATGAACGGGGCACTTCTAAGACCGTATGTGTTTGTTTTAAGTTCATAAATGCGTACGGGGTCTGATGTTGTGTCACGCCAGAGAATATGTTGGTACTTTCTTTCTGACGGAATAATATTGATCGCTCGAAACATTTTAGAAACATCTGCGGTAAAACAAACATCGTATAACCGAAACTGACTTAGAATTTTAAAAATATCTGAATGTAGTTTTTGTCCGGTTAAAAGAATGTCATTAAGTGATAATCCGTTAGTGGTAGGAGCTGAACCATTGTAAACAACACGCAAAGGTGTAGTTGTACTCGTAGGTTTCAATACGCAATGGTGCGGAATAAAATATTTAGATGGTTCCGTACCCTTATAAAGTTCCATGTGTCCCAACGATTCATACTCGCTCATAAAGTCACAGTAGGCCTGTTTTAAATCGGGTAATTTATCAAGTCTGCGCTCTAATTGAGTCAGCTGCTTAAAAGCTGAATTGTAGGAATCACCCAAAGGCTCGTGGTTTGGTTTTAATAAAATAGGAGAAACGTATCGGCCCGTTTCGTCCCTGTAATGATTTACAGAAAATATATTTTCAGCAAGAACGTCTTGCGGATTTAAGTGTTGAACTTCGCACGGCAAAGATTCAACCTCCCAAAAACGTTTGAGGGAGTCATTGAGGAAATTTTCCTCGACAGTAAACGTTACTGCATGCAGAGAAGTAGTAGCAGCGGTTACGTTAGAATGGTTGTTTTCTGACATACAAAACCTTCCCGTAATCACATAACCAAAAATGCTACTTAACGCAACAGGTATATCTGAACCAAAGGTTAATTTCTTTCCGTCATATATATACGGAAAAACATCACCCGCCAAAATAATATCTATATCTGAACGCCTATAAAAGGTAGGGTCAGCTAGAATTAAATTTCTATATTCATCAATCACGCTTTGAGGCAACTGTACGGTCGGCAAACCACCAGTAATTTTTGTAAGCACTACAGCGTCAATATTAAAAGATGGTTCGTTACTATGACGCGGTTTCATAGCGAACGAAGTCATACCATGATTTTTTACACTTTCGCCTGCAAGTCCAAAAATATCAAAATTACATTTACGAGGCGTTATTCCTAAACGTTGTAAACAATCAAGAGAAATAAAGTTTGTTTGAGCGCCAGAATCAATCAAAACACGACACGGCTGATAACAATCGGTTTTATCTAACACATGCACCACAGCTGTACCTAGTATAACTGTACCAGCAGTGTGTAACGAAGCAGAATGGCAACTGTTACTTTCACTCGGACCGGTAGTGTTCGATGTCGTCTGTGATGGCAATGATTTTGCATGAGATGTGGTCGAATCGCTGCCGCTTGGGCGCGAATTCAAAACCGGTTTGTTATCGTCGAGGTGCAATAACACGTGATGCTTTTTCTGACAAACTAAACATTTAAACTGGCTTTTGCACTCATTAGCATTATGGTTTTGTTTGAGGCAATTATGACATAATTTAAGTGCACTAACACGGTTAATGCGCTTCTCAGTGGACAATTCACGGAATTTATCACACCTAAAAATCATATGATTGCCGTCACAATGTAAACAAGAAGAGTTGGTTTGCGAGGAAGTTGCATGAGTAAATGACCTAGTTTTTTCCGTCTTATTAATTGGTTGACGTTTATTTTGTTGCAAGTTCACTGAACTTGTATTATTAGTGTAAGAAATAGAGTGATCTAGTACTTTGATATGGTTTTGTACAAAGCTGATTAAATCATTGAAAGTTGGAACAGTTTTTTGATCCCAATTTTGTTCAAATAATTTTCTAGTTTGTGAATCTAAGGCACGTAATGCAATATGACACATCACATAACTATTTAAATTTTTTATATTTAACGTTTGAATAGCTTGATAAGAGTGCTCAAATGTTTCAATAAAGGTATTTAATTGAGCTGAAGACTCCTTATTTATCGGTGAGAAACCTAACATTTTATCGAGGTATCTACCCACCAACATACGATTATCCTGGTATTTGTCAAGAAGACTTTTCCAGACTAAATCATAATTACTTGCAGTAATCGGTAGACTTTTAACAATATTTAATGCACTGCCCTTCGTACATGACAGAAGGTAATGGAATTTATCGATATTTGGTATATGTGGTTGGTTATGTACCAGTGAACAAAAGGTTTCGTAAAACGTGGTAAAGTTTTCAATATTACCATCAAATGTAAATAGCTCTAATTTAGGTAAACGCGGACTTGATTGAACTACGTTTTGATTTTCAGATTTAACACTACCCGCAGCTTTATTTATTAATCGATTTGTAACTAATTTTACGTTATAATAAATATCATCGAAACTTTTTATTTCCTGGGATCGCACTTTAGCGTCCTGGTCTGATTCCAACTCCGATTCACATATTTTAAAAATTACTTTTTGAAATCGATCACGCACTTCGTCAATGTCCGAAACACGTAATAAAAGTAAATCCTGCTTATCAGGCGTTGAAATATCCTTTGACATTTCATAGGCATATTGTAATTGCTCAAAGAGTACTTCCTTTTCTTGGATTAGGTATGTAATTGATTGCGATGGATCTCTTTTGGGAGGCATGATTACCTTCAAAGTTATAAGTTAACAATATTGTTTTAATGTAGGTAGGTTCTAGGTAGTGAAAATTAGATACGTAGTTATTTAATGCAAGTAGGTATTTGGGATTGATGCGATGCTGTTAATAGATTTAGGTATGTATGCAATGATCTGCACACCGTATAATTTTTACGTACGACGTAAAATATTATAGAACGGAAACAATAAGGTGTTGAAAGTAGGTACTGGGTAACTAAATTGGTACTGAAATCCGGCTCGAAGGACCAAAAAATGTGGCACGTGGGCCTTTAGTTTTTTGATTTAGTGGACTGTATTGAGAAATATTGAGGGTTTTAGAGAAATTAGAGATACCTCATAATGAATAATTATGGTGTAAACTGGCTGAGATTCAGATCCTTGTCTAGAATAGGCAATTTGACTCCACTAACCTTGTGCTTCACCCTTGTCCTGGCTTGGATCAAGCTTGCTGATGCAGCTCGCTGCCGCGTGGTTGGATGTGACGTCACTATGGGCTTCTAGAAAGTCTTTCGGGATCCGAATTGTAGGCACACACAAATTATTATCTAGGATTGTTCTGATACGATCAGAAGGCACTATATCACAATAGTAGACGAAAAGTCAGGTTTTACAATGTGGTAATTGGCACATCGGCGTGCACGGCAACGCGAACCTGCTTCCTTTCCGGTAGTCGAACGTCGACAGACGCAGCCCTCAGATGGCTGCTCATCGCCGTCACTTCACCAGAAGTGAGGGTAGAAAGCACAAAATTAATGGAGCTTAAAACTACCTTAAACTAGACAAGGATCGAACAGACTACCTGTAATGACTGTCAAAAATCTACAAATGGCAGCCGAAACCAACAGCTCAACTTGCTTTCCGAGCACGAAGGAAACTCGGTATGTAATGGGTGGTCACCCATCCACAGACGAACCCAGGCAAGTGCGGCTGTAGTTGAAGACCCGAGCGGCTGTTATTATTTATTGAATTGAAAGCTACTCGTGGCTGAGATTAACTATTTTGGGTTGGTCCACAAGATTTTGGGCTGCAAATTGGCAAGTATCTTTACAACATAAAATTATACAGGGTGTTAAAGTAGTCGCGTGCCATAGCCTAGGGGTGATTTCAGTATCGATAAAGGAACCCGTAAAAATTAAAAAAACAAAAAAATAAATAAATAAAAAAATATCAAAAAAAAAAAAAAAATGCAAGATCAGCCTAATTTAGTACCTACTAACTTCAAATAGCAATATAAAATAATTTTAATTATAAACGATTGCTATTTTAAGTTAGTAAGTACTAAATTAGGTTGATCTTGCAATATTTTTTTATGTTTTTATTTTTATTTTTTACGGGTTCCTTTATCGATACTGAACTCACTCCTAAGCTATGGCACGCGACTACTTTAACACCCTGTATAGTACACCCCCATTTCGACAGTTATGTTTACGTCCCATGTCATAGGGGGCGAGCCTATTGACATCAACCGGGCACAAATCCAGACTCCGTGGCTGCTACTGAGAAATCCCTGATGGAAAAACCCCATAACAATTTGCCGGCCTCGGGCATTGCACACAGGACCTCATGTTTAAGCAGATATATCGCAACCACTTGACCAACGAGACAGGCAAGAGTTAGTAGTTACCCAACATAATTCATCATCATCCATTATGAATGACTTACCGTTAAAAATCTGTAATGCAATAAATATCATGAATTGCTCGAAGGTACAAAAAACAAAAGCCAAAGCATTATTTCAAGTGGGCCAGTTTTAGTTACAGGCACTTTTGAATTTTCGTAACAAAGGCAAAAATGAAATGTAGCAGTCACAAGGCATTAAAACTGTGAAAGTACCGTAGTTGCCCATTCCCTAGCGTAGATCTCTATGAGGAAGAACGGGCCAGAAATTCCATGGACACACTTTGGTACTAAAGAGAAACATACTTTCTAGATTGTGGTACAATCCAGGAAGAACCTTTTTAGTCCCTATGACGGGGAGAACAAGTGCCTTTCGGCTTCGTTAAGGGGTCTTTAACACCCTTTACATTTGTATTAATCAATAATGTTGTTGCACTGACAGAGTTGCCGTGTCTGGCATACCGCTGTTACACCCGCGTTGGTTTGTTTATGTTTTTCAAAATTGTTTGTAACAATGTTTTTTTATAAACACTGTTTTAAGCTTTCACGGTTCATAACTATACTTAAAATGTCACTTACGGGATATCTTCCGTGATTATTAATAAACACGGAAGATATCCCGTAAGTGACATTAGTTTAGTGTTTTTTAAATATCTTTTCGTAGACTATTTTGTGCCCAAAGCCCGCTTGCTTTTCTATACTAATATTATAAAGAGGTAAAAGTTTGTAAGATTGTTGTCGAAGGTAATCTCCGAAACGAGTCCAATTCAAAAAAATCTTTCACTCCCAGAAGGCTACATTATTTGTGAGTCCTTTAAAGCTATAAATTACATTTATATCATGCATAATAGCCGAGCTATCACAATTTTTGGGAACGAAGTCGCGGGCGAAATGCTCGTGAATATAAAAGATTAAAAAAAAAAACTTCTAGTGGTGTTTTTCTCAAAACATACAAAATAGGCTTGTGTCCTGAAAAAATCTAATTAGTCCGTCAGTTAGATTTTCAAAAAATATTTGACACATATTTTTTCTTTTGTTACGTAAACCAAAATTGACGAAGATACGACGCTTTTAGAACTCTCAATACGTTACGCCGTGCTATAATTTCTAGTGCGTTGTGACGTCACGAGATTTGATGTGTTTTATCTTTGTTAATATTCATTGATTTACAAAAACAAAAAACACGTGTCCATTCTTTTCCAATACTCTAACTGACGGACTAAATAGATTTTCAATTTATTAATGGTGGAAACTAGCCTATTCTACTTACTGCTCAAACTTGGTGTCCCTGGGACAATCGTTGGGATCCATGCCTGGAAACTCGCGGGGATGTGTCTGTATTGAGTAGGGATAGAATATCTGCATCACCTGGAAACAATACAAAATGAGATCTTAGCTTGAACTGAATACGTCATGTTTTTGAATGGCTAAAGGAGAGCGGCCCGTCTGTGTATAGATAGGGAAACAATACAAAAGAGATCTTAGTTTGAACAAAATACGTCATGTTTTTAAATGGCAAGAGGAGAACGGCCCATTTATGAATGGATAAGACACTTGTTACAGTTTTCCTCGAGTTATAGTCGCCTTCGAAATACCCGAAACTGTTAAATTTTCTCAATCAATCTTGAACCTAACCTTTGGTGATAAAGTTGAAAATCTATTGAAGAATTAACACACGATCATGGCGCTTGCAACAGCGTCAAAATTTCGGGAGCTCAAAAATAAACAATAATCACGGATGATATCCCGTAAGTGATATTTTAAGTATAGTTATTTATTTATTTAGTACATGGAGGTCTTACAGCTAATAAAAACAGAAAAAAAGGAAACCATAGTCCACCAGAAAGCCAGTTACAAGTCCTCACGTATAGTCTTATAATAGTAATCTATGGTGTAAGCACAAGAACACAAAACACACAGCTTTAAATAAGTAAGAAACTATATAAAAACTAGTTTGCAATTTATAAAGCTGAAATAGTATAGAAAATAATACTAAAACTAAAACCAAGCAATATTAACCTGCTGCTACTTGAAAAATTTTAGGCTTAAGCACCTTCTGGCCGAATTCACACTAATTGTGAATGGATCAAAATCATTTGTCATAACTCTGCTTGCCCTCACAATATAACTGTTCTGCCTATAATTCGAGGATGTATGAGGTACACGTATGGGTGGACTAAAACGAAATGTCTTGCTTGGCACATTGAAAAAAAATTTTGACAATCCTCAATAATTATATTGATAACCCTGAGTGGGTTATCAATATAATTATTGAGGATTTTCAACAAGAATAAACAGTCTGCAATTCTACGTCGATCTACCAGTGGTAGCAGATGATACTTCCTACAGAGTTCAAGATAATCGGCTGACTGATATGGAATCTTTTGGTGAAAACAAAGATATTTTATGAAACGTTTTTGGATGTTTTCAATGCGGTCGATGTATTTAAGATAACTTGGATTCCATATCTGAGACGCATACTCTAGCTGACCTCTATGAAACGTGAAAGCTTAAAACGGTGTCTATTGAAGAAATTTGACAGATAGTGAAAGCTTGATATGCGGACGTCTGTACCCGAAGGCTTGAACCTCATTTTTCAGCACGGAATCGCACTTTTCCATGCTCCTATACCTTTCTGTCGCTCAGAACCATCATTTGCTGGCAACATCGACGATGCGCTCGGCATGTCATGCCATTGGTTCCGGCTGTCATTTCTCATCTTTGACAGTCGTAACAGGTAGTCAGTGACCCGAAAGTCTGACAACCAGTCGATGCTCCTCACTACACTCAAATATTATGTAATCTAAGTTCACTTTTGATTCATCATCATCATCATCATTTCAGCCAAAAGACGTCCACTGCTGGACACAGGCCTCCCCCAAGTGGCGCCACGTTGACCGGTCCCGTGCGACACGCATCCAGCGGATTCCCGCAACCTTCACCAGGTCATCCGTCCACCTAGTGGGAGGCCTTCGAACGCAACGTCTTCCGGTTCGCGGTCGCCACTCCAGAACTTATTGGCCATCCGTTCTACACGCAATGTGCCCTGCCCACTGCCTCTTTTGAGTGAACATTTACAATGAAAGGTCCTAAAATACATCTTAGTTGCAAAGGAACTTGAAACTTATTAAGTATTAGTTGCAAAGGAATTTAAACCTTATCGCTAATTACATAAAGTTTACCTTAGTAAAGTCGATGCTCCTCACTAGAGCATTGATCTCATCGTCGTAGTAGTCGTGTGAGAAGATGAGCAGGGTTCTGTCTATCTCCCGCGCTTGAGCTAGCGACACTATCAGGTGACGGAGGTAAGTGAGGCGGGTGTGGACCTGCGGACAAAAGACAGTTTAAAATATAAATCAATCAATATGAAGCAGTAGTAAAGGGTCAATTTTTGTAAGAGGCAAGCCGGAATACAGTCGTTTTCCGCCTGATCAGTAAATATTTTTTCGCTTAAATCATGCGGAGGTGCCGAGCCACGCCCCCGTGGCTCCCCCATGGGTGTCCCATCCATAAAGTTTAGGCCTATTGGGAAAGCGTCAACTTTGGCGCGCAAAATAACAATAACTCTCGTTTGGCGTGCGTCGTCAGTGCGCTCGGCCGATCGGTATCTTTTCATTCATTATTTCTATACAAAGTCAACGCGGGGCGGGGCTAGAGAGCGTTTCTGTTGTAAGTGCAAGCAAAAATTTGCTTAGTGGTGATCAGGCGGGAGTGTCCTCGATAGTACATATCTTTAATGTGTTATTTGTTTATAGAATACAGACTGTGCCATTTTTCAAAGGGAATCCGGTAGGAATCGAGTTGTATGGAATCTTCGCCACTGATATGAAGTATTTTCCAACCCAACCCACTCGTTCAACCTGCTGAAAATCTCCCACCTCGACACGAGTTGCCATGGCTGACCTGGAAGTCTTTAAATGGACTCCGGACCTTGGCCGAAGCAAGGAAAACCTGTGAGGTCGAGAATTATAGATGACTCTGCCCTGGTAAATATAGTGCTGTTCCACAAACGATGGGGCACTTGATATCATGTCCTGCCTGTGCTGTTGTTTGCACAAGAGCTGATAAGACACTACTGAAAGTGCCAACTCGGCGCCTAATTTATTTGGGCTGATTCACTTTAGATTTTTTAACTTATAGAGACGCGTAAAACAAGGAAGAATGAATGGTATGGTTCCCTATTGAGCCATAAAAAATCTTCTGAACACGAAAACATAATACATAACAGAATATCACGCCTGTAATTTCCGAAAGGTATGGGTGGGTATGGAGGGGGACCGAATAGTAAACGCGCATTTCGCCAGTTATGTTTCATTTAAGTCCAAAGAAATTGGCGAGCCTATTACAAATTAATATTATTTGCTGTAAAAAATCAAACATTAAATTCATAATAGAAAATCGTGGTCTAACCTTAGCTTAATAAAACCACGAGTTTTGAAAAAAAAAACAAAGTATTACATATTATAGTAACTGTTGTTCAGTCAAAAGAAGTTTCAACGCAAAACCTTTTGTCGTGAGACAATTTGTAAAAAAAAATCACATGACAGCTGTCAAACTAAATCAAAGCAAACTTGTGAAGTATTATTTTTTTAATTTAGAACTTATTACATTACTAAATAACTTATCATTATTACTTTATCATTTCAAGATGTCATCCGACGATAATCAGAATGAAGTGTTTGTTGTAAGTCTTTTCTTATCGAGTGTGCCACGTAATCCCAAATTACTGACGACATCCACAAGAGAACCAAGATTACCGACGTAGCCCGAAGAATTGCCAAACTTAAGTGGCAGCGGGCAGGGCACATTGCTCGCAGAACGGATGGCCGATGGGGCCGAAAAGTTCTGGAGTGGTGACCGCGAACCGGAAGACATTGCGTTGGAAGGCTTCCCACTAGATGGACTAATGATGAAGGTTGCGGGGATCCGCTGGATGCGAGACGCACGGGACCGGTCAATGTGGCGTCACTTGAGGGAGGCCTATGTCCAGCTGTGGACGTCTTTCGGCTGTAATAATGATGACAATAGGCATGACGACAGTATCAAAAACTTGCAAATCTATTTAGTCCGTCAGAGTATTGGAAATTAATGGACACGTATATTTTGTTTTTGTAAATCAATGAATATTGACAAAGATAAAACGCATCAAAATTCGGGAGTGGGGGATCGTGACGTCAGAACTAGCTAAAAATTATACCATGGCGTGACGTATTGAGAATTTTAAAAGCGTCGAATCTTCGTCAATTTTGGTTTACGTAACAAAAGAAAAAACGCGGGTCAAATATTTTTTGATAATCTAAGTGACGGACTAATTAGTTTTTTTTTGTCGTCTCGCCTATACCACATAAAGATTAACTCTCAAAGAGACTACGGAACATGAGGACCTCGTGGCTAAACAATAACAGCCGCTGGGATTAAGGTTAAGCCGCGCTTGTGTAGGTTGATCTGTGGATGGGTGACCACCCATTACACACAGAGTTTCCTCCGTGCCTCGGAAAGCACGTTAAACCGTTGGTCCCGGCTGTCATTTGTAGATCTTTGACAGTCGTTACAGGTAGTCAGTGGCCCGAACGTCTAACAACCAGTCTTACTAAGGGGTATCGTATTACCCAGTACTAACTGGGTCGTGAAGGTCAGATATGGATGGAAGTCAACCCCAACTAGTCGGGAAAAGGCTAGGCAGATGATGAGAGACTACGGAACATCACCAACTACGATCCTTACATACTTTTTTGGTTCATCCACGTTCATTATTTTGGGGGCCTAAAATGGCCGCTTAAGCGAATCATAATATTACATCACACCACCACATAAACATAAAATCACGCCGGTAATCCCTGAAGGGAGGATCCCTTAAGGTGGATGCTCCAGGGTAGCCCGCGAAATTCAAATTTTCTTACGTTTTTTGCAATTTGCAGGTCAGTGTTAGGTTGTATGTTGATTAAAATATTGTTCGCGACTGTAAGACGTATGTAGTTACAGAATTATAATCATCAAAATCATCAATACAACCCTCCAAGCGCATAAAGGTGCAGGAATGACTTTGACCTTGAAAAAGTAAATTCCTGCACCTTTATGAGCTTGGAGGGTTGTATTGATGATTTTATTTACGACTTTAATTTTGATTAAAATTTTAGATTTTAATGTTGAATTTGATTTAAGTTTTGATTTTAATAATGTAATGTAAGGTAATGTTATGTGACTTAAATTTAATTTATATGTAATAATTATGTAATATAATAATTTATATGGGATAATACCTGAAATAAACGATAATAATTAATGAAACGCTGCAAAGGTGCGGTCAATTGATTTAAGTTTTGATTTTAATAATGTAATGTAAGGTAAGTTATGTGATTGAAATTTAATTTATATGTTATAATTATGTAATATAATAATGTATATGAGATAATACCTGAAACCCTGCAAAGCTGCGGTCAATACTTGTCGGTGTCAATTCGGTGAAAGAATACGTACAAGACATGTGATGCATCCTGTACAATCCGTGCCACGAAAGATGAGACCTGTCACACCACTTGTATACGAGTTAATTGTGTAACGAAATACTTCTTTTGTCATAGTTGTACAGGTCGTAAACTATCTTCCTACTTTGTCTTCTTAATGTTCTACCTCGAGGCATAATCAAGATTTCACAAAGTTTCACTCGTTTCAAGTGTTGTGACAGGTCTCATCTTTCGTGGTACGGTGTGTACTGGGCCAGCGTGGTGGATTACAGCCAATTCCCTGCCGTAGACAAGATGTCTGTGTCTCAGCAGAACATTAGAGGCCGATAATGTTTTCATCATCATCATCAAATAAATATGTTTTTTTTTCCCGAAAGACCCGAAAGACGTCCACTGCTAGACATGTGTCACCAAATTGACCGGTCCCGTGCGACTCGCATCCAGCGGTTCCCCGCAACCTTCACCAGGTCATCGGTCCACCTAGTGGGAGGCCTTCCAACGCAACGTCTGTCGGTTCGCGGTCGCCGGAACTTTTCGATAGTGTTATGCAGTGTCAATATTCATTATACAGGGATTTTTTTTAAACGTTGGCAATACTTTAAGGGCGTGTAGTACTCATGCAAATGAACAACTTTTACTATGGGACTGATCATGAGATCGCGAAAATTAAGTTATTATTATAATTATTAAATTAATTCATTTAGTATTAAGTTAATTTAATTTTATATTGTATTCGAATTTTATTATTAATATATTAATAATTATTTATGTTGTCTTATGGTGAATGCTGCGTATACCTATAATAGGCATACATACCAGCACTTTATGTTATTCTCATTGTTTTACATTAATTATTTGTATGTATTGCTGTTGGTGTACCAAATAAATAAAATATTAGCTCCATACATTATTGATCGCATAACTAAAAAAAATGTAAGCAGCACCTGATATATGTTCGACTTTAAATTTATTTCTCGGTCATTTATTGGTGAATTTAAATTTTTTTTTCAACGATTTTCTAGTTTTCATCTATATTTAAATTCCATTCAGTTAAATTTTAGTGTCATTAACATCATGAAACTTCTACATATTATACACCCTATACATAATTATAGACCCATGACGAAGCCGTCAACCAATCATTCTGTATATCAAAATATGTATCTACGCAAAAAAATTAGCTAGGAAGATTTTTTTTGTTGGGGTGAAAAGTCACGCTTTCGGTAGAACTCAATGTAACACACTTAAAACACAGTGCTGATGGATGGAATCAATAAAAATCTTCCATTAAAAACATGTATTTAACATAAAACACAAAAAAAAAGTTGGAACTTTGATCCCCAATATCTCCGTAACTAGAAGATTCCCAGGTATGGTGTAGAACAAAAAAGTGATCGCAATGACGAGGAGAACAAGTGCCTTTCGGCTTCGTTAGAGGTCTTTTTTCATCCTTTATTACGTCATTTCTTTAGCATTGCGTTCGGGTTGAAGAACTACCCAAAAAGCGAACCCCAGTGGGGATCAAGATTCCGCGCCGGGAGATGTCCGTGTTCTTCTCGGTTCCACAAAAACTGATCAAGACTGCTGATATTAAAGCTAAGCCTATGTGAGTAAAATATCCTGTCCTCACTCAATTACTATTTTTAATATTTTTGAAATATGTTTTTTTTTTATATTTTAAAATTTTAAAATTATGTGTAAAAATGAATAAACGAAATAATAATAATATATAAAGCGTCGCACAATGATTGTTGATATAACGGTCGCGCATGACGAGAACCTCGTGAAAGCAGAAAAAGAAAAACAATTCAAATATCTAGATCTGGCTCGCGAGGTTGTCGACATGTGGGTCGTGGGTACAGCAGTCATTGTGCCGATAGTCGTGTCGGCCAATAGCTTAATAGCCAAGAGCCTCGACCAACATCTTAGAAGGCTCTCGCTTGGCAGCTGGATCAAGGGCTTGATTCAGAAAGCAGTACTTCTGGACACGGCACGTATTGTTAGGAAGTTCCTCTCTCAAGAGCCCTGACCACCGGCAGTTCGGACCCTGCTCCCAGCGCTGGTGGGCTACTATTTTTATATTTTTAAATGTTTTTATTTATATTGTTTTTATATTAGGAATATTTAATAATTTAAAAATATGTTATAAAATAAATAAACGAAATAACTACAATTTTTATATTTTTTAATGTTTTTTAAATACGTTTTGTTTTTCAAGAAATATTTAAAAAGTTTAAAAATATGAGTAAAAATGAATAAACGAAATAATAATAATATATAAATATAAAAATGCCCTAAAATACAACCTTGTGGAATCGGAAGGCTATAGGTATGTGCCCGACCCAGTTGACGATAATGGCAGTATTACATTGTACTGGGATCATTCCATTATCACTGACAGGACTATTGTAGCCAATAGGTAAAAGTTAGTATACAACGTGTTAAAAAGACCTGAACGATCCGTGAGGGTCTTATTACGTATGGAGATTAGATTCTATTTATGTAATCCTTCTTGAAGTACAGGTAATAAACCAACTTTTCTTACAGAAAACTGACACCATGTCTTGTCTCCCCGTTGAGCCTGTATGACCTTGCTGCAGCTCTTGTAGACAAAATGCATTTCCCTCAGCCCTTTGAATGGAACGAGGTACAGGTCGCGGAATGGATGGGAGAGGTGGTCGGGCTGCCGCAATATAAGGTAAGGACTTAGGCCGCGAATTCGGAAGAGTGCTATTTGTAGCGTGCAGCGGAGCGTTGCATTGGCAGTTCCATTAAGGTGAAAGCGTCAGGGTAGCCCGCGAAATTCAAATTTTCTTACGTTTTTTGCAATTTGCAGGTCAGTGTCAGGTTGTATGTTGATTAAAATATGATTCGCGGCTGTAACACGTATGTAGTTTTAGAATTATAATCATCAAAATCATCAATACAACCCTCCAAGCGCATAAAGGTGCAGGAATGACTTTGACCTTGAAAAAGTAAATTCCAAAGACCTGGAAATTGTAAAAAACGTAAGAAAATTTGAATTTCGCGGGCTACCCTGGTGCATCCACCTTAAGGTGGAATACCACAACAAAGCGGCTAAATCCTCCATGCTCCAAGAGCTGAAGTCAAAAAGAGAGGAAATGACGAAGAATTTCGGCAATAAAATATAATTTAACCAACGACGACGAAAAATATAATACTAAACAAAGTATTGTTTACAGGAATGTATGATCAATAACCATATAAATGGAAGACGACTACTTCGACTCGAAGACGCTTCAGTTTTACCAGAAATTAACATCCATGATTTTGAACATATCAAAGTAAGTTATGTTATGATGATATGTTAGACGAACTTAATCTTTATTTCTAAACACATAACTAACGTATATTCCTACTGCTGAGGCGGAGCGGCGCGAAGGCGGCGGATATACGCGCGTCAACACTCGTACGAGTCACTCGTGAAACAAAAGGCGCGAGTATACGCGCGTACGGTGTGCTTCCAAAAACGAGCTTATACGCGACAAAAATATGCTCATCTGAAACCCTAAGAGCCGTTGCACACCACGTTTTTTTTATGCGCTGTAGACGCGTATAGGACGCAATCAGAACACACAGCAAACGCGAGACTGAAGTCACGTTGTTACCTTTGCACACGATCCTTGCGTTTGTGTAGCTGTAAACGCGCTAACGCGCAAAGAAAGCCGTACATTTGATACGCTCGCAAAGTTTCCTATGACACATCACGCGACGCATTACGCGGCAAAATTGAATTCTGCGACCGTATTCAACCGAACGTTCGGTGTCTTACGTTCCTCAGATGTGGCGCGGCCCTAAGATATACCGGGACGAACTGGATAGGTTTCGTCGGAACTGGAAGAAGGACGCGGGGCTTCGCGAATAGTGGAGTAAGTTGAGCGATGCCTTTGTTCAGGAGTGGGACTATAATGGGATAAAAACAAGATGTAAGAAATGTTTTCTTTCAGATAATAACAGCAGCTGTCAGAAAGGTATTTGCCACGGACTACGTCTTGTTCGCAAGAAGCGTTGGGCTGCCTGTAAGGAAGCCTCTGACATACTGTACGTGGTTCAAATCTAGGACGGGACCTAGAGGGGGGATACGGCAGAATTGGACCAGGTAGATAAAACATCTACTCGATAAAAAAACATTAAGCAAATTCATTTGTTCACTCACTGTCTGAGAGCGGTTTTCGACTAGTATATTTTTGAGTCGGCAACACAAATTTTGCGATTCAAAAAAAAAACGCTCGTACACGCTCTTATTCCGGCTTGTTCGCGCGAAGTGAGTGTATGCGGGGCTCTCTCGGGTGTCTCTCAAGGCTCGCGCTTATACGCGCGTCAACTATCAAACGAGCTTCGCGTGTGGCAAATGGCACGCATACGCTGCTTTACGCGCTCCTCAAACCGAGCTTATACAACATTAGTTTTAGTATATGCGAAACTCGGAAAACGTGTCGAGTATTTTTGAGTAAAGAATCTATTACAAAATTTCAAAACTGTACTTATCATGAAAAATCACAAAGTTATAAGCTTGTTATGTTATCTGGTTGTCCGTAAAAAATGTGGTCACCACGCGGCTCGCCCCCTCTTAACGCCCGCGCTGTGCGCCCGCGTCTAGTGCCGCTATGACCTGTCAGTTGTGCGCGCATGATAGCGGATAGGTACTTAGTGTCGCTAGGTATCCACTTTTAAATATTTTTGGGACAACATATAATCATGGTGTAAAATTATTGGAGTCGATTCAGTTGCTTATTCTGAACAAACTATATTCAAATTCCGCCATATACTAAAAATAATGTTGTATGCGCCGAAAATACGTTTATCCAAAACCTCTGGCCTCTCTCCTGGCTCTAGAAGAAGGAAGGATTTATAATGAAGGTGAGCACTACGAAAAAAAGGATACCCTACCCTGAAGAGGTAAGATCGGGGGTTCAAATTTTTTATGGAATTTCGTCACTTTTGACTTCATCGGCACACGAACTCATGCATTTTTACCACGGTGGTAGACAAAAACAACAGAACAGTCTAGCTGCTAAGATCCTTTTTTATTTTTTTTTGGATGGGAAATCATCAATTGAATCCTCCCGCTCTGGGCGGAGCGGGAGGGAGTGTCAGACTTTTACTGACTAAAACCCATCCATGTTCCTTCATCGCCCTTTGTGTTCCGGGGCCACGGTATCTCTTTCGGAAAGTCCCGCAGCCCCGGCAGTCATCGGCCCTTGCGGACCCCTTCCTTTTTGCTGACTCTCTTTGAGGCGCGCGTGGAACACTCCTGCGCCGTCGACACGGCCTGTCGTCATAAGACGGACGGACGTCGAGGTAGCCCATAGCTCACCGTCCACAGGCCCGCGCCAAGGTGGTTCCCGACGCCCGGTGCGTCTCCCGCGGCGGCTGGGACGTGAGGTTCTCTCCCTCTCACGTTCCGCCAACCTGCTACGATCCTCACACAGTCCTTTCGCATCGTCCTCTTTCATACATCTGGACTCTGCATATAAACGCACGCCGGTTGCGAGTAGAACGCCCCTGACCTTTTTGAAATTAAGCCAGCAACCTCTGTTAATATTTCAGGAGCGATATACTTCGATGGAGGAAGATTATACTGCCGAGACCTCTTTATCTAGACCACTGGGATTTGGTTTGGTAAGTTCATCTAAATGCCATCATTTTCATCTGCCTTGCCAAGCATTTTCCCAACTATGTCGGGGTCGGCTTCCAGTCTAACTGGATGCAGCTGAATACCGGTATTTTTACACGACTACCCAAAAAAAGGAGTGTTATGTTATCAGGGTTCATGTATGTATATATGTTTGTGAGTTTCTTTATTCCACCATAACTTCTAAACGCCTCAACCGATTTCGATGCACGTGGTATCGTTAGAGTCCTTGTTTTAATCCGGGTAACATAGGCTAACATAGTGAACAACACTTGGCTTAGGGCCGTATTATCAGCTCTCCCCGGCTAACAAGCCGAGAACATAAAATACATGTCATTAAATAATAATAAAACCAGAATTAATAATGATTGATTGATGCCACGGTTACCACGTATTCTGCACATCATTCTGAGTCAGGGACATAGAAATAAATAAATATCGCTGGACGTTACACACACCGCCATGTAGTGCTACACTAAGCAACGAGGCTTGCTTGTGTCGAGAAAATTTTTCATCGGTTATTAAATAAACAATCAGCTGTTCCATACATTTTGAAAGTGTAGGGTTCTAACCTTTTGTAGAAAATCAGCTGTTTTTTTTTGCTAATAATAATGTACGAGAGCAGCGGTGGCCCTGTGGTGGCGGTCCCGACTTACGCACAGTAAATCGTGGGTTCGAATCCAGGCAGGCGCATTGCTTTGTGTAATTTATTTCATCACCGCTGCTCTCAAAACGGTGAAGAAAAACATCGTGAGGAAACTGGCATGTCCTAGAACCAAACAATTCTAAGACATGTGACATCTACCAATCCGCACTGGGCCCGCGTGGTGGATTATAGCCCATTCCCTCTCCCAGCAGTGGGAACATTAATAGGCTGATGATGAAGAATAACGTACTGAATACCTTCCACCCTGTATAGTTGGGATAGGGTTAGACGGCTGATGATGACAGTTGTCATTTATCCTCAGGTACACAAAACCAGACTGGCCAAAACAGATGGTGGCCAGAATATCAAAAGCACATCTGAAAGAGGATATACCGAGGTATATACCAACGTACGAAGATTATTGCAACGAATACATGGTAAGTACTATCGAGGACACTTCCGCCAGCAGGGTTATTACGTATCTTTCTGATATCCAGTGACTATCAAGCTTCGATTGTACACCGAACTTTGATGACAACCGTGAATGTCATAATATTGGTATTACGTATCACACTGGGTCGACAATGATCACAATTTTTTAAGATACCAGCTAAGTACCTACACATTGTGGAATGCAAATAAAGTATTGAGTGGATATCACTTTACGGTGACTAACAGGGGCATACATAATACGAAACTAACCTTTTGACAATTAATTGAAGGACACTGAGCCCAGTTACTATCATTTCGAGCTGTCAACAGAGATACGTAATAGCCCTACTGATAACCACTAAGCAAATTTTTTGCTTGCACTTACAATATAGAAACGCTCTCTAGCCCCGCCCCGTTGACTTTGTATAGAAATAATGAATGAAAAGATACCGATCGGCCGAGCGCACTGACGACGCACGCCAAACGAGAGTTATTGTTATTTTGCGCGCCAATGTTGACGCTTTCCTAATAGGCCTTAACTTTAAGGGGGCGTGGCTCGGCGCCTCCGCATGATTTAAGCGTAAACATTTTTAACTGATCAGGCGGAAAAGACCACGACTGTACATAATGTTGTTTTTATAGCGAAACTTACCTCGAAGGGCAGTTAAGTATCTACAGGGTCTAACTTTTTTATTGGTTGAAAATCACATATGACTCAATGTTACGCACTCAAAACATTGTGCTGATGAATACATTGAATAGTTCAGGGGCCACGGAGGTATTTAAAGTAAAGTAATAACATTAAAAACTTGTATTAAAAAAAAAAATCTTGTTATAAAGTTGGAATTTCGATTTCCAATATCTCCGTAACTAGAAGGTTCCCAGATATCATCCAGAACAACAAAAATTCGAAATGACGAAGAGAACAAGTGCTTCTCATGACATATTCCTATAATTTTCAGGCACTAAGAAAATTCATTTTGAACTTCAATATACCCCCTGAAGAGCAGTACATCTGGATGGAACACCTCCCAGGGTCCCCTTCCAGAGTTGAAGTCAAGAAGAAAACTGAAGAAGAGAAGGAGAGAGCTGAGAAGGAGAGAGCTAAGAAGAAGAAAGCTTACAGGTCAAGACTTATGCCTAAGAAGATATCTTTGACTGGGCTGGCTGGCAAAGACTTGATATTGGCCAGGAGGAAAATGGCGAAGCCAAAGTTTGACAAGTATGGACCGTGTCGGGTACAGCCAATTTAGCGCCATCATTTCGTTTTTCAAGACATTTCACAAATTTGTACATTGCGGCATGGCTCTTACTTTTGGAGTGTGAGTTAGTCGGAACTGCCGCCGCCATTTTGTTCTTTCATTACAATGGCGAAAACCGTTTAAGCTCATTGTAGATGGCGCGACCATAGCTATGGTCAAACTGATCCCGAACTGACCAATTTTTAATGTAAATTTTAATTACGTTTATAATTTTGATTTTGTCATTGTTTAAATTATTTTAATTTGCTTTAATTTTAATTTAGACATAGATTTAAATTTTAAATTATTTTAGATTTTGTTATTTTTAATTTTTGATTTTGACATTGGTTTTAATTTTAAATTATTTTGATTTATTTTGCTTTAATTGTAATTTTGATTTTAATTTGCTTTAATTGTAATTTTCATTATGATTGATTGATTTCGTTTTTAATTTTATTATTTTTCTGTTTTCTTGTATCTCTGTTTGTTTTGTTTTATTGAATTTTCCTTTTACTGTTCATGTTAGTTTTATATTCATATCCATTACATAATGCTAATTTAAACTTGTTGTTTTTAGTTAATTATACATCAATTTTATAGTACAGTGCTTGTGGCACATCTAATATATTTATGAGACATGCGGTGCTAACCTGTGAGAAACAAATGTTGGTTGGCCAATAAATCATGATCTGTTGAATGACCGATTTGGTCGAGACGCCATTGTTTAACTATTGTGTCTACTTCGTGGACAGATCATGGGATAAAGGCAAATAGAAAAAGCCATTTTTTAAAGGTTTTGACATTTTGATGCCGTTTGTTATAGAATCGGAATTGCTTACCTGTATAGCTATGATAACCGTGTCGTTTTGTACTGCACCGAAAATATCTTCGTTGTATATCGTCTGCGCGTCATTGTACCTTTTGATTGCACGCTTGATTTCTGTGATATTCTTAACTGCTATGCGCTCTGTGGAATTCGCTGGAAATAGAAAAGAGAATATTTTGACCAAAATATTTTAATCTTTTGAACGCCATTGTCACATACAGGGTGTAAACAACCTCATCACGAAGCCGTTAACCAAGCATTCTGTACATCATATTAAGTAACTTTACGCAAAATTTATTGCTGGGAAACGACTTTTTTTTTTGGGGTGAAAAATTATGTTTTGTGGTGGAACTAAATGTAACGCACTCAAAACATTGTGATGATGGATGGATTGAATAGTAAGGGGTCGTGGAGGTGTTTATAGTAAAAATCTGACATTCAAAACTTGTATTTTAAAAAAAATTGTCAAAATGTTGGAACTTTGACCCCCAATATCTCCGCAACTAGAAGGTTCCCAGGTATGGTGTAGAACAAAAAAATGGTCTCAATGACGGGGAGAACAAGTGCCTTTCGGCTTCGTTAAGAGGTTTTTTACACCCTTTATTTAGGTAAAAATATGACTGATTGACTGACTGATTTGGTTCTGCTTTAGGTCTGTCTGACTAGCTGATGCCTGCGACATTCGTTCGAATTACACACTCAAAACATTGTGCTGATGGATGGATTGAATAGTAATTCAATCCATCCATCAGCACAATGTTTTGAGTGTGTTTCATTGAGTTCTACCACAAAACAATCATGATTTTTCACCCCAAAAAAAAAGTCGTTTCCCAGAAATATTTTTTGCATAAAGTTACTTAGTATGATGTACAGAATGCTTGGTTGACGGCTTTGTGATGAGGTTGTTTACAACCTATAAAAAAAAAATTCAAACAAACCTGTAAAATTCCTCGGATGTACGGTCAAGTACTTATGTAGTTCAGGAGGCACCAGAGCTAGCACCTGCTCCGAAGTGTCGTTAGCATTCATCAGCTCTTCTGAAATCAATCGAAGTTTAAGAATAGAGTTCAAATTACATTGTGCTGTAGCTAGCAGTTGTACCCTTTTGCATGAGATGACGAAGATCAAAGAAGAATGAATGTTAAGATTGAAATAATAGAGTTGAATTTGGATTGTGATGTGCTGTAGACTAAGTAACTAAGATGACAATTACCTACTGTTGATTAGTAAAAACAATCTTTAGGAGAAACAAATAGGGTTCAAATTATATTGTGACCCACACCAGGCCCGCGTGGTGGATTATTGTAAAATCTCTTTCAAGAAGGATTATTCAGTTCAACCAAAAGTCGTTCAGAATTCCCTCAACAGATGGCGCTACTTGTACACACGGCGACACATCAAAGTATACATTTCCAGTAAAACATGGAAATGTATACTTTGCTCTCGCTTTGTATAGATTTCCTGTACAATTAGAGATCCGCATAAGGTGTTTTTTTATAGCTTGATTGGCTGTCGTGCGTACTCAAACATTTCGAATAACTATTATATGCATACTTATATTATAAATCTGAAAAATTTAAGTAACTACGTCTGTCAGTCAGTACATCTGTAATCTTTTTGCATTTCAACAACTGAACAGATTTAATTTGGCACACGAACAGACCATAAAGAGGCCTCTTTAGCAGAACTGCAGAATCATAATAGAATAATAATATGAATCAAGTTAAAATTCTTAAAATGGCCACAGACGCAGATAATATTACAAATTGTCAGTTAGTGACTATTTTACGAAACAAAACGTAATTGACATTACTATTATATTATGATTCTCTTCGTTTTAGTCCCCCTGGTATAGGGCAAAGGATACTTTTTATCCCAGTAGAGGTCGAACTCCACGAGCCCGCAGTCGCATGCAAAAGTTAGTGTATTACATAATGGAAATATTCTGTTCATAACTGTGGGAAATGTGTCAAGTTCTCTAATATAACGTAAACTGGGCTACTTGCCAGTACTGCTGCTAATTAAATGTATTACTGTACATGACAAACTAATTTCATAATTCTGACGCTGTCCTATGTAATGCAGCTGCAATTTCGTGGGTAGAAATACTTTAAGACAAACTCAATTGTTTATTTTAGAAGAGGTCGATTTTTAGGGTTACGCACACGAAGTAACCAACGGGACTCTATTACTAAGCCTCCGCTGTTCGTTAGTCCATTCGTCTGTCTGTCAGCAGGCTGTATCTCATGATCCGTAATAGGTAGACAGTTGAAATTTTCACAGAATGTGTATATCTGTTGCCGCTATAACACTAATGGGACTCCCCTACTACGATGGTACGAAACCTTTCATCCGGTTTTATTAAGGTATATAAGTAAGGCCTTGCGAATTTGATATTTTGCGAATTGGACATTTTGCGAACTGGAAGTTCTGCAAATTGGACATTTTGCTAATTGAACATTGCAACAATTCGCCTAAACGTTAACCGACATCTACCTAGCTATATGTCACTTTCCTGTCGTCGTTTGTAATGTCATTTTATCCGGATACTATTGGCACAACTTCGATGAAAATTGGAAAGGTGTTCTGTATATTATGTATCTATTGTTGAACCACTAAATAATGTTGTAGTGAAATTACGTAAACTATAAATATGGTTAGCACTCTCTACGGTAACCGAGTAATGCGGTATAGTACGGTTGATTCAAAAGATATTTAACGTCATTTTTTAAATGGGAATAGCGCCATCTATGGGTAGTTTACGCAAACTGCTAGCAGCACAAATGCATTTATATCCTAATACACAAAACCTACGTAGAGTCCACGAAAAAAAAGACCCAGATATAATGAATTACAGAACCGTGTAGTAAAACATGGCACATCGAATTTTAGAGAAAAAAAAGGCTCTGTTTTGTAGAGCGTCGTCTCTGTCACTCATACGTGACTGTCTCTTTCTAAAGCACGATGTAAGGTACTTAGATTTAAACACCACATAGACACAGCTTTCATTTGTTTATCTAGAACCTTTATTTTCACAGATTTTAAACACATGAAATAGCATGTTTAGCGTCACCGATAACCTGAAAACGCAACAGAAGGCCGTGTCTTAATAAGCAATCATCGCACGTAACCGAACACGTCTACGCGCCGACGGATGGCACTTTTCGGTATTTCTGAACAAATTAGTGAAATATGAACGCGGCGGTCGGATATTCGCGCGAGAATTGATTATACTTGGAAAATTAGGGTGAAATAACATTTATGAGCACAGATCAGCATTTTCTTACATCCGTTTCTGTCACTTAGACTTGCAGAGTGAGAGGTCCAAACGCACGTTAAAATGCTTCCGACGAGAATGAATGCGGGTGCTTGTGACCGGACTTCTCGCTCCACCAAAAATGACGCCTTTACGTGACAGAATGAGATGGAGATAAACGATAACGCTGGTCCGTGCATGCAAAACGTGATTTTACCCTTAGAGAATTAAGTTTACATGAGTTATTTACAAGAGTATATAGCCAATATTATGATTATCGACAGTGTTATACAGAAAAAGATTGAAACACATTACTAAGCAACACAAAACTCCGAAATTCAATATATGTTTGTTGGAAATTGCAAATCAAAAGTAAAGTATTAAAATTAGGCTGATAATCAGCACTATTTCAACGTCAATGTTATATTAGACAGTCCCCCAAAGTTCCAGCCTTTCGCATCTGCCTAACCTTTGAGAGATAGAGAAATTGCCAAAAGTTGCTCAAAATGTTGGTTAAATAATTATGATTAGGTATTTGTATAGAGTTTAAATGAAATTACATAAAAACACGCCTGTTTTCCCCTGAAGGCTTAGGCAGAGGTGTATGAAACATAATCTTAAAATAAAAACAGAAGATTTATACAAACATAAATAGCAGCAAGTATATGATTTACCTTATTTTTCACAATATTTAGCGATAAAATACATAAAGAATTGTTTTTGCACACTTTCTTACTTTTGATAGCTACACATATACGATTTAGAAAAAAATACGAAAAGACAAACAGATAAAAATATAAAATAATAAAAAAAACCTTGATATGGTATTAATGAATCCGGTTTTGTGTTAATATTGGAATCGTTATCTGAAAATTTGAAAAATTATTTTCAATTTATTGCGCTAACATTGAAGATAAAAGTTTGTTATCAAAAAGAAACATTAGGGTTAATTACAATGAGGGTTTATTTTATATGTGGGTACTATTAAGAATTGGTGTTATCCTGTGAAGATATTTTATTTTTTCTAAACAAACACTGTCGGATGTCAAAAATAAATCCACGAGACTTGTACTAAAATAAGAATAAAAGATGAATCGAGTTTAAAAAAAAAGTAAATAGAATAATATTACTCTGTATATTTAATAGGAGTAGGCGAGAGATCTACGACATGAGTTTGAATTAAGGGAAATGTCAAGAACTAAGATTATATTTTAAGTTACCTCCAAAATAAGTTCGATTGAAGCTTACAATAACACTCAAATAAGTTAACAAAATCGAAACGAGAAAATTAATTTAAGAAACACAAAAGTAAGACTTCAAATGTAACTAAAGTAAAATACCTACTAATAAAGATGAATCCCCACAAAATAATCGAAAGTGAGATGAATCCAATAATACAAAGTGAAACAAAACATTTAAAAACCTTTCATATTATCGTTTGATACACTTTTAATCAATAGTCCTTGCAATATTATATCTTCATCTGAAATTATACACAAAAAAAGCTGTAAAAAGGTAAAAACAATTACTTCATTACTACTTGGATTCTAAATGAGAATATCCGTTAGTTACATTTTTGACCGACATAGTGACATATACGTGACAGACAAGCAAGCGCGTGCCCTGTACGTCAATGTGAGAAAATGGTAGGTGAAATTGTGGCTTGTCGTGGAGGGCACGCGCGTGCGTTTATGGATGCACTGGCGGTCAGAACTTCGTTAAACAACTACTTTGTTGCTTAGGCTATTTTGAAAGTACAGTGCAATCATATTTGGGAATTCTTTATTTTTTGGGGACAGTGTTGAGTTGTTTACACACTCTTTTCTCACTTTTCGGTTATACATATAAGCGAAGACTTGGTACTTCGTTGACATAAATACATTTTTATTCGTTTTGCTTTGCCAGTTTTCCAGAAAACTTACAATAAATAAATGAAATATTAGTGTTGTGTTAGCGAAAACGGGCATAACATTTCGTCGCAACCATTCAATGCCCGTCAAAGTTCCTTTGCTATCCTGTTTCAAAAGTTTGCAATATTTATTAAAAAAAAAAAACAAAGAAGTCATACCTCCATCCCTATACATGCCCCCACCAGACGCCGAGAGCATAATCTGCAGCCATAGACAAAAGAGGCCGAGTACAACAACAACAACTCTGGCGACCGACGCATATTTTAAGCGTGGCATCTCGTTTAGCACTCAACAGATGGCGCTAGTTGCATGATCTTACGTAGTTCGCCCATCGGCCGCTAGATGGCGTTGTTTCATGTTTCGTTCAGCTCATCCTTATTTGATGGTAATTCTGGGAATGAAGAAAAAAAAAAGTTAAAAAAAAGATAGAGGTACAAGTTACACACCATACCATATTATATGACCATATACAGGCATACAATTTTCTGCCAGAATTTCAGTAATTTATTAAAGATTTTATGACCTATACAGGATTCACTACTTAGTGACGCAATCAAAAGTGACTTTGTCAATATAAACAAATAGGTAGGTAATTGATGTTAGCCCCTACTGGATACCCTGGCATTTTTTTTAATTTTAAGAGCGGGACCAATCTACTAAAGAAAATTACATTAAAATAATAAGTAGTATCCTGATCCCGCGGGATCAGTGGCTGGAATGACAATGACAACACCAAGTTAGGTCGCATATTTATTTTTGTGGTAAACCGACAAATGTCTTCTTTTTAGCGTAGAAGAATGTCTTATGAGTTGGCGATTTTATTGTACATAATGTACTAGGAAACGACAATAAAATAATATACAGGGTGAAAATAATTGAACAGACTCATCACGAAGCCGTGACACCAAGCATTCTGTACATCATACTAAGTAACTTTACGCAAAAAATATTGCTGGGAAACGACTTTTTTTGGGGTGAAAGTGAAGTTTTGTGGTAGAACTCAATGTAACGCACTCAAAACATTTAAAAATAAATAATTAATTAATTAATGAAAAAAAATATATAAATAGATAATATTAAATTAATTAATATAATATTTTAATATTAAAACATGTCAAATACATAAAACCAGTTTACAAAAAACTTTACGTCATCAGAAGTCCACAGTCCCTAGACGTTCCCGGCGCAAAGGAGCCCATGACACTTGCAGCGTTTCCGCGCTGAATTGCCAGGGCTAGCCTTGCACCAGGAAAGAACACGTTTTTTTAAAAACATAACTGGCGAAATGTGGGTGTACTATTACGTACACCTCTGTCTAACCCTTCGGGAATTACAGGCGTGATGTTATTTATTACATACTAACCAACCGCTACTGCTTCTTACGGTTTAAAAAAAAACATTTATTTTTATTTTTTGTTCGTCTACTCCGTCTAATCCCAGAAACGGCTTGTCCGATTTTTAACCGATTTTGACGGCACTTTCACTGGCAGATAGCGAATGTCATAAGGAGTAACTTAGGCTTTATTTTAAATCCGATTCAAATAGGGAAGTAATATTTTTACTATAATTTGACGAAAGTCGTGCAACAGCCAGTTAATAATAAAAAAATAGGGTTACCATGAGCTGTGTACTACTTTGAAAGGGCAACATTAAGTTTTTACAAGGAGGTCATTTTAAAATGGGGGGTGTGAACACGCACTGTGTTTTATGCAAATAAATGATTTTTGTTTGTGTTTAATGAAATGTAATACATTAAGGGGACTACAGGAGCTAAACGCGAGTTTAATAATGCAAAAAAGCATATGATTCACTGCAATAAACAAAACCAGAAAAACATATGATAATCTTCAGGATATATGCTAGTATGATAGTGTTTTGAAAACATAATACAACTAATTTTACTCGAAAGTATAATAAATTTGTATTAAGGCCCGAATTCCTGCCACGCTGACGTCGGTCGCGTACGTCAGCGAGAAAAACAGTAACAACATACGCGCCGCTGACGTCAGCGTCGCAGTATGGCGCTATATAGAACACAATGTATACTCGTACGCGCGACCGATATTAGCGTAGCAGGAATTCAGACCTAAAGTGTTAACAGAAAGAGCAAAGACACAATATTTTTTGAATAACTTGGCGTTTTGAATCTACACAAAAATTACTAAGAGTTTTCTTGTAAGTCTTACAACCATTCTTACCACGGGGTATCGTATTACCCAGTACTAACTGGGATGTTGTGGTTAGCAGGGCTATTACGTTTCTTTATGATATCCAGTGACTATCAAGCTTCGGTTGTACACCGAACTTTGATGACCACCGTGAATGTCATAATATTGGTATTACGTATCACACTGAGTGGATATCACTTTACGGTGACTAACAGGTTCATACATAATACGAAACTAACCTTTTGACAGTTAATTGATGGACACTGAGCCCAGTTACTATCATTTCGAGCTGTCAACAGAGATACGTCATAGCCCTGCAGATAGGCAGTCGCTCCATGTAAAATACTGGTGCTCACCATCCGGTTACACTGGAGTCCGACCCCGACATAGCTGGGAAAAGGCTAGGTAGCTATGATACAGTGCCGTTGATCAGGCTTTTGATCGAGGGTAAGTGGTGGAATTGGCAGAAAGCCAACACTGAGCGGTGACCTCAGTCTACTACTGCAGTGTTTATTGAAGGTCACAGTCTCGTCTCGTTTAGGTACTACAGTCGTGGTACCGCCTGATCAGTACATTTTTTTTTTGCTTAAATCATGCGGAGGCGGCGAGCCACGCCCCCTTAATTTTTTTTTTATTTTTATTAATGTGTTTTCTACCGCGGACGTGGTGGTCCGCGCTCTTATCTCCCCTTAAAGTTTAGGCCTATTAGGAAAGCGTCAACTTTGGCGCGCAAAATAACAATAACTCTCGTTTGACGTGCGTCGTCAGTGCGCTCGGCCGATCGGTATCTTTCATTCATTATTTCTATACAAAGTCAACGGGGCGGGCTAGAGAGCGTTTCTATACAATACAATACAATACAATGTCTTTATTTTTTCTCTTCACAAAGGTTCACATAGTTATCTTAAATATAATTGTATCAATGAAGTGTTAACAAAATGCATAATATATGTTCCTTTGTGAGAGACTGGCGTCCATACTAGGATACCCTGTGTGACGGATCCCCAGGCTCTCACCTCGAATTAATTTTGTAATTTACATATAATAGCTAATTTGAATACATTGACATAATAATGATTATTGCAGAAGGAAAAAAGGCAGACAAACTTAATTAACGCAAACAAATTAAAATTATGTAAGGTGTAGTGTAAAGGATGAATGGGAGTGAAGTAAAGTGTCCAGTGAAGTGTGCAGGTGAAGTGAGTAAGTGATGTGTGCAAGTGAAGTGTGTGAGGAGAGGTAGGAAGATAGTGTGGGCGTAAATGTGTCGGGTGATACAGTCATGATCTAGAAGATGATATTTAAAAATATTACGAGGGTACAAGAAGTAACTGCTCAGTGGTATCATAGTCTAATTTTTGCAACCAAGTTGAGACTTTTATCTAGCAATGCTTATTTGGTAGTGAATAAATTGACAAACTTTTATTAATTTTATTATACAAATAGTTTGCAAGAAAACCAAAATGCCGACGGGAGAAAGCAGTGTGGAACTGAGTAGTAGGACAAACTGCGTGTTTACGTCGCTTTCCATCAAAAAGACTAGGATCATAGGGAAGAGAAGAATGCCTGCGCAATATGGTATTTAAGATGAACAGTTGCCGTACAGTTAATACTCCAGTTTGCTCATAAAGTTCTTTGGTGGGAAATAAGAAAGGCAAGAAATTACTGACCTTTAAAACGGCCCTTTGCGAACGTTCAATCCGGAGCATTGATGTTTTAGTTGCACCACCCCATACCGTTATGCAGTAAGAGATCAGCGATTGGCACAACGCAAAATAAACTGTTCTCATTACGCAAGTGTCCGCAACATGACGAAGATTTTTAAAAACAAAAATTAATTTCCGGATTCTTGAGGAAAGAGAATTTATGTGTTGGTGAAAGCTGAGAGTGCTATCTAGAATGACTCCCAGATACTTGATAAATTCTGTACGCTGGAGGTAGGGACACAAGCAGTGAGCACTATGGGAAGAAATGCACGAGGATGTATGAGCGGCAATATTGAAATTATCAAGTGAGCTAGTTGGTTTTTTGATGAAAAAAGAAATATACTTTGTCTTATCCACATATATGGGTTTCTATGTTGTAAGTGCAAGCAAAAATTAGCTTAGTGGTGATCGTGTCCTCGATAGTACTTACAAGATTTAAACGAACCCTTTACAAAGCCGTCAACCAAGCATTCTGTACATCAAACTAAGTAACTCTACGCAAAAATTATTGTTGGGAAACGACTTTTTTTTTTGGGGTGAATAATCACGCTTTATGGTAGGACTCAACTCAATGTAATGCACTCAAAACATTATTCTTATGGACGCAATTAATAGTAAACGGGATCATCATCATCATCAGCCTATTAATGTTCCCACTGCTGGGACACAGGCCTCCTCTCTAAGAGAGGGAATGGGCTATAATCTACCACGCGGGCCCAGTGCGGATTGGTAGATGTCACATGTCTTCGAATTTTTTGGTTCTAGGACATGCCGGTTTCCTCACGATGTTTTCCTTCACCGTTTTGAGAGCAGTGGTGATGAAATAAATTACAGAAAGTAATGCGCCTGCCTGGGTTCGAACCCACTACTTAGTGTTCGTAAGTCAGGGCCGCCACCACGGGCCACCGCTGCTCTCCCACCACTGGGCCACCGCTGCTCTCTAAACGGGATATGGAAGTACTATTTAAAGTAAATTTATGACCCTAAAAACGAGTATTTGAAAAAAACTAGTGAAAAAGTTGGAACTTTGACCTCCAATATCCCCGTAACTAGATAGGTAGGTATGGTCCAGAACAAAAAAAAACGTTATGACGGGGAGAACAAGTGCCTTTTGACTTCGTTAAGGGTCTATTATTTACACCCTTTAGACTACCTATTGGTACCTACACTGTCTAGCGAACCATCCATCACAGTGCCCGCGTGGTGGTTTATTAGTCCTTGATTCAGTGACATCAAAAAACGTGCGCGAGATTTTTTCCGCTTTTTTTTTTTTTTTTTTTTTTAGGATGGGAAATCATCAAATGACTTCTCCCGCTCTGGGCTGAGCAGGAGGGAGTGTCAGACTTTTACTGACTAAAACCCATCCATGTTCCTTCATCGCCCTTTGTGTTCCGGGGCCACGGTATCTCTTTCGAATAGTCCCGCAGCCCCGGCAGGCTTCGGTCCTTGCGGACCCCTTCACTATTGCTGACTCTCTTTGAGGCGCGCGTGGAACACGAACGCGCCGTCGACACGGCCTGTCGTCATGAGACGAACGGACGGCGAGCTAGCCCATAGCTCCTCGTCCACAGGCCCGCGCCTACGGTGGCCGGAAGCCACCACGTGGCCCCCGACGCCCGGGGCGTCTCCCGCGGCGGCCGGGACGTGAGGATCTCTCCCTGTCCTGTTCCGCCACCTCCTTCGCTAGCATGACTGCTTCGCAGAAGGAGGTGACGGCGTCCCATTCCGTCTCGCTCCGGACCATGGCACGAACCAGGGCCGGGAGCGAGAGGTCGCCGCCGCCGATCGCCACCTCGAAGACACGGCGGTGCTCCACCCAAGCGGGGCACACCTCCACAGTGTGCTCCACCGTGTCCTCCGGCCTATCCTCACAATGATAGCACCCGGGCGTTTCCTCCCGCCCGATTCAGTGCAGGAACTTACCGAAACAGCCGTGTCCGGTAAGAACCTGCGTCAGGCGGAAGGTGAGGACGCCGTGGCGTCTCTCCAGCCACTCCTCAAAGAGGGGACTTACCGCCACTATTGTGGCGTGCCCTAGATTTTTTCCGCTTGGTTGATGGTAACTCTTGTAGAGTGTTTTGGCAACATTGCATTTGAAGCGCCATCTGTGGACGACAGCAAAGAAACTGACACCAATGAAGGCAGTTTCATATTGCTGTGGTTCCTGCAGTGCGGGCACCACAGGCTTTATAACGGCGAAGCACAAGCGGAGCGGCCTCTTGGGCTTATGGAAAGTTCACTATTCTCATAAGTACTCGCTATCATTAATTGTTATTTTCTTGTACCTAACTTTTATAAAAATAAATCATTAAACAGTTGATTGTCTTATTTAAAAGTCAAATAAGATTATAATTTCACAAGTTGAAGCCTGTTCCCGATCAGTGGGAATATCACAGACTGATAATGGTTTAGGTACTCCGCGTATTTAAATAACACAAGTAAATTCACATGGGATTTCAACAAACGGGTGCGAAATGAGAGCTGTGGTGGCCAATGGCGGCTCGGACTTACGAGCAAGTAAGTCATTCAAACCCAGGCATTACTTTGTGTTATTTATTTCATCACAACTGCTCTCAAAACGATAATTATGGTGAGGAAACCCCTCCCCCTTGATGATACGTGGTGAGGTTTAAGAGTAACCCCCCCCCTCGCAAAATCACGTGTATTTTTTAGTAAGTACCTATAAAGAATTCTTTTTTTTTTTTTAGAATAGGCATGACGAGAGTATCAAAAAATTGCAAATCTATTTAGTCCGTCAGTTAGAGTATTGGAAATTAATGGACACGTATTTTTTGTTTTTGTTGTAAATCAATGATTATTGACAAAGATAAAACGCATCAAAACTCGGGAGTGGGGGCTCGTGACGTCACAACTAGCTAAAACTTATACCTAGGCGTGACGTATTGAGAATTTTAAAAGCGTCATATCTTCGTCAATTTTGCTTTACATAACAAAAGAAAAAATACGGGTCAAATATTTTTTGATAATCTAACTGACGGACTATTAGATTTTTCTTGTCGTCTCGCCTATAGCGCGCAGGGGCTTCGTTCGCTGCCTGGCAACGGTGAGTCACACTACACGCCGCTTTTCGGATAAGAAATCACGCGTTTGACGAAACAATAAATACACGTGATATCTTACTACATCCCCCTCCGCCCTTGTGATTTTGCGATATTTCGTGATTATTGCTAAACCCCCTTCCCCTCTTTCGAGCCTCACGTGATTACTGGAAGGCCCCTTTACTGTTTAAGTACATGGTGTATTCAAAAGAAGTTTATTGTCCTTCGTATCTTATCGCGCATTAATTATCCTTTCTTGATTTATTTGCTTTTAAGCCTACTTAATCGTAAAATCGTAATTACATGATTTGTTTTAAAGCCGTAAAAGTCCAGGTACCATTGCTTCACATACCCCGTACCATTCAAAGGTCAAAAAACCATGAAATTCGTGTGACGTAAATTGTGGATGCGAAAACATAACTGGCGAAACGTGGGTGTACTGTTAGGTGCACTTCTACCTAACCCTTCGGAGATTACAGGCGTGATGTTATGTTATACAGGTACCTAGGTATTCCCTGATGAGCTGTCGAAAGATATCAGTGGCGAAGAGCCAAATATTCAAGAATCGTGATCCTTTTGGCTCAAGAGATAAGTGTTTAAATTCCGTGGCAATACCAGTTCGACTACTGTGCCGATAAATACACCGATACAATAATACCTATATATACTAGCAGTGATAACTTAGTGGTGTGACCGTCCGACTGCCAAGTCATAGATCTCGAGTTCGAACCCAAGACACGCACCTCTGATTTATCGGATTAATGTGCGTATTGTATAATTATCACTTGCTTCGGTGAAGGAAAACATCGCGAGGAAACCAGCATGCCTGAGAGATATTTCTCGACGGCATGTAAAGCCAAATCAAAGGCCCATGGGCGGCATAAAAACTCTGACACCAGGTTAGGCACTAACCACACGATAAAGAAGAAGAATAAAGAAGACCGATAAATACTTGTGAGATTATTGCTCTGAAAATTTGTGGGAATGGGAACCTTTTTGGTGTGAAAAATCTCGGTTTGCGGAAGTGCTGTCCTTGTATACTTCTTACTTTATTTTATTTGAAGTATTTCATGGTGTTACTATGCTTGTTTCGTAAATATGTTTCATTTATGTATATTGACACCTTGCTTTTATAATTAGGTAAATTGTATCATTTAATTGTACTTCTGTGTGTTGTGTGCATTAAATAAATGGTTTATCTATCTATCTCAATGTAACGCAGTCAAAACATTGTGTTGGTTGATGCAATTTATAATGCATGCATTTAATTATAAATTGCATGCACACATTTAAGGTAAAAGCGCCAAGGAAAAAGGAAAAACTTAAGAATTTCGTGGGCTACCCTGGCGCCCCTCAAAAAGGTATATATTTTTTAAACGTGTGAAATTTTTTGGAATTTTGACTTTCAATATCTTCGGAACTTAAAGGTTCTCAAGGAGACGGCGAGAACAAGTGCCTCTCGGCTTCGTGAAGGGTGTTTAACATCCTTTATGTACATAGGAGCAAAGAGGCCCTACTCTCTAACGTTTCGTCCGTATATTGGGATCTATCCGTCTCACTCGCGCACGCCTGCAGATGAGTGCGAGTGAGAGAGACGAATAGATCCGAATATACGGACGAAACGTTAGAGAGTAGGGCCCCTGTTCTAACTTATAACCTAGCACATCGGATTTGACTGTTTAAGGTGGATGCTCCAGGGTAGCCCGCGAAATTCAAAAGTTTCTTACGTTTTTTGCAATTTGCAGGTCAGTGTCAGGTTGTATGTTGATTAAACTATGAATCGCGGCTGTAAGACGTATGTAGTTACAGAATTATAACCATCAAAATCATCAATACAACCCTTCAAGCTCATAAAGGTGTATGAATTTACTTTTTCAAGGTCAAAGTCATTCCTACACCTTTATGCGCTTGGAGGGTTGTATTGATTATTTTGAAATAATTTTCAAATTGCAAAAAACGTAAGAAAATTTGAATTTCGCGGGCCACCCTGGCGCATTCACCTTAAGTCCTCAGCCAATACACGACCACGAACTTTGGCCGCAGAAGCGACCTTTGTTCGAAACACGGAGTGGTCTCTGTATGCAATGGATGCTCATCCATCCACAGACCGACCTCGACAACCGTTGCTTAACTTTGTAAATTGACTCGTGCGGTTATTATTTAGCCACGAGTTCACATGCTTGACATAATACCAAACATAATTCTAACGCGCTGATTCATATCAGAAATTCTTTACGTAAACACATTAGAATCACATTGTATCTGGCATTCTTAAATACAATTACCGTAACTTTGTTAAGTAATAGTACCAACTTACATAACTATTTATTTACATTTGTATGATGCATTAAGCCTACGATCCACTGCTTCGTAAGATATGTACGGAGATTTGCCACGTCTTTAGGGTTCCGTGCCTCAGTCGGGCAAAACGGAATATTTATAGGAGTACTTTGATTCCCGTCTGTCTGTCGGTCCGTCAGTCAAGACCTTTTTTCTCAGGAACGCGTTGACGTATCAATCTGAAATGAATATCAAATACTCAGGTCTGCTACCCTTTGGCGCAGTGAAAAAATCAAATTTGCAAGTCAACACACAGGGTGTAAACCACCTCAACACGAAGCCGTCAGTCAACCAAGCATTCTGTACATCAAACTAAGTAACTTTACGCAAAAATTATTGCTGGGAAACTACTTTTTTTTTTGGGGTGAAAAATCATGTTTTGTTGTAGAACTCAATGTTACACACTCAAAACATTGTGCTGATTGATGGATTGAATAGTACGGGGGTCATGGAGGTGTTTAAAGTAAAAATCTTACATTACAAACTTGTATTAAAAAAAAAGTTGCCAAAAAGTTGAACTTTGACCCCCAATATCTCCGCAACTAGAAGGTTCCCAGGTATGGTGTAGAACAAAAAAATGATCGCAATGACGGGGAGAACAAGTGCCTTTCGGCTTCGTTAAGAGGTGTTTTACACCCTTTATTTTGCGATTTCACAGGGGAATCATTCTGAACATTACCGAAGCCCAAACTTGGGAGATTTATACGCGTAGCTTAGCTGTGGGCTGCTATGTAGCGGCGCCTTAACAACTAACACAAAGCATTATCTACACATTTGTATTATATTGTTAATTATCATTTTAATTAGCTGATTTTATCACGCTTTTGTACCGAACTGGTTTTACGCGTTTGACAACTTTTTTTACGCAGCGCAGTATCTACTCGCAACCGGCTATAAATGTTGGTGGATTGAGAGGGAGAGGAAGACAAAGGAAACGATGGAGGGATTGTGTGAGGGATTGTGTTAAGAATTATGTGAAAAATGTTTTTTCAATAAGGAGTGCACGTGATTTCAATAAATTTTCTAGGGACCATGATATCGACTTGTTCTGCACTAATGTGGCGTCCTTGCGGCGGCAAATGGCACACAACTTTTTCGATGATTAAGTAGCTTCTCTCGCATGTAATGAATTGTCATCTGTACTTTTTTTTTTATTTCCCCGTTATATGTATTTTCTTTTTATCTACGTGTGGAGGCTTGTAATTAGCGATTTGTAAATACTACACTGTTTATCATTTTTTGCTTGTTAGTCTGTAAGCCTTCTGTAAAATAAAATAAAATAAAATAAATAAATAAATAAAAAAACCGGCCAAGTGCGAGTTGAACTCGCGCATCGAGGGTTCCGTATAAACTTGGGTATTTAGTTATTAAACTACATATTTATGGTTTTCCGAATGTAGGTGTAGGTTTTTGAATACAATAAAATAACAGAGGACCCACTAGTAGGTCTTGGGAGACACATCAGTATTCGGAGACCCACCGGTGGGTCTGCTTGGTGGGTCCTTAAAGACGAACCGAAGAAAAGTCATAAAGAAGCTGCAGCCCAAACTGAACTTTACTTCTGGCCTTTAAAGTTACATTTCCAAAAACACATGCATATTTGTTTACAGTTTTGGACGCAAGACTGCATAACTGTCTGTCATTGCGTTGCGTACACGTATTTGTTGCGTCACCAAATTGTATAAGAGCGCAATGGACCATGATGCGGTGTTAACGAGACGCCCAACTTTCACATTACTCCATTAAAATAGTCATTTGTTTATGTAGTATTGTTGTGGTATTTAGTGCTGAAGAGGAAGACTAGAGAAACGATGGATGGATTGTGTAAGGAATGATAAAGAATAAAGCATACGCGACACGACAGACAACCCGCGCGCCAAGATGATCCCACTGCATCCGCCAACGAGGTCAATTGTTATTTCGTCAATATAGGTAAAAAACTGGCTTCGCAAATCACACCTAACTCCAACATTCCTTTGTCCGAAAACTTCAACTCACAAACTAATTCTCAGTCATCTTAGAAGTCATCCACGAAGAAGACGAAGAAGAATCTTTTAGGTATTTTGTAATTAAACTACATTTTTACGGTTTTCAGATTTTTCCATTTACATGTGCTTTGATTTTTTCACAGCTTTTACCCATGATCTGTCCACGAAGTAGACACAATAGTTAAACAATGGCGTCTCGAACAAATTGGTCATTTGACAGATCATGATTTAAGGGGCCGTAGACTTGAATATATGGTTGTAATTTCAACTCGATACCTCCACAAGTTCCCGAGATAAACGGTCTGGATAGACAGACGGGCGGACGGACAACAAAGGGATCCTATAAGGGTTCCGTTTTTTCGTTTTGAGGTACGGAACCCTAAAAAGGAGTATATTATAGCGTGACGGTTTACAGAGGAGAATGGAAGAAAAAAACGTGTTGAGCCGACCCAAGTAACGTAGGACAAGGGCAGAAAGTGACTAAGATGAAGTAGTTGCTTGTTTATAACGGGTAAAGACTTGCATTAAAAAAAAAAACAAAATTTTAAATAAAAAACAAAAAAAAAACCAATAAATATCATAAGTTTCACAAAGCTGCCACTAGATGGCGCTGTACCACCGTTTACGTTCTTTATTGTGATAACGGGATACTACGGAACCCTACACTGCGCATGGCAAGACATGCACTTGGCCGGTTTTTTAAATTTATTATCGTTTGGTTAGAAGCCTAACCTGGTATCAGAGTCAAGTGACAATTTATACAATACGCACATGAATCCGAAAAATCAGAGGTTCCGTTTTGGGTTCGAACTCGAGACGTAAAAAGATAAAGATATACAGGATGTAAACAACCTCATCACGAAGCCGTCAACCAAGAAGCATTCTGTTCATCAAACTTAGTAACTTTACGCAAAATTATTGCTGGGAAATAACTTTTTTTTTTTGGGATGAAAAATCATGTTTTGTGGTAAACTCCATCTAACGCACTCAAAACATTGTGCTGATGGATGGATTGAATAGTACGGGGGTCGTGGAGGTGTTTAAAGTAAAAAATCTTACATTAAAATCATGTATTTAAAAAAAAGTTGGAACTTTGACCTCCAATATCTCCGTAACTAGAAGGTTCCCAGGTATGGTGTAGAACAAAAAAATGATCGCAAGGACGGGGAGAACGCCTTTCGTCTTCGTTAAGAGGTATTTTACACCCTTCATTTATTGCGTAACTGTGGACATTAAGTTCTTATTAATAAACATTACATTTTTGGTTTCAACAGTCTACCCAAGTCAGATATACTGTTCTGTCGGTATGACTTGGTAGTCCGCTTTTTGTGGATACGTGGGATTAGCCGGACGGGCCGATATTCTAGCTAGATAAAGCAACGTTTGCTGGGTTCGGTGCGTGGATGATGGATGGCTGACCATCCATTACATCTTCTTCTTCTTCAATCTTCGACCACCCAATGCTGATTGTAGGTCTCTTCCAAACGTCTCCACTTTTGGCAGTTTTGTGTCATGGCTATCCAGTTTTCCGTTCACTTTATTGAGATCCTCTGTCAATCTAGTCGGATTCTTCTCATCCACCCACATTCTCCAGTCATCCCGCGATCATAGCGCTTGCAACAGTGTCGAAATATCGGGAGCTCAAAATCACTACATAGTATAAAACAAAGTCGCTTTCTCTGTCCCTATATCCCTATGTATGCTTATATCTTTAAAACTCAACGGATTTTGATGCGGGTTTTTTAATAGATAGAGTGATTCAAGAGGAAGGTTTTAGTATATAATTTGCGGGCAGACGAAGCCGCGGGCATCAGCTAGTAATTAATAATCACGGAAGATATGCCGTAAGATGAGATGAGTTATGCCCGACTCGTCACTGTTCCGATTGGTCACCAAAAACTTTTTCCATACTATATGAAGTAATGACTCGTCACCATAAGAAAACAAATGAATTTTTGAATACCCCGTGACAGTAAATTTAGTGATTCATATTATTATCCTATCACAATTCTGCCAAAGCGGCCATTCTAGACTCCCTGTTCATCATCCGTTATCTAAGCATCTTGCTAATAAATATTAATGAACGCAATTTACAACATTGTCTCGCAGTAATGTGCAATAAAAAACGAAGGTCTCAATGTCGTAGTTGTTAGAACAATTTGCGATACTTAACCCGTTGAATACCGAAGGTTCACAGAAGACTGTGTATCTTCTTTATCGTGTGGTTAGCGCCTAACCTGGTGTCAGAGTATTTATGCCGCCCATGGGCCTCTGACTTGGCTTTACATGCCGTCGAGAAATATCTCTCTGGCATGCTGGTTTGATTGCAGCTCCTTTGGTTATGATTCGAGCTACACGGTCACTGACAAATGCTTGCACTGACTGGACAGGTCCACTCAAATCTGTGTGGTTCTTTCTTCAAAAGACCATATCAGACACTTATCTGCATGGTCCTCATATGGCTTGACTTTAAGTTACCTCTGAGTTTGTTTCGACTGTTTCTTCTCAAAGTAGCCAAGTACGAAACATCGGCCCCATTTAGTTTTAAAACATAACATGATGTACGTGAGTGACATGTAAAAGTGTTTTGTAAAAACAATTTAAGTACAGAAATAAATATGATTTATGATTTGATTTATGGGAGCCACCATACAAATGGTAGACCATTTGTATGGTGGCCTTTTGGCCCTTTTTTTTTTTGGATGGGTAATCATCAAATGACTCCTCCCGCTCTGGGCGGAGCAGGAGGGAGTGTCAGACTTTTACTGACTAAAACCCATCCATGTTCCTTCATCGCCCTTTGTGTTCCGGGGCCACGGTATCTCTTTCGAATAGTCCCGCAGCCCCGGCAGGACGTTTTTGGCCTTAAGTTCTCTTTAATAATCACTATGCCAATCGTTCGTTTTTGGCAACTAGCATTTTTTTATTACTCGACTACGGCGAAGCGAAAAGGAAGATTTATGATTTTGGCAGTCTATGTATGTATGTATGTATTTTGCTCCGTAGCGCCTAAACTATTCATCCGATTTTGATGAATAAGGTGTCAATCGATTCGTTAGCCCGGGTAACATAAGCTACATTTTAAGACATTTTAACGGACTTCAAACAATAGTAGGAGTCGATTTTAACTTGTAAACCCCGAATTTAATTAGAGCTTGATTTTTTAGTAAGTAGTCGGTAGTTTTTTAGATGTGGCACAAGACACAAATTCTTGTTTTCAATCTAAATTCTACTAAATTTGATCGGAAGGCCTACATATTATTACGTAGTTGGCACTCAAACCATCTGCCAATTACGTCCTCAGACCAAATAAAAAACCAAGACACAGCGCTGCGAACAATAAAGTGAAGCCAGCACAAAACTAAGCCCCGCTCTGTGCGTACACGCTCACACGCACACATTAACATCAAACTACAATTAAACTAAGCTCAAAAAATGCACACATGTCTACGAAACCGGCTTTACTTTATTATTCGCAGCGCTGTGTCTTGGTTTTTTATTTTATGTGTGAGACTGCGTCATTTAACTTTGTCGCACGTAATAATTATTACCTAGTCGGCATTCAACGGGTTAAAGAATAACAATGTATGTGCCCATTGTGCTTGAGTAGTAAATTATGTCATTTTGACGTAAGAAATTACGTTGTTTACTAGTAACTATCAGGCGAAAACATTGAAATAAACAAATAATAGCCGCTAGGGTTGATCTCGAGGTTAAGCCGCGCGTGCCTACGTTAGTCTGTGGATGGGTGACCACCGATTACATACCGGGTTTCCTCAGTGCCTCGGAAAGCACGTTAAGCCGTTGCTCCCGGCTGTCATTTGCAGATCTTTGACAGTCGTTACAGGTAGTCAGTGGCCCAAAAAGTCTGACAACCAGTCTCACCAATGGGTTTCGTATTACCCAGTACTAACTGGGTTGTGGAGGTCAGATAGGCCGTCGCTCCATTTAAAATACAGGTATTTACCTTTACCCTTTTTTTTTCGGATGGGAAATCATCAAATGACTCCTCCCGGAGCAGGAGGAAGTGTCAGACTTTTACTGACTAAAACCCATCCATGTTCCTTCATCGCCCTTTGTGTTCCGGGGCCACGGTATCTCTTTCGAATAGTCCCGCAGCCCCGGCAGCCTTCGGCCCTTGCGGACCCCTTCATTTTTGCTGACTCTCTTTGAGGCGCGCGTGGAACACGAACGCGCCGTCGACACGGCTTGTCGTCATGAGACGGACGGACGGCGAGTTAGCCCTTGCCCACAGGCCCGCGCCTACGGTGGCCGGAAGCCACCACGCGGCCCCCGACGCCCGGGGCGTCTCCCGCGGCGTCCGGGAACCGTTTACACCCTGTGTATAATTTTACCATTGGAATGTCAACTCTTGGTACTGAGGTTAGCGATACAAATTCAACAAAGCATTTTCGTTAAAGTATAAGCTATTAAGTGAATTAACCTAACGTTATAAGTATCACAGTGATCATATACCTACCGACTACCTTTGCGCTGACGCAACTAATAAGTGATACAAATAACGCTAATTTGAGTAGGGTCACCACACACTCAGAGAAAATATCAGGACACGCAATACAGGTAAAGTTTATTTAAGGTGGATGCTCCAGGGTAGCCCGCAAAATTCAAATTTTCTTAGGTTTTTTGCAATTTGCAGGTCATTGTCAGGTTGTATGTTGATTAAAATATAATTCGCGGCTGCAACACGTATGTAGTTACCGAATTATAATCATCAAAATCATCAATACAACCCTCCAAGCGCATAAAGGTGCAGGAATTACTTTTTCAAGGCAAATTCATTCCTGCACCTTTATGCGCTTACGTGTTGCAGCCGCGAATCATATTTTAATCAACATACAACCTGACACTGACCTGCAAATTGCAAAAAAACGTAAGAAAATTTGAATTTCGCGGGCTACCGTGGAGCATCCACCTTAAAGAAAATATCGCGAGGAAACCGGTTCGAAGTAACAATTAGCAAATATAGTGATTAATATTGCACTCTGTTTCAGCAAGTGATTTATCCCTGCCAGTATTTTCTTGCCATTATTTATTTATTTACCCGACCCGAATCGCGCAGCGGCAGTGAGGCTGCCGTACGTTCTTAGGGTCCCGGGCTCGAATCCCGGTAGGAGCAAATTTTTGTGTGATGAGCATGGACATTTGTTTCCGAGTCGTGAATGTTTATATGTATAATAAGTATGTATTTACAATCAAAAAAGTATCTATGTAGGTAGTATATCAACTATCTGGTGTCCACGACACAAGCCTCGTTGCTTGTGTGGCACTAGATGGCGCTGTGTGTAATGTTGTCATACTTATTTATTTACATGCAAATGCAATATATATTACGAGCTGTCTGCAGTGGAATCAAGATGTTCATGTATAGGTAGTTTATATCAACATCCTGTATTTTCCTTCTATGCATCTTTATTAGACTGTATCTAAATCCCGCCCAGCCCATCCATCGCTGCTCAAAATCAAGGCATATATTTGAAGTAGGTAGGGGGGTAGTTCAAGGCACTTTTCAAATGTCGAAACAAAGACAACAATTAAATGTAGCTACAGTCCCAGTCACAAGGCACAAAAACTGTGAAAGTACTGTAGTTGCCCATTCCTAAGCGTAGATCTCTCTAGGGAGAAGAACGGGCCAGAAACTCCATGGACACTCTTTTAATTCAGAATATTGTTATAAAACCTTGCTTACATCATTCATGTTGAGATGGTACATTATGTGAGAACCATGTGGCAAGATGTGCACGTTAAAAGTGTCCATAGTAAAGACAAAAAAGACAATAAAAAATAAAGTAATTAAGTTAAATAAGCCATGGCAACTAAAAGCTCATTGTCGTCCACATTCATATGACATCTAGTGGCTGTAATTTCATACCAGACCTTTTTTTTTTCGGATAGTAAATCATCAAATGGCTCCTCCCGCTCTGGGCGGAGCAGGAGGGAGTGTCAGATTTTTACTGACTAAAACCCATCCATGTTCCGTCATCGCACTTTGTGTTCCGGGGCCACGGTGTCTCTTCATCCCAGCCCTTGGCTTCCCTTACAAGCTACTACTCTTCATGATATTCGGGTATCAGAACTGCCTGCTTGATTTATGGGCTTGTCGTATTGTTGACCCCTAGGCACGCCACTAATAACATCACAACTTGCATCACAACATGATGCTTAACACATCAACACAAACAAAATTCTTGACGGCCGAAAACACACAAGCGTATGAAAATCTTACACAAGTGTCAAATAAAATAAAATTTGCAAATCTATTTAGTCCGTCAGTTAGAGTATTGGAAATTAATGGACACGTATTTTTTGTTTTTGTAAATCAATGAATATTGACAAAAGATAACACGCATCAAAACTCGGGAGTGGGGGCTTGTGACGTCAGAACTAGCTAAAAATTATACCTAGGCAGGCGTGACGTATTGAGAATTTTAAAAGCGTCATATCTTCCTCCATTTTGGTTTACGTAACAAAAGAAAAAATACGGGTCAAATATTTTTTGATAATCTAACTGACGGACTAATTCGTTTTTTTTGTCGTCTCGCCTATTTAATTAGGTACAAAGGGTGTAAAATACCCTTAACGAAGCCGAAAAGCACTTTGTCTTGGGAGACCAAGTGCTTTTCGGAAATATCATTTTATTTATTCTAGACCATACCAGGAAACCATCTATCTAGTTACGGGGATATACGAGGTCATAGTTACAAATTTATCACAAGCTTTTTTTATACAAGTTTTTAATGTTATAACTTTACTTTGAATACCTCCATACGATTCAATGCATCTATCAACACAAAGTTTTTGAGTGCGTTACATTGAGTCCTATCGTAAAAAGTGAATTTTCATCCATAAAAAAAATTGTTTCCTAGCAGTAATTTTTGCATAGAGTTACTTAGTTTGATACACAGATTGCTTGGTTGACGGCTTCGTGAAGGGTTCGTTTTAACTTGTAAATTTCGGGAAATGTCCGAAAGAATGTCAAACGTATGGTTACCCTACATAAATATGAATCATTTCAAAATTAAGTAGGTACGTTTAGTTAGGTATGTTGACCGTGCGAATTTGATACATTCGTGTAAATTAAATGCCATCATGTCAATTGCCTGATAATAAAACACTCGTTATATTTACAACTAATGGTTTGTTCGCGTTTTTAGAATTTGACAATCGATTCGGGTTGTACTCTCCTTGTATTTAAACTAAGTAACTCTACGCAAGAAATTGCTGGGAAACGACTTTTTTTTTTTGCAAAAATTCACGTATTACGGTAAAACTCAATGTAACGCACTCAAAACATTGTGCTCATGGATGCAATGACTAGGAAACGGGTCATGGAGGTAATTTTAAAGTAAAACTACAACCATAAAAACTAGTATTTTTTTTTTAAACTTGGAACTTTGACCCCTATATCTCCGTAACTAGAAGGTTCAAGGTATGGTGTAGAACAAAAAAAATATCGCAATGACGGGGAGTGCCTTTCGGCTTTGTTTAGGGTCTATTTACACCCTTTATAATGTGGCGCCATCTTTTATCATAAGAACATTATTGTTGTAAATTCCTCGGAAACAGCACTTTTTTTCGGGATGAAGGTACCCCTATGTCCCGTTTCTTTACATCTGACAACGAATAATATGCAAAATTTCCGGTGGTTTATGCTTATAAAGATAACAAACAAACTAACTTTTGCATTTATAATATTAGTTAAGATAACATAACATCACCCCAGTAAATCTCAAAGGGTTAGGCAGAGGTGTACCCAATAGTACACCTACATATCGCCAGTTATGTCTGTCACATGTAAGGGCTACCGCCCACTATAGACAAGACTGTCTTTAGACAGACAATTACCCTACAAGTGCGAGCGAGAATACATAGTCTAGCCCTAATTGTCTGTCTAAAGACAGTCTTGTCTATAGTGTGCGGTAGGCCTAATTGTCTGTCTAAAGACAGTCTTGTCTATAGTATGCGGTAGGCCTAATTGTCTGTCTAAAGACAGTCTTGTCTATAGTATGCGGTAGTCCTAATTGTCTGTCTAAAGACAGTCTTGTCTATAGTATCCGGTACTCCTAATTGTATGTCTAAAGACAGTATTGTCTATAATGAGCGGTTAGCCTAATTGTCTGTCTAAAGACAGTCTTGTCTATAGTGTGCAGTAGGCCTAATTGTCTGTCTAAAGACAGTATTGTCTATAATGAGTGGTAGGCCTAATTGTCTGTCTAAAGACAGTCTTGTCTATAGTATGCGGTAGGCCTAATTGTCTGTCTAAAGACAGTCTTGTCTATAGTATGCGGTAGTCCTAATTGTCTGTCTAAAGACAGTCTTGTCTATAGTATGCGGTACTCCTAATTGTATGTCTAAAGACAGTATTGTCTATAATGAGCGGTTAGCCTAATTGTCTGTCTAAAGACAGTCTTGTCTATAGTGTGCAGTAGGCCTTATTGTCTGTCTAAAGACAGTATTGTCTATAATGAGCGGTAGGCCTAATTGTCTGTCTAAAGACAGTATTGTCTATAATGAGCGGTAGGCCTAATTGTCTGTCTAATGACAGTCTTGTCTATAGTGTGCGGTAGGCCTAATAGTCAACATGAGTAAGGTTGAAGGAGAAGCAAAGGTATGAAGCCGCTAAACAGACTAATATGGAAACAGCAAATTAAAATATATTTTTAAATTTAGAACACCAATAAATGTTAATTTGTTCATAAAACTAATAACTGTTTTAAATAATCATGTTTATTTATAATATTCTATCTATAAACACAATTTAAATATTCTAAAAATATTTACGCCGTATAGGCGCCTTTTTGATGAGATTACAAAGAAGTTTTGTACCGCCCACTATCTGTGTGGATTTTTTATTTCCGCACTAGTTGATATTAAATGAAAAAAAAAAACAAGAGTGAGAAATACATTGCAAGTTGAACCTAATCGCAGTGCGATAAGACCCAGTTTTCGAGGTAGTGTATTGAAAAAATATTACCTTTACTAAACTTAACAGTTACGGCCATTTTGCAAAATGACAAGCAATCAGTAACCCCTATTTCATGGGACTTGCACATAACTGGCGCAACGTGAGTGTAATACAATACATACATAAAACATAATCAGCCTATAATGTTCCCAGTGCTGGGACACAGGCCTCCTCTCTATGAGAGGGAATGGGCTTTAATGCACATGATTATTTATTTATTTATTTATTAATATTAATATTAACACAGTCGCCAATTACAGGTTAACCAGCATTCACAAAAATAAGTGTTAACTTAAGAGAAAAAAATAAAATAATGGCTTTATACATGAAATACATAGACCCTACTTACTTGATGTCACATTACAATCCATACAAGTAAATAAAATTCAATTGTCTGTTTGTAATATCAAAATAACAGCCTTTTATATCGTGGGTGTACTATTAGGAATATGTGGGTGTACTATTAGGAATATGTGGGTGTACTATTAGGTACCCCTCTGCCCTACCCTTCGGGGATTACATGCGTGATGTTACGTAAAAATAACTGAAGATAGATGCCTCAACTAGTTGTTGCAAAAAGGCTCGGGTGAAATTATTAAAAAAAAAGTAATACCTTTTTATAATAATCAAAAGTATATAAGTATAAGTGTATGTGTATATTAAGTTAATTTTTTTTAAATAATTAGAAAAAAAAATCAAGTAATATTTTCTTTTAATAATTTCACGCGAGCCCTTTTCGAATCGGATTTTGTTACCAATTTCAAGGGTTTTAATTTCTTTGCACGGAACCCTAATTCTTATTCTAAAACTAGCTGACCCGCGCAACTTCGTCTGCGATATATAAGAGAGACAGAGAGATGGTTAGAGAGAGTGTGAGACACCCTTAAAAGATGTTTCCGAACAAATGATGCTCGAATTTAATTAAGTAACCACGTTTACACGTTACGTTTAGTAACAATGCTCTTTCAATATAGTCTATGGCTGTGAATGACATTGACATTCGTTACGCGCGTTTTTTAAATATGCAAAATTAAATGTATATTTTTCAATATTTCTGAGAGATTTTCTTAATATTTTTTTCCGTAAGAACCTTCTCCTAATAATAACAAATACAATAAAAAAAGAATTAGTGAAATCGGTCCAGCCATTCACGCGTGATGCCGTGACCAAGGAAAACGGGTTTCATTTTTATATATATAGATTAAAGTAGGCAAGTTAGTCCTATAACACCAGCTGTTTGCCAGTAAAGTTCAGTCAAAATCGGCCAATAATCGGACAATAAATTGAAAAAAATCTGTTTTTGTTTTAACGGTCGTATATAATTTCTTAAGCCTTCAGTAAAATGCTGTTATTTTGATATTACAAGCAGACACTTTAATTTTATTTTGTTGTATACAGGGTGTTAGCAACCTCATCACGAAGCCGTCAATCAAGCATTCTGTACATCAAACTAAGTAGCTTTATGCAAAAAATATTGCTGGGAAAAGATTTTTTTTTGTTGGGGTGAAAAAACATGTTTTGTGGTAGAACTCAATGTAACGCACTCAAAACATTGTGCTGATGGATGGATTGAATAGTACGGGGGTCGTGGAGGTGTTTATAGTAAATATCTAACATTAAAAACTTATGAAAAAGTTGGAACTTTGACCCCCAATAACTCCGTAACTAGAAGGTTCCCAGGAATGGTGTAGAACAAAAAAATGATCGCAATGACGGAGAGGACAAGTGCCTTTCGGCTTCGTTAAGAGGTTTTTTACACCCTTTATATTCAATAGAAAAATACACCATACACTGCATGTAACCAATTTTCTTCCTTTCAAATGCAAATAGCTGAAGCTAAGGTCAGCGGTAAACGTCTAGGGGTTACCATTACAATAGCTGGCACAGGCTGGCTATACACGAGACATTACAATGTTATTTATCCATAAATATCGTATGAATGATAGTATATACTATATAGAGGAAGAATGCATTTGAAACGACAATTAATAAGTTAATAAACCTTTTGACCGCCATTGTTTTATAAACGTGACAAACAAGTGCGTGCCCTCTACGCCAAACGTCACAAATATGTGACGAAATGTTTTTTTTTTTCAGACCAATCGTCAAATGACTCCTCCCGCTCTGGGCGGAGCAGGAGGGAGTGTCAGACTTTTGCTGACTAAAACCCATCCATGTTCCTTCATCGCCTTTTGTGTTCCGGGGCCACGGTATCTCTTGCGAACAGTCCCGCAGCCCCGGTAGGCATCGGCCCTTGCGGACCCCTTCCCTTTTGCTGACTCTCCTTGAGGCGCGCGTGGAACACTCTCGCGCCGTCTACACGGCCTGTCGTCATGAGACGGACGGACGGCGAGCTAGCCCATAGCTCACCGCCCACAGGCCCGTGCGTTTATGTTCTGGCGTTCAAAAGGTTAATAAACATTATAACACATTTGCTCGTAAAGGGTCTCTTATTTCACCAATTTCAATGTATCTCATTAATTTATTTCAATGATTTATGAAAATGAAATTAACAAAATTTCAATGTATTTTATTAAATATCGTAATGTATCTCATTACGTACTTGTGCGGTAAAGTACAACGCACGGTTTATCAAGATATTCCGTCTAAACCGAACGGCACTTTTTAAAATCTCAAAGAGTTTTTATGGCAGAAAAGTGGTCAACATTTTATGAATAAAATTAACTTTGGGAGATGAAATATAATAAATAAACGTTTAATTCTTTAATTTAATTAATGTTGACAATAAATTATCTGTAACAAAAACACAAAAATATTAATTTACTTTATTAGTAATACCTACTGGCTGTTTTTTGTATGTTTGCCTTAAAAAAAGCGCGAAGTAAAAATTATTCCGCGCGCTTTTTCTTTTCGCTGTATTGTTTTTATTTGTTTTTTAATTTCCTCGCAAATATGTTATAAAACGTCGTAGGACATACGTGCGCTTTGATAATTACCTGCCTCTGCTTTCTTATAGACCTCGCCTACGGCTCGGGCTAGCAATATCGCCTCAGCTGTAATTTTCAACTTACCGCACTTATATCATAATGTACTATTTAAGTCGAAAACAACAGAATTGCAAAATAATATGGCACTAGGTCACTTAGCTCGTACAAACAACGATTAGGGTAGGTTTCTGAGGTGGTGAGTCATGCTCAAATAAACACGAGCTTTGGTGAAGGTCAAGCGTTGCGTGCAATTTGCAAAAAAATGTGATAGCTCGGCTATAATACATGATATGAATATAATTCATAGTCTTTTAAGACTCACAAATAATGTAGCTTTCTGCCTGTGAAAGATTTTTTTATAATTGGATAATTAGTTCCGCAGATTACCCGTACATACAAACTTACAAACGAATGTTAACTCTCTATAATATCATTATACAGGATGTAAACGGACCCTTCACGAATCCGTCAACCTAGCATCCTGCACATCAAACTAAGTAACTCTACGCAAAAATTATTGCTGGGAAACGACTTTTTGATGTGTAACATTCTATAGGCGCGGGTAAACCAAAAAAAAAAATGAAAAATTCGTGGCGAGCGTGGTGATCGAACCCGGCCCGAACAATCCCGAACATTACCGACCTGTTGAAGCAGCATAAGATCTACATATTCGCCACGGTTAACAACAAGCCAGCTGGTCTCGGGGCACAGAGCGTTGGGTTACAATTTCGTGACTTCGAATTCGATTCCAGCATAAGGATTTTCTTTTTGTGAATCAAGTCATTTTGATTTTATTTTCTTTTATTTTATGTGTTTGTTTTTTATATTGACTTTTTTTATAACTTTTTTTAATTTGTACAAAATAATTTCGATGTTTCACATCTGCCAGGCATCCCGCGATGGCTCACTTTTTTTTTAGGGGTGAAAAAGCACGTTTTACGTTAAAATTCAATATAACGCACTCAACACATTGTACTTATGGACGCATTTAATAGTAAATGAGTTATCAAAGTAGTTAAAGTAAAGTTATGACCTTAAAAACTAGTTAAAAAAAAACTTGTAATATGAAAAAGTTGGAACTTTGACCCCCAATATCTCCGTAACTAGAAGGTTCCCAGGTATGGTGTAGAACAAAAAACTGATCGCAAGGACGGGGAGAACAAGTGCCTTTCGGCTTCGTTTAGGGTCTAATTACACCCTTTATGTCAGTACTTTTAGAAAATATAGATTATGCTATACCACTGCCAATCGCCAGTAATATTTAAGTTAATAGGGGCGAGCCTATTGCCATCAACGGGGCACAAAAACTCCGTGGCTGCTACTGAGAAATTCCTGACGGAAAAACCCAATAACACTTTGCCCGACCTAGGAATCGATCCAAGGACCTCAAGCTCAACAATCACGTTTGCAGCTGCTACACCAACGAGGTAGACTGAACAGTTAAAAAATGAAATCTGTGTTGACAATTCTGATTAGTATGTATCAAATGCCGACATGTTTTTTTTACTACATTTACTGTTAACTAATGTGTCAATATGCCACCTAACAGTATTTGTAGTGTTACCGTATTGGCCATTAGCAAAGCAACTCAAATGTCAAGTAATACCGGACAAAACTGACTGAAATCACAGATTTTAGGGTTCCGTACCTCAAAAGGAAAAAACGGAACCCTTATAAGATCACTTTCTTGTCCGTCTGTCCGCCTGTCACCACTGATTTTCTCAGGAACGTGTGGACATAGCAAGTTGAAATTTATACCATATACTGAGTCTATCAAGATCCTGAGTCAACACGATAAAAAGATATGGGAAAATTTAGATTTTCGCGAAAACTTGCAAGTACCAAAATTTACCTTAATTTTCAACTTTTTTTTTTTCGGACTTTTCCCTTTACTTGTGCTGTAAGACCTTGACTCAAACAGAACTAGACGCCTTGGATACGAAGGTCCGTAAATTGTTGACGGCATATCGAATGCATCACTCACGTTCTTCGGTTATGAGACTGTATATCCCGCGGAAGTGTGGGGGTCGAGGCTTTTTAAATGCCAAGACTCTCCACAATCGCGAGATATGCAGCCTCAGGGAATATTTCCTAGGAGCCAATGTGGGAATGCATCGAGATGTGGTCGCGATGGACAAGGGCCTCACCCCGCTCTCCTTGGCTAAAGAGAACTGGCGCAAACCTCCAGTGCTTGACACTAACGACCGTAGGGAAGTATGGCAGAGTAAGGAGCTTCACGGACGCTTTTTCCGGGCCCTGCATGGGCCCGATGTAGACCTATCAGCGTCCGTAACCTGGCTACGTTCAGGGGACCTATTCGGAGAAACGGAAGGTTTTGTCTGTGCAATAATGGATGAAGTTATGATGACGAATAACTACCGGAGAATTAATGTGAAGGATGGCACGGTTGACATATGTCGGGCAAGCCACCGTCCAGGCGAATCAATCCGTCACATTATCTCTGGGTGTTCTCGTCTAGCTAACGGAGAATACTTGCATAGGCACAACCTTGTAGCCAGGATTATCCATCAGCAACTTGCTCTAAAATACAACCTTGTGGAATCGGAAGTGCCTTACTATAGGTATGTGCCCGACCCAGTTCTCGATAATGGCAGTATCACATTGTACTGGGATCAATCCATCATCACTGACAGGACTATTGTAGCCAATAGACCTGATATAGTGGTGGTGGATCGTTCAGAGCGGCGCGCAATGATTGTTGACATAACGGTCCCGCATGATGGGAACCTCGTGAAAGCCGAGAAAGATAAACAAATCAAGTATCTTGACTTGGCTCGCGAGGTTGTCGACATGTGGGAAGTGGATTCAGCAATCATTGTGCCGATAGGCGTATCAGCCCATGGCTTAATTGCCAAGAGCCTCGATCAATACCTGAGGAGGCTCTCGTTAGGCAGCTGGATCAAGGGCTTGATTCAGAAAGCGGTACTCCTAGACACGGCTCGTATTGTTAGGAGGTTCCTCTCTCTGGAGCCCTGACCGCCGGTAGCTTGGACCCTGCTCCCGATACCGGTGGGCTACAATTTTTTATATTTTTAAATGTTTTTTTTTTTTTTTTGTAAAGAATATTTAAAAACGTAATTAATTTGTTAAAAAATAAATAAAGGAAATAATAAATAAACTTATTATTTTCGGTTGGAACAATAGCCGTTTCTAGGGATCGAACAGCAAAGTTAAGTTTGTCCTATAAAAAGTTTGTACGGAACTCTCGGTGCGCGAGTCCGAGTCGCTCTTGCTTGGCAGGTTTTTTTTTGTGTTTGACCTCTCGCAGGTCATCCTTTGAGGCTGTCTTTTGCTTAACCGGACTATCCTATGGGTGCTTTTAGTGTAAGGCCCCAGTCAGGGGCGAAAAACTTATAAACTTAGCGACTTTATGCTACGGCTTAGGGCGTCACTGGGTGATGGCAGCAAAGAGATCAGTAGGGCTGTTACGTATCTCTGTTGACAGTTCGAAATGATAGTAACTGGGCTCAGTGTCCATCAATTAACTGTCAAAAGGTTAGTTTCGTATTATGTATGACCCTGTTAGTCACCGTAAAGTTATATCCACTCAGTGTGATACGTAATACCAATATTATGACATTCACGGTTGTCATCAAAGTTCGGTGTACAACCGAAGCTTGATAGTCACTGGATATCAGAAAGATACGTAATAGCCCTGCAGGGCAGCAAAGAACAGGCTGGATCACAAATCTTTAGTAGTATACCATCAATACATAGTATAAAACTAAGTCGCTTTCTCTGTCCCTATATTCCTATGTATGCTTAAATCTTTAAAACTACGCAACGGATTTTGATGCGGGTTTTTTTAATAGATAGAGTAATTCAAGAGGAAGGTTTTAGCATCAGCATCAGCTAGTTCAAGATGTAAAAACTTTATGCACTCTCGCTTCTTCGTGTATAACCAGCCTTACCGCGCATACCAACCTATCAAACATGGCTGCTTACAGATAATTTGTTATGATAATAAGGTAGGCCTATTTTCAGCATTATTTTCCGTTGAAGGCTGTCTATACAGCGCCCAGAGGATCTAGACATTTTTCAATCGCGTTACGTATTTTTACGACTTCGAACCGAATATGACGGAGAGGTAGGTGGATGGATGGATTGCGTGAGGAATGATTTGCAAGAGAAAGGAGTAAATGATGCCGTGACGTCAGTCATCACAGAATTATAATCATTAAAATCACCAATACAACCCTCTAAGTTCACGTAACTGTCAAGAATGACTATTTCATGAAAAAGTCATACTTGACAGTTACATGAACTGAATATGAATGTTTGATGATTTTAATGATTATAATTCTGTAACTACACACGTCTTACAGCCGCGAATCATATTTTAATCAACATACAACCTGACACTGACCTGCAAATTGCAAAAAAAAGTAAGAAAATTTAAATTTCGCGGCCTACCGTGGAGCTTCCACCTTAAGTGGATAACAATCTTAGCAGCACGTTCTCCTGCTTTTATACCAATTTATTTGGGGTCGACGCAGAATGTCTTCTTCTTCTTCTATACCTCTCTAAAATGACTCGTCATCTCATCAGACACCTCCTTTCTAGCCATATCATCGTTCTCACCGTCTATCCATCGTTTTTTTGGTAAGTATCTTAACATTTTAAAACAAAAACAATATATTAAGGTGGATGCTCCAGGGTAGCCCGCGAAATTCATCAATACCACCCTCCAAGCGCATAAAGGTGTGGGAATGACTTTGACCTTGAAAAAGTAAATTCATACACCTTTATGAGCTTGGAGGGTTGTATTGATGATTTTGATGATTATAATTCTGTAACTACATACGTCTTACAGCCGCGATTCATAGTTTAATCAACATACAACCTGACACTGACCTGCAAATTGCAAAAACGTAAGAAAATTTGAATTTCGCGGGCCACCCTGGCGCATTCACCTTAACTCATACTTACTAACTCATACTTTTATGTTAAATATTGTTAAGAAATCTATTGTCCAAACAGTATTTATTAGAAAAATGCCGCCTGTGTTACAGGTTTAACCTAGTGGGTACAGGCATCGTAGTTTGTTATTACCAACTTTATTTCTAAGATTTAAATTGTATTTTTTGTGCTAATTCTATTTTTGAATAAAGATATTAAATATATAATGTTTTTTTTTTTTGCGTTAACAGGCAATATCGAAGGTCGTTGTAAACAAAATTAATCTTAGTTAAAACATACAGTTCGTATGTGTAAGCTTGAAGTCATAAACATTCACGTGTCTGGGATTTCCATACTTTGTTAGCAACGGAAAACAAGTAATACCTTTTAAAAAAACCAACCGCAATGTACTGCTAAAACCTATTATAGATACGTAAGTGCATGACCCTCACGCTTATTATGGTTCCGTACGTCCGCGTCATTCGGCAATAATAGGATCACTTTGTCGTCCGTCTGTAATAGACTCTTTTTCTGAGGAACAGGTAAAGGTATCAAGCTGAAATTAATCTCAAATACTCAGGTTTGCTATACTCTTGGAGCAGTGAAAAATCAAACTTGTAAGTTTACGCGATCAAAAGATATAACCGTTTATGTAGTATTTTTGGCGATTTCACAAGGGAATCAAAACCTAAAGGTACTTCCCGTTGACGTTTAAACAAAGAAAATACCTACAAGTTTATACGGAACCCTCGCTGCGCGCGTACAACTCGCATTTGGCCAGTTTTTTTCCTATGATCCTGCATATAACAATAAATTAATGTAAATAAATTAAGTGATCGTTTAACAAACCCAGTGTTTACGCATAAAGGGTGTAAAACACCTCATAACGAAGCCGAAAGGCCTTGTTCTCCTCGTCATTGCGATCATTTTTTTGTTCTACACCATACCTGGGGGCCGAGTCTGCTATTACAATAGTGTCACAATGGTTTATCATTGATTTCATAATTGTTGATCGACGACAATGGTCATTTTGCAAAAAATTCGTAATCTGCTAAATTCATAATGGTCGATGTTTGTTCGGTCAATGGTCTCGTAATAGACATAGAGTATATAGGGTAATAATAGAATTGTGTTATAATGTCATTGTTGTATTGCCATTATTAAAAAACCTTAATAGAAATGATTTTTGAAAAACTAGAATTAAATTTGAACATCTAATCATGCCAGATTTCATTTATATATGTTTTTACATATTATTTATTAGTGTTCGATGCAATCTGAAGTAGTAAGAAGTTTGAAAATCGTAAAAAACAAAAAGTTATGTGTAACGCGGATTAATGTGAAAATAAACAATTCAATAATATTTTATCTGTTTAGCTGTTACAGTCAAATGTGACATTACTGCTTACTGACGTTTTATCTGTTTTTGTTTCTAGCGGTCGGTGTTTTGATTTATTTTCATTTAAGTGTTTTAAATTATCTTTAATGTAGAAGCCTATATTTATAGCAATACAAAATGGTGCTAATTGAGCAAATTTCGGCTGGAACTGTCAAAATTTTAGCAGATTACCGCGTAAGTCCGCGTATTCATTTGAGTGTCAGTGGTTGATCATTGGAAAGTCATAATGACGCCACTATATTAGAAGATTACCAAACTTGTCAAAATCAACAATTATGAGATCAATGATAGACTATTGTGACACTATTGTAATAGCAGACTCGCCCCCCTGGGAACCTTCTAGTTACGGAGATATTGGGAGTCAAAGTTCCAACTTTTTAACAAGTTTTATTTTAAATGGGTACAAATTTTTATTGTAAGATCTTTAAACACCTCCACGACCCCCGTACTGATCAATCCATCCATCATTCTACCACAAAACATGATTTTTCACCCCAAAAAAAAGTCGTTTTCCAGCAATATTTTTTGCGAAAAGTTTAATGCAAGATTTTCACTTTAAACACTTCCACGACCCCCGTACTATTCAATCCATCCATCAGCACAACGTTTTGAGTGGGTTACATTGAGTTCTATGACAAAAATGTTTTTTTAACCCCAATAAAAAAAGTCGTTTCCCAGCAACAATTTTTGCAATAAGCATTAGCAATAAATTTAACATAGTTGGGTTCCCCCAACTCTTGGGGTCTCTTCCAGTTAGGCTTATGATGGAGAATTCCCGCAACCTTCACCAGATCAACGGCTCATGTTGTGTATTCGTTCAATTATTTTTGTAAACGAAACTAATTTCATGTGGTTTGAAAAATTAAACTTTGATGAGAAATTAAATGGAGTGTGTAGTTTTTAATTAGTTCATTTTATCGCGTGGTGTTACGTTAGACGTGTAGACGTAACTTCACGCCCTGTGTAGGCTTAGCCAAGTTGACAATCTACAATCGTTAACGCTAATAGAAAACTAACCAAATGTATGGGAATGACATCATTTCAACGTTAAGTCACGTGGTCGAAACAAACGAATAAAAACTTTAAAGTTCAGTCAAAACTGTAAGTTGGCTACGATTTATATGGGATGTAGCGATCACGATTGTGGAAACGAATACATTTCATTCTATCATCTTAACCGATGTAAACTTGTCTACGAAATTTCTATTATACTACCGAATCGTTTGTAACTTGGCTAGGCCTGCTGTTTTCCCAAAGGGGATAGGCTGAGTTGCAGAGAATGTTCACATTCTACCTGTTACTACATACACGAGACTAAACTATAAGTGTCGAAATCTTCTTTTTTTTCGTGTGGTTAGTGCCTAACCTGGTGTCAGAGTTTTTACGCCGCCAATGGGCCTCTGACTTGGCTTTACATGCCGTCGAGAAATATCTTTCAGACACGCTGGTTTCCTCCCGCTGTTTTCCTTCACCGAAGCAAGTGATAATTATACAAAACGCACAAGAATCCGAAAAAAACGGCCAAGTGCGAGTCGAACTCGGTATATTTGTTTTTATTTTTTTATTTTTAAATTTCATCTGTCTTGCTATCACGGTTCATGAGATACAGCCTGGTGACAGACAGACGGACGGACTTCGGATTCTTAGTAATGAGGTCCCGTTTTTACCCTAAAAATCAGAGGTGCATGTCTTGGGTTCGAACTCGAGACCTTTGACTTGGCAGCTCTGGCTTGGCTGCTTCTACTGTCAAAATGTGGGTGTACTATTTAGGTATACCTCTGCCTAACCTTTCGTCGGGGATAACAAACGTGATGTTTTATGGACACGTATAACGTCATACCACACGATAAAAGGGACTAAGTAATAAAAACTTTCACAATGTTACGTTAAAAATTCAACAATCACGTTCTCTTTATTCTCATGTAATATGGGGCGAGCCTAATTACCATCAAACGGGCACTTGTGTCCCAGCAGTGGGAACATTATAGGTTAATTATGCTTATGCTTGTGACAGCTAGAAAAACCGGCCAAGTGCGAGTCGGACTCGCGCACGAAGGGTTCCGTACCATTATCTATGCAACATTACACAAAACGGCAAAAAAAACCGTTTGTTGTATGGGAGCCCCCCTTATATATTAATTTTATTCTGTTTTCTGGTTTTGTTTTTGAAACAGAAATACATCATCTGTGAAAATTTCAACTATCTAGCTATCACGGTTCATGAGATATAGCCTGGTGACAGACAGACGGACAGTGGAGTCTTAGTAATAGGGTCACGTTTTTACCCTTTGGGTACGGAACCCCAAAAACGAGGCAGTCAAGCATAGAAAATTGCCCGCTTCACCATAAAAGCATGGCATTGACCTTTATTACTAGTTCTTGTCATTTTAATATCATCTAGTTAATATCAACTTGTCATTCTAATATCAAGAGCGACCGTCCTCCGCTTGAAATAGGCGAGACGACAAAAAAAATCTAATTAGTCCGTCAGTTAGATTATCAAAAAATATTTGACCCGTGTTTTTTCTTTTGTTACGTAACCCAAAATTGACGAAGATATGACGCTTTTAAAATTATCAATACGTCACGCCACGGTATAATTTTTAGCTAGTTCTGACGTCACGAGCCCCCACTCCCGAGTTTTGATGCGTTTTATCTTTGTCAATATTCATTGATTTACAAAAACAAAAAATACGTGTCCATTAATTTCCAATATTCTAACTGACGGACTAAATAGATTTGCAATTTTTTGATACTGTCGTCATGCCTATTATTATCAAAATAAGTAATACGACTTCTCCAATTTTAATCGGATTTTGTTAACAATTTCATGGGTTCCAAAAATTAAAGTAGGCTAAGTTACTCCTTATAACATCGGCTATCCCATGAAAATCGGTCCTGCCGTTTTGGGAGATTAGCCGGAACAAACATACAAAAATTTTCAAATTTTTTTTTTGTAATAAGTACTTTCTTAATGTACTTATTCAATAAAAAACTATTATTTTGTTATTACAGAAAAAAACAGACACTCGAATTTTATTTAAACGTATGTATAAAGAAAGAGACCGCAGAACTGCCCAAGTACAGTCATGCCATCTAATCTAATTATAGCAGTTTGACATCTATACATATAAAAGGCAAAAGTGATTGACTGATGTATTAACAAACAGGCCAAACCCTAGAACTAGAATCTTAAAATTTCGCACACGTATTCCTCTTATGACGTAGGCATCCACTAAGGAAGGATTTTTCGAAATTCAACCCCCAAGGGGGTGAAATAGGGGATAAAAGTATGTATAAAACTTTTTATTCCTTAGACATATTTCCATGAAATTTCGTATGAATTGAGTGCGGCAAAAATAATGAGTTACGTATTTCAGCGTTTTCCTAAATTCAATCCTTATGATAAATTAAATTTTGAGCACAGGTAGTTTATAACCTCGATTAACACATACGAGTAGAATACTTTTCATCCAATTATCCAACACCACGCGGGCGAAGCCGCGGGCAACAGCTAGTCGTTTATAAATCAAATCAGTGTCTAAGACTGTACCCATCTATAGAGCATACTTGTATGATCGATCAGAAAACCGAATGATATCATGATATGCATTGCAATACTCAGAACAATGGCACAAACGAGAGGTATTTTAGAGACTCACAGTTATTTCAGGCTGAACTGATAATGATATGAGGTATGACCGACGAGATAATGGGTGTACAAATACCCTTTTTTTATTCCGGATGGGAAATCATCAAATGACTCCTCCCAGCTCTGGGCGGAGCGGGAGGGTGTCAGACTTTGACTGACTTAAACCCATCCATGTTCCTTCTTCGCCTTTGTGTTCCGGGGCCACGGTATCTCTTTCGAACAGTCCCGCAGCCCCGGCAGGGTGTACAAATACCCAGGGGATGTCACCACCAAAATGCGCGCACATGCTGTCTATTTGTATCGGAGTAAACGAGAGCGAGAGAGTTACTGGGCGGCCAGGTTTTAGAAGAAAATAATGAATAAATATTGAAATTAAAAAAAAGTGTGGATTATTTGTGAAATATGACTCGTTAGCGGTTTAGGTATGAATATGTTGACTTCATGTTTTTAATTGCAGTACCATACGTCAAAAAAATAAAGACATAGAACCGTTTAATGATGATTTTAAGACCACTCTTTGCAATTATTTTCTATCGAGCCGATTTCGTCCAATTATGTATCGAGTCCGTCCACGGTCTTTGAAATAATTATGATGAATAACATATTTTTTGTTTGATGTGCAAGAACAAAAATAGTTTTTCTTAAAAAACTGCTTAAATAACATCATTTAGGTGTTGTCAGCCCCTTGACGAAACCGAAAGGCACTTAACCTTTTGACCGCCAGAGCATAACCGCACGCGCGTGCCCTCCACGCCAAGCCACAACTTCACCTACCAGTTTGTCACAAATATGTGACACACGCTTGCTTGTCACGTATATGTGACAATGGCGGTCAAAAGGTAGGTAAGGTGGAAGCGCCAGGGTAGCTCGCAAAATTGATTTTTTTTTACGTTTTTTTGCAATTTTCAGGTCAGTGTCAGGTTATTTGTTGCTGAAAATAATATCCGCGTCCATAACACGTATGTAGTTCTAGAATTAAAATCGTTTAAACCATCAATACAACCCTCTAAGTTCATTTAACCCCATTGAATAACTATTTCATGAAATAGTTTTAGAATGGGATCAAAAACTATTTAGCAAATAGAAAATGATGCACATAATTATGCACATTGTATGAAGTTGTATGGGAGATGTAGGACGTGGCCATAAATAAACCATGGTATACTATAAATTCTGCCCACCTCTTTAAGAAAATGACGTGAGCATACGCATGTATAAACTAACGTCATGAATAAGCGGGACAGTGCACATTAAAATTCGACCTTCCATTCGCATGATGTATGTATTGTTTTATACACCTACATCGAGAACTGATAGACCGATTTGGATGTGTAGAATGTTGTTCGTTTCTATTACGGTACTGACTGAGATGAGTTTCTTAGAAGCCTAGATAAAAGTAGTCAACCCCCCCGCCCCCCCCGCCCCACCACGACCCTTGCTCGAGGCCAGCCCGCGATGCTGAGCGTGTAGTTTTAACTGAGCCCCTAAATATTTATATCCCGCGCCACCAGCACTTTAGACAACCTAAAAGACGCCAAGACGCCGCGATTAACGCCACATACTGGGCCCGGAAAATGTAATCAAGTCGTACCATCGACACGAAAGCAGAAGAAAGAGGTCATATAGATATTAATCTCATGTAAAACACTGGTAATCAGCTGCATCCGGTTAGACCGGAACCCGACCTCGATAGTAGTGAAAATGATGAATGACATATTCTTAATGGCAACAAAAAATGACAGATTCAGTTCTTCGAAAAGGTCTATAATATGTAATAGGAGACTGTGCGCGACTGTTTGCAAATTCACGGAAACCGTGTTCGCAATATGAACCGGAAATTCATTAATTTTGATGCGCATTATGCTTAGCAGTTAGTCAGATGATGGAGGGCTATCATTATTTAAATTAACTATGAATTACTGTACTGTTGATCGTATGAACCGGAAATCAGGATGTTGTGTTGACGAGAATGATAGTATAAATAGTCAACCAAGTATCTGCGTTACCACCTTTGGCAATCTATAAAGAACCATTTTATTTATGTGTATCATTACCATAAAAGAACATCATCATCATCTACCTCCGTTTTACCCGTTCTGCTTGGGAGCAACACGTTTTCTTCTTCCATTCTCCCCTGTCAGACGTCACGGCAACATTTACTCCTTTCTCTTTCATATCATTCAACAATACTTGTCTCATTCTACTCGGGGTCGGCGCAACACGTTTTCTTCTTCCATTCTCCCCTGTCAGACGTCACGGCAACATTTACTCCTTTCTCTTTCATATCATTCAACAATACTTGTCCCATTCTACTCGGGGTCGGCGCAACACGTTTTCTTCTTCCATTCTCCCCTGTCAGACGTCACGGCATCATTTACTCCTTTCTCTTTCTTATCATTCAACAATACTTGTCCCATTCTACTCGGGGTCGGCGCAACACGTTTTCTTCTTCCATTCTCCCCTGTCATACGTCACGTCATCATTTACTCCTTTATCTTTCATATCATACAACAATACTTGTCCCACTCTACTCGGGGTCGGCGCAACACGTTTTCTTCTACCATTCTCCCCTGTCAGATGTCACGGCATCATTTACTCCTTTCTCTTTCATATCATTCAACAATACTTGTCCCACTTAACTCGGGGTCGGCGCAACACGTTTTCTTCTACCATTCTCCCCTGTCAGATGTCACGGCATCATTTACTCCTTTCTCTTTCATATCATTCAACAATACTTGTCCCACTCAACTCGGGGTCGGCGCAACACGTTTTCTTCTTCCATTCTCCCCTGTCAGACGTCACGGCATCATTTACTTCTTTCTCTTTCATATCATTCCTCACACAATCCATCCATCTTTTATTAGGCCTTCCTCTCCTTAATAGAAGATGTGCAGACAAAAAAATAAAAAAGTATGCTTAGTTGGTTTGGTCATGTGATAAGAGAGATGGGATGGGTGAACGGCGGCTAACAAAAGGTATTTACAAGGCAGATGTGAGTGGCAACGCCGGGAGGAGACGCTCTAGAAGGACATATACTGACCTTATTGGTGAGGATCTTCAGTAAGGTCAGGTGCGCAGTACTCGCTACCGGAGTGCGTGTGTGACAAGATGTTTGAACGTGGACGAAGTAAAAGGAGTATGTAAGGATCGTACCAGCTGGTGCTGTGGTTTCTGCCTAAAACCATGGGAAAAAGTAAGTTTTTGTATGTATGTATGACAACACCATCGGCCAATGATGTTGGGGTCGGCTTCTAGTCTAGCCACAGCAGCTGAGTACTAGTCTTTTAAATTTGACCTTCAAAACCCAGGGCAACTGTAAACCCCTTAGGAATAGACTGGTTGTAAGACATTCGGACTTCGGTCTACAGGTAACAACTATCAGAGATCTACGAATAACAGCCAGGATCAACGGAGACATGTTGGCTCGGAAAGAAGACAATAGAAGAAATAAGTACCACATAGACAAATAGACCTTGTCGTGACGTTGTATGACGTTTAGGTGACATTCAACTTTAATGGTGGTAACGTAATTTCGAGGTAGCCTGTACATTAGTAATGATGTTAAGTGCTTTATAATGTCAACCACTCAAACTGTAATTTTCCAACTGCAACGCAAAAAGCCTTTGCTACGTTATTGGATAGTTAAATAAACGGAACTTTAAAAGAAGGAAATTAGGTTCGTCTATCAACACCGCGTATACAAAGTTTCGTGTCCGTGCTATTAACCGTTGAGGAGTTCTTTCGTGAGGAGGAGATCCTGGCTGCAGGATCAAGTCATGTCTGTCATAATAATGTATTGTCACCAGAACCAAAGGTGTGTGCAAAATTTCAGCTCAATCGGTTGGGGGGAACTGGTTTGAAATTCAGTTGCTAGATTTGACCACTACATACAAACGAATTAACAAGGCAAGTTAAATACAAGCTTATAATAAAAAGCCGAAGGGCGGACCAGACAGTGTAGAAGAAGACATGCCGCGCCGAACCGAAACAAAATGGGATACATAGGTATCCCATTTTGTTTCGGTGGATTTTGTTTCGGGCAGGAGAATGATGAGAGCATTGAACATGAATTGTACTTTCACAAGAATTTGTGTGGTATACACTATACTACAGCTGAAGAACCCGACTACTGAAAAATCACGCTCTAATTAAATTCGGGGTTTACAAGCTAAAATCGACTCCTCCTATTGTTGAAGTCGGTCAAAATGTAGCTTATGTTACCCGGGCCTTACTAACGAATCCATTGACACCTTATTCATCCAAATCGGATGAATAGTTTAGGCGCTACGGAGGAACATACGTAAACACAAACATAAGACTGCTAAAATAATATCATTTGGCTTCGCCGTAGTCAGGTAAAAAGGTAGGTTGTACCTATCAAAGGTAGTAACTTATTCTTACCAAGTAAAACCATTGCTTAACTAACCTAAATGTTTACATAACTACACAGTTAAAGTATGTGAGTATTTAGAACTGCGTTTAGTAATTTCCTGCGCACAATTAATGTGTTATTTCAAACATTTTCATTGAGTTGAGGAATGTTCTGGTCAATGGGTAAAGCTTTGAGCAACAAAGGCAACGCACCAAACGTATGGTTTTGGTCCCTTATCATCATTCTCCTGATCTTATTCCAATACATTTGCCGTCGGCGCAGCATGTCTTCTTCTTCCATACTTCTCTATTACTCGTCATCTCATCAGTCACCTCCTTTCTTGCCATATCATCCTTCACACAGTTCATCTATAGTTTCTTTGGTCTTTCTCTACTCTTATACCCATCCACATTCATACTCAGAACTTTACTCACGAAATTTTGCTCACTTTTAGTACATTTCTTTTTCGGATGGGTAATCATCAAATGACCCCTCCCGCTCTGGGCGGAGTGGAAGGGATTGTCAGACTCTTAAATGACTAAAACCCATCCATGTTCCTTCTTAGCCCTTTATGTTCCGGGGCCACGGTATCTCTTTCGAACAGACCCGCAGCACCGCCAGACATCGGCCCTTGCGGACCCCTTGTTTTTTTCTGACATCTCTTTGAGGCGCGCGTGGAACATGGAACGCGCCGTCGCGGCCTGTCGTCATAAGACGGACGGACGGCGAGCTAGCCTATTGCTCACCATCCACTCACTCCAGACCATGGATTAAACCAGGGCCAGACGCAAGAGGTCGCCACCGCCGATCGCCGCTACGAGGACACGGCGGTGCTCCGCCCGAGCGGGGCAAAACCCCCACAGTGTGCTCCACCGTGTCCTCCGGCCGATCCTTACTGTTGTACCTTAATGTTACAATATCCTCTTTCACATTGAGAATACAATAAGATGCTTTGCTTCTTCTTATTCTCACTCATACTTCAATAATTGGAGGAGGTCGTGGTTAATAATAACAGCCGGTCGGAGCAATCTTCAGGCTAAGCCGCGCTTATCTAGGTTGGTCTGTAGATGGGTGACCAGACCACCCATTACACACAAAGTTTCCTCCACGCCTCGGAAAGCACGTTAAGCCGTTGATCCCGGCTGTCATTTGTAGATCTTTGACAGTCGTTATAGGTCCGGACAGTCAGTGGCCCGAAAGTCTGACAACCAGTCTTACCAAGGGGTATCGTATTAAAGAGCAGTAGTAACTGGGTTGTGGAGGCCAGATAGGCAGTCGCTCCATGTAAAATACTGGTATTCAGCTGCGTCCAGTTAGACTGGAGATGGTATGGGCAGATAATGAATGTTTAAGGTACCTACGTGGTGAAGTAAGGCGTTGTTTTAGACTAAACAAACGAACAAAGCAGCGGCTACTAGCTAGTTATTCAATGAACAATGAACCATAAAGTTTACATTAACTGCATAATTAAACGCATCAGTTACACTCCCGACCTTCGGACCAATTGCTGCCAATGAGTAACGACGTAAAAACAAACAAACAAAAAAATGTATATTGAATCGTAAGAAATACGCAGTTACACCTGCATGCTTCTGTGTCAAGGATTTAATGAGATTTGGTCTAGATTTTCGCTTATCAAAGACTTATTTAATAAAAATTTAGAGGGTGGAAGGCACATCGACGCACAAACGACTACAACGTATTCAGTACTTACATCATTTCAAACCCCCCGACATAAAAATTTTTCGCCGATAATATTTTGACCGTGTAGGACGGACAAATTGTATGAAACTGCAGATTTAAAAAAACCGACGGATGCAGTACATTTTGATACAAGTGGAGAAAGTTTGTTATTGCATTCGAGGCGGATTTGACACGCGAACCATAGGCGAGGGTGTTTTTGAGCAGAGAACTGCAACAACAAATGTCCACGTGTATCAAACGACGTTTGTCAATACACTTTTGAAGAAATAAAATAAAATAACGAAACAAAAAAAAAATCACCGCCGACTATAGGCATTGAACCAATTTGGAGTTTTGGACTAAGTATAGGTATAGTTTTATCTGTGGCAATTTTCTAACACCCGCGTGCTGTGCCGCGTGCGGGAAAGGCTCATTCCCGCACGCGGCACAGCACGCGGTGTTGGAAAATGAAAAAGTTCCACGTGTGTGAAATACATTGCATGTTGAAACTAATCGTAGTGCGATAAGAACCCGTTTTCGAGGAAGTGTATTGAAAATTTGTTTTTTCATGTGTCTCTAGCTCTACCATTACTAAAGCAAGTTTTATTTACTAGTTGGCCCGCCGGTTGACACTAAATGAAAATTTTGGCCTACCTTCAAAATAAGTTAAGCAGCCTTGGTATAGATAGAGCATGGAAAATACTCGGCAAAATATACCTAGTTGTCGAGTTAATGAGTTCACATTAGGCATTTAATTGAACTGCTGCGGTAGGCTTCCAGTCTAATATATTCGCCCGTATATATTTAGAGAAGATATCCCTATACATAGATTTACTAAACTTAACTAAAGCCACAACGCAAATCCCGGTTGCACCTCGACTTAGGACAAGTAATTTAAAGGCACTCAACTCAATCAAACGGTAGAGGAAAATCACAAGGAAGCAGTCACTTGAATCAATAAGATTCAAGATGTGAAAATGAACACTTGATCACGAAGTGACGTCATTGCGCGTGTAAGATGCAGACTTTCAAAGCCGGTCAAGAGCAGATTGGAATCGATTTAGTGAAAGGTACTTACATACTACAGCGCTGATGACGGTCCACCACTTTCAACCTTATTACTGGTGACATAATGGTGAAAATAAGATCTCATTGAACTTTTTTTAAAAATAAGTACAAGTTTTTTTTAATGTAAGAATTCTACTTTAAACACCTCCACGACCCCCGTACTCTTCAGTCCATCCATCAGCACAATGTTTTGAGTGCGTTACATTGAGTTCTACCACAAAACTTCACTTTCACCCCAAAAAAAGTCGCATTGCAGCAATAATTTTTGCGTAAAGTTACTTAGTTTGATGTACAGAATGCTTGGTTGACGGCTTCGTGATGAGGTGGTTTACATCTTGTATAGAAGTCGCAAGTCCAGACGGCGCGACAACTGGCGTTTAATAGAAACAAAAAGTTGTTATTTCTTCCTTATTTAGACGATATCGTCTTGGCAGAGAGCAGACGTTGGCAGACGGATTCGTGTTGAAAATAGACCAGCTTTGGAAGTCTGGAATATTTCGTCTACAAGACTGTTTCGTTTAGCATACATACACACATAAACTCACGCTTTTTCCCCCAGGGGGTAAGTAGAAATCACAGAAACGCCACCTGCTACGATCCATACATAGTCTTTTCGCCTCGTCCACGTTCACACATCTGGTGGCCTACCATGACGTCTTAAAGCAGGATCGTTTTAATCGCGTTCCAGTGTGGGTAAGAGACGGAGCTATAGAGGACGTCGAGCGCCATCTCTTTCCCACACTGGCACGAAATTAAAACGATCCTGCTTTAAGACGTCATGGTAGGCCCACTGGTCATACACGCACGCTGGTTGCAAGTACTACGCACCTGACTATAGTCTTGACAACAGTATCAAAAAATTGCAAATCTATTCAGTCCGTCAGTTAGACTATTGGAAATTAATGGACATGTATTTTTTGTTTTTGTAAATCAATGAATATTGACAAAGATAAAACGCATCAAAACTCGGGAGTGGGGGCTCGTGACGTCAGAACTAGCTAAAAATTATACCTAGGCGTGACGTATTGAGAATTTTAAAAGCGTCATATCTTCGTCAATTTTGGTTTACGTAACAAAAGAAAAATCCCCCCGTTCCATATAACCCTACCGACATATCCCCACTGGTAGGGTTACTTGGAATTTTTTTCCAACTATCGCTACCGGTTGGGATATATGGAACTTTCTCCTGTATCCCTACTGACCCGCACTGGTGGGGATAGTTGGTTTTTTTTTCCATTTATCGCTACCAGTAGGGATAAGTTTTCAAGGGTTTCTTTATATGATTAATTAGTGGTTCCTGAATTACCTGTGACACAAAATATTAAAAGAAAACAAAAGGCAATCGCGAAAACAATCATTTTAATTAAATCAAACAAACCCATACTAAATAAGCTATTGTTAAAAACATAACTTTATTTGAGTTAACTTAAAACATAAAATTATACTCCCATGGAGGTTTGGAAGGAGAAAGGGGAGGCCTTTGCCCAGCAGAGGGACATTCAAACAGGCTAACAAGTAATTCAGGAACCACTAATTAATCATATAAAGAAACCCTTGAAAACTTATCCCTACCAGTGGGGATATGTCGGTAGGGTTATATGGAACGGGGGAAAAGACGCGGGTCAAATATTTTTTGATAATCTAACTGACGGACTAATTAGATTTTTTTTGTCGTCTCGCCTATTCTCAAGAACCTCACCAATAAGGTCGAGTGTATGTCTATGGTTATGTGTATGGTTCCTGGACTCTACGTGCCATCCAAAGTACAATCAGCTGTTATTTTAGTGGTTTATTTAATAGACATTTCTCTCATGAACATCAGAATCGTCGTACGTGACAAAATGGACATTTTTACTTACACAAGCGTCTTGAATTTTAATGTTAAAAGTATCTTTACCGTGGTCAATCAAGAATGAGTGGTGGGAATGGCTTTGGCGGCGCCGAATGAAAAGGTCGTGAGTTCGACACATGATTCCATTCTATTTTCGATTGTCTGTCTGTTCCAGGTAATATCCGAAACGGCTGGACTGATTTTGACGGGACTTTTACTGGCAGATAGCTGATGTTATAAGGAGTAACTTATACTATTACTTTAGAATAAGAATAAGGGTACCGTGCAAAAAAATTAAGACCCTGAAGGAGAGAAAGTGGCCAGATTATATGGGCGCGTGCCGTGGGTTTTGGAACTTTGGACGGATAAGAACTCCTGGAAAGCTTTTGCCAGCAGTGGGACAGCAGAGGCTATTAAAAAAACCGGCCAAGTGCGTGTCGGGCCACGTGCAGTGTAGGGTTCCGTAGCAGCCCGTTAATAATGATTAAAAAAAAATAGATCAAATTTGGCATCTGTCAGTTTAGCAACTACAGTAAAGCACTTTAGAGGATTCTAAGGAATTTGTATTTGGTACAAAATTATCCAACATCCAAGTTCAACGACTATTACTGCTAAACTAATTAAGTTATCTTAACCGCTACAATTTTCCTTTAAAGTTCATAAAATGTATTATCATCATGAATTTTTCCAGATTTTTTAAGCCAGCAGTTTAGCTTTTAGAGGAGGGGACGTCCTACTGGATCAAATATTTGCACTTTGAAGTTTAATATTTCGTAAATGGAGCATTAAAAAGAAAAATAGTATTAGCAACCCCTAAGTCATCTTAAAATGTCTATTCAACGATAGCACACGATGGGATAGACGACGAAAAAAAAATTCATCTCCACTTCACAAGTAGGGAAGCTAACATAAAAAAAAATATTTTCCAAAATCTTATTTTATCATTATGTCCGCGTAATTGATATACACATCCCTACAAAATTACAGCGTTCTAGTACTAACAGTCTCTGAGCAAAACCTCAGACGGACGGACGGACTAGACTAAGTGTTCCTTGTGAGGCCTACGGAACCCTGAAAAGTATACTGCATACCTAACCTATAAATTGTGTTCCCTTCAAGCGTATAACAAACCTGTGAACAGTTGACGATGACGTAGCCATGGTGTACGTGTCCGGAGACCAACAATACCGACCGTAAGTCCCGTCCCATGTATTGCATATTAATGCGGAGTGTCCTCACGACGTTATCTTGTACCTGTAGGTGCTGTACTGGCTATTACATAAGTTATGTTTTATTTTAATCAATCAATCAATCAATCAAAAGCATTTATTTCAAGTAGGCCAGTTACAGGCACTTTTGAATTGTCGAAACAAAGATGAAAATTAAATATAGCTACAGTCCCAGTCACAAGACATAAAAACTGTGAAAGTACTGTAGTTGCCCATTCCCTGGCGTAGATCTTTAGGAGAAAAACGGGCAAGAAACTCCATGGACACTCTTTTAAATCAGAATATTGTTACAAAATCTTGGTTACATCATTCATGTTGAGATGGTACATTATTATTTACATTACAATACATTACAGTACATTATCATCATTATTTATTATGGATTGTTTTGATGTTTGGGTGCACTATCGTTAGACTTTAAATACGTGTGGTATAGTCCTCCTGGGCGTTTTCGGTCGCGGCGGCCGATCTTAAAACAGCTGGCCTAGCCAAGTTACAAACGATTCGTATCGATTCTCTTTCTACAATCGTAAACGTTAAGTCACGTGGTCAAAACAAACGAATATAAACTTTCGTAGACAAGTTTACATCGATCAAGATGATAGAATGAAATGTATTCGTTTCTACAATCGTGATCCCTACACATTCCATATAAATCGTAGCCAACTTACAGTTTTGACTAAACTTTAAAATTTCCATTCATTTGTTTTGACCACGTGACTTAACGATGATAGATGTCATTCCCATACATTTGGTTAGTTTTCTATACCGTTAACGATTGTAGATTGTCAACTTGGCTAAGCCTACAGATTAGCTATCGGCGCGGGAGATATTATAGTGCAGGCGTGTGTGCGCAGCCACAGGTGTTCTCTCTGTTCCTTCACTCCCATAGTCCTCAGGGACGGCAATCCGACACGACCGGAGAGAGATCAGGCGCAGGACCAATACCTTAACGTGCACACACCGGCACGGGGGTCATACCGCCAACTTCCAAACTCCGGGCTACTACTGAGAAATTGCTATGGTAAATTCCAATAGCCCTTTTTGTCTGTCCCCGGAATCGAACCGAGGACCACGTATGTAACCACGAGACTAACGGTACAGTAATTGCAGCTTAAACGTCGTATTCATTGCTGTGGAATATTGAAGCTAATCGCTCTTGAACACGTTCATTGTCTGCCTTTTCTCAATTATGTTGGGGTCGGCTTCCAGTCGTACATGGAGCGACTGCCTATCTGACCTCCACAACCCAGTTAGTACTGGGTAATACGATACCCCTTGGTAAGACTGATTGTCAGTCTATCGGGTAACTGACTGTCCTTACCTATAACGACTGTCAAAGGTCTACAAATGACAGGCTGGACCCGCCATACTTTTCGCGAGAATTTTGACAAACGCTCGTGCGTGATTATGCCGTTGTTAGACATATATCTTTGATTTTTTTGGACTAATAGGTATCTTGTGCACTATATCTAGGCTTCTATCGAAGTAAAAAATAAAAATATGTAGAAATAAAATCAGTACAAGCCTGCAAAAATAGCTGTTTTGCACAAATTTTACCTCAACTTTGGCCGTTCATAATGTACTCATAATTTGTAAAAGTAAAGAAAGCATCCTGATAGAAGCCTTGCAAATGTAGTGGAGATTCTAAATGACAAATATTTATTTCACAAACTTGTAAGACTTATTCAAAAACACGTATTTCCTGGAACAAGTTTTATAAATTTTCGAACACTATTTTTCGTTCAATGTTATCGCATTAGGCGGTATGAGGTGCGCGGGAGACGTTTAGTGCGGGATTGGGTCTAGGTAAGACAGAAGAGTTGAAAGAATTTCGCCGCGATGGCTCTGGATGAAACGACAAGCTTTTCGACCATGCTCGCGTTGACGATAGACGCACCGGGAAGGGCCCTCTTAACGTGCTTTTCCGAACCAAGGACCGAGGCAAAAGGTATCATTATCTGAGAAATTTCTAAAGAATTGGGAGTTTCCTATAGCACTTTTTGCCTGCCCCGGAGATCGACCAGGAACCCACGCTCAGAAGTCGCGCTTGGGACTACAATACCAATGGGTTACGTGTTACTCTGGCAAGCAGTCCCTCCATTAATTACAGCTGCATCCGGTTAAACTTAAAGCCGACCCCAATATTCTTAGGAAAAGGCTAGGATGCTGCTGGTCCGGGGCTGCGGGACTATTCGAAAGAGATACCGTGGCCCCGGAACACAAAGGGCGATGAAGGAACATGGATGGGTTTTAGTCAGTAAAAGTCTGACACTCCCTCCTGCTCCGCCCAGAGCGGGAGGAGTCATTTGATGATTTCCCATCCGAAAAAAAAAGGATGTTGCTGGTGGTAGCATTGCTGAGTGACCAAAAGACACCAGTTCTAAATGACTAAAGCATTCAGAGCAATTACGACTAAAGGCTGTTCCTAATCCCATTATTAAGCTCATCAAATTCCAAAACAAACAATCAAGCTAATAATCCTACAGCACTAAATACCATGCTATCATATACGACCAAAACCGCATTGATAAGAGATGTTATCACACTTAGTATTTACCACTGATAACAGTGATAAAGCGCTCAAATAGCGCCACAGGTTTTTCAGATAATCAGGCTCAATAGAACTGAGGATTGATCTGGGTTTTGTTTAAATTATTTAAATTTTTATCTCGGGTTTTGAAGGTCAGACATGGCATCTCGCAGGTCAAACTATGAGGCTGCTTAAGGCGACTTAGGAGCTAAATTAGAAACTCTATTTGTGGTTGTTCAAACTTCGTTTGAAATACTGTTAGGAAGAAGTTCTAATCTGCTTGCACTACAAAGTGGTTGTTACGTCAGTCACTGCGGGCCGAATAGTGCGAAATCAGTTTTTTGCGATTTACAAAAAAATCTATTGATTGGACTAAAAAATAAAACTAGTAGACATAGTCCCTAGTAAAGATAGTCCTCTTAACCGGACTATCCAGTGTGCCTTGAGTGTAAGGCCTCCAGCCAGGAGCATAATAAAACTTATAAACTAAGCGACAGCGCGCTAAGGGCACCCCCTGTGGGGTACGAGCCTCGGCTTAGGGCGTCGCTGGGGAGGGGACAGCAGAGAGATCTGAGTGAGATTATTTAGGGGCGCTTTAGAACTACTGGCTCAGCATCCCGAGCTGGCTCGAGCAGGGGTCGGGAGGGGGGGGGGGGGGGGTGAATGGGGACGTCGCGGTGGACTTTGGCGAGGTCGGAATGACGGCGTTTTGTGTCTGGGAGGTCAGATAGGCAGTCGCTCCGTGTATAACACTGGTGCAGCTGTATTTGCTAGACTGGAAGCTGATTCCAACATAGATAGCAAATCAGCCTCTAATGTTCTCAGTGCTGGGACACACGGCCTCATCTCTATGAGAGCGAATGCGGGCCCAGTGCGGGTTGGTAGATATCTCATTTGTCTTCGAATGTTTGGCTCTACGATATGTCGGTTTCCTAAAAATGTAAAAGGTGTTTTCCTTCACCGTTTTGAGAGCAGTGGTGATGAAATAAATTACAAAAGTGATGCACCTGCCTGGGTTGTAAACTTCTAACCCACGACTTACTGGGGCTGCCACCACTGGGCACCACCGCCGCTCTCAAAGTCCTGATTTATCAGCCTAATTTGAATAAAAATGGTGTCGATTCTGTTGTGCACAAACTAAACTTAATTTAGGCTATTGCTATCTTTTACTAAAAGGCAGTGCGAGAAAAGGACGGCTATAGCTATGAACTAAGTTAGAGATGTCAAACTAGTTTATGCCTTGCGCTTCACCGTGTTTTTAGTCGACATGTTTTTACGTGCACCCTTCATTTGTATGGAAATATTAGTTCCAATTAAATTTGACAGATCTAAATTACGTCTGTCTCTTTCTCGTTTTATTAGAGAGAAAAAGATAGCAATAGCCTAAATTAAGTTTAGTTTTTGCACAACAGAATCGACACCATTTTTTTAGGGTTCCGTAGTCCTGACAAGGAACCCTTATAGTTTCGCTATGTCCGTCTGTCTGTCCGAGGTTTTGCTAAGAGACCGTTAGTACTAGAAAGATGTAATTTTGTAGAGGTGTGTATATCAATAACGCCGACAAAGTACTTAATGAAATAAAATTATGGAAATTATTTTATTTTAGGGTAATACATGTGAAGTGAGGATGATTTTTTTTTCGTCGTCTACCCCATCGTGTGGGGTATCGTTGAATTGGTCTTTTAAAATGACTTAGGGGTTGCCATATTACTTTTCGATTTAATGCTCCATTTACGAAATATTAAACTTTAAAGTGCAAATTTTTGTTCCAGTAGGGCAACCCCCCCCCCCCCCCCCTCTAAAAGCTAAACTGCTGGCTTGAAAATCTGGAAAAATTCATGATAATAGTGCTTTTAATGAACTTTAAGGGAAAACTATAGCGGTTAAGATAACTTTATTCGTTTAGCAGTTATAGTCGTTGAACTAAGGTGTTGGATACCTATGTACCAAATACAAAATCCTTAGAATAAATCCTATAAAATGACTAAGATGAAGTAGTTGCTTGTTTATAACGGGTGAAGACTTGCATTGAAAGACAAAATCTAAAATATAACGAGCTACTACGGAACCCTACACTGCGCGTGGGCCGACACGCACTTGGCCAGTTTTGATTTTTATTTTTAGACTTCTACCGTCTTTCGGTAACCATTCTCCCGTCATCCCGTGCTTTGCTTATGCTATATCAGCTTAAGAGCCCTACGTCAACGATGAAGAGAAATTGCTCAAGAACACTACTCGATCAAGGCCATTTCTGCTGATATTCAATCACACAATAACTCCGTATGAATGGGCATTCTTCTGTAACCACTAGGTACAGCGTACCGTAATAACTGCAAGGTTGTTTTCAAAACATTTCAGCGTAATAAGAACTGCGGAAACCAACCTTAAGGCTACGAGATAAAGGCGCTATCACTGTTAACAATGACGTGCCAGCAGGACACGAATTTGAGTTTGAAAAATGCATGAATGAACAAAGACAGTATAACATTTTAAAACCACACGCCGTATCTTTTTCAGTCATAATCGTTTACATTTTTTTAAATCAATATTTTGACAAAGGCGGAGGAGCTCGTGGCTAAATAATAACAACCGCTCGGGTCAATCTTAAGGTTAAGCCGTGCTTGCCTAGGTTCGTCCGTGGATGGGTGACCGCCCATTACGTACCGAGTTTCCTCCGTGCCTCGGAAAGCACGTTAAGCCGTTGGTCCCGGCTGTCATTTGTAGATCTTTGACAGTCGTTACAGGTAGTCAGTGGCCCGAAAGTTTGACAACCAGTCTTAAAAAGGGATATCGTATAACAGTATTACCCATGCTCTTGTGCGGGCCTGAACACACTGCTTATTTTAAACGCGCAGTTGGCGCGCGTATACGCGCTTCAAACGATATTTGAACGCAACCTTGTAACCTAAGCACACGGGGCGATCGTGAAACGCGCGTCAACTGCGCAGATACAGCGATCCAGACGCGCTGTAGTTGCTCGTAGCTTCCGCGGTTTGGCTCCTCGTCAGTTGACCCTTTGAACGCGCTTCAAAGGAGTTTCGAACGCGCTTCTCACGCGCGTTTTACGCGCGTTTGAATCTATAGTTTAAACGCATCGGCATCTACGGCGCAGAAAACGCGCGCAAATAATATTCAATTCCAAAACTAAAGAGAAATTGTATAAAATTGTATTGATACTGAGTAAAATGCAATGTCAAATCATTAGAATTACAATAAAACCGGCCAAGTGCGAATCGGTCTCGCGCATGAAGGGTTCCGCACCATCGTACAATCGTGGTCTTTTCCGCCTGATCAGTTAATTTTTTTTTCGCTTAAATCATGCGGAGGCGCCGAGCCACGCCCCCTTAAAGTTTAGACCTATTAGGAAAGCGTCAACTTTGGCGCGCAAAATAATATTAACTCTCGTTTGGCGTCCGTCGTCAGTGCGCTCGACCGATCGGTATTTTTTCATTCATTATTTATATACACAGTCAACGGGGCGAGGCTAGAGAGCGTTTCTATGATGTAAGTGCAAGCAAAAATTAGCTTAGTGGTGATCAGGCGGGAGTGTCCTCGATAGTACCTAGTGGGAGAGCCCCCTTTAATTATGAATGTATTATTTGTTGTTATAGCAGCAACGGAAAGACACATTCTGTGAAAATTTCAACTGTCTACCTATTACTACCCTATTATTCATGAGATACAGCGCACTGACAGACAGACAGACGGACGGACGGACGGACGAACAGCGGAGGCTTAGTAAAAGGGTTGGTTACGCTTCGGGTCCGGAACCCTAAAGATCAAAACAATGACAGACTAATACCAGTAGTAAAATAAACATTAACAATAAGCAATAGGCGAGACGACAAAAAAAATCTAATTAGTCCGTCACTTAAATTATCAAAAAATATTTGACCCGTGTTTTTTCTTTTGTTACGTAAACCAAAATTGACGAAGATACGACGCTTTTAAAATTCTCAATACGTCACGCCATGGTATAATTTTTAGCTAGTTCTGACGTCACGAGCCCCCACTCCCGAGTTTTGATGCGTTTTATATTTGTCAATATTCATTGATTTACAAAAACAAAAAACACGTGTCCATTAATTTCCAATACTCTAACTGACGGACTAAATAGATTTGCAATTTTCTGATACTGTCGTCATGCCTATTCGATACAGGCAGCGATTGATCATTAAGGAAGTCTTCAATTGTGTAATTAGCTTTTCTCAATTAATGTTTCGTTTAGTGCACATTTAAATTTTAATACAGTCGTATCTTTTTCGATACACTTCCTCAAAAACTGGTTCTTAACGCACTATGATTAGGTTCAACATGCTATGTATTTCACACGCGTGCGATTTTTTTCATTTTCCAACACGTGTGCGGGAATGAAAATTGCCACAGATAACTTACCTATACTTAGTCCAAATTGGTTCAATGCATATATTCGGAATTGAATGATTTTTTTTATTTCGGCAAAGTAAGAATGCGTCTGTATGGCGTAAATGTTTTTTGAAAATTCAAATTGTGTTTATAAATAGAATATCATAGATAAACATGATTATTTAAAACTAATATTTACTTTTTTAAACAAATTAACATTTATTTGTGTTTTAAATTCAAAAATACAAAAATAAACAAACTATTTTTTATATTAGGCTGTATAACGGCTTCATACCTTTGCTTCTCCTTCAACCTGGCGAAAGCAAAGCGCAGAAAAAAGAAAAGAAAATCATAGTTTCCTAATAATTCATGACAAAAATATTTTTCGTTCTTTTATTTAATTTCTTCAAAAGTGTATTGAAAAACGTCGTTTAATACACGTGGACATTTGTTATTGCAGTTCTCGGCTCAAAAACACCCTCGCCTACGGCTCGGGAGTTAATTCCGCCTCGGATGCAATTACAAACTTTCTCCACTTGTATCAAAATGTACTATTTCAATACACTTCCTCGAAAACGGGTTTATATCGCACTAAGACTGGGTTCAACATGCCGTGTATTTCACGCACGTGGATCTTTTTCATTTTCCAACACCGCGTGCTGTGCCGCGTGCGGGAATGGCTTGTTACCGCACGCGGCACAGCACGCGGGTGTTGGAAAATTTCCACAGATAAAACTATACCTATACTTAGTCCAAATTGGGTCAATGCCTATAGTGCCGCGGTGATTGTTTTTTTTCGTTATTTTATTTCTTCAAAAGTGTATTGAAAAACGTCGTTTGATACACGTGGACATTTGTTATTGCAGTTTTCGGCTCAAAAACACCCTCGCCTACAGCTCGGAAGTTAATTCCGCCTCGGATGCAATAACAAACTTTCTCCACTTGTATCAAAATGTACTATTCTTTACATATTGAGTCCGTATCGGATTGTTTCTGACTGTTAACAACATTTTTTTTAATAATTTTGGAGTACCAATTTTTTTTACATTTTTTTTTTTCTAAAATGTATAGAGAAGGTATTTTTTTATAGCGAATAGGGGTGCCTATTGCCGTTAACCGGGCATAAATCCAGATTCCGTGGCTGCTACTAAGATACGCCTCATTAAAAAACCTAATAACACTTTGCCCGACCCGGGAATCGAACCCAGGACCTCATCGCTCAGCAGTCGCGCTAGCGACCACTAAACCAACGTGACACGTACTTTTTTTACCCGACTACGGTGAAGGGTTATGATTTTAGCAGTCTATGCATACGTATGTTTGTATTTACGTATGTTCCACCGTAGCGCCTAAACTATTCATCCGATTTTGATGAGTAAGGTGTCAATCGATTCGTTATTATTAACAGGGTGGAATTTTGCAATGCCACCTGGAGGGAAAATACTCGAAATACTGGAGATAGCAATTTTTACTCAAAGGAAGCCTTCCTTTATGTTTAAAAAGAAACAAATCTGCATTCAAAGATTTTCGAAAATTTGCTTGCCACACTCGGGAATCGAACCGACGTAAAGTTCGAAAAAATAACATTCTGTACTTTTTTTACATCAATCGATAGGGGCAATCATATGGATCAAATCTCTCTATCAAACATGATAAATTAAATGAAGGGAAAATCATGAAATGTAAAGAACAGTTTCTATGGGATAAATTCAATAACTTAAAGCACTTTTATTCATGGTTTTCCTTTCATTCAATTTATCATGTTTGTTAGAGAGATTTGATCCATATGATTGACCCTATCGATTGATGTCAAAAAGGTACAGGATGTTATTTTTTCGAATTTTAGTCGATCCATCCCGGGTTTGATGCCCGAATGTGGCAAGTGAATTTTAGAAAATCTGTGAATACAGATTTCTTTCTCATTAAAAATAAAGGAATGTTTCCTTTGAGTAAAATTTGCAATCTCCAGTATTTAGAGAAGTGCTTGTGAGCAGTGTTTTGTGTGTGTGTTTTTTTTGGTGTATTTGTTTTTCCAGTGTTTAATTTTTATTAGTTGATAATTTCACCATTTTATTTTATGTGTTTTGTCCTGTGCGGGCTAATAAATGGTTTTTCTTTCTTTCTTTCTTTAGAGTACTTTCCCTCCAGGTGGCATTGAAAAATTCCACCCTGTATATACACATTTTATTTAGTAGTCGGGTTTTAGTTAGTATACCACTCAAATTCTTGTTTTCAACTGTACCTATAACAGTAGGTCGTTAAACATTCATCAACGCTAATTAATTACGTTCTTATCAATGTCAGTAATTACTTTTTTAATTAGTACACTCGGCGACACATAAGGCTTTACATTCCCAGTACAACATGGCCACGCTTTGTATATTTTGATTTCTCGTACAATGAGTTTTGTATACAGGGTGTAAACCACCTCATCACGAAGCCGTCAACCAAGCATTCTTTACATCAAACTAACCCCCGAATACTGAAACGTCACTTAAAATTTAAGGGCTGCTTAACATTTGAGCAGCTCCTAAACTTTAAATTTTGTATGGCCAAACGTCACTTTTGAGAATCTGTTAAATATAAGTGCTACTTAAATTTTAAGTGACGTTTCAGTATTCGGCCATAAGTAGCTTTACGCAAAAATTATTGCTGGGAAACGACTTTTTTTTAGGGGTGAAAAATCATGTTTTGTGGTAGGAATCAATGTAACGCACTCAAAACATTGTGCTGATAGATGCATTGAATAGTACGGGAGTCGTGGAGGTGTTAAAACAAACAATCTTACATTAACTTGTATTAAAAAAAAAACTTGTCAAAATGTTGGAACTTTGACCCCCAATATCTCCGTAACTAGAAGGTTCCCAGGTATGGTGTAGAACAAAAAATGATTGCAATGACGGGGGGAACAAGTGCCTTTCGGCTTCGTTAAGAGGTATTTTACACCCTATACATATAGTGTGATTGGTCGCCATGCGTACTATACTAGAATTAGTAGATAATACGGTACTTAGAACAAAAAAAAAACTTTTTTTTTAAATTTTTGTCTGTCTGTTCCGGGTGATCTCTGAAACGGCTAGACCGACAGATTTAGACAGGATTTTTACAGGCAGATAGCTGATGTTATAGGGAGTAATTTAGGCTTAGGCTTAACTATATTTGGCAAGCGCTGCTTATTCTTGAAGATCGACCAGTGCGACTTATATTTATTAAGTTAAAAAAGCTCTTACAATGAGAGGTTTTCTTTTTGAGTATTAAAAAAAAACATAGTTTCCAAGAACTCGGTAGATGGCGTTGAACTGACTACGTTACTAGGTGCCAAACCGAAAACGCTTGGAAAAATAACATTGCGTCACGTCACATACGCTTGTTGACTGACACTTTCGTTTGCTTATGCTTCCGAATATAGCCATCACATCCAAGTGAAATATTGTGACGTTCCGTTCCTTGCAGTAACTTACCAAGTTCAGCGCCATCTACACAGCGACTAGGGAAGAGTTGGAAAAGAAAATCCCTCATTAGATTTATTGCTGTGTTAAAATTCATGAACATCCCTTTTAGTTGCTAATGCATGAAAAGTTCGGACAGAGGCACTTTCGTATTTAGACAATATTAAGGTGAAAGCGTCAGGCTAGCCCGCGAAATTCAAACACAGTCGCGAACAATATTTTAATCAACTTATAACCTGGCACTGGTCTACAAATTGTAAAAAACGTAAGGAAATTTAAATTTCGCGGGCTACCCTGGAGCATCCACCTTAACATAACCTCACGCCTGTAATCCCCAAAGGGTTATACAGAGGTGTACCTAATAGTACACCCACATTTCGCCAGTTATGTTTAAGTCTCAAGTATTGTAACTACATAGTATAAAACAAAGTCGCTTTCTCTGTCCCTATTATCCCTATGTATGCTTAAATCTTTAAAACTACGCAACGGATTTTGATGCGGGTTTTTTTAATAGATAGAGTGATTCAAGAGGAAGGTTTTAGTATATAATTTGCGGGCGGGCAAAGCCGCGGGCAGCAGCTAGTATTGTATAAATCATGATCTGTCGAATGACCGATTTGGTCGGGACGCCATTGTTTAACTATTGTGTCTACTTTGTGGACAGATCATGGGATAACGGGCTAGTGTTCGCGACTCCATAAGTCGGGTAAGTCCCATGTCGTCTCGAGCCTATTGTCATAGTGCGTATACACGTAGAACGCTGGCTACCGGCGCCGATAAGCGCCGAACGTCGCCGACAAGTTCCGACCAGCTTACGCCGTCAGAAATCGTCGGCGTTTATCGGCGCAGGGTAAAAAGTATAATATACCTACTTATATATTATACTCTATAATAATATTATAATAGCAGCCACGAAGCTGGAATTTGTGCCCAGTCTATGGGTGCCTCAGACCAAATAAAAAACCAAGACACAGCGCTGCGAACAATAAAGTGAAGCCAGCGCAAAACTAAGCTCCGCTCTGTGCGTACGCGCTCACACGCACACATTTACATCAAACTACAAATAAACTCAGCTCAAAAAATGCACACATGTCTACGAAACCGGCTTCACATTATTGGTCGCAGCGCTGTGTCTTGGTTTTTTATTTGGTCTGAGATGGGCATTTACACGTAGAATGCTGGCTACCGGCGCCGACCTGCCAGCGCTTATCGGCACCAGACCGCGCAGGTAGTCGGCGCAGGCAGCATTTTTATTGAATCGCTGGACATTAACCCACAGCGCCATCTAGTGCCACACTAAGCAACGAGGCTTGTGTCGTGGCCACCAGATAGTTGATATACTACATAGATACTTTTTTGTTTGTAAATACGTATACGTGTATTATTTTTATTGTATTTATTATACATATAAACATCCATGACTCGGAAACAAATGTCCATGCTCATCACACAAACATTTGCTCCTACCGGGATTCGAATTCGGGACGTCAAATATTATACAGACACAAATCTAGACTCCGTGGCTGCTTTTATAAAATTATTACTTGTATAGATTTATTTATGTACTTTGAAAAACACCAGCCAATTTAATCAATAAATGAATTCGTGTTGTAATGAGAACAGGAAAATAACAGGAAACACACATTGAAATTAATGAATTCTTGTATTGTTTACCTTGTTTTGCATATGTTGTGAAAATTATTAATAATATTATTATAAATTTATGTTCCATTCACGTACCTATTTAATTAATTAAATTAAATGGGACTCAATTTAATAATTTATAATTATATTATTTTCCTGTAGATGGTGAATTTAATAAAAAACAAAATTGTTTTAAATTGATTTATACTACACTTGCTTAGTAAGTGTACCAATACTACCCCACTGAAAGGCTTGAAAGCTGTTCATTAAACCTTCTCAAAAATCTAGGCAGTTATATTGTATGGAATCTCATTACTGCCCTGAAAATCAGGGTAGTAATCCATTACTAACGCGTTTTGTTTTTTTTTTTAAGTCTTGATGACGTTGTAAGCAAGTGTAGTATAATAAAGCAGTATGTATCACTCGAGGGTAAGTACAGATTACTAAACTCGTGTGGTTCACGGCCCTCCGCTTCGCGTCGCGCCTCAAATGCACACTCGATTAGTAATCTGTGCCTTACTCCCCTTGGTGAATAAATAGCTATTAAAACCCAGGCAGGCTCATTACTTTGTAGGTACGTAATTTATTTCATCTCTATTGCTCTCAAAACGGTGAAAGAAAACATCGTGATAAAACCGGCATGTCCTAGAATAAAAAATTCGAAGACATGTGACATCTACCAACCCGCACAGGGCCCGCGTGGTGGATTATAGCCCATTCCCTCTTATAGAGAGGAGGCCATATGTCCCAGCTGTGCGAACATTATAAGCCCACTATAATTATGATGAAGTGGTTTAAAGTGCTTATATGAAAAAGGGGGCACGTACTTCTGAATCGCTTATATGTCAAGTGTTGCCAATCTACCACAAGTGTCAATGTTGTTACCTCTGATACTTCTGTTAAGGACTGTTCAAATCGTAAATAATCTATGCTATAGAGAGGTAAAATTTGTTTGTTTATAGGAGGTAAACTTTGGAACTTCTGATCTGATTCCGTAAATTCTTTCACTAAGAGGCTGTTGTAGGCTACTTTTAAAATGTTACTGTGGATTATTTTCTGTACATAACAGGAGCGAAGCCGCAAGCAAAACTTCAGTAATAAATCTATACAAATAAATAAAATTAAAGTGTCCGTTTGTAATGTCAAAATAACAGCTTTCATATGAAAAAATATGTATGGCACTTAAAACAAAAACACATATTTGTTTCAATTTTTGTCTGCCTTTGATCCGTCTATCTCTGAAACGGCTGGACCGATTTTGACGGGACTTTTACTGACAGATAGCTGATGTTATAAGGTAACTTAGGCTACTGTTATTTTAGAAAAATAATGAGGGTTCCATGCAAAAAAATGCAAAAAAGGTGATGTTAAAAAGAGTAACAAAGAGTACTTTTATTTTAGACAAAAAATTAGGATAACCTTTAAAAAAACACTTGAAATTGGTAACAAAATATGATACGAAAAGGGAAGTAATAATTTCATGCGTATAAAGGTCCGCAGGCAACATTTGTTTGTTGCTTGAAATAACAAGTTCTTGTTAAAATAGGTAGTTTATATTTCTCTACTACAATAATAATAATATAGCTTTATATTTATTTAGTAATAATCACTCTCCCGATGCATGTTTAGACAAAAACTCACGGAGACCTGATTTGGGAGCTCTAATTTTATGGACCAACAATTCTTTTTTTCATCTTTTAAGATGAAAAAAAAAAGAAATAAAAAAAGATTTAAGTACTTAAAAAAGATATTAAAAAAAATAAAAGATATATTTTGTAAAATATCTTTCAAATAATGGAGTGGAGTAACTACCTTTTCTCTACATTATATGCCTTTTAGGTAAATTGTAAAACTCGCGATTTTTTTTTTATATTTAGCTTAAAGTATTTAGTATTATTAGATTATTGTAATTTTATGATGTTTTAAAATGTTAAATTAGCACACTAAAGTGTAAAAGGGCTCGTAATCACATTAAGTTTATTTCCTATGTTTATTTCAGATAAAATTAAGTCCTTGAGAATTTTAAAATTTCAATAAAGCGTTTAAAATTCTCTTAGGTACTGGGCAGTTGCAAGTAATGTACACCCAAATATTATTTCGTTTTTTTTTTACTTAGAATATTATTGTTTCATGTTGTACTTAGTTAGTTTAAATTTAAAAACGAGATGGACACTATATATCACACTACAGACAAACATATAAGATATAAAATAAAAAAGATATTAAATCACTTGCGCAACACAAGATATCGTCGTCTTGGAGTATTCAAAATAAAATTTACATCAAGCACGATGGTCCAAACCGGTCGAAACAAAATGAATAAAATTAACATTTTTTTTCAAGTTTGACCTACAAACGCAGAAATATAGTATTAAAATAAAGTGTACTTACCAAATAAACAACACTGTCATGCTTTCTCGGCACAAAACTCGATCCAACTTCGAATATTACGTAAAAAATATCAGAAACAAACTATTCAATGGTTTTTCTTATACATTCACTGGTTTTACACAACACTGCGTCTATTGCTCGCTATTAATGTCTCAAAACAGTTATGCGACACTATTACAACTGTTTACAACTTTATCTAGCAATTTTCTTGATTATTTATCGATTGATTTATCGTCAATGAAAAAATCTGCTAATCTCATAATTTGTATGTTTTATTTTGTAATGTGGGCGCTGTGTTGTGTTTATTGTTTTACGGGCGTCTATTTTAGGCCGTGCAGTCAGTCACATGATGCTAATTGAGTGAATAAACAGTTTTAAATTGAATAAAAAGTCAATGCAGGCCACTACGAAGCAAGTGGCAAAATATGTAGGTATTTTCGACCTACTTTCGTTGGTAGGAAAATTGACAGTTATTTCACAGTGTTGCTACTGGCGTACAACCAAATTAACCAGGCAGGCATTGCAAGCATTGTCTGGCCCACTCTCTACAGTTCTTGCGGATCCCCGGCCCCACAAAGTTTTGTGTCACCAGTCGCACTGTAGCAGAACGTCCTGGATGAAGAATGTTGTGCATTTATTGGAAGGCTTGCTTTCTTAGTTGTGGTGTCACATAGGGGCGAGGCGTCGGCATTGAAGTGTCGCATACAATGTTTCCCGTCAGTATGGCGACCTTTTCCAGCTTGAGTGAAGAGCGGTTTCATATCAGGTCTTACAGTTCTGGATCTGTTTGCTTAAATTTGTCAAGATCCTTGAAGTTTATTGCCGCTGACACCTCTTCAACCCGTGACAATGATCGGCCTTTATTGTCGGATGCCACATGTGTCGACATTATTGCACCGTTCCATCTTCGTAGCACGGTGGGCTGTGCTGGGCCAGCTACTGCATGTGCTGAAAACCATAAATGGTGCAAATAAATTAACTTAATTGGTAGCTAAGTGTTTGAGCCGTTTGGGGTTGAAGCACTCAGGGTATAGGAAGAACTGCCAGGCCATTCACAACGCTTCGATTCGATTTTCACTCGATTTGGTATGTCAAAAAAAGACAGACATACGACTTTCCGAATCGAAAATCGAATCGAAGCCTTGTGAATAGCTATGCTGGACTGGGCACTCGGACCGAGTGCCCAGTCCAGTCCTTCCTGACCAGAGGCCTGTATTATTTCTTAGCCAAGGAATCAATCTTGCCACCACAGCTATGCGGACAAATTTTTTGACGTCTTTTAATAATGTATAACTACTTCAAAATTACAAAAACAAATAAATTCTTCTCGGACAGAATGATTTTAATTAAGCGGCAATACAACATTTAAAATGTCGTAAACGTTCCGCACTACGCAGACACAATGTCAGTAAATATCGCAAAGCGTGTTCATGCTTAGATCAACTTTGTTAAAAAAAAAACAGGTTTTTTTGTTTTGTATTATAGAGCAGTTTATCATAATCCAAATTTCGATAAAATTAATATTTATATTACTTATATTCATCAAATAAGAAAATATTTTAGAGTTTCAAAAATTATAATTATGATTAGTTTGATGGACCTATAAGTTCCAGAACGTGAGTGACATTTACGAAAAAAAAAAAGTAAACCCACTTCATGACTTCAACTTCAATTCAGTCGCACTACTCATAATTTCCGTGTGTTATTTCAATTAATGAGCCGTAAATTAGTGTTTGTTACACGTTAATTAACGCATGATATAACCATTTGTCTAAAATGGCGACGCCGGCGGACGTTAGAGCGCTATTCGAGGCCAGATTGAAGGAAACTTCACCACCTCCGGATTTTCACCAATTAGACTTGGATCGTACGAAAGATGAAAAATACCTCAAGAGAGTGCTTGCTCATGTGGATAAAGACGCTAAAGCTGGTGCAGACATGTTGTGGGACATCTTAACATGGCGAAAATCTGTTGGAGCAAGTGATATTAACGAAACCAACATCAGGCTAGATTACGTTAAAGAGGGAGTATTTTTCCCAAGAGGCAGAGATGTAGACGGCTGTCTTTTGTTAATCTTCAAGGCCAAAATGCACGTCAAAGGCCAAAGGGACTACGAGGAGCTGAAGAAAATCATGATCTACTGGTTTGACCGAGTGGAGAGAGAGGAAGGTGGTAAGAGAATCACTATGTTCTTTGATATGGATGGCAGTGGATTAGGTAATATGGATATGGAGTTAGTCAAATACTTGATAACGCTCTTTAAAGTGTATTACCCATATTTCCTGAATTATATTGTCATCTATCAGATGCCCTGGGTCCTTTCTGCTGCTTTTAAAGTTGTTAAAACATTACTACCAGCAAAAGCGGTAGAGAAAATGAGATTCGTCACGAAGGATACTTTGAAAGATATTGTAGCGCCCGAGCAAGCCTTAGCAGTATGGGGCGGGAAGGATAACTACACTTTTGAGTTCATTCCGGAGAATAAATCTGAACATACTCCTAAGAAGGTAACGTTTGCTGAGCAAGGAGACAGCCAACATTCTCCAGGAGAGATGTTACGTCTTGTACCTAATGATACTATCCTGTTTAAAACTGAGGGTGATGAAATTTCTGGACAATTTACCATAACTAACATGGATGAAAGCGCTGTATCCTTCAAGATTAGGACCACTGCACCAGAGAAGTTCCGAGTCAGACCTAGCTCAGGTACTCTAGCAAGTGGTGGCTCGCAAACTGTCCTGATTGTAGTACAACCAGGCATTCAACTCCGCACAGTTACTAAAGACAGATTCCTCGTCATGTCGATTCAAATCCCAAAAACTGATTTAACTCCGAAAGAGCTAACAGATATCTGGCAAGCATCAACCGGTAGTAAGACTGATGAGTACCGTCTAAAATGTCAGTTCCCTGATAAAGATATACCAAAGAACGGTAACGTTATTGATGGGAAAGTTCTAGAAAAACCTGATTCCGTGACTGCGACTCTGAGCAATTTAGAAAGGAACTATGCCACATTGCATCGGGACATGAAGCAGCTGAAAGTTCTGCAATTCATTACTTTAGCTATGACCGTGCTTGTTGCCGTTCTCGGATACCTTTTGTACGAGGGTGTGAGTGAGGATTCGAAATATTGTGAACGTTTGTAGCCGTTGGAGTTAGTGGTGTTGAACGCCACTATCAAAATCAACCATTTAATGGTGATTTTCATACTAATGTTGATTATTAATGTCATTCTTTATATTTTGTACAGTAAGTTGGTGTGTAAGTTGAATTTATTGTTTGTTAGGTAAGGAGGGTAGTTGGGAAAAAGGGGGTTGAACTTTTCTCTATGGAAGCTGGTATAGTCACCTTACCGCCATTTGAAATTTTCTCCTAACTTGTGGCACAGGGTAAAAAATAAAACAGTGAATAAATAAACAAAAAATGTCCAACGCTGGAATTTTTCGTACGGGTGGCAAAATTGATAATTCGATCCATTGCAGCTTCCCGGAAATGCCTTGGGAGTTGCTGACGATCTCACGGAGAGCTCTTTTGTTGACTTTAAGCATAAGGTGCTAAAACATGTCATGTTGCTTAGTTTTTCGCAGGTTAAATCATGATCTGTCAAATGACCAATTTGGTCGAGACGCCATTGTTTAACTATTGTGTCTACTTCGTGGACCTTGGGTTAGGATCAAAAGGAAAAAAAGCTCTTTAAAACATGCCAAATAGCAATGAGCTGACTATGCCACTTCGTTTCAGTGCCCCTTAGCATGTTTGAGGCCGAGACATGTAACATTATTTTGGTAAGTGTAGTTCATGCCCTGCTAGGAGTCTGTATCAAGCAAGAACAAGTAAAAATTCTGATCAGTTTTAGTCTGTGGCTTAGGACTAGATTGGTCTAACATAATTTCTTCTTTTGCGTGTTTTGATTGCGAGTTATCGTGACAAACATGTTTCAATTGGCATTTGTTTTGGTGAGGTTTCTCCACGAAGTCTCTGGACCCTCCTGATGTCCTATACAAAAACTGCCGATAAGCCTTATCCAATCTTCTTGAAAGTCGCCCCTAGTCTAAGACCTCAGGAAAATTCTATGCTTCTGGGCGGACCTAGGCAGGCTGTCAGTTATGACCTATCACGCACAACAGACTGAATTTAAGTCTGAAGTGCGTAATCTTCATTTAAAACTGAAACTCGGTGAAATAATTTAAAAACAAGAAAAATAAGTATAAGAAATGCATTTCTTAAAATTTTGGTGTGAAGTTTGTACACTAAAGTCTAATCAAAAACAAATAGCAACATTGCATTTATGTAGAATTCTGTCTTCAATATAAAATAACATTCCTTGACGACATTTTTTTTAAAAGAATGCAATAATTAGTTTAAAGTGTGTTGTGAGTCATTTTCGTACTTCGGATTGTAGATAAAAAACAGATAAGTTTGCATATATAGGTGCGGACGGAATTCGATGCCTTGGGCACAAATATTATAATACTTCGCTCTGGGTTAGACATTCATTCCAATAATATACTCCCGTGGGAGAATTTTCGACCTTCAAACGGGCAAAACAGAAAATACAAACTTTAAATCTTTTCGCGATGAAATTGGCCCAAAAAGAATTTGAAGGCTTTCGCTCTTCTCGTAAATTCAATCAAAAATACTGCTTCATATCATGATCATTGACAACATTGTTCCACCTACTGCCGAGCCTAGGCCGGATATAAAGTTAGTGTGTTTTTATTTATTTTCGCGATGGAATAGTCTTCTATGTCCGTCAGAGCAACAAAGAAAACGATTAAGCAAGATTTTAGATTCTTTCCCACGCAAAATCGATAATAACGTCGTCGTCGTAGCGTTTCGATGTCAATGTACCAAGATACATGTATGTGTGTGTGTCTACTGAATTGGCCCAGAACTTAGCTACGAGTTTTGCAGTATCGGTAGCGTCCATCAATTCCTGTAGCATGCAGGCATTAGGAATACAGGACACGATATAAAGTCCTATCGTTAGTAGAAAAGTCGAAAACAATAAAAATCGTAGATTCGTAACCTGTATCTTGTCATCGATTGGCCCCGTATATGGTTGGCCTTTAGAATACCAATTTATTCATCGCTGTCGGCTGTTCGCTCACACGTCACTTGTTACCAAACTAAATTGCCTGCAGGGCGTTGTCATGGACACTGTTGGGTCTCCCTCTGAATCATTCAATAAATTGATTGTTTGGGTGTGGTTTTGGCTAGACGATAAGAGTTAATCATCTTCGATTGGCTAGTTAGTGCCGCGAGTGCTCTCTAGCGGTTTTTAAATGTCTGATCAGGAAATCTGCTGTAAATCCTCAGGAGAGGAGCCTAACTCAAAAAAGGTGCTATAAGAAAATACGAACAAAAAAAATCGTATTGCACCGTGTCTACTTTTGCCTTTAGCAGACCTTTATTTATTACCTCCCGACTATGTTGATGTCTGCTTCCAGTTTAACCAGCTGCAGCTGAATACCAGCATTTTACATGTAGCGACTGTCTATCTGATTTCCACAACTTCTGCAGTTTTACATTCCAACTACATCGTTTTAAAAAAGTCGCATGCATTTACTTTTGGCGAAACCCGCTCTTTACCATTTATTTTCAGCCTGTTATATCTTGCTGGACAAAAGCCTTCCTCTGTCCTTCCCATCTCGAGCTCGTATGGACAGCAATCCTGCCTATAGACATCAAGGTCGTCGTCTAATATTTATTTAGCCTTTTGATCTTTGCAAACCTATTAATAAACCGTTCAATTGATTTTCGCTTTCAACTCGGTAGCTGCTAGCAAATATTTGTTTTATTCTCCAACGTCAATGCGTTGGTCATTAATGACGCCATTCTACGTCCGTGGCAAGGTTCTTGTTTCAAACGTGTGAAATTAAAGTGGTTTTTGTAAATAATTTCCGCCTTAGAGCACTTTTATTTGATGGTGTAAAACGTCATCATGATTTGAAACCAAAGACGTCCACAGCTAGAGTCGTCTGGCCTCGCCAAGAGTCGTCAAATCGTCCGGTCCTGATTCTCGCATTCACCGGATTCCCGCGACCTTCACCAGGTCATGGGTCCATCATGTAAGAGGTGGCCATTCCAAACCCTTTCGGCCCAATCCCTCCTGCGAGCAAGAAGCTCTGCCCAGTGGCATTAAAGATTGGTAATTCTTCGTGCTGTTTCGGTTGCCTTGGTTCTCTTGCCGATTGAAAGTGTAATACTGAAAATTTATTCTTCTTCTTCTGCCCGCATACATTGCTAGTCGAAGCCGCGGTCAGCACTAAATGTATTTTTATTTTATTTCGTAAGCATGTTAGCCAAAAACCGTCTACTGCTGGACTTGGGACTCCCGCAAGGGCCACCCCATCGCGACATTTCTTTCATTTACTTGAAAGATCATTTACTTTTTAAAGATAACTGATAGCGTTTGACTACTATCTTACACCTTTAATAATGATATCGCAAATGACTCACACACATATTTATTACTATAGGTATTGGTATTAAAACTCACGTTATGTAAGAATTATCTGTCAATTGTGGGAAACTAACTTGCGAAATATCAACGGAGGAAATGAAATTCGAGTGCTGTCAGATTCCCGAATTTTCCGCTCACTGCTGAAATTTGGTAATCTGACAGCACTCAATGTCATTTCCTCCGTCGATATTTCGCAAGTTAGTTTCGTCGCTGCAAATCAGACAGTGATCTTCATGTTCGATACGTTATGTGAGAAAATTAAACCATTGTTTAATAGTTTGTGAAAATTGTAGTAGTATAAAATTTAGGTGCCAAGCACTCTAGGTTGTCAGCTTACAAGCAATGTAGTTAGCGTCTTCATTTGTGCAATTTTATTCAAATATCATTGAATTTTTTTTAAATGTGGTATGAAAATATTTGGGTATTTTGGCATTCATAGTATCCACGTTAAGAAATTAGAATATGACTTTTTACTATTTATAACTTATTATAAATGTTACAAACATCAAAGAAAATGCGAACAAAAAAGGAACATTCATATAATTTAATAAAAACAATATAATTGTGTACCTATGTAAATTAAAAGGTACTATTATCTGATAAGATCTACTATGGTCATGGATATTATACGGTTTAATTTACGTGCAAATGTAAGTCTGTGTGTTTTCAAGTAGTTTTTGACAGAATTGTATTTTTAAGTGCGGCAGTGCAGCAGATTCGTAAGGTTACACACAAATACTCGGTCAAATTCGGCAAATTCGGGCGGCAAAAAAATACATTCGATGCTGCCGCCCAGCTTGTATTGTAAGATAGCTCTATTTTTGCATTAGATAAAATGCCTAAATTAATTTTTAAAAAAAATGAGGGTGAATGCACATTTTTTACCATGTGAAAAAAAATATATTCCGGAAAGGGCTTATTATTAATAGAAATTAAAGTAAAATGGTTATTCTATAAATGACTGGTATGAAAATAAGCACTTCTCTAAGTATATAAGGCCTACTTGCTACTATTTAGCCATGTGTGATATTGTCTATGAAAATAAAGTGTATAGATTTCAAGGTTTTTTTTCTTGCTTATATTTAGGAAAGGGTATCTTAAAATTAAAAATTGCAGATTTTTTAGATACTTATTGTAAATTTTTAGGGTGTGGATTTACAAATTCCTACAAAGAAATGTTTCGTAAGCGCATTTAATTTGGTAACTGATGTAAGAAAATGAAATATTCCAGATGTAAAATTATAAATTAGGGTAATAAAAAAATTTGATTGTACTTTACGCTTTTAGAAATAAAAACAAAGTCATAGATGATTGTTTAGATAATTATTTAAGTATATTTTTTAAACTTATTATCATACTAAAACGCACAGTTGAGATAAAATTATTTCTTCTACTGCAATCAAGTTAAGTATTTCTAAATCATGTGTCGTTATCAAAGATATTAGTTCTGGCCTAAATCTAACATTGATATGCTGATTGTTACGCAATTGTTTCATTTATTTATCTTCTGCTATTTTTAATACAAAGGCGAAATAGGATGTTTGATATGGGTTGTTTTTATATGTAAAAACTGATTATTTTGTACACACTAAATACAGAAAAGAATAAAGTATTGGATGTTTATATCTGTGGTCAAAATCATAATGTTCTTTAATCTCGTTTAAGGTTTCTGTTATGTATATCGGGGTTTATATAATTGCGAATGGACTGTAATAGCTGGCCATAACTAATACCAAAAATATTGATTCTTAGTTTTTAGTTTTTTTTTCTTATTTGCTCAGAAAACCATGATTTTTTATTATTATTTATTCAATGAGTTGTGAATTGTGATCAATATTTATTTTTAAATTACGAATTGCTTTAATTTACTCAGGAGTATTTAAAATGCTACTTCTAAAATATAACTACGCATTTTTTCTTTGTGAAAATATTTGATCAAATTTTTTTATTTATTAGATCATAGATTTATCATTCCTTTGAAAAAACTTTTCTTTCAAAAAGAAATTATAAAAAATGTGAACATTATTAAAATATGCTTAGTACCTGTAAAAATAGTATTAGTCACTGGGTGTTTATATCATAGGTTATTAAAGACACCGACCGATATCCATATGGATGAAGACGAGTCCTTTGCCCTCTAAATATATCATGCACAATTATTAATATATTATAAGTCTGTAAGGGTTTCATGTAGATACCTATTTACTTATGTGTTTTTTTAATTTAATCTAAGTTAGCCTGATTCCTATTGGATTTCGAACGGAAAACTGCATTTTTAAACAAATATCGTCTTGCAATGCTAAAAAGTTTTATATTTTTTTCGAAAACAAAAAAAAAATTAAACGCGGGTAAAATTCAATAGATGTTACAGTTTTACAAGGATACTTTGGCGCTCGAATGAATGAAGTTGACAGTAGAGTGCTTTTGGTAGACATTTAAGAAAAAATAAGATGGCGGCATTAGTAAGTACCGAAATTGCCCACGCGCCAAAATATCCTTGTACATCAATCTACAGATCCAATAAGAATGAGGTTTTTGTAATAAGGGATGGCTATAGGAGTATATTATTATTTACTTTGAAGCGCTTCTTCATTCATGTAACAAAGATTTGGTTATTATTGTAAAGAATATTTAATAAATAAATTGTAATAAAATAATATTGTTTTTTTTTTACAAACTTATTGAGGTTTTTTTAGGCTAGCTGCCACCAAAAAAACCGGCCAAGAGCGAGTCGGACTCGCACACCGATGGTTCCGTACAAACTTATTTTGCTGTTCGATCCCTAGAAACGGCTATTGCTCCAACCGAAAATAATAAGTCTGTAATAGTAAAATAGTTTTTTTTTGTTATTAAACAACATATTTACGGTTTTCAGACTTTTCCCTTTACATGTGCTGTAAGACCTTGCTTTTTGCCAAAATTCGTGATTCTAGGTTACCGGGAACTACCTTAAACCATGGTTTTCGACCTAAAACCTATAAGGTACTTCCGGTTGATCTAGAATTATCGATTTTGGTTAAAAGCAAGGTCTTAATAAATAAACAAGAAAAGGGAAAGTCGAAAAAAAAAAAAAAAAAATTATGGTCAATTTCGGTACTTACAAGTTTTCGCTAAAATCTAAATTTGCCCATATATTTTTATCGTGTTGACTCAAGACCTTGATTTTTGATTTCGGTGGTGACAGACGGACAAGAAAGTGATCTTATAAGGGTTCTGTTTTTTCCTTTTGAAGTACGGAACCCTAAAACCTATAGATGGCGCTGTACATGACCGGTGTAAAAAATAAAATACCGGCCTAAATCGAGAAAAAGCACTGCTTTTGGTAAAGAAACGGTTACGGTATTGATATTATTATCGTTTATTTCAGGTATTAACCCATATAACTCAGTTTACATAATTATTACTTATACTGCATTAAAAAAAAAACACATTCCATTACATTATTAAACATTTAAATCCAATATATTAATATTGTGTTTTTGACGAATAAAACAAACAAGCCTAGTAACAAATATATATTTTTTGAAATTATTTCTTAGTAAAGACCACGGAAGACACCACACTGCCAACTTTCCCGCCAAATTTGAATTGAGGCGTCGGTATCACTCGCTTGAGCTTCATTTTTTCAGAGAAATGCTTCAATAGTTCCTCTTCAGTCCAGTTGCAAGAGGTTATTATGAACAAACCTGGAATAGAAATTACATTCTGTATTATTTTGTAGAGATAGTGTGCCGGTTGACAGGAGAATTAGACAAGAAATAAAAAACACTAAAATGTAGAAAATGGAAGTCGGTGCCATTTGTTTGTGTCATTGACTTTTTTGCGAACGAATTCTCCGGAAGTAAAGTAAAGTTAATTTCCACTTTTTAGTGTTTTTTGTTTCGGAAGTTTGGTATTTTCCAATTTTTTTTTATTACAGCCTTTTTACTAGCTGTTGCCCGCGACTATTGTCTCCTTCGTCGGCGTGAACTTATTATCAAAATATTACTTCCACAATAGGAAACATGCATGAAATACAAAACTCTTTTTATTTATGCAAAATGCCTTGTATTGGCGCATAAAAACATCGTGGTACACTTGTTTAAGTTTCTAATACATAACTTATTTTACAATTTACTGTTTTAAGTCGCAGTTTTTTGGTGAAACGGAACACACAGTCAAAACACACCGTCCTCGATAACGGTATTGACGTCAAAGTTCAAGGTGTCAAAAACAAAACTTTTATTTGGAAAGTGTTAAAAGTTTCACTGAACGTTTATTATAATATTGTTATTGCAATTTTTACTTGAATAAAGCACATACAGTTGGTAAAATTATTTTATTAAGGCCAAAAAAATTAGAAGTAAACAACGCAGATTGTGGATAATGACGTCTCATCATGGCCGCGATAGCTACGGACGTTTGAAATGTCGTAGAAAATTGCAAGAGTTTAATATTATTTTTGTGCGACAAGCAGTAGTTGAACTTAACTTTTAATACTTTTCTTGGGTTGATAGTACTGTATTTTATTGATTTAAGTGAAGAAAACATTACGTGCATATTCCCTATTGCATCGTATTTTGTAAACAATTTCATGTGTTTTAATTTTTTGCATGACTAAAGTGAAACTGACCTGAACTGACTGAAAGTTACTATAACATCAGATAATTATCTGCCAGTTAAAGCCCAGTCAAAATCGGTCCAGCCGTTTCGGAGATAATCGGAACAAACAGACAGACAAAAATTTTTTTTTTCTGTTATAAGTACCTGTTTATGTAACTTAACATGTCCAGATTGGAAAAGGACCAGTTAAATAAATCAAATATAAATAATAAATAAATATTGCTGTACATTAACACACAGCGCCATCTAGTGCCACACTATGCAACGAGGCTTGTGTCGTGGACACCAGATAGTTGATATACTACATAGATACTTTTTGTTTGTAAGTATATACTTATTATACATATAAACATCCATGACTCGGAAACAAAAATGTCCATGCTCATCACACAAACATTTGCTCCTACCGGGATTCGAACCCGAGACCCAACGAACGTAAGGCAGCCTCACTACCCCTGCGCCATTCGGGTCGTCGAATATGAAAAAACATAAGTTTAATAAAATTTTGCCAAGTTCCTATTTAGATGTTTGCTACTGGAAAGCAAAAATGGACATCATCATCATCAGCCCGGAATCACCCACTCCTGGGTATAGGCCTCCCCTTTCTTGCGCCACACTTCCCGGTTCTGTGCGTCCCTGATCCAGGTGTTTCCTGCGACTCTGACGATATCGTCAACCCAACGAGCTTTAGGACGGCCCTGGTTTCTTTGGCTCAACCTTGGCCACCACTCGGTCAAGGCCTTGCTCCATCGGCCATCTCCGCGTCTAGCCAGATGTCCTGCCCAGGTCCACTCGAGACGCATCGCCCGGTCGACTTTCGTCCGACGGCGGATTTCGGTGTTACGCACTCGATCTAAAAGGGTTATGCCGAGCATGGCTCGCTCCATGGCCCTTTGTGCCACTCGTACTCGGTGGACAGTCCTTCGTGAGTGTCCATGTCTCGGCACCGTCACTCATTGTTGGCAGGACACATTGGTTAAAAAGGCGGGTTTTTAGGCACTGAGGGAAGGGATCTTTTTGGACCGAAAAATATGTTCCAGTTTGCCAAATGCCGCCCATCGGAGCTGTACTCTCCTAGAAATCTCCTTGTTGGAATGCTCAAAATGGACATAATCAGATATATTCTTACCGTCGTCATCCAACATGTCCACAACTTGGTCTATATATTTCTCTCTGCACCTCTTGGGGTCTTCAGGATTGAGTCCAATAGCGTCGTAAGTACCTTTGTCATGTACTACACCAAATTTACCTAGCTCGTTTAGACTGTCTTCAGTAATATCAAATACCTGAAAAATATAATCAATAAATTAGTTTCTTTTTTGTTAGTCTATTTGACTGGGGACACGTTTGTCCCACTGCTGGACAAACGTGTCCCTTGTCTCCTTCCAAACCTCATAATCTTGCCAATATCTGGCCATGTTCACCCCGCAAACAAGATCAAACAATCATTGCCATGTTCTACCTCGAAAATTTTATAGCAAGTTTACTTCTGGGCCTACCAAAGGCCTCTCATCATGACTTCTAGTTGTTTCGATCTAGGCCCCTTATTTCGATTCGGAAAGTCGTATGTCTATCTTTTTTTGACATTACGAAATCGAGCGAGATAGACATACGACTTTCCGAATCGAAAATCGAATCGATGCGTTGTGAATAGCTATGCAGGACTAATGTGGACCTCTGGTCGTTGGTTTTGTCCAACTCGTAACGCCATCTTCTACGAGGTCTGTCGCGACGCCTTCTGGCTGTGTCAGGGCTCCAGAAAGTGGTTTCATTGGCCCACAGCTCATTAGGCAGCAGCAGACGTGGCCAGTCCAGCCCCACTTCAGCTTAGCGGCTTTTTTAGCAATGTCAGCAATTTGTGTTTTGGAGTGGAGAATCATTGAAAATGTTGCTAAATTGGGGAAAATAATAGTTTTTTAACAATTTCACTACGGTTGCAGGCAACAGCTAGTAGAATATAACGAAGAACTTACTTTATACTTAATATGAGGGAACTCAGTCTGGGACACTTTCTCAGCAAGAGTGATGGCTTCTTGACAGTAATCCACACCAAGCAGGTCCGTGAACCCTTCTCTAGCTAGCTCTGACAATGTGTAGCCATTGCCGCAACCTGGAATTATACAAGATAAAATATTATTGATCTAATAGATACTTAAACATTCTTTTTTTTTTTGTCAAATTACTCAGTACAACTGGAGTTGTCACAGCAACATTCGCAGATGATACGGCAATACTGTCTAGCCATACAAACCCAGAAGTTGCATCAAATCTTCTGCAGAGTGGACTTAACAAAATACACACTTGGATGAAAACGTGGAAACTAAAAGCCAGTGCTGCAGAGTCTGTCCAAGTCACCTACACACTCAGAAAGGAGGACTGCCCACCGGTTATACTCGGAGATACCACCCTACCACATAAAAACTGTGTTAAATACCTGGGAATTCATTTGGACCGCCGATTGACCTGGCAACAACACATCAAAGCCAAAAAATATGAACTCTCATACAGATTAAAAAATCTTCAATGGTTACTGGGCCGCAACTCCAGACTATCACTAGACAACAAGCTTTTAATATACAAAGTAGTATTGAAGCCCGTTTGGATGTATGGGGTACAGCTCTGGGGAAGCGCAAGCAACTCCAATATAGCCATCTGTCAGCGACAACAAAACAAAATACTACGCACAATAGCCAATGTCTCATGGTTCACTACAAACGCTGAAATCCACCAACAACTAGCCATTCCCACAGTTAATGAGGAGATTCGGAATGTAGCAGGGAAATATAAAGAACGACTAGCCATTCACCCAAATAAGCTAGCTCGTCAGTTGATACAACGAGACTACGTGCTCCGCTTGAAGCGCCACAGTATCATGGCAATGCAAGACTGGCAGTGAACACTAACACAACTAACACTTATTGCATTTAAATAAAGTAGTACTTAGTATAAAAATGTTAAATATTGTGAGATGAGAAATAAAAGGCTTATTATTATTATTAACTTGTCAAAACACAAACAGCTAATTTTTTTTAGGCGATTCAGGGTTTGTTCCTATAGTAAAAATTGTTCATAATGATAAGTACAATGACCGGTCGAAGTTTATCGATATCGTCCAGAAACACGTCGTATATTCTATGTATGTATGGCCCCTGTAGGGTAAAAACCCTCCTTCATCTTTTTCCATTTTTTTTGTCTTGGGCGGTGTACATCCTGTTTTTCCCAGCCGTTTTTACGATGTCTTCAACCCATCGTTTCTTTTTCTGTCCTCTTTCTCCTGTCCAGTGGACCAAGCCTCTTTGTTGTTTGTAATGTATGACGACCCGATTGGCGCAGCGGTAGTGAAGCTGTCTTACATTCTTAGGGCCCAGGGTCCGAATCCCGGAAGGAGCAAATGTTTGTGTGATGAGCATGGACATTTGTTTCCGAGTCATGGATGTTTATATTTATAATAAGTATGTATTTACAAACAAAAATGTATCTATGCAGTATATCAACTATCTGGTTCCCACAATACAAGCCACGTTGCTTAGTGTGGCACTAGGTGGCGCTGTGTGTAATGTCCAGCAATATTTATTTATATTACTTATTTAATGTCCATCTGTTATCCTGGTACCTAGCTATATGGCCTGCTCACTCCCACATCAGTGTCATGGCTTGTTGCAGTGCTTCCGTGAGTTTTATTTTCTTGCGTATGTCAGCATTTCCTGGTTGATCTTTAAACTCACCTAAATCGATAATAGCAGTATCTTTATCAATTCCACAGTCACAGATCCAGTTAATCACCCGGTCAGCGCTGTCCTCACCAAACCACACATCTCCTGGATCTCCGTGCTCGTCAAAGTTTTCTATCTCTTTGGTATAGGACTTCTGCCAGTAATCTTGAGTACCAAGCTCTGAAGAGTCGAGCTCTGAGTCTTCCATTGATCTGGAATATTTATAATTAAGAAAGAGTTTGACTTGGATAGTATTATTTTTGTCGGAACATTTCACAAAGTAAATGGCCAGTAACACATAAAATCATCTTAGTTAAGTATATTAACTTTAAACTAGAAAGATTGTTTATTTTCGTTAGATGTTAGGTTATAAAATAACAAAGAATATCTATAATTACTAAAGAAAACATCCTGTAAAAAAAACACCACACCTGTGTGTGTGTTTAATTGAAAATGTAATTATCATACCTGTTTTGAAAGTTTTAACGCAGTAAATGCTGAAAAATTAGGTTTCTAAGTCAGTATGAAAAATAATCAATTTTATTTTGACAGCTAAGTTTATTGTGCTTAGTAGTGTTGTGATGAGTAGTTGAGTACCTATCTATAAGTCAGTGTTTTAGACGATTTTAATTTTTCATTTGTGTAAAATAGATTTTCATTTATTTGAAATCATGAAACCAATAAAATTTTAACGATATTGTTTTTCATGCAGTCCAAGGTGCATTAATCGTTTCAGCAATGTGTGAAAGCGGAAAATTGTAATTGGCCGCACACAAACAGGTGCCATTTTCTGATAAGCTGCCGTACCACTACCACGCGTGAACTGCTCAAGGTCAAAGTATTTCAATAGACGTGGGCGACATACAAAAATGAATCAATATACTACACTTGTTCATAATTAAGCATAAGGCGTAACTCGACTAAAATGTAAATCCTTTTTGGGATAGTAAAAAGCTCATCGAACATGGAAATCACTATAAACTAGAGATGCGCAAAACGTGTAGAGATGGGCTTAAACGTTAAAAAATAATAACACTGCTAAATGCTAATGCTAAAAATAATTAACAGTTAAAATTAGCAGTTATTTTTAGCGACTGTTAAATTTAGTCAGAAACCAAAGTAAACCTTCGTAACGAAAATCAGTCTTTATTTAACACTAGTTAAATATTATACTATACTATTTCCAAATTCAATAGTTCGCACTTAGCAGTTAATTAAATGAACTCGCTCGACCTTAACAATTTAACATTCTAACTGTGACTGAACACTAAACACAAAATTAGTAGTTGCTAATAAATCGCTATGTTGAAAACAATTCAATAAAGACGGAAACGGAACACGTGTATCGTGTGTCCTTTTCTTGGTTGTTGCCGTCGCGTCAGCCTGCCAGCCTGCAGTAATGGGATAAAGCGAGACAAATATATATCCGGCGTCCGTGTTTGGTGCGGGTGGGAGCACTGGTCTAGCCAGCACGACCATTATTGTTTTGTTGTGAGTAGTTGAGTACTGAGTTGTGACTGCTAAATTTAACAGCTATCTCAGAACTTATTTAACAGGTGTTGACACTAAAAAAATTTAGCAGTGTTAATTTAGCAGCTTATTAATTTTAGACCCATCTCTAAAAACGTGTCCAACAAAAGAGGGAGCCAGCAATGCTCAACATCAACAATGCACGGCACGAGAATGCGCGACACAGGAATGCGCGACACGGAATTCAAATCACGTACATTCCAATGTCGCGCATTCTCGGCCTGTACCGAGATTGTCCGACTTGATATTGTACAGCATGACAATGCACACACCAGCAATGCACGACACTGGATTGCACAACACGGGAGTGTACGCCACTGCAAAAGGAACCATCTCAATGTCTCCAATTGTTGGGCTGTACCTTGCTGGTCCGATCCAAGAATGTACAGCATGTTAATTGGCGACATCACGTGATTGGCCGATTGGTTGGCCAATCAGGTGCCTCGAAATTTTGAGACTTGGATACTAGGTAGTGCTGTTCCGAAAGACGATTGATTTCATTGATTGAATGATTGAAAAGGTTGGTCATAAAATATCTTGACAGCGGTTTTTCATTGTTATTATTTTATTTGGTATTTTGTAGGTTTTAGGGGTTTTAATATCAGAGTATTATTTATTAAATAAAATACACATTGCTGTTTTATGATACCAGAGAGGTGTTTTTTTTTTCTTAATATCTCCTACCACAGACAAAGGCAAAGAGGTAAAATGAAATACAACATCGATTATCTAGAATAAATTACTGTTTTTTTAGATTAGCATTTATTTCAATATTATTTAACACACCCCCATAATCTATAAAAGCAGCATTACAAATATACATACTTAGGTATGCATATTTTTAATGCTGCTTTTATAATATGATTATTTAGTAACAGTAGTTAGTTGGTTTAACGTATCACACTGAGTGGATATCATTTTACGGTGACTTACAGCCCGGGTACGGTGCTCTTCGCCTCAGCAGTTGACCACTCTATTTTTTATTGACTATTATGCGGTCAAGTTGATGTCCACTATGCTTACATAATCGCAATATTAAAAATATCGATACGGAAGCGTCTGTCAAAATGAGTAATGGTGACTCTGATGACGTGATATTTGTTCGCGACTGGTCATACAAAATACGAAACTAACCTTTTGACAGTTAATTGATGGACACTGAGCCCAGTTACTATCATTTCGAGCTGTCAACAGAGATACGTAATAGGCCTACAGTTCACCCTAAGGGCCGACTCACACCAGAATGGCAGCGGCCGGCAGCGGCCACAAGCGGCTGCCAGCGTCCCCCGGCGTTGCCGCTTGTGGCCGCCAGCGGCCTCGCGCGACCTCCAAACCCCACGCGCCAAGTCTCCTCTTGACTAGTTTAGTTTCTACATTCGGCAAGGAAACTCGTGTGTTTGGAGTGAACATGATGGAATTTGGTTATTATAGCACTTATTGCGGAAGAAAAAGAAAGAAACAAACAAAGGAAAACATACTTATAAGACCAGTATCGCTTGATAGGTTGCGCGGCCGCCCGCGGTATCGCGAGCGGCCTCGCGGTGTCACTGGCAGCCGCTGGCGGCCGCTTGCGGCCGCTCGCGTCACCGCGGGCAGCCTCGCGACCTTTAAAGCTTTTCAAGCGATACTGGTCTTTTAAGTATGTGGATAAAGTTCAAAATTATTTCACACTGAAAGTGCTCGCCGCGTCGCTGCCGGCCGCTGCCATTCCGGTATGACTCGGCCCTAAAGGTACGCGTTCATTGGCCTGCGCCGAAAATTGTTATACGAGTTCAATGATTGACAAAATTATAAATGTAAAAATATTTTCAAAAATAAGCTTTTATAAAAATGCACTGAAAAGATGAAAATAAACCTTATAGTAAGTAAATGAAAACGAAAATTTCATAAAAGCTTGTCGCGTATAGACTTTCTTTTGCCTTTACCATTCGCACGACAAGCTTTTATGAAATTTTCGTTTTAATTTACTATAGGGTTTATTTTATTCTTTTCACTTTCAGTGCATTTATAAGAAAGCTTATTTTAAAAATGTTTTTTGATTAAAATTTTATTCTTGCAGCAGCTTATTAACCTTGTCTGACCCTGTGACGCACCGTTTCCGAATTATGGGTCTCCGAATATTATTTTATTTATCGAAAACGTTGTATATTTCCAAAATGGTAGCTCGGATGAAATACTTTTCAAGAAATAATTGGTTCCTCTAGTCGCAAATCGCTTTCTTCTCCACTCCTCTAGGAACTAAATAAAAAAAAGTCCCATGAAAATCCGACCACTATAAACTTCGTTCCACTTTATTGTCTAATTGCACTCGACTATATTTACAGTCCGTGCCATTAAAGAAGATGCTGAAGGGGGGCGCCACTCGTCTCTACCGAACACATAAAACAGTACAAAAATGTTAGTTCCTATTTTGGCCACGCTCTTCTTTCGTGGCTAGGTCTGTACATTTAATACTTTTATTATCGATAGTTTACCTGGAAAACTATTCAGAATATCGAAAGTAACGCCATATGTCAATACTGTCGATACTATAATAAATAATATTATATAATAATAATAAAAAGTATTTATTTCTCCTCCTAACATTTAGTTCAATCAGCGGTTGGTACATATAGCTAGTTCACTTAATATTAATGTTGTGGGAGCGAGCCTGAGCTAGGGCAAACTGTATTACAGGAACAGGACCCACCCCAAAACTGAGAAAGGTTTAAACTACAAACTTAGTACCTATCTATGGTATAACAATATTCGAAAGTGCGAACAGGAGCTTATAATAATAAAACAAGGTAGGTATATACAGGATGGCCCGTTCACAGGGGTCCAAAATTTTTTTTTGCTAAGGACTATCATGAGTTATCATTTGGCAAAGACTACTTCAGCGAAAACCCACGGTCTAGTTATGGTTTTGTGAAAAAAAAGAAATTTCGATTTTTATAACAAAAACTATTCTGTAGTGAAAACTATCCGATCGAATCTAATGAAATTTGGTATAGGCGTAGTACAATAACATACCTAGCACGCGATAAGCCTATCTTGTGAAGGTAATTATTAGACGCTTTGCCTTTTTTACCCGACTGCGGCGAAGCCCAAGAGGAAGGGTTATTGTGTTTGACCTGTATGTATACACATAGGACATATAATATGTATGTCCGTTTCTTTGTTCCCTCGTAACTCCTCAACGGTTGGAGGGATTTGGATATATTATATGTCGTTAGATTCTTCTTGATGGCGCGAGTGTCACTGGCTACATTATAATTAGAAAAGAAAAAAAACAAATAAAAATCGTGGATATGGGGTGCCATAGTTCGATTTTTTTTTTCTTCTAATACCATCAAGTGGGGTATCAAAATGAACGGTTTGGTGATTACAAAAATATATGCAACATAAATGTTTGAATGTAATTCGAAATAACAAATCGTATAAAAGTAAATAAATAAAAGTTTGAATTATTTCTTGTTCATTTGGATACATGAGGATTTTAAAATGGTATATATAAGTAAAAAGTGTAAATTATAAAAAATAATTTAAAAATTTAAAAAACCCGACTGCGTAAAAAATAACTAATAACTTTAAATAAAAACTTGGCACAGAGTAATAAAGATATATTGCTTCTTGGGATAACACAAACGAAGGGAATATGCGCTGTCACATGAATTCATGAATTTTTTCTCCTGCCCGGATTAACCCTAGATGCCCTTAGGGCCTGTGGGTCGTCGTAAAGATATTTATCCTTATAATCGCAAACAAACACAACAAGCAAGACGTGAATAGTGAGGTTATATTATGACAAGTTATGATAGATGTCAGACAGTTTTTTAATTTTCAATTGAGTAGGCTAAGGAAATTGAATAAAAATCCGTAGCGTACCGACGATAGCCGCCTCTAACAGAATAATTTATTTCTCTGGAAATACTTAACCGATAAATCTGATACTTTTTTTGTAGATAGTATTAGCTTATTCCTATATAATGCAGAAAAAAAATCGACACAATTTAAAATTTTCATACATGGCCCATTAACCCCCCGACCATAAGAAGGCACATTTTGGCGGCTAATAGTTCAATCTGGCAATATACAAAATTATGGAGCCTGTGCTATTTCGGACAATGTTTAGAAGATGGGTGTTCCTATTCGGTTGCTTATATCACCGGACGAGTGAGCCGAGCGGTGCGTGCACGCTGACCTCTACTATGTACAGTACACTGGACCATAGACTAAAGTAAAGTAGACTCTTCTTTCATGGGGTACTGTTTGAGATGCTATAATAAAATTCCACAAAGCATTCTTGAACTGAATGAAACAAAATTTAAAACATGCATTAGACACTTTTAACGTGCACATCTTGCTACATTGTTCTCACATAATATACCATCTCAACATGAATGATGTAACCAAGATTTTGTAACAATATTCTGATTTAAAAGAGTGTCCATGGAGTTTCTTGCCCGTTCTTCTCCATAGAGATCTACGCTAGGGAATGGGCAACTACAGTACTTTCACAGTTTTTATGCCTTGTGACTGGGACTGTAGCTACATTTAATTTTCATCTTTGTTTCGACAATTCAAAAGTGCCTGTAACTGGCCTACTTGAAATAAATGCTTTGATTGATTTTGATTTTGATTGACTATGCAAACACTGGATTGGCTGTCCCATACAAATGACAGCTAGAAATCGAGTTGAATATCTGTCAATGTCATTTTATATTTCAAAATAGTTTGACCTCATTGGTCAGATTAGGACAAGCTTTGGACACGCCATCTACAATAAGCTTTCACCGGCCAACCCCATTGAACACACAAAATTTCAAACAATTTAACCACTAGACCCTAGGGTGCAAGGTGGTGTCAAGCAGTGGACTGCAATTCTGATGATGATAAACCATTAGCTATTTTTATTAGATCATCAACAAATTAACAGCCTCCATTGTCTAGTGATCCGAGTGTTTGGCTCGCGATCTGAGGTTCTGGGCACAGAGTACATTTTGGTTCTGGGTTCGATTACCGGTGGGGACACTGTCTCACAAAAATATCTTTATGGGACTGTTACAAGTTTAGTTAGGGCATTGCAGGTTAAATAAATCACCTGATTGTTTAGAAAGTAAGATGATTCCGTGCTTCGGATTCGGAGGGCACGTTACTGTTGGTCCTGGTTATTTTCTACGCGATGTAGACGAAACAGAGCCACAGTATTTCCTAGAGTTTTAATGCATGTTATCATATCGCTGAAGTCAAAAGCAGATTTCATTTGATGAGGTTTTGCTGACGGTATCACTATCTACTAACTTCATTCAAATGCAAATCTGTCCAGTCCAGTAGTAGGTACTGGCGATACAATGGTTGAATGGTATGTCGTGTGTTAGAATGTTTGTAATTTAGTCAATAAAAAGAATAAAATAAATGCGGTTTCCAGACCGCCTGCCCAGCATGGTGACAACAGGAAAAAAAATCGCTATAGTGCACTTTCGAACTGACGTACTATGACAGCGGACGAAGTCTGCTCATGTTCAAAATAAAATCCCGTCCACATGATGTCCACATCTGTTTACCACCCTTAACGAATCATCGACAGGAAGAAGAAGAAGAACTTCTATTGGTCCGCACAAAGTGTGTGCGGACCAATAGTAGTAAAAGGCCGAAAATATGCGTCCCTTTTTTACGTTATCCTTTGTTTTACAAAAATTCTATTCTATTGTTAGGTCACCTTTTTTTGTCTAATAGGAATAAAACAAAAAAAAGGACAAGGAAGAGAAAGTGAAGCGCTTCAATAGCGGCCGGATGCTGCAAACAAAAAGGGCCGTATTGGTGGTGAGATTTCGTTCGTTGTGATAGTACATACATCGTACTGTATGTATTCTTTATATATCACAAACTACCTACGGAATTTCAAACGTCACGACATTGTACTGTCAAACTAACGAACATCGTAATGCCAATGATATACATTTGATCTCACAAATTGCGAAATTTCGTACTTCGAAATTCAGTAGCGGAGTTCTCGTGAACGTCAATATGGCGGGACAAGTATTGCGAATATCATGAGAATATGGTATCACACTAATATTATAAAGGCGAAAGTTTGTGAGTGTGTATGTTTGTTACTCCTTCACGCGAAAACGTCTGAACGGATTTGAATGAAATTTGGCACAGATAGTTTATAAACTGGATTAACATATAGGATACTTTTTACCCCGGTAGTATGATCCCGTGGGACAGTAATCGAACTTCACGCGGGCGAAGCCGCGGGCAGAAGCTAGTTTTAAATTATTCTGCAAAGACAGTGGTCCCGCTATTTTGATATCAAAATGACGGGACCACTAATTCATTTGATGGCACAAAATTTCAATACGAAATAGTACGACTACTTCAGGCGCTTTTCTGATGTAAATATGATAAACATTTATTTATTGAAATTACAGTTTTAAAAGTATATAACAACGATTCAAACGAATTCGTACTATTTCGTTTTGAAATGTTGTGTGTTCAGTTTAAGAACCCGCCATGTGTTTCTCATCAAATGAATAGTGGTCCCGTCATTTTGATATAAAAATAGAGGGACCACTTTCTTTGCAGAATATTTTTAAATTTAATGGGTGTAGACTTTTTCTATGAAAGTATGAAATAGTAGAAATATTGTATTATATCCTATTCCCATGATATTCGCAAAACTTGGCGTGGTCCCGCCATATTGACGTTCATTTTAAATCAACTTGTCTTACCTAACTAAAAACTATATTATTTATGAGGCCTATGTTCAATAATGGACTTCCTATAGCTGATATGATGATAATATTTATACTTACTGCATTTTTGTTTATTTAATGTTAATTTTATGTATCATGGAAAGAAGCAAGCTACGAATAGAGATCAAGAGATGATGTATTTAAGGTCACGGGATCTGTGTGAACAAGGGAAAGGAGTATCCTGCAAGACGTACCTACTACGGACGAGGAAGAGTGAAAAAAAGATAATGAAATTTAATATATAATTAATTTAATTAACCCTTATCCCAATTCATTTGGGGTCGGCACAGCATGTCTTCTTCTTCCATACTTCTCTATTTTTCGTCATCTCATCAGACACTTCTTTTCTTGCCATATCATTCTTAACACAGTCCATCCATCGTTTCTTTGGTCTTCCTCTACTCACATACCCATCCACATTCATATTCAAAACTTTCCTCATTACATTTTCTTACACATTTTTTTTCTTACATTAAATGTTAAATTTATATTAAAATAATGATCATCATATAAATTACCTATTTCTTAATTTTAATTACAAATAAAATTATGTAACAAACAATTAGTAGGTGGTACCTACTATTTTAAAGGCTATTTAACTGTCATGGATTTCTAAAATGTGATCAGATAAGAACCTACAGTAAAAAAAATAAGAAATTATTATTTTCGTCTGTATCAAAAATAAAAGTATTAAGTACCTACCTAGTTGGTTTTTTTGATTATTTTAGATAGAGAGATATGCATTCATAGAACCGCCATGCTAGTTATAATGGAATTTAGATGTTTTTGAAATCCTGGAAGGGAATTGACTTAGTTCTGTATATCCTATAGGATTTTTTCGAACCCTTGTCCCTCTACTTCCAGCTCCTCTTCCTCAGACTCTTCATCTTCACAATTATTACAAAAAATTAGTGTTCTACCTGCTTTCATGTCTGCTATCAAGCCTTTTACACAATTCCTATGGAATGTTCCTTGGCAAGTACCTTGGCATAGAAAATGAGATCCATTACTCGCCAGTTTCTTCTTGCACTTTTGACACTGCATACCAATCCAATAATTCAATAATAATTCTAATTTTTTTTTTAATAATTTTATTTTCGATACTTGACAAGTTGACAGGTAGGGTTGTTGACTAGGTGTAGCCAATTAAATTTTTACTAAAATGTTCTTTTCTTCTGCGATGAAACCATATAACATATTTATTGTAATGGAATTCTATGCTAGGCTTGCGGTCCTCTTAAGCAGCAAGCAGCAAGACAATTGTGGTATGGACTACGTTCGCGGCAAATAATTAATTGCTTTTATAATCATCTCCATCAAGTTTGAGTCGCACACATCTTACGATCGCAGTGAAAATCTAAAACAAATAAGATTCATTAGAAAGTTATTATGATGGCAGCTAAAGGTAACCTTCTACAAAATTCCTAGTTTTAATAAAATAAACACTGATGAAATTTTTTCATAGCTAGACTGCTAGCACGTAGGTATATATATAGTAGGTACCTACTTATGTATTGCTATTTTTATTCTGTATTAAAGCTACATGCTATGTTGTAGATCTTGTCACTGTCTCCACAGCTGGTGTTTGTAGGTAATTATGTAGGAATGTTTTGTGGATAGGTATTTATTTATCAGATAGTAAGGACCTACATATTAGTACATAATATAGAGTACCTACAAGGATTGACTAATTACATCACAAACAAAGCCAAAGGGACCAAACTGACAGCCCCCAGATAAAGAGCTCTAATAATTTACACACTGATAATCATAGGGTATCATAATAATTGAGACGATTTGTAAGTTACGGAAAGAATCATAGAAAATAATGGGTCAGTGTCGTCTTAAGGGCACTATGAAAAAAATACTTAGAAAAATTTCGCGACAAATTTCGAGGTAGTTGGTCACAGTTCTAACTTAACCTATGGATCCCTTCAACATCGTTTTAAACAGACAAAAAACACCAAGACACTTTTAGCCTTATATTTAGGTGTTTTAAACGACAGAATCGAGAAAATAAACGATTTGCAAAAATAACACAAGTCCTCGCGCCGTAGCGCCCAAGGCTACACCCAAATAAATGATTATTTTAAATCTCTTTGGCTACACTCCAACCGAAAAATGCTATTGAGGTGGGTTAGTAAGGAGCTCATAGTAAGAGCCCTGGTTGCTCATGGATAAATTGTTGTAATGCTGTTATTTAAACTTCCGTAGTAGGTACCTAAGTACACCAATGATGTTGTAATTTGTAATAGCATAGGTACTTACTTGATCAATGAAATATCATTTCTTGTTGAAAACACTTGCACGTTGCTAATGATTCATGTTTGTTGTCATTAGCTTTTGTTTTCTTCTATCTCTTAACAGGACCATTTTCTCTTCCTAATTTAGCTGTAGGAGGGTGCCTTACAACCAGAACTCAACAAGAAAACCCAAACTGCATTTTTAAAGTTTTTACCAAACATAACTGGTACACGAATAATTCACAGAGACACAGATTACTATATTTGATTGAACGTCAACCATACGTCAAATGAAACAAAATCAATCATGAATCAATCAAATCTGTGTATCACCCGTCCCTAGTGTCACATGGCTTTTTACTTTTTTTAATGTGACGTCTTTGTTTGTTGTGATTCCATTTGATGTGCTGTACATTATCAAGTCGGACACTCTCGGTACAGGCCGAGAATGCGCGACATAATAATGTACGTCATTGCAATTCAAAACACAAAATTCCGAGTCACCTGATTGGCCAACCAATCGGCCAATCACGTGATGTCGCCAATTATCATGCCGTGCATTGTTGGGTCGGACAAGCAAGGTACAGCCCAACAATTGGAGACATTGCGATGGTTCCTTTTCCAGTGACGTACACTCCTGTGTTGTGCAATCCTGTGTCGTGCATTGCTGGTGTGTGCATTACAGTGACGTGCAATAAAGGGACTCACAAAAGATAAGGAGGAAAAAGCGCGGGAATCATCGAATTTGGCGGTCGTGATTTTTCTTTTGTTTTCTTTTAAATATCAAAAAACGTTTGAGATTGGAGATAAGTTGTGTAGATTTATGTAAATATTCATTAGATTAGTTAATTTAATTATTTGTAGATAAAATTCTTCATTTATTAGGGTAAGTTTTTTATATTTTATTTTTTCTGGCCAGTGGCCACAATGGACAACGAACCGCCTGATCCGGGGGGCACAGTCCCCTCGGTTGGGCATAATATAACTATATACGAATCCAGCATGGATACAGACTCGTCCTTAACCAGATCGGAGCGGAAAAGGGCTAGAGCTCCACGCAAAATATGCAAAAATTGTAATAAAAGAAGGCGAAGTGGTCATCCCTCAACGGGAATAAATAAGGAAACAAATTGTCATTGTGATAATGAATCAGTAGTCACATTCAGTCCAAAAATAACAGCAGACGTTCCGGTTCCGGTACATTCAATTTTAGTGCAGGAAGAAGCCACTCCACGTTCTGTGGATGGTCCCCAGACTGATAACCTCATAAAGTCAGATCTTACCCAGAAGGCGCCACAGGTTGCTAGGGCTTTGTACGAAGCCACAGACCTGTCGCCATACGTTGTACACATCCAAAAAAATGTTGATACACAAAACTCGGCTCAGACATTACACCCAATAACTTTAGGGCACTTTCTTAAAAATCGTAGATATAATAACATTAACGGTTCTCTAAAACGCATTGGTCGAAACAGAATATCTATAAGCTTCTCCCGTTACGTAGATGCTAACTCTTTTATAAATGACCCAAGTCTGGCCAAGGAGAAATTGAAGGCATTTGTTCCATCAATTAATGTGTGTCGCATTGGAATTATTAAAGGCGTACCTACCGAATGGTCTCCGGAGGAAATAATAGAAAATATATCTGTCCCGGCTGGATGCGGGAAAGTCATCAAAGCAAGGCGTCTCAACTATAAAATACACGAACCGACCCCTGTGTGGAAACCATCCCAAACAGTCGTGCTCACCTTTGACGGACAAATTCTACCAAAACGTGTGTTTTGTTGTTACAATTCCATGCCAGTGGAATTGTATACATTCCCAACAATTCAATGTTTTAATTGCTGTCGTTTTGGCCATACAAAGGTACAATGCAGATCGAACCCTCAGTGCTTCAAGTGTGGGGAGAAGCATTCTGCTGACACTTGCAGTATTGAAGACGAGAGTAATAGTAAATGCTGTCATTGCGGTGGCATTCATTACGCCATCAATAAAAAATGCCCAGAATTTGAAAGGCAAAAATCAATTAAGCATTATATGGCCCATAGCTGCGTGTCATATGCTGAAGCGTCGCAGCTACATCCACCAATCTCAAAATTGTATGCAGATGTGGTAACATCTGCCCCATCACATACCACTAAAAATTCTTTTTATTCACAACCTTTGCCCCAATCACGTAACACACCAATTGTCTCCTCACAAAGAAAAACGGTATTCCTTAAACCGCGGGATCCCCCAAAAACAGCCAAGGGATATGACCGGGCAGCTCATCAAGCATTAATCAGTAATGAAGTTTCTATGTCAGGGAATGGTGTTGCATTCCAAAATAAAACAACAAATAATAATGAGAGTCAAATTTTAAATCTAATAATCATGTTAATTAATACCTTATCTAAAAATAATAATATTGAACCGTCCAACGTTGCCACTTTAATTGATACGCTGTCTAACTTATTTAACAATCATAATGGATCCAAATCTACCCAAGATTGTTCAGTGGAACAGTCGCAGCATTGTGAATAAAAAATCTGATCTGTCCTACATATTGAATAAATACGATCCCTTTGCAATCGCTCTCTGTGAGACATGGCTTAAACCAGGGTTCTCTTTTAGAATCCCTGGCTATGCGTGTCTAAGAACAGACAGAAGCGATGGGTATGGCGGTGTTGCCATACTTATTAAAAATAACTTGTCTTTTCAATCTTTTCCTCTTCCAAGTCTCAGTGACGATATATCTGCTGTTGCCGCTATTGTAAATAAAATCTGTTTAGTATGTATATATTATTCGCGTGCCACTGTAAATATTCTATCTGAAATAAATAATCTTCTTTCAGTTTTACCTAAACCATTTTTGGTAATGGGCGACTTTAATACACAACATCAGTCCTGGGGTAGTTCTAGTTCCAATTACTATGGGGAAAAGTTATTAGAAATTCTAGACTCTAATAATTTGTGTATTTTAAATACATGTCTCCCAACACGCCAAACGAATCCAGATGAGGGAGTAAGTGCCCCTGACCTCTCAATCTGCACACCTGATCTAGCATCAACATTATCCTGGTCTCCTTTACAGTCTTCTTATGGTAGTGATCATTACCCTTTAATAATTTCTTTTCTACAAAAAAAACCAGCTGCTTGTAATCCAACATCAAGACTCAAGTATAGACTTCAAAACGCAGATTGGGATACATACAAAAACTGTGTAGAAGAAAGAATTCTTGCTTTAACTAATTCCTTACAACTACATGATCCTCAGCTATTATCTAATCAAATAACAAGAATTTTATTAGAGGTGGCAGATAATACTTTCCCTATTAAGAATGGTGCTACAGGCAAAATTCCTTCCCCACCATGGTGGGATGCTGAGTGCACCCAGGCCATTAAAAGAAGAAAAGAAGCAGAAAAAAATTATGGTCATACTATGACTCGTCACAATTTTGAGATATACCTAGAAGCCGCTCGTACAACTCGTAAGCTCCTTAGGAAAAAGAAATTCGAAGGTTGGCAAAGATTCTGTGCATCTATCTCGCCAGAAGTTAACGCATCTCTAGTATGGCAAAATATTAGGTGATTCAGGTCAGCATTCAGTGACACAACAGCCTCAAAACTACCATTAGAATTAGCCAATGAGTTTATGGATCATTTAGCTCCTCCTTCAGCACCAGAACAGAGATCTTTAATGCATTTTCCCTATGTTCCTATTCCTAATTCTGAGTTGAATGCTCTCTTCACACTAAGTGAATTGAAAGGAGTCCTTTCACATGTTAAGGATTCAGCTCCTGGTGAAGATGGTATACCATATTCATTTATAGCTAATCTCACTGACTCTGTTCTTTTAATATATTTAAATCTCATCAATACAGTTTTGATATCCGGCAACATTCCATCAAGTTGGAAGTCTCAAACAATTATTCCCATTCTGAAACCAAACAAACCTTCTTCAAATGTTGCTTCTTATCGACCAATTGCACTTTCTACAGTTCTTGCTAAAATTGCTGAACATCTCATTAAGAATCGTTTGGAGTGGTTTTTGGAAAGCAAAAACTTGCTAGCTACATCACAGTTTGGTTTTAGGAAGGGTAAAAGTACGATGGACAGCCTTAGTGTTTTCACAACTGATATTCGCTTAGCCTTCACTTCTAATAACTCTGTAATTGCTGCTTTCCTGGATATTAGCTCAGCTTATGATAATGTCCTGGTATCAATCCTAGAACAAAAGCTGAATTCATTACAAGTTCCAACAATGCTGTCTAAGTTCATAATTAACATGCTTTCAGAAAGATCTTTACATCTTCATATTGAAGGGTATACATTTACCCGTTTAGTATGGAAAGGTCTCCCTCAAGGTTCTGTACTTAGTCCAATTCTCTACAATATTTACACTTATGATTTGGAATCCTCTCTAAATGAGTCAGTACAAGTCCTCCAATATGCAGATGATTTACTTCTTTATTTATCTGGTCATTCTGTTGCAAATATTTGTACTTCCTTAACCTCTTCTTTATGCTTACTGAAGACTTGGCTAGAAAATAATGGTTTACACCTGTCAATTGATAAAAGCAACATTGTCTTGTTTACCAGAATGCGTAAGCCTCCTATAGTTACAGTAAGGTATAATAATATCCCTATGCCCATTAAAAACCAGGTTAAATTTTTAGGCCTTATATTGGATACACATCTTACTGGTTTACCACACTGTGATTATGTTCCGTAATCTCGTCCTCATAATTTTATACAATGTAGTATGCACTCCTGCATGCTGCGCTGCCACAATATTTAAAGATGAATATCTTCCTAAAAAACTAAACGCGCCCATCACTAATTTCCGGTAACATCCCTAGTGTCGCTTCTTCATCTGTCATTGTACTTTTTTGTGCGCTGCGTTGCTCACGCAATTAATCTAAAAAGGAAGAGAAATATTATATTTAGTATTCGTTTTAGCTTAGAAGTCCCACTCTAGGTATGGGGAAAAGGAAATCAGAGTTATCCATTGATTCTCTTCATAGAGAGTTAAAAAAGTTAAAAAAGAAAATGAAACAAAGCCGCCATCGGTATCGCCGCCATTCGGGTAAGTTCGTGAACTATTACTGTGTAAAACTATCTTCATTTAGATAAAGTGCTTATACATCACGTACGATCGGGTCATATATCCTCTATGGAAGATTAAAACTATTAGATACCCTGTACCCACACACCGTGTTTTAATTTGTATTCTACAACCGCCATATTGAGCTTTCACGAGAGGTTAGCCGGCGTGTAAAGAATCGTAGACCTCAAGAGCTTTCACGGGAGGTTGGCCATGAGGATCTATACATTCATACATACTGTAGAATACACACGCTATTGAGCTTTCACGAGAGGTTAGCCAGCGTGACAATCTAACCGCCATAATTGAGCTTTCACGAGAGGTTAGCCGGCAGACAATGTTATATTATTTGGGTACCTAGAGCTTTCACGAGAGGTTAGACATGGTCAGACCATAATGTTAGCACCCCTTTTTTTCTTCAGACGAGTATGACGAACATGACAGCCATTCATACAGTCAGAGCCGGTCACGCAATCGAAGCCGTTCACATAGTCAGAGGCGATCACTCAGTCGGAGGCGCTCACACAGTCGGCCCCGTAGCCACCCCAGTCTGACCAGCAATTCACGTTCGCGCAGTCACTCAGTGGGTGAACACATAGACGAACACATCCTTACTCAGGAGAGTGAACCACCCAAAGAGCAACCGGTCCAGGGGGTACCTGAAGTACCTGAAGAAATAATAAAAATTTTAGGTGATGAAGGTATTGTTCCTCATAAGAAAGCTGAGGACCTACATAGCAGCTTGAATACAAGATGGATAGCTATCCTTCAAGATGGCCTAAATGCGGAAACAAGAGACATAATAAGAAGAAAATATGATACTCCTAATAACTGCCAGTTGTTGATACCACCCAAACTCAACGAGGAAGTGGCAGCAGCCATGAACGACAGTGGAACTAAGCGAGATAAAAGGATCAGTGATAAACAAGCCACACTGGCCGCCGCCATCTCTGCAATTGGACACGTGCTAAACATAATGTTAACTCAGCATAATATAAAAGAAATTGAGACACTTAGTGATGCTTCACGGTTATTATGTGACATATTTCACAGCGACACTGTCACAAGAAGGTCACTAATTCTTCCAGGTCTAAACAAAGATCTAAGAGAACTAATGGAAAATACAACAATAACCGAATATCTGTTTGGGGACAAACTGCAAGATAGAGTGACCGCCTGTAAAGCAGTAAAGAAGTCTGCCCAGGAACTAAAAAGTACTGTGCCTTCAAAACCGAAGCTACCTGCAAAACGCAGGTTTAACAATAATTTAAACTACCGGGGCCCTCAACGACCACCAATGCCTCGTCCGAGTGGGCCGAAACTGAAGATGAGGCGCCCAGCTTATCAGCAGACTGCGTCGTCGAACCGTGCCAGACGGTCCCCACCGAGACATCAATATCGTCGCCAGGCGCGCCGTTGAACCAGGTACAAACAGGCAGATTACAGTATTTCCTTCCTAACTGGGATAGCATCAACACTAACCCTACAATACATGACTGGATATCAGGGTACAGAATCCCATTCACTAGTGAACCTTCACAGAGTTTATATCCAGCCAACAATAATTTTTCAGAAAGGGAAAGAACATTGATTTCTTTAGAAATAGACAAATTGTTGCAGATAGGTGCTATAGAACCATGTAATTCTGTAAAGAAACAATACTTGTCTAGTATTTTCCTTCATCCTAAGACAGATGGCTCATGGCGCTTTATTTTAAACCTTAAGAAACTTAATAAATTTATTAACACAATTCACTTCAAACTAGAAGACATTAGAACAGCAACTAGACTAATGAGTCCAAATTGTTACATGGCAACTATTGACCTTAAAAATGCATACTATTTATTATCAGTAGAGAAATCTTATAGAAAATATTTGAGATTTCAATTTTTAAACATAATATATGAATTCACTTGTCTCCCCTTTGGTCTCAGCACAGCACCTTATGTGTTCACTAAAATTATGAAACCAGTCATGTTCCATCTCCGGTCACAAAAGCTTATGTCAGTGATATATCTCGATGACATTTTGTGCTTTGGTGATGATTATGAAGAGTGCAAGAAGAATGTAGATATTACTATACAATTACTTGAAAGCTTAGGGTTCATAATTAACAAAGAAAAGAGTTGCTTAGTACCTAAACAAAAATGTAAATTTCTAGGTTTTCTCTTGAATTCCACCATTTTTTCTATATCACTCCCTGAAACTAAAATAAGAACTATTTCTGAAGCTATTCAAAATATTTTAAAAACAGGACATAAATGTAAAATAATAGAGTTAGCAAAATTATTAGGTTTACTTGTAGCAGCATGCCCAGCAGTGGAATATGGTTGGCTATATACAAAAATCCTTGAAAGGCATAAAACAATAGCTTTATTAGATAATTTTGATAATTATAATGCAACCATATCACTGAATAGTAAAGTTGTAATGGATTTACAGTGGTGGACATCTCACCTGCACCATCATTGCAAAATAAAAGACTTTAATTTTAAGTTAGAAATTTTTTCCGATTCTTCTCTCACGGGCTGGGGTCTTGTTTGTAATGGTATTAGAAGTCACGGTTATTGGACAGACCAAGACAAACTGTTTCACATCAATTACCTGGAATTGCTGGCAGCTTTTATAGGCTTAAAGACGTTTGCATCAAACCTAATTAATTGTGAAATTTTACTTAGAATCGATAACACTACAGCCATAGCATATATCAATAAAATGGGGGGATCACGATACCCTCATCTCAATGATCTAGCTAGAAGTTTTTGGCAGTGGTGTGAAGGCAAAGGTATATGGGTGTATGCATCTTATGTAAGCTCCATAGAGAATACCATAGCGGATAAGGAATCCAGACGCTCACATTCTGAGATAGAATGGAAGCTTTCAGACATAGCATACAGATCAATTGTTAAAAGTTTTGGCTGTCCAGAGATTGATTTGTTTGCCAGCCGAGCCAATGCCAAGTGCCCAGACTATGTTTCATGGTACCCAGACCCAGATGCAATTTCCATAGACGCCTTCACCCTTAAGTGGAATACAAACTTCTTTTATGCATTCCCCCCATTTGCACTACTAAGTAGGACACTTCAAAAAATAAAAAAAGAGGGGGGGAAAGGTATTGTGGTGGTACCATACTGGCCATCGCAACCATGGTATCCACTTTTTGAATCCATGATCATATCTCAAAAAATAATCTTTAGACCTCACCTCAATCTATTGCAATCTCCTTTCAGAGACCCACATCCCCTACACAAGACCTTAACTCTTATAGCAGCTGTATTATCAAGGAAGCTTTCCTAAGAAGAGGAATTGCCCCATCTTCAATGGAAATTATGCTGGCCTCCCTTTCAGATAAATCAAGAAAACAATATGAGTCTGCCCTGAAGCAGTGGTGTGTCTTCTGTAGGGAGAAGGAGATAAATCCCATATCAGCATCAATACCCATGATTATTTCATATTTGTCTACTAAATTTAGGGAAGGGTTATCCTATAGTTCTCTTAACTCTATTAGATCAGCCTTATCACTGATCATAGGACCACATGTAGGAGTGGACGATAGGATGAAACGTTTCTTTAGAGGTATTTTTAAGCTGAGGCCAAAGAAACCTAAGTATGAAGAGGTCTGGGATCCCTGTATAGTCCTAAATTATCTGTCTACCTTGTATCCAAATGATAGTCTTAGCCTAGAAGTACTTACTAAAAAAATGGTTACACTTTTGACACTTGTTACTGCCCATCGAGTACAAACATTATCACTTATATTAGTAGAAAACATATCTCTAAATGGAGATAACATAAGTGTTAAGATTTCAGATCCTATCAAGACCTCTGCTCCACATAAATTGCAACCTAACCTCTTTTTACCTTATTTTAAAGAAAACATTAATATTTGTCCTGCAACAACACTGTTATCGTATTTAAATGTCACTAAAAACTTAAGAATTAATAACAACAAGAGATTAATACTGACATTTAGGAAACCGTATCATTCAGCTTCATCAGCATCCATTGGTAGATGGGTCAAACAAATACTATCTCTTAGTGGTATAGATGTCACTAAATATACTGCCCATAGCACAAGGCATGCAGCCACCTCAAAAGCCTCTGAGGCAGGTGTTAACATTGAAGTAATTAGAAAGTCAGCAGGTTGGAGCGCCAACTCCACAACCTTTGCTCGGTTTTATAAAAGACCTATTATTCATGATCCTAACTATTTTGCTCAGGCAGTTTGTGGCGTTCATAATAATACTGATAATTGATGTATAAACAGTAGAGTAAGCTTACTCAGATCTTCATCATTAACTAGAATTTAAGAGAAACAAATAAGACTAGGATAATATTAGTATTTGTAAGTTTAAAATGTTACACAGCTGATGTAACAATAACACTTTTGATTAATACTTAAAACTGTTATATCATTTATGAGAAGAAAGCATAAATTGATTGTAGCAAATTCTATTATGTATCTAAATTGGTGTTTTAGAAGAAAATAAGTTGTTATTTTCAGTTAGATTGAACTGTTGACCAAGTTGGTGGAAGAAAATGTTAACCAATGTAACTAAAACACTTTTGATCATATAAGTAGGTACTCAAAATGTTATATCATTAATTATGAGAATTAAGTTACACTTATTATGTTAGAAGAAAATTTGTATTACTTAAGGCTGTTGATTTCCAATGCTAGACTGAATTGTTGGAAAGAAAGACCGATTGATTAAACAATGTTCATCCTATTTACACAACTTTCTTCTTTAAACATCTACATTGTATAAAATTATGAGGACGAGATTACGGAACATAATTATAAAGATCGGACTAACTTACCAAGTGACGTCCGATCCTCAATTATGTGAAGTAATCTCGTCCTCATCCTATTCCCAACCCTACCCAGAATATGTTTCAGATTCTCACCCCTATTGAAAGTTGTGTGCTTTGAAACAATGACAGATGAAGAAGCGACACTAGGGATGTTACCGGAAATTAGTGATGGGCGCGTTTAGTTTTTTAGGAAGATATTCATCTTTAAATATTGTGGCAGCGCAGCATGCAGGAGTGCATACTACATTGTATAAAATTATGAGGACGAGATTACTTCACATAATTGAGGATCGGACGTCACTTGGTAAGTTAGTCCGATCTTTATAATTATATAGCTGCTAAATGCGAACGAAATATCAACATAATTAGATGTCTTGCTGGTGTTTGGTGGGGAGCACATCCCTTTTCATTAAAATTACTGTACAACACCTTGATTAGAAGCGTATTGGACTATGGGACTTTTTTACTGGAACCTGCAAATGTTGCTGGTCTTAAGAAACTGGACAGTGTTCAGTCCAAGGCACTTAGAGTGGTTTCAGGTGCAATGAAAAGCAGTCCTATTAGTTGTCTTCAGGTGGAATGTGGAGACCCTCCACTTCATTTACGACGTCAATTTTTAGCTGATCGATTTATGGCTCGGTGTTTGCAATTTACGTATCATCCTTTGCGAACTAAACTTTCCATTCTCACTGAAGAAGTCATTTCATCCACTTACTGGAGGCACAAAACTACTCCGTGTTTAGTTAAAAGCTTTAGAAAGTACAATTTAATTGAAGCTCCTTGCCATCAATCTGAATTTCTTCCTTTATTTCACTGTAATTACAGTTCATTAATTATGTCACCGAACATACATTATAACCTTAACATTTTCCGAGATGACGTATGTCATAACCTTAACTTTAACTTCATTATGGATAGAGACTGGAAGGGCTGCCATCTCTTGTTTACAGATGCTTCGAAGCATGGAAGAGACTCATGTGTGGGAGTAGGTGTATACCACTCCCAATTTAATATCGTTCAAAAAATAAAGCTCCCGCCCGAATCATCTGTATTTACGGGAGAATGTTGCGGTCTATTCAAAGCTGTCGAATATATACTTTTGATGGGCTTACGGAATTCACTCATTTTGACTGATGCAAGGAGTGCCTTACAATCTTTGGCCAGATTCCCTTTCTATTCTCATAATCCCTATATTATATTTGAAACACGTGAACTCCTTTATAGGTGTTCTATTAAGGGGTATTCAGTGCATTTTGCGTGGATACCCTCGCATTGTGGCATCTTAGGTAATGAGAGAGCTGACCAGTTAGCTAATGATGCCGTACTGTGTGGAGACATTTTTCCGTACAAAAATAACACCCAAGATCTGGCAGCTCTGCCCAAGGTTTATCTACAGAAATCCTGGGGTCAGCTTTGGTCCGAGCAATCGGCGAAAGGGAAATTTTATCGTACTATTCAGCCATCCATTTTTGTTAAACCTTGGTTTAGCAAGTACAAGCTAAGCAAAAAAATCACAACAAAATTCATACGTCTGCGATTGGGTCACGTATGCACTCCTGCTCATCTTGCCAGGCTTGGCATTGTGCAGAACCCTGCGTGTGAATGTGGCGCTGAAATGGGAGATCTGAACCACCTTATTTTTTCTTTCTATGACCATTCCTCACTTTTCCAAAGTCTTGTTTCCCTCCGAGTCCCTTTACCCACTTCTATCTCATGTATTTTATTTAATTTTAATGTAGATATTTATAAAACCATAGCTCTTTTCCTTGTAAATAATGATATAGCTATTTAGACATTATAAAGACTGTTGTACTTAACATGTAGTTCTTAGTTTACGCACCGAGTCAGCCTTTTTGTTGGGCCACCCTGGTTGCGTTAGATGGTTAGTTTTTTGTTGTAATATATTTCCCTACTGTTAACGTATTATTATTTTATTATATTTATATTTAACAACTAATCTCCTTTCCATTTCCAAATTTTCCGTTACTGTATTTTATCCTTTCGCGAGTACTCGATTCTTACGTTTTGTTAACAAATAAAATATTGTCAGTGGCAATAAGCACGAATAGTGCAATGCCAAAACAAGAAAAAAAAAAAAAAAAAAAAAGATAAGGAGTGATATGTATATTTTTGCTTCCGGAACTAGTCCACTCATTTAGTTCACTAAAGGACACATTTGAATTGGTAGTGAACGAGTGAGTGGTGTAGTACCGGGACTGGAAGTATAACATTTTCATGACTCGTTCCGGAACTACCCAAGTCTACTATAAACGTCACATTTGACAAAGAAAGTGCATTCGGTTCATTGATGAAAATGTTAAAAAATAAACTAAAACATACCCAACAAAAATCCGTTTATTATTTAAACTAAAACTAATACAACAACCCATTGAACAATAGATACAAGCATATTTACAAACATCTTGAGCTTTTATTTGTTGTTTGCTGAGTTTGTGATGATAATTTGTAAACATTTTTCAAACCACCACTATTTAATGTTCTTAACACTTCAGTTACTAAAATAAAGAATGGTGATTGTTGCGGCCAAATAACAAATCAGTGTCCGTCTCGCCATGTCTGTGCATGCAAAAAAGGTTTAATTTTGGCACAACTCAACAATTTTTGTACATAAGGTGGATGCTCCAGGGTAGCCCGCGAAATTCAAATTTTCTTACGTTTTTTGCAATTTGCAGGTCAGTGTCAGGTTGTATGTTGAATACAACCCTCGAAGCTCTTATAGGTGTATGAATTTACTTTTTCAAGGTCAAAGTCATTCCTGCACCTTTATGCGCTTGGAGGGTTGTATTGATGATTATAATTCTGTAACTACTTACATATGTCTTACAGCCGCGATTCATAGTTTAATCAACATACAACCGGACACTGACCTAGAAATTGCAAAAAAACGTAAGAAAATTTGAATTTCGCGGGCCACCCTGGCGCATTCACCTTAAAAGGTAACTTATTTCCGACCGATGGAAATAACGGCAGGTCTTTGCACAGCAGTGGGACAGTCCAGGCCTTTTTCCAATGAACACTTACGTCGATGGCCGTAACAGTCGCAATTTAAGGTGGATGCTCCAGGGTAGCCCGCGAAATTCAAATTTTCTTACGTTTTTTGCATTTTCCAGGTCAGTGTTAGGTTGTATGTTGATTAAAATTTGATTCCCGGCTGTAACACGTATTTAGTTATAGAATTATAATCATCAAAATCATCAATACAACCCTCCAAGCGCATAAAGGTGCAGGAATGACTTAGACCTTGAAAAAATAAATTCCTATAAAGCTAAACAATTATTTGGAATATTATATAAACCAGTAATTAGAAGTCCGCCATAATAATAATACCAGCCTGTTACTGTCCCCACAGCTGGGCAAAGGCCTCTTTTCAAACAGAGAAGCCATGAGCATTGATCATATAGTCCGACATATATTTCAATAATAATAATATTTTTACTACTTATTGTGTTTTATATTTAACTAAATTCCCTAAAACTAGCACCTTCATAACCTCGAAACCACGTAGTCAGGCTGAAAAGAAAAACGAATATGAGTCTTATTTGAAACAAAAGTACACAACAGCTTTCTGTTCAGAGTTAATTTGGCGCGTGGACTTAATCCGAACTAACAGTTCCGTTTCGTTCTTTTATTGGGCAAACATTCACTTAGCATGATGTTTGGTGAGATAACAGATTTTGCCTAAGCGAAAAAATCTGGATTAAGAGACGAGAGAGAGAGAGAGAGACATAGGGATTTCAGTATGTTTTGATGAAATGCACAGTTATCAATACTTCTCATTGAACAGTTATTTCACAACAGCGCGCAGCGCCTCACTTCTGTCAATTTACCAAAAGTAATAAATAGTGTATAATGTACCAAAAGCTCACAGGAGCTAGAAAAGTTTAAATCATAGATCTACTGCTTGGGAAGACTTGAGCACTGTAGATTTAATATTTTAGTGCTGTTTGTTTCTTTTGGCGCAATGGTCGATAAGGGTGCGCTGGTGCCCTGTTAATAAAAACTTGAATTTTTCTACGAAAGTTGCATTGAAAAATAAAGATTGTAGCGTCGTTGATTCCGTTTATCGTCATGCGGCACAATATCCATGTAGGTATGTGTATTGAATGAAGTAGACTTTTAGAAGATAAGAAATATAGGATACTTACAGAAACAAACCAATATGAGTCCGGTCTGAATATCAATCGAGATATGAATCCCATTTCAGAAGCAGGTGCGATCACATGCAAGTGTAGATGCTTGACGCTAAGGAAAGGGGGCCAATGATACCCTAAATGAGCATCGGTTAGAGATAGATTATTTTTGGCTAACTGCTCGTGAGCAATCTTCAGCATTTTTTCAACTGAAAACAAATACAGAAAAATGATCGAGTTTGTTGACAACTTATACTTTAGTGTGAATTGACATTGTTTTTCGTTATGTCAAAAATTGTTAATTTGGACTGCACCTTAAAAGTGTTGCAGTGTTTTAATAATTTTATTTACCGCAAGTTATGGGAAATATACATAATTTTGTGAAAGCAAAACTGCATCTCGCCAAAGACTTTTAAAGAACACAGATAATCTCAAGGCGCGAAAAACACTACTCTCACGGGTATATTATTATTAAATCAAGATGACTTTTGTCATGTTCAGCAAATGGTCATTGGATTATAAATCAAATTACATTATATGCATGCTGTGAAAGTAGATTCTACAGAACTGGCTATATACATTTTAGACAAGGTGGTTAAAATCGGGGTGATCGTGATTTCAAACAATGGCCACCCCACCCACTATCAGATAGTAGATAACAATTTCAATCATTTTCTAAGCTAATTTCTAATTATATTTGCGATTATATCACTTACCAAGATCTTTATCAGTAGCTGTCAAGCATTTAGCGTCCGCAATATGATGTTTAGGTATAATTAGAAGATGCAACTTGCTGGCAGGTTTAATATCAGGAAACACACACACATCATCATCTTCGTAAATTATTTCCGTACTATGGATCTTGTTTACTATATTACAGAATATACACGACGATTTTTCGACAGCGGGGGCCGTCATTTTTGAATATAATGCTAAAAAATTCTTCGTTTTGGAGATGTTTTGATTTCCTGAACTGCTGAAGTGCATTCGGTTTATGTTGTCACTGTCAAGCCAGGTGTCACTTTGACGTTTGCCGTATTCTGCACTTGCGTGTGTTGTGTTGGTTGTGAAATCTTAGAATGAAATATCAACGTCTATTGATTGGCATTTTTGACAGAAACACCAACAATCTTTACATTTTACATGGCGGTAATTTTTGAATGAATGGGTGGGTATAAGAAATATTGCTCATTAGGTACGAAACTTGAGCTTGCATGATTTTTCAAAAGGATTAACTAGGAAAAGGAACTTAAACGATAAAAAATTCCAGAGTAGCCCGCAAATTACAAATTTTTCTTACGTTTTATCGCAATTTGCAGGTCAGACTGTATGTTGGAATTTTCATTTTTTTTTTATTTCGCGGGCTACCTTAGTGTACTTTAATTACCTGATTTTGCGACCATCATCATTACAAGGACAAATAAAAATCTTTTAAAACTAATGTTAATTAAATATTCATATTTGTACACTACACCGCACCGTAATGTTAATAAATCATATCAAATGACGTCGTAAAAATTATTATAATTGCCGTGAAACATGTGCGCAACTCAGCGAAATACAAATACCTACCTAATTGTTTTTGCAAAACATGTTTATGTAAAAAAATATGCGTTTTAGGACAGACGCCAGAATATCAAGCTACCCGAAACTGTCAAATTTACCCAATCAACTTTGAACCTAATGCTTTAGAGATAAAATTGAAAATCTATTAAATAAATTAGACATGTCGGCAGGTCTGCCTTTTTGTTCCGGCTAATATCCAGAACGGCTGGACAGATTTGGTGTGGACTGACTTGACTGGCGGATAATTGATGTTTAAAGGAGTACCTAACGTGGGCTAGAATTAGGGTTCCGTGCAAAAAAAAACTACGTTCTTACTAAAATAAGTGGAGTTAGAAAATTAATTACAAAGTAAAGGTCTCCCCCATTCCACAAACATAAGATTTTCATTTCGTTCATTTACATTTCGATCAAGCCTCCAGAAATAATTTCCAAAAAACTTACCATCATGCTTTTATTTAGCGAATAGTTATTCAGACGTGTACACACTATTTAGAGATCCATCACCTGCCTAGCCTTTTCCCAACTATGTTGGGGTCGGCTTCCAGTCTAACCGGATGCAGCTGAATACCAGTATTTTACATGGAGCGACTGCCTATCTGACCTCCACAACCCAGTTAGTACTGGGTAATACGATACCACTTGGCCTTTAACGACTATCAAAGATCTACAAATGACCGCCGGGACCAACGGCTTAGCGTGCTTTCCGAGGCACGGAGGTTCGGTATGTAATGCGTGGTCGCATCCACGGACCAACCTAGGCAAGCACGGCTTAACCTAAGCGGCTGTTATTATTTAGCCACGAGCTCCTCACACACTATTTAGAAATACTTAATTTAAATTCTGAATGAATTATTAAATGCCTTACGTCCTTACTTACTAAGTACGTGTTTTTATTGTAGATCAGTAATGTACATTTGATAGGCACCTACATTTTGAATAATTAATTGTGTTTAAACAACATGGCAGACTTGGCATTCATAAAAAGGTTTTGTTATTAATTATGAGGTAATGATTTATAACGTTGTTTGGGTGAGAACGTACCTGCGCAGGGCATATTACCTACATGATTCGTCGTCATCGGCCTATTTATCACTCGTAGCAGCCCACGGTTGGGCATTTTAGGCCTCCTAAAACACACGCCATTTGAATCGATTCTCGCGCTCGTATTTGTGAATATTCGTAATATATGGAGAGCAAAATAAATTGTGTTGGTCTGCAAACGATTAGGCTAGAACACGGTAATTAGATGCTACGGATAACCCGTATCCGTATGTAAGGAAAGGATTAAGAAAACAGTAGCAGACTTGAAGTCTTGAGCTCGGTTAGTGGCCAATCCTCGCCTCACATTACAAAGAACTTACTCAGCCAATCTCAACGGAAACAAGGCATACTCGCTGAGGATATCATAGTGCACAAATGTGCATCCACATGACATGATCCACATGCCGTAATGTCTGACAGAGGAGAATAGAAGAACACGTGTTGCGCCGACCCCAAGTAGAATGTGACCAAGGTAGAAGAAACTTGGCTAAGCCTACTGTAGGCTTAGCCAAGTTGACAATCTACAATCGTTAACGCATAGAAAACTAACCAAATGTATGGGAATGACATCATTTCAACGTTAAGTCACGTGGTCAAAACAAACGAATAGAAACTTTAAAGTTCCGTCAAAACTGTAAGTTGGCTACGATTTATATGGGATGCAGCGATCACGATTGTAGAAACGAATACATTTCATTCTATCATCTTGATCGATGTAAACTTGTCTACGAAGTTTCTATTCGTTTGTTTTGACCACGTGACTTAACGTTTACGATTGTAGAAAGAGAATCGATACGAATCGTTTGTGACTTGGCTAGGCCTGCAGCAGGGCTGGCAGTCTCGACAGAGATAACGACAAAATCGCTAACTTTCGATCGCTGATTATTCCGAATAAATTGTGTTGCAATAACGATGCTTGCGAGAATCGCATCTTGGATGTAGAGACTTGCATTTCCCGCAAGCATCGTTATTGCAACCGAATTCTCTCGTGAGTAATCAGCAATCGAAAGTTAGCGATTTTGTCGTTATCTCTGTCGAGACTGCCCGGGAAGATTATGTTGAAATGTGTGCATCCACAGGTGCATTATCTCTTCCTTTACTCACGAAGTCTGACCGGACGGCAATTCTCACGACCGAAGAGATTTCAGGCGCAGAGGCTTAACCGTGCTTTCTGAAGCCCGAAGGTATCATACCGCTTACTTCCAAACTCCGGACTGCTTTTGAGCAAATGGAAAAACGCAGGAACTCATTCAGCAGACGCGCTTGCGACCATTCTTCTTCTTGTCCTGTCGATGTTACTGTACCTACTGTTATAAATGACACAGTTTGGGCCCACTATGTGGCTACGTTTATTGTAGCGGCAGAGGCGCTAGTCACGTCGTTAAGAGTGCAGGTAAACGGACACCTGGGACACTCCAGCAGGTGGGACATAGTTTGATCGGAAGCGTCGTACTCGCACTCGGTGTTGGAGGAGCGTCACACTATTCCCAAACCACTGTAACTCCTGTGCGCCAGAATCAACAGTGGCGACCACCAGAAAAGCGCTGACAATGAAGCTCGACAATGTCCCAGAGAATGAATTTAACTGTCTTGGATCCCGCAACGAAATTAATCAGAAAAGTATAGCGGAGGAGTAGGAAAAAAGGACCCTGACCAAAGTGACACCAGAATACTTTGGATTCGAGCAGTATTCTACATTAGATACCTAGACCCCACGGTATGTCTCCACTTTTTGAGTAATATACCTGGCGTAAATTTAAGCCATTAACAAAAAAAGAAAATTTCTTCCACCACCGAAACAGAATTTCTTACAAATCCAACACAAAAGAGGCCATATATTAACACTTAACACAAATCTTAACGAAAAATCAACAGAATCACAATACATTTATTATTTACTCGAAGTATAAAATCGTTGTAATTTCGGCTAATATTTCAAGTGTCTGTATTTACCCAGCTTGGGTGTAAAACAATATGATTTCGGTAGGTTTTTGTTCAGTTGAGCTTATAAAACTGATTGCGCACTTAATTTTGTAAATAGTTTTTAATATGAAGTGGGCGGTGGTTTTAGTCGTCGTGGTAAGTTAGAAAATATGTTCTAGAATAATTATTTGTGGTTTTGGAGTGCGTTAAGAGGGGTCAGGTGCTGCAATTCTCCATACCAAATGTATTCCCATTTTATCTTCCTGAATAATGCCTTTAAAGCAATCATTTTAACTCTTTTTTTCATAAAATCTAGGTTGACCTATCATTTCCATTTTGTAACAAACTAATAAGTAAAGAAAATATGGCCCTCAATTATATGACAAAAAATGCCCCATTTTTACGGCCGTGATTAGAAGACTACAAGACAAATTTAAAAGTTTTTAACATAATAGTACATTATGATATAAGTGCGGTAAGTTGAAAATTACAGCCGAGGCGATATTGCTTGCCCGAGCCGCAGGCGAGGGCGATAAAAAAGCAGAGGCTGTAATTATCAAAGCGCACGTATGTCATACGACGTTTTATAACATATTTGCGAGGAAATAAATAAAAACAATACAGCGAAAAGAAAAAGCGCGCGGTATATTTTACTTTGTCACAAATTAGCAAGACGCGCGCATCAGCGATTTTTTTAAGGCAAAGACACAAAAACAGCCAGTATTACTAATAAAGTAAATTAATATTTTTGTGTTTTTTTTTTTACAGATAAATGGTTGTAATTTAATGTCAAAATTAATTAAATTAAATAATTAAATGTTTATTTATTATATTTCATCTCCCAAAGTTAATTTTATTCATAAAATGTTGACCACTTTTCTGACATAAAAACTCTTTGCTAAGATTTAAATAAGTATAAACCGTGCATTTTACTTTACAGCACAAGTACGTAATGAGATACATTACGATATTGAAATTGGTGAAATAAGAGACCCTTTACGAGCAAATGTGTTATAAAAGATATTGATAAGAACCTAGACATGTTCTTTCTTAAAATTTGAATCTCAAAAATAATTGAATCGGAAAGTTTTTGAGAAGAAAAAAGGGAAATACGAAACGTCGAATTCGTCAAAATTTTTGTCTGCGGCAGGCTTGACGCAGCGCAGACGGCAATATACACTGGCCTGCAAAACTAAATATCACATTTTTAAAATTGCAATAACTTCCACAGATTTTGTACTTTCGAAACAAAAAGGACTCGAAATTTCAAGAGTTTAAATTAGTCTATAGTTTCAAAGAAAGCTGATTAATAATTGCTATGAAACGTATTTTTTTTATAAATCTCTAACTTCAATAGTTTCGAAAAAAATTAAATTTTAAAAGTGCTTATATTAATTTTCCAGGCCAGTGTAGTTTCTTCAAATACACCTACCTACCTCGCAGGTCCTGTTCCCTCTTAAAACAGTCTCTTGGAGAGGCGTTACTTAAATGAACGTCCGGCGTACTCTGAACAGTCAGTCCTATTTTTAACCGACTTCCAAAAAGAGGAGGTTATCAATTCGTCTGAATTTTTTTCAAGATTCAAAATTCTTTATTTTCATGAAATGAAATGGTCATTATGGTCTTACAAAAACGTTTTACAAATATCACTGACTTCATTCAGCACGCAAACTTAAAATTAAATTAAAATACTTAAGTAGGTACTTAAATACCTGATAATGTAGTTGTTAGGATTCGCAGAGCCGTAACAAATATGGCTTTACAGAGTAATAATCAATAAAATCATCAATACAACCCCCTAAATTCAATTAATCCCATATTTGTTACGGTCGGGAATCATAAATTTTAATCAACACCTAACACTGACCTGCAAATTGCAAAAAAATAAGAAAATATAAATTTCGCGGGCTACCATGGTGGTTCTACTTTTTTTTTTTCGGATGGGAAATCATCAAATGACTCCTCCCGCTCTGGGCGGAGCAGGAGGGAGTGTCAGACTTTTAATGACTAAAACCCATCCATGTTCCTTCATCGCCCTTTGTGTTCCGGGGCCACGGTATCTCTTGCGAACAGTCCCGCAGCCCTGGATGGCGCTTCTACCTCAAGTATCCTTCATCTAATCATGTCGTTTCTCTTTCACAGGCGTTAGCCATTGACGGTTTGCCAGGTAAGTTTATTTTTAATTCATCCCAGATTTTTGGTTTTGCTGCCGAATCAGAAAAATAAGTACTTAGAATAGAATATTTGCTTGGAATGTAGGTAGGTTAAATTAAATATGATAGGATCCATGTACATTCTGTTCATTACTTAATTTAATATTTACTTTGTACCCATTTCACTAGTTTTTGCCGACGTCTTCGTCCGCAGTGAAACATAATATGCACTCGGTGATAATGTATCTGAAGACACAGACGCCAGCATCAAGCTGCTACAATCAGACAATTTTTATTAAATCGATTTTTAACTTTATCGCTAAAGCATTAAATTAGGTTCAAGGTTGCTTGGGAGACAGTTTCGGGTAGCTTGATATGCATCAGTGCTGGCGTCTTGTTTTTATTTAACTCACTTAATTCCCGAATCTGAATCAACCCGTTCCATGTCCCACAGCGCTGAACCTGCCACTAGGCGGTTCCAGCAGCCCTGGCAAGAAGACCAGCAATGCTATCGATGTAGGCATATCTAAGGCGGGTGGCTTGACGGTGACCAAGACCGCATCTCGTGAGGAACACTCGAGGGAAGCCAACCAGGAGAGCAGTGCTGGAAGGACGGTTTTGCAAAGTAAGTCGTCCATGCAGAAGGGTTACCTAACTTTAGAGCGCGCATCCAAAAAGTTGGCAACGCCGCAAATAACTGTAAATATTTACCTATTACTGTATGGAGATAAGAAACACGGAATACTCTTTTACACACGTCAATCAATACTGTAGAGCGTGCCGGTCTGCTGGCCGTGGGGGAATGGGAGTCGGGCTTGTGGCTTCTGGCACTTCCGTCATTCACCATTGGCACTATGATGGATGGCGCATCGTTTCAGGTCGCTACGAGTCTACGCTTAGGCGCACCTTGTGTTGCTCCGCATTGGTGTCACTGCGGTTAAACTGTCGACAGCCTCGGACACCATGGCCTGTCCGGCTACAGGAGCGCAGGTCGTATTGCACGGCACGCCAGCATTAACGACATTATTCGTCGAGCTCTTGCCAGCGCCGGCGTATCAGCGGTTTTAGAACCAAACGGCTTGGTGCGTGACGATGGCAAGAGACCGGACGGCATGACGTTGGTGCCTTGGAGCGTGGGTAGGCCTTTGATGTGGGACGCAACCTGTGTTGACACCCTTGCGCCTTCACACGTTGCAAGCACGGCAGGCTGTGCAGGTGCTGCTGCTGCAGCTGCTGAGATCCTCAAACGGCGCTAATACCTTACCTTTTACCTTATTGGTAACTACAGCTTTGACCCGTTTGGGGTCGAAACGCTCGGGTCATGGGCTTCGAGTGCACGTCTCCTTTTTAAGGAAATCACTCACCGACTGATAGACACTTCGTGTGACCAGAGGGCTGGCTCTTTCTTTGGCCAAAGAATTAGCATTGCCATTCAACGTGGCAAGGCTGCGAGTCTTCTGGATACGTTTCCGGATGACAGCGATGCGGAGGAGTACTTGGAGCCTATTGACGTCGTTGCATTATGTAGGTACTTACGTTTAGTTTTATTTTTGTAATTATATAGAGTTCTAGTTGTAGTATGTATAAAGGGTGTAGAACACCTCTTAACGAAGCCGAAAGGCACTTGTTGTCCCCGTCATTGCGATCATTTTTTTGTTCTACACCATACCTGGGAACCTTCTAGTTACGGAGATATTGTTGGTCAAATTTCCAACTTTTTGACAACTGTTTTTTTTAAATACATGTTTTTAATTTAAGATTTTTACTTTAAACACCTCCACGATGCCCGTACTATTCAGTCAATCCATCAGCACAATTTTTTGAGTGCGTTACATTGAGTTCTACCACAAAACATGATTTTTCACCCCAAAAAAAAGTCGTTTCCTAGCATTAATTTTTTAAAGTTACTTAGTTTGATGTACAGAATGCTTAGTTGACGGCTTCGTGATGAGGTGGTTTACACCCTGTATATACCTTTACCTCAAATCACGTGTCAACACACGTGAGCCTATCAAAAGTTCTGTAAAAAAAAAACATCTGTCAACGATCTCAATAATTTATGTAATTTAAGCATTGCCATCCAACTTGGCAATGCTGCCAGCCTTCTGGGCACTTTTCCTGTTGACAGCGATGTGGACGAATTTTTCGACGCCCTGTAACCTTTTTTGATACTTGTACATATTTTTATTACTGTATATACAGGTGGAATTTTTTAATGCCACTGGAGGAAAGTACTCGAAATACTGGAGATAGCAAATTTTACGCAAAGGAAACATTCCTTTATTTTTAAAAAGAAACAAATCTGCATAGTGATTACCGTCCCCGACTCTCTTAAGAAGCTCGCCTAACGGCTCGGGTCTCAATGGCGCCTCAGCGGTAATCACCAACATTACACACTTGTAGGTACCATAATGTACTATTATTCATAGTTTTTCTTTCCGTATGATTGACCCTATCAATTAATGTCAAAAAGGTACATAATGTTATTTTTTCGAACTTAGTCGATCCATCCCGGGTTCGATGCCCGAATGTGGCAAGCGAATTTTCGAAAATCTGTGAATGCAGATTCTATTTATTTCTTTTTAAAAATAAAGGAATGTTTCTGTTGAGATGTGAATAAAAGATTGGTTTTGTATAACGCGTAAAAATATAATCAGCTATTTTTAGCCCTAGTTACCACCGTTGTTTATCTAAAGTGACATGACCGTCTTTGCTTATAAAGTGTACATAGAGTATCAAAAGAGTTTAGGACTTCGGATTAAATCCAACACCTCCCCTCGAAGTCATAAGCTTCTTTCACTCATATTCACGATCATGCCGTCGCATACCTAAGCCATGCAAGCATTCTTGATGTTTCGGTCCACTCAAAGCCTTGGTCAAAACATCAGCTGGCATTTTGTCTGTACTCAAATACTTCAGATCAATCACGCTTCGTTCCAACATATCTCGAATGAAGTGATGTCTCACATCAATATGTTTTGTTCGTGCGTGATAGCACCTGCTCTGAGCAAGCTTAATTGCACTCTGACTGTCGTCGAATAATGTAACACATTCACACTTAACACCAACATTGTTCAACACATCACGCAGATATATAGCTTCTTTTGTGGCTTCCGAAAGTGCCATATATTCTGCTTCCGTACTTGATAAAGCTATAGACCGTTGCTTTCGTGCCTCCCAGTTAATAGGGGCACCTGCTAAAATAAATGCAAAACCAGAATAAAACTTGCGGTCGATTGCGTTTGATCCCCAATCAGCATCAACTACACCATACAACGGTTTGCCTGTCCTCTCATATACTAAGCCAAAATTTGATGTGCCTTCTTATACGCGTTTTGCCGCCTTCCAATGTTCAATTCCGTAATTATTATTAAATTGACTTAAATAATTTACAGCATACGCTATATCTGGTCTTGTCGATACAGCCAGATACATTAAGGCACCTATCAAGCTTTGATACGGATACGTACTTATAACATCCTCATTAACGCACTCAGGTTTCTGTAACTTTACATTTACATCGATAGGGGTTCTTGCAGGCTTACACTCAGACATTCCAAAGCGTTCTAAAACTTTATCTAAATACACGCTTTGGTTCATGTACACTCTATCTTCTGCATCACGAGTGAATTCAATGCCTAAACAAACATTAATTTTGCCCATATCTTTCATCTCAAATGCGCTAGATAAATGCTTTTTTACGTCACACAACCACGCAATATCATTCGTAGCCAGAATAATATCGTCAACATAAATAGCAATCAACATCATTTGCTCACCTTTTCGTGCAACAAACATACAAGGATCTTGTGGCAAAGCTGCAAAACCAATATTCGTCAACTTACTCACTAATTCCTTATGCCACTGCAGTCCTGACTGACGCAGACCATACAAAGACTTCTTTAACAAACATACATTATTCTCACATTTACTCAATACTTTGTTCCAGCGTTTGGCCGTTTGAAGTACTTTCTTGTCTGTAATGACGTCTTTCTTTGAACCAATCTTTTGGTTTGCGAGTATTTTCTCTAAAACATCGCTTAGCTGATCTGGTACTCCCATGAATACCTCCTCATCTAATGATCCATTTAGGTAAGCGGTCACAACGTCCATTTGATGGACCTCTAATCCCAATTCCGCCGATATTGCAGCTATAATCCTTACCGATGACGATCTCACTACTGGCGACGAGGTTTCGTGGAAATCCTCCCCTGGCCGTTGAGAACATCCTTTTGCCACGAGTCGTACTTTCTTCCCCGTAGTTTTAGTACGAAAAACAAATCTGCTCCCAATCACTTTTCGTTTAGATGGCCGCGGTACAATTTCCCAGGTGTCATCTTTAATCTGTGCCAAATACTCATCTTCTAATGCACTTCGCCATGCGTTTACATCGTTAGTTTTTTCAACTTCATTCCATGTCATTGGGTCAGCAGTTGCTATCCCGCTATCAACTGTTCATTACTATCTTCATACTCTGAGTCAGTTCCACTGTCAGCCCTAACATTGGCTGGCGTGTACACTTTTCGTGGTCTTCCCACCGAACCTGTTCTAATCAATTTTGGTCTTCCCCGTCCTCTTTTAACTAATGGGACTAAATCCTTTCTCTGAATATTTACATCATCAGGTTCCAGTTCACTTTCTAGTCTTTCGAGTGATGTTCTACAAGAATCACTCGGAGGAGCTCTGTGTTCTTTTCTATCTTGATGACTGACTTCAGGCATATTTAACTGAACTGCCACATTTTCCTCATCAATACTCTCTTCTTCATCAAGTATATCTTTATAGTCTTCACGTCCGAATGCCTTCTTATTCATAAAATTTACATCGCTAGTCACAACAACTTTTCTTGTTATTGGATTTTGAATCCGATATGCTTTGGATTGCATGTCATATCCCAAGAAAATTCCTTCTTCAGAAACTGAGTCAAACTTCCCTTTGACTTTATTGGCGCCTTTGTTTTTATAATACACCTTAGATCCAAAAACTTGCATGTATAAAACAGTAGGCTTCTTTCCTTTCCATACAGTGAAAGGTATCTCACCCTTCAAAGCCACAGTGGGACATCGATTGCGAATGTAATTCGCAGTGTTAACAGCTTCTGCCCAAAATTGAGGAGGGCTTCCAGCTTGTCGCATCATGCAACGTGCCATTTCGGTTAGCGTCCTATTTTTTCTCTCCGCTACCCCGTTCTGTTGCGGTGTATATGGAACCGACAACCTTCGAACAATACCATTCTTCTTCAGAAAGTTTTCAAATTCTTTGTTAATGTATTCTCGCCCGTTATCCGATTGCAAAGACTTAATTTTCTTCCCTGTGAAGTTTTCCACCTCAGCTTTGTAATCCTTGAAAACATTTAGCACGTCATTCTTATTACGTACAAAATAAACTTCGCACCATCGAGATTTATCGTCTATGAACGTAACGAAATATCTCTTACCTGAAAATGATTCATGTCTCAAGGGGCCACATACATCCGTATGTACTATTTCCAATAATTCGCTGGTACGATCTGCATTACCCTTTGGAAATGGTTTGCAGGTCTGCTTCTCGCTACTACATATCGCGCACTCCGACATGTCTCCACCATCCAGCTTCATTCCGTGAACAAGCCCGCTTTTCGCCATGGCCTTTAAGTCACGTTCGTTCAAGTGCCCCAGACGTTCATGCCATAAGTCTATGGGTTTCTTGACTTCAACATTATTAACATCATTTTCATTCATACGTACGTGGTAAAGATTTCCTATACGATCGGCACGCATAAGCACTTTATTGTCTTTTATGACAATAGCATCCTTCTTCCTAAAATTAACTTCATAACCATCATCAGTCAGTTTCGCCACTGAAAGTAGGTTAGTTCGCAGATCCGATACATAGAACACTTTTTCAATGCTAAATTTTCGAATTTCACTGCCTGTATCTACTGAAATATTTACCTTCCCGGTTCCACTAATATTGGTTTTCCCATAATTAGCTAAGTTCAGTTCAGAATCCATTTTCTTGAATTCCTATATTATATTCTTTTCGTTGCACATATGTCCCGTGCAACCACTATCAATGCACCATATATCATTCCCTTGTGCGCTCAACATCACTTCTTCAGTGGTTCTCATTGACATCAACACTTTCGATGTTTGTGCATGATCACAATTACGATCTGATCGATCCAGGTTTTGTGGATTTTGTTTTCCTTTATAAATATTCTTCACTCTGCACTCTCTTGCAAAATGCCCACGACGACCACAACGGTAGCATTCAATCGCCTTTTTAGGGCCTTGATCGTCATTTGACTTTGTCCGATTGGCATTTGTTTTGGCGCGTCTGACAAGCATAGCTCCCTGGTCCACCACTTGAGATTTGCGACCTTTGTGGTCTTCGAGGATCTTCACCTTTAACACTTCTGTTGTAGGTAGATCGTCTCGCGATTCCATTGCCGTTCGGAACATGGCAAAGGAGTCTGGCAAACTGTAAAGTAGTAAAATGGCCAGTAGTTCGTCTATTACCACCAAACCGATTTCCTTCAATTTCTTTACGGCATCGAAGAAATCCGAGATGTGCTTCCGCAGGTCATCTTCTTCCTGCATACGTGTTAATACCAGCTTCTTTAACAATGAGGCTTTTCTCGCGGGTCCACTCGACTGATACATCGACAACAATTTGTCCCACAGAGCTTTTGAGCTTTCTAAGCCATCTAAAGAACTTAATTCACTTGGACTGATAGCTAATATAATGTCCGATTCAGCTTTTCCATCCATTTTGATCCATTCTGAATATTTTGGATCGGAGCGAGGCGGTCGTGGCAGTATCCCGGATACATATTCCCACAAATCCTTCTTCTTCAAAATCGCACGCATCTGAATCTTCCACGTATCATAATTTTCTCCAGTGAGTGGATTAATTTTTATAGTCGCCGCCATGACGTAAGTTTCTTCAACTTTTTCACAATTTATTTTCGGTTTACGAAACAATATTTATCGCTGCCTACCCATACTTTTATTCACCGTAGTACATATAGGTCGTTTTTTTTACGCACCTGGGCCCATAACCTGTTGAGATGTGAATAAAAGATTGGTTTTGTATAACGCGTAAAAATGTAATCAGCTATTTTTAGCCCTAGTTACCACCGTTGTTTATCTAAAGTGACATGACCGTCTTTGCTTATAAAGTGTACATAGATGGTGCGTTCGAGTAGCTCACTTTTAGCGCTATTTAGCGCTGTCGCCCGTTCGAGAAGCTACTGTTGCGCGCTATCAACACTGCCGTGACGTCACACATTACGTCATTACTTCACGCTACCAACACTATTTCTCTCGAGGTGATGTGCCGACAGCGTTAGCCTTGACACTGTCAACTAGACAGCGCAATTTTTAATTCATCGTCACTTTCTGAAGACGAGGTATCTATTATTTCCTGCAGGACACTTGTCACAACTGCTATTATATTAAGTCTTTCAGTTTGCATCATATAAAATAAAATAAAATTAATCGAAAGCAAGACGAAAACAAACAAAACAACAATAGAGTTGTCATTCGTAATCAGCTGTCAAGTGTCACTGCAGTTCACTGTAAAAGTCGTTCGGGGAGCTTCTTTTCACTAACGCTGCTAAGGCTTCTCGAACGGGAGTTGACAGCGTTAGCGTTGATAGCGTTAATAGTGTCTACTCGAACGCACCAAGAGTATCAAAAGAGTTTAGGACTTCGGATTAAATCCAACAGTTTCCTTTGAGTAAAATTTGCTATCTCCAGTATTTAGAGTACTGTCCCTCCAGGTGGCATTGAACAATTCCACCCTGTATACGTATATATATATATATAGTGTGTAATGTATTTAATTTAAAAAAAAAGAAAATTGCGCGTAATCTACGCTTCATTGCCAGATCTAGCTAGTCTACTTACTCGTTGAACATAATCATTCCATAACTCACAACCGAAATTTCAATTCCGCACACTTTTTTATACATCAATGGCGGGGGTTTTACCTACTTCAATCAGACCCCCGACCCGCAACTGCATCAATGTTATACTTGACCATCGATAAAAATGACAAAAACAACAACATTCTTTTAACATTTTTTTTTATTTTTCCGGCGCAGATGGCACCTCATTCAGCCAGACAGATCTAGAAACCCGTCGTTCTGAAGAGCTGGAGCAGAACAGTAAACAGGAGGACACACAAGCCCTGAACGTATTAGGTCAGGACGGTCTTCTTCAGAGCCAGCAGACGACTAGGAAGAGTGGAGATGCCAGCAAGACTCAAGAAGAATACAAAAAAGAGCAGTTTTCTAGTCATGGTAAGTTGTTTTGAGATTTTAAAAGACAAGACAGCTACCTCGTTTGTAAAGCGGTCTCAAACACTAAGTTGCGGGTTCCAGTGACTATCAAGCTTCGGTTGTACACCGAACTTTGATGACAACCGTGTCACACTGAGTGGATATCACTTTACGGTGACTAACAGGGTCATACATAATACTAAACTAACCTTTTGACAGTTAATTGATGGACACTGAGCCCAGTTACTATAATATTGACAAAATTAATTAAATTAAAGAATTAAATGTTTATTTATTATATTTCATCTCCCAAAGTTAATTTTATTCATAAAATGTTGACCACTTTTCTGACATAAAAACTCTTTGCTAAGATTCAAAAAAGTATAAACCGTGCATTTTACTTTACAGCACAAGTGCGTAATGAGATACATTACGATATTGAAATTGGTGAAATAAGATACCCTTTACGAGCAAATGTGTTATAAATAGCTTAACGTGCTTTTCGAAGCACGGAAGGAACTCGGTATCTAATGGGTGGTCACCCATCCATAAACCGAACCTGGCAAACGCGGCTTAATCTTGAGGAGACCCCGTGCGGCTATTACTATTTAGCCAAGAGCTGCTACATGTATCATACCACAGATAATATAATACATCATACTTACTGTATTTTTAAAATAAAGAACCTCTTTTCAGACCAAACCGGAGCCGATACACGCGATGTACAGTCCCTTGATGAATCTGGCAACAAGCAGCAGATAAAGAGTTCTTATGATGAGACAAAGACGAGCAGCTTCAGTCTAGGCAACGGTGGTCTTACTCAAAGCCAGGCTGGGTCTAGAACTGATACGAGCAGTGATACTAACAGTGACTTTAGTCATAATCAACAAGCTGAAGAAGGTGAGCACCTACATTTTTGTAAATTAAGTGTAAAGAATGTTGGTCCTGGCCAATGAGATTTTACCAATAGAGACGTCATACTCATTGAAAAGAAATCAAAACATGGCGATATTCGAACGCGTCGTTCGAACTGACAACACCGCACGCCATTATACGCTCTCTGTCACTCATATGCAACGCATTACTTGTCTCGTTCGTGTAGGTGTCAAAGCGGCAACAGCGCGGCAGTGATTTTTGAGTAAAATAAAATTTATGATTTTCCATTTTATATAGACTAAACAGTACTAACAAATGAAAAATACGTCCTTCTTGATTTTTACAGCTGGCCCAGTATAAGTATTGCACTTTCTGAACACACAATTTGCCTTATTTGTTTATTTTCATACACCAAACTCCGGCTTAAACGTCAGTTCGCGTCGCACAGCACGGACTGAGGTCACACAAGCTGATCAGCTTGTGTTTGCATTGCCACGCTGACGTCGGTAAAACGTATCTACGTCAGTATTATATAACATCATTGGTCCTGGCTGTCATTTGTAGATCTTTGACAGTCGTTACAGTTTGTCCGTGGCCTGAAAGTCTGACAACCAGTCATACCCTTTTAGTTACGGAGAAATTTAGGGTCTGGTTTCAAAATTTTACGTGTTTTTCTTAAATACTTTGAATGTTTTAACTTTACTTTAAATACCTCCACGACCCCCATACTATTCAATGCATCCATAGTGCTGATGTTTGTAAACGTAACATGTGATATTTCACCCCAAAAAATAGTCGTTTTCCAGCAATATTTTTTGCGTATCTAGAGTTACTTAGTTTGGTTTAAGAATGCTTAGTTGACGGCTTCGTGAAAGGTCTGTTTACACCTTGTTTGTGGCTACAATAAATATAAATATTTTTGCAGAAACCTCTCACAAAGAAGGAACTACACTACATCGCAAGGCTGTGTCGGAGTCAGGTGAAGGAAGTGAAGAATCCGATGAGTCCAGCTCACACACACAGTATAGCAACCAGGGACAAGGCGGCATAGGAAGCGGAAATCAAAGTACGTACCCTAACTGCCGTATAACCAAAACGTTCTATTGACTTTAAGGTGGATGCTCCAGGGTAGCCCGCGAAATTCAAATTTTCAGGATTGATTTTCGACCTTGAAAAAGTAAATTCATACACCTTTATGAGCTTGGAGGGTTGTATTGATGATTTTGTTGATTATAATTCTATAACTACATACGTGTTACAGCCGCGAATCATATTTTAATCAACATACAACCTGACACTGACCTGCAAATTGCAAAAAACTTAAGAAAGTTTGAATTTCGCTTGCTACCCTGGAGCATCCACCCTAAAAAATGTTAGATTGATAAATTTCTTTGGTCGGGTGGACGCTAGCTCTACTGCTGAACATGAGGTCCTGGGTTCGATTACCGGGTCGGGCAAAACGTGTAATTGGGTACTTCCATCAGAAATTTCTCAGTAGCAGACACTGAATCTAATTTTGTGCCCGGCTGACGACAATAGGCTCGTTTCTTATTCTCTTGTTTCTCGCTATCTCTTCTTCAACCTATGGCATAAGTCACCATCATTTTCCTGCCCATATCCCAATTCATTTGCGGTCGGCGCAGCATGTCTTCTTCTTCCATACTTCTCTATTACTCGTCATCTCATCAGTCATCTCCTTTCTTGCCATATCATCATTCACACAGTCCATCCATCGTTTCTTTGGTCTTCCTGTACTCTTACAGCCATCTACATTCATAGTCAACATTTTCCTCTCTACACTTTCTTCATTCCTTCGCATCCCAAATCGTAACATTCAACTTTAAAAAAATGTTTGATCTAGTGTCGCTAGCGCTATTGTTGTGCATGAGGTCCTGAGTTTGATTCTCCGATCAGGCAAAGTGTTATTGGGTTTTTCCATTAAGAATTTCTCAGTTGCAGCCACGGAGTCTGATTCTGTCCCTGATTGATGTCAATCGGCTCCTTTTCTATTCTCTCTCTTCCTCAACCTTTCACATAAGTCAGTCCCATACATGTTTCATCTTCATTGAAAGTCACTTTGCCCGTACCTTATTATTATCTACCATCCATCTGCAGCATGTGTATCCATTATCATATTGAGTTCTCCTTTTCCAGGTCTTCTCAGTGGGATCCAAGCTAGATCAAGTCTAGCCCATAGAGGTCCCATAAGACCCTTCCCCCATATACCAAACCACGGTCCTACTAAAACACATGCATATAATCAACATAGAAACTATGCAAGCGAAAATGGGCATTATGGACATCAAACTAGAAACCATGGTGGTTCCAGTAGACATATTGGAAACTTTGGTACTCATAAAGGTGGTTATAAAAACGGTTATTGGAATCATGCTTATAACAGTGATCAATTGGCTAGAGGGGCTGGACATCACCGTAATAACCACTTTGTGAGTGGTTCTGGAAACCGACACCAAGGGGCTAGTTCTGTTGAGCCCATAGATCATGCTCATGATGCCTCCCAATTTTCTGAGGACGGGTATCAAGGTGCCGATGCAAGCCAAGTACATTTTGTTGATTCAGCAAGTAACACTGAAAATCAAGAGACAAATTCTGGAGAATATGATAGTGGAAATGTTTCTGATGATTCTGAATCTAGCTTTGAGGGTTCTGGGTATGTGGACAAGAGTTTCCTTAGAGGTCTTGATAAGAGAGTGAATACTGAACAATATGTAAGTGAGCCTGAAAATGAAGGTCACAATTCAGGACAGTATGGCTCTAAAGCTGCTACTGAAACTGGAGATTTAAAAGATGTCCTTAAGAGAGCACTAAATAAACATTTTGTAAGCGCACCTGGAAACAAGGCACATTCCGGAAAATACAACGCTATTGCCAGACATGGAAATGGATACCAGGGTAATGGAAACGGAGATTCGAGAGGATTCCTCAATCAACCTCAGTTTGGTAACCAAAGAGTTAATCCTGGATACGGTAATTTTCCTCCTACTGATAATGTAAATTATTGGCCTGGAAACGGATATCATTCAACCCCAAATGAGATTTTAAATGGACTCCTTAACCGTGCCCGTGACCGGCTTAGCTACCCTGGACCTGTAAATCCAAGACCTGTTCCTGGTAAATATACTAATGGAGGTTTTGCCCCAGGAGGTAACAATGATCAATATGATATAGGAGATGAAGAAGAAGAGAGTCAGGATGCAAATGCAAAATACATAAGTGACATTCTAACGGAAGCACAAAATCTATTGAAGCATGGGGCTCTGCCAAATAGTTATGGTGTTACTCCTGCTCATCACCATCCCGGTCCTCAAAGAAGGCCTGTATATGAAACACCTAATCTTGGAATAAGGTTTTACGATGCACCCACTGGTTCTTATATGGCTACTCCTGCATCTTCTGCTGCTGATGATGATACTTACGGAGGTGTAGCTCCTGGATATGTAGTTCCTGCAGTAATCGTTCCGGAATTTAATGGTTATCCAAATGGACAGTATTATGGACCTAACTACTACAGAAATGGCGGTTTTGGTTCAGGACCTAGCTATATACCCGGTATTGACAGATCTGTTCCGACTACTATTTTTGGTAGAAATCCATCTGTTTTACCTTTAAGTACGATTCCAGTAAGCAATGTTGCCAATATAGATAATGCAGTAGTTATTGACAGAGCATTGACATTAGAGCCTTTACCACCTTTAAGCCCCTTCAAACCGTTGCCACCGCTGACACCTCTGACACCATTGACAACTTTAGATACTGACTATGAAGGAACTAGTGGAGATGCCTCAGAAATTATAATAGATAAAGACTTGCTAAAAGGAACATTCGAAAGTGAAAGTAGTTTGAAAAATGATTTAACAACTGTTGTCAACAAAGATTTAACATCTAAAATTACCCACACAACACATCCCAATAGCGAAAATGATGGGAATAGTAAAATTGACAATGGAGCGCCCACTGATAAAACTGCGTTACCTAAAAAAACTGGCAAACCTGTAAAAGGTAATGAAAAAATTGATGAAGCTTTCACAAAAATTACAAATGAAAAAAAAGATGATGATAAGTTAGTAACCAGTGATAAAGATAATGATAAAATTATCGTAAATCCTGGCAAATCAATGATCTTCGACAAAAACACAGTGACTAAACATATTTACAATCATGGTGATGTTAGCAAGAAAGATAAACCCGTTAAAAGTATTGAAAAGGTTTTAGAAACCAATGAGAAGTCTGGGCCGATTAAAAAGAAAGACAATGAAACTATTAAACATGATAAATCAAATGAAAAAACTACGACTGAAAAAGGATCGGGTAAAGATGATAAACCAAACAGTAATGATAACTACAAAATTACCAAACCTGAGAAATCAGTTGTCATTGATAAAACTCTTGTGATTAATACAAATAACAAAGATAAGAGTGGAAATGGAAAGGAAAATAAAGATCAATCCTCAACCAAAACTAGAGAGGTTTCAGGAACTGAAAGCAAGTCTGAAACCCTTGATAAAAGCAATGAAGGAACTACCACAAACGGTAAATCAATTGTGATCAACGAAAAAACCGTGATCAAACTTACTGGTAAAGCTTTAGAAGACTTTGGAAAAAATGATAAAACTGTTGAAGATGTCAAACGAAAATTGGGAAGAGACGGTTCACACGTAATTGGCAAAGCTGATGATAAAACAAATAAACCTGTTAAATCAATTGTTGATAAAGCAATTGTGATTCAAAACGATAAGTCAGACATTACTAACAATGATGGTTCTACAACACGTGACAAGACTACAGAGATCAAAAACTCTGATAAAGACGGATATGTTATTTACAATAAAGACAAAACTTTGGAAAAATATGACAAATCAGATGACATTGGCAAAATTAATGATGTAATTAACAAAAACGGTAAATCAACAGTAACTGAGAATACTGACAACCAAGGAAAAGAAAACATCAAAACACCTAAAACTTACACCAATGTAGAAAAGGGATTAGAAACTGATGACACGTCTAGGCCCGTTCACAATAACAATGATGACAGTATCAAAAATGGTGAATCTACACTGTATAGTAAAACTACGGTGAATAAAACTATTCACAAAGATGAGAGTGGAACGAAAACAAAAGACGAAACATTAACAAAAACTAAAGAGGTTGTAGGAAATGATGGCAAGTCGGATTCCAATGACAAAAACGATTATGAAACTATCAAATACAGCAAATCTAAAGAAAATAAAGGTTTAAAAGATAGCGACAGAAAAAGCAAAACTGTTGAGAAAATTAAAAAACATGACAAACCAGACGACGTTGGCAAAGACAATGACGGAAATACCAAACCCGTTATAAAAATCGTTATTGACAAAGAAACCGTGATTAAAAATTTCTTAAACAAAGATGACAGACTAAATTCCACAGGAAAATATGAAAATGAAACTACCAAAAAAAACAAATCAAACGTGACTGAGTATACTGATAAAGATGGAGACGATAAAAACAAAACTGATAAGACTATTGAGAAAATTAGCGAGAAAGATGATAGATCAGACGCTATTGACAAAGAAAATGACGATGTTACCAATAACGGCAAATCAAGTGATATTAAAAACACAACGTTGATTAAAACAGATTTAAGAACAGATGATGTATTCATTGATTATGAAGAAACTACCAAAAACGGAAAATCAACGGTTGTAGACAAATCTTGGAGAATAAAAAACAAAAAAAATACAAAGAATGTTTCGGGAACTGATGACGAATCAAACAAGAATAATGATGTAGATAACATTACACCCGGCAAATCAACCGTGACAGACAATTCTTCAGGAGTCAAAAATGCTAATAATGTTGACGATGTAAATCTCGAAGGTGGTAAATCAAAAGGAACTAATATAAAATCAGTAACTAAAAATATTAAAAAAGACAAAAATAGCAAAGTTGATAAATTACCTGAATCTGATAAAAGATCAAAAAAAAAGTTTTCCAAAATTGGCATAACAGACAAAAAGGATGTAAAATCTGACAAAAATGATGGTGACTCTATTAATGAAGACAATGTTGATAAAAAGGATGATCAACTTCGTGGGAGAAGGTCTGAAAAAGGTGGTAAATCTGGTAGTCATGGTAGCAAAAAAGACAAAAAGGAGGTAGAATCTGACAAAAATGATGGTGACTCTATTAATGAAGACAGTGTTGATAAAAAGAATGACCAACCTCGCAGGAGGTCTGGAAAAGGTGGTAAATCTGGTAGTCGTGGTAGCAAAAAAGACAAAAAGGAGGTAGAATCTGCCAAAAATGGTGGTGACTCTATTAATGAAGACAATGTTGATAAAAAGGATGATCAACTTCGTGGGAGAAGGTCTGAAAAAGGTGGTAAATCTGGTAGTCATGGTAGCAAAAAAGACAAAATGGGGGTAGAATCTGACAAAAATGATGGTGACTCTATTAATGAAGACAGTGTTGATAAAAAGAATGATCAACCTCGCAGGAGGTCTGGAAAAGGTGGTAAATCTGGTAGTCATGGTAGCAAAAAAGACAAAAAGGAGGTAGAATCTGCCAAAAATGGTGGTGACTCTATTAATGAAGACAATGTTGATAAAAAGGATGATCAACTTCGTGGGAGAAGGTCTGAAAAAGGTGGTAAATCTGGTAGTCATGGTAGCAAAAAAGACAAAAAGGAGGTAGAATCTGACAAAAATGATGGTGACTCTATTAATGAAGACAGTGTTGATAAAAAGAATGATCAACCTCGCAGGAGGTCTGGAAAAGGTGGTAAATCTGGTAGTCATGGTAGCAAAAAAGACAAAAAGGAGGTAGAATCTGCCAAAAATGGTGGTGACTCTATTAATGAAGACAATGTTGATAAAAAGGATGATCAACTTCGTGGGAGAAGGTCTGAAAAAGGTGGTAAATCTGGTAGTCATGGTAGCAAAAAAGACAAAAAGGAGGTAGAATCTGACAAAAATGATGGTGACTCTATTAATGAAGACAGTGTTGATAAAAAGAATGATCAACCTCGCAGGAGGTCTGGGAAAGGTGGTAAATCTGGTAGTTATGGTAGCAAAAAAGACAAAAAGGAGGTAGAATCTGCCAAAAATGGTGGTGACTCTATTAATGAAGACAATGTTGATAAAAAGGATGATCAACTTCGTGGGAGAAGGACTGAAAAAGGTGGTAAATCTGGTAGTCATGGTAGCAAAAAAGACAAAAAGGAGGTAGAATCTGACAAAAATGATGGTGACTCTATTAATGAAGACAGTGTTGATAAAAAGAATGATCAACCTCGCAGGAGGTCTGGAAAAGGTGGTAAATCTGGTAGTCATGGTAGCAAAAAAGACAAAAAGGAGGTAGAATCTGCCAAAAATGGTGGTGACTCTATTAATGAAGACAATGTTGATAAAAAGGATGATCAACTTCGTGGGAGAAGGTCTGAAAAAGGTGGTAAATCTGGTAGTCATGGTAGCAAAAAAGACAAAACGGAGGTAGAATCTGGCAAAAATGATGGTGACTCTATTAATGAAGACAGTGTTGATAAAAAGAATGATCAACCTCGCAGGAGGTCTGGAAAAGGTGGTAAATCTGGTAGTCATGGTAGCAAAAAAGACAAAAAGGAGGTAGAATCTGCCAAAAATGGTGGTGACTCTATTAATGAAGACAATGTTGATAAAAAGGATGATCAACTTCGTGGGAGAAGGTCTGAAAAAGGTGGTAAATCTGGTAGTCATGGTAGCAAAAAAAACAAAAAGGAGGTAGAATCTGACAAAAATGATGGTGACTCTATTAATGAAGACAGTGTTGATAAAAAGAATGATCAACCTCGCAGGAGGTCTGGAAAAGGTGGTAAATCTGGTAGTCATGGTAGCAAAAAAGAAAAAAAGGAGGTAGAATCTGCCAAAAATGGTGGTGACTCTATTAATGAAGACAATGTTGATAAAAAGGATGATCAACTTCGTGGGAGAAGGTCTGAAAAAGGTGGTAAATCTGGTAGTCATGGTAGCAAAAAAGACAAAAAGGAGGTAGAATCTGACAAAAATGATGGTGACTCTATTAATGAAGACAGTGTTGATAAAAAGAATGATCAACCTCGCAGGAGGTCTGGAAAAGGTGGTAAATCTGGTAGTCATGGTAGCAAAAAAGACAAAAAGGAGGTAGAATCTGCCAAAAATGGTGGTGACTCTATTAATGAAGACAATGTTGATAATGAGAATGATCAACCTAGCAGGTTTGGAAAAGGTGACAAATCTCCAAATAATGTTGACGATCAAGTTGTTGGATCGAAGAATGATGATGCACCTGGGACATCTGGCAAAGAAGATGATAAATCTGAAAGTAAAGATGGTAAAAAAAAAAGAATTGTAGGGTCTGAAAATGATGACAAAGCAGATTCTAATGAAACATTTAGCAAAGGTGGTAAAACTCAAAGTAATGATGACGGAAATATTGTAGAATCTCAAAATGAAGATGCAGTTGGAAAGTCGGACCAAAATGATGAAAATTCTACCAAAACAGACAAAGTTGAAGAACGGAAGAAAGATCATGAATCTGGCTCTGAAAACATTGGACATGATTCAACTTCTGAAGACGATGGATTAACTGGAATTACTAAAGAAACAGTTTCAGTAAAAACTGGTCAGGATGATAACGCTAACGGCAGCCAAGATCATCAGCCTGAAAGTACTGATGACTCTAGCAATGGAACTAGTTATGAAGACTCTAGCAGTAGAGATGGCGATGATGAAACAGATAAAGATTTAGAACAAAATGATGATGAAACAGATTATGATGACATTGAAAATGATGATACTTCGAATGATGAACGGCAGGAAAATGTGTCCGAATGTGGTGACAACTCTGATAATGAAGACCGTGAAGATGATAATGAGAATGATTTATTCGGGAACTCTGATGACAAAGAAGTTGTTGTATCTCAAACGGGTGAAAACAAGGATTCTAATGAAGATGACCAGGATGTATTTAGTAACTCTGACAAACGTGGTGAATCTGGAAAAACTGGTGACAAAAATGACAAAACAGTTGTAGGATCTCAAAATAAAAACACACGTAAGAAGTCTGGTGAAGATGGCAAATCCGGAAATAACAGTGATAAAGAAGACGACAATGGTGTGGAACCTGAAAATAGAAAAAACAAAGATTTTCATGAAAATTCCAAAGATGCATCTAGCAACTCTAAAGAAGACGGTAAATCTGGAAGTAAACGAAGAAATCATACTACAATTGGCAAAGTTGTAGGTGACAAGAATCCTCGTGATACTGACTCCACAACCAGCGAAAATGATGGAACTTTAAAAGAAGATAAGTTAACACTAACTAGTGAGAAACCAAAAACTGATCAAGATAAAAACAATGACACTAAAAATAATGGCAGCTCTAGTAAAAAACATGATTACAACGAAGAGACATCTGATAAGTCTGACAACAAGAGTGATAAATTTAGAGGAAATGGCGGACATAAACGAAATCGTCATACCAAAGTTGGCGAAGTTGTAGGACAAAAATACAATAGTAATGATCATGAAACTGACCAATCCACAGAATCAAATAAAAAACTCAAATCTGGTCAAAATGTAAACGATGACACCAAAAGGGATGAGTCTAAAAATAACGACAGTTCTATCAAAGACAATATAAGTGACAAGTCTAACCAGGTTGATCAATTTGGACGAAAACGCGGCCATCAACGTAGAAATAATACTAAAGTTGGCACAACTGTAGGACATAAAAATCAAGATACTGATTCTTCAAATAGTGAAAATGTAGAAACTTCGAAAGATGGTAAATTAACAGTCACAAGTGAAAACCCCAAAACTCGTCATGATGAAAACAATGACGGTACACGTGATGAGTCCAAACACAAAGATTCAGATGACGACATCGCAACTAGCCTGCCTGTCGAAGGTCCAAAATCAAGAAAGAATGATCACGAAACTGAGTCAACAGACTGTGAAAATAATGAACCTTCTCCAAATGTTAAATCAACAGGTAATAATGATGATCAAGTTTCTGATAAAACCGATCACAATGAAAGCAATGACGCTAAAGAAGATGAAGGCGAAAATAAAATTAAAAAAATAGTAGAATCAGTTACAAAAATAAAATCATCAAATAATGATGATGATGATATTATAACAGGCCAGTCCGGCAAAGGTGGTGAATTTATAGGAAAGGGTAGCAAAAACGATAGTAAAAATCTCGGATCTGAAAATGGTGAAAACGGAGATTTAGATGAAGATGGATCTGAAAAGTCTGAAAAGGAAGTTCAGGGCAAAAACCATAAAAAATCTCATAAATTTATACACATAAACTCACGCCTTTTTCCCATGAGGATAGGGTCTTATAAAGTTGGGAGGAAAGGACAAAAGAAGTATCAGGAAACTGACTTATTAAACAACAACAACAGTGAAACTTCTGAAGGGGATAAATCAAAAGAAATTATTGAAAAAACAGTTACCGACAAACCTAATCAAGAAGAAAACAAAAACGACGAAAATGAGGAAACCAAGAAGAAAATTAATAGAAATCATAGATCTGAAAATGGTAAAGACAGAGAAAACAGTGATGATAATGTAGATGAACTATCTAAGAAGTCTGGCAAAGGTAGAAGAAGATTTAGAAAAAACAAAAAAGTTGCTGTATCTGACAATGGTGATGCACGGAAAAAGTTTGAAGGTGGCAAACCTGGGAGACATGGCGGCAAACAAGATAAAGCTGTAGAGACTGAAAACGGTAACAAAGAATATTCTAAAGAACATGATGATGATGATGATAAAGGTGCAGCTGAAAAATCTAACAAAGGTGGAATAATTAGTGGCAAAAAACATGTAAAATCTCACAAAGTTCACAGAGTTCTAAAACGGAAAGGACATAAGAATGACCATGTAACAGACTCTACTGATAATGGAAATGATGGAGTTTCAAAAGAAGTTAAATCAACTGTCGATAGTAAAAAACCAGTTTCAGATGAGAACAGCGAAGACCAAAAAGATGAATCTGTTAAAATAAATAAAGAAGTCGGTTCTGAAAATGGTGATAGACTTACCAATGGAGCTCGTGATGGTGAAACTAACAAAGATGGTAAACAAACAGAAATATCTGATAAGAAATTGAGACTTAGAGATTACAGAAGAAGAATCAAAAACAATGTAACGAAAACTAAAAAATATTTAAAATCTAGTAATGTCAACGGTTCTGGCCCCAATGATCGTGTTGATGATGGTGGCGAACACAGCAAAGATAGTAAATTAATTGATCAAAATACAAAATCAGTTAACAGAAACGAAAAGCATAAAATTCGTTACAAAATTGTCAAAGGTTTGCAAAATCATGAGTCCAGTGAAAACTCCGATAGTGAAACCACGGAAAAAAGTAAGTCAACCTCGAATTCTGAAAAAGCGATAACTGAAGAAACTGATAACAGTGACAAAAATGATAAAACTTCTACAACAGATGAAGATGAAACTAGTGACGATAGTAACTCAGTAAAAGATAAACCATCTAAAACTAAAAAACACAATCATAGAGACACTACTCATGTCAATAAAGATACACACTCTTCACAAGTGATAAGAAAACACGCCAACACCAAAGACAAGGAGGGATCTAAAACAGATGCTAATACAAGTAACAATAAAACTTCGAGTGAAAAAGATAGTTCTTCAGATTTCAGAAATAAATCAGCTGATAATAATGAACAACAGGATAACGGGTTTGAAAAAGAATCAACGAATAACAGTAACGAAGACAAAACCACTGATGATTTAGAACAAGAAGATACAACTACTAGCTCAGAGAATGATGATGCTGTTAGCCAAAATACTAGCTCGGAGAGAGAAGACACCTCTGCCACCAAAAATACAGCGCTCACTAACGCGTCAAAACGCCCCAAAAGTCATCTTAAAAAAACAGATATAGCGGCTAAAACGAGAAATTTCATTAAACGTAAGTTAGCGACAATAACAATAACCATAAAACAACACATACCTAAACTGAATACTGAAGATACTAATAATGATTTTGCAGGAAAGTCAACTGCAGACTCTACATCTGGGAAAACAACTGAAACTGATGATGGACTTGGAAAAAATGAAGAAATCAGCAACAGAAATACAGCAGACAACAACAGTTCTGACAACTATGACGAAGAAAAACCTGGTTCTACTTCAACTGTCAATAGAAAAGAAAAATCGAGGAGCCAATCTGACGAATCTAGTAGTTCATCAACAAACAGCGAAGGAGAATCCAAAAGCGCTTTAACTTACACTAAAAACCAAAAATCGGGCAGCCAATCTGACGAATCTAGTAGTTCAAACAGCGAAGAAGATTTCATCACTTCTTCAACTGACAAAAGAGAAACATCAGATAACCAATCTAACGAATCTAGCAGCTCAAGCAATGAAAGAGCTGACCGTCAATCGAAAGACGAAACCAAATCTAAGAGTTACAAAAATCGTAAAGAAGAATCGAGCAATTTAGCGTCAGGGTACGGTTCAAGTGACGAACAGGAAAGCTTAACTAAAGACGGAAAGAAGTCGACTTACAAACAAAACTCAGAGGACAGTGCGCATTCTGAACAACAAGCAGATTCAAAATATACTGAAGAATCCAGGGACTCTAATGGCAAAACTGTCGAATCAGGGCAAAAGAGCGCTTCTGAAGAAGCCAATAAGAATTCTTCTGACAGTTATATAGAAGAGAGTGATGGTCAAACTAAGACGGCTAAGAAAGATTCCGCTAGTACAGAAGATGCGAAGAAGCAAGCATCTTCTAGCAGTGAATACAAGAAGGTAGATTCGACTGAGAATACAGCAGCGAGGAAATTTAGTTCTAGAAGAAAATCATTTAAATCCAGGCAGTCTTCTTCTACTGAAGAAAAATACAGTAGTAGCAGTTAGGGTTTTATAATGTTCAATGATTTATTAATATTTTTTTTCGTGAATTTGTACTTTAGGGATTATGTAGCTTTGTGTTCAATTAATTAAAATAATAATATAAAGTCTTTTTTTCTTCTCACTCGTGTTAAAAGTTTATATTGTATCCTATTCTATTCTATACCTTCCTAGTGCTTAGGTACAGTGAGGAGCTCGTAGCTAAATAATAACAGCCGCATGAATTCAATAGATATTGGCCAATTCCCACAACAACAAAAAAACCACACCCTACTCGTAGTTTGTGAGGATGTGGATGGATGGATGTTTGTTACTCTTTCACGCAAAAACTACTGAACGGATTTGGCTGAAATTTTGTACACACATGGTTTATAACCTGGATTAACACATATGACTTTTTTATCCTTTTTTTTTTTCTTTTAGGATGGGAAATCATCAAATGACTCCTCCCGCTCTGGGCGGAGCAGGAGGGAGTGTCAGACTTTTACTGACTAAAACCCATCCATGTTCCTTCCTCGCCCTTTGTGTTCCGGGGCCACGGTATCTCTTTGGAATAGTCCCGCAACCCCGGCAGGCTTCGGCCCTTGCGGGCCCCTTCTCTATTGCTGACTCTCTTTGAGGCGCGCGTGGAACACGAACGCGCCGTCGACACGGCCTGTCGTCATGAGACGTACGGACGGCGAGCTAGCCCATAGCTCCCCGTCCACAGGCCCGCGCCAAGGTGGCTGGAAGCCACCCCGTGGCCCCCGACGCCCGGGGCGTCTCCCGCGGCGGCCGGGACGTGAGGATCTCTCCCTCTCACGTACCGCCACCTCCTTCGCTAGCATGACTGCTTCGCAGAAGGAGGTGACGGCGTCCCATTCCGTCTCGCTCCGGACCATGGATTGAACCAAGGCCGGGAGAGAGAGGTCGCCGCCGCCAATCGCCGCTACGAGGACACGGCGGTGCTCCGCCCAAACGGGGCACACCTCCACCGTGTGCTCCACCGTGTCCTCCGGTCGATCCCCACAATGGAAACACCCGGGCGTCTCCTCCCGCCCGATTCTGTGCAGGAACTTACCGAAACATCCGTGTCCGGTAAGAACCTGCGTCAGGCGGAAGGTGAGGACGCCGTGGCGTCTCTCCAGCCACTCCTCAAAGAGGGGACTTATCGCCACTATTGTGGCGTGCCCTGCACGGGGTTGCGATAGTCGCTCTCTCCATGTCGACATGAGATCCTGTCGGAAGTCCGTCCGCTGAGCGACAATTTGCCGCGGCAGCGGAGTTCCCCCCGGCGTAGCGCCTCCGCGCGCCACTCGTGTAGGCGCGCGAGGACTATCGCCTCCAGATCCCATGGCGGCAATCCGGCAAGACTTTTTTTATCCTGGTAGTACGTTCCCGTGACGCGGGAAAAGTCGCGAGCATGAGCTAGTCATCTTTAAATACAACTTCAACTTCACAAATAAACACCCTTATCGCAAGTAGTAAAAAAGGTGTCAAATTATAACTGCCATTTCCTTGCCGCTTTTAGTTTTGGATAATTTTACACATCATTAACCTCTCGTTACATTGATTTGTTGGAATCAATTATCTGTGGTAAAAAATGGCATGGCGGGAACTTTGACATTAGGACGCTAGGGAAATTTATACTTTATGTGAGTGGTACACTGAGATTTTCATGTGTGTGTGTACAATAAATTGCACTTTTGTCATGGACACTTTTCTCTTTTTTTTTTTTTTGCGGGTTTTTTAATAGATAGAGTGATTCAATAGAAAGGTTTTAGTATATAATAGGCGGACGATAAAAAAAATCTAATTAGTCCGTCACTTAGATTATCAAAAAATATTTGACCCGTGTTTTTTCTTTTGTTACGTAAACCAAAATTGACGAAGATACGACGCTTTTAAAATTCTCAATACGTCACGCCATTGTATAATTTTTAGCTAGTTCTGACGTCATGAGCCCCCACTCCCGAGTTTTGATGCGTTTTATCTTTTGTCAATATTCATTGATTTACAAAAACAAAAAATACACGTGTCCATTAATTTCCAATACTCTAACTGACGGACTAAATAGATTTGCAATTTGTTGAGACTGTCGTCATGCCTATTTGCGGGCGGGCGAAGCCGCGGGCATCAGCTAGTATTATAAAAACGAAAGATTGTGAGGATGGATGGATGGATGTTTGTCCACTCCGATCCAGCCTGTCCCCTTGCTGTCCTCTCCCAGCGACGCCCTAAGCCGAGGCCCGTACCCCGCAGGGGGTGCCCTTAGCGTGTAGTCGCTTAGTTTGTAAGTTTTTTGCCCTGGCTGGAGGCCTTACACTTAAGGCACCCACAGGAAATTCCGGTTAAGCACACGACAACCTTTCTGGTTGAACTGCGAGATGCCATTTCGAAAAAAAAAAAATAAGAAAAAAGGATGGATGTTTGTTACTCTTTCGAGCAAAAATTACAGAATGGATTTGGTTGAAATTTAGCACATAGATAGCTAATAACCTGGATTAACACATAGGATATTTTTTATCCCGGTAGTAATATCTAAAGAGGGAAGTAATATTCTTAAAATATTTTCACACGGACTAAGATCACGGACAACAGCTAGTTGAAAATAAAAACATATCCCTGTACACCACATCCTTTATCCCACAAAAAAACGCGGCAAAACTGACAGCTGAAATGTCATTCGAGACGAGCCCTGTCAAAGTTTTTTCCCCCCTAATTAACAAGGTATGGGCGTGATCGTACCCTAGGGTGCAAACGCGTGCCGCGAACAAGAATATCCGTTTTTAGGGAATAAAATTACGTTGGTTTTATTGCTAGGAATGTTGTTTACCATATTTTGTGGTAGGTAATTGATTCAAGCTTGTTTGACTTGGACGAATTCGGATAATTCTTGAAGGATAGAATTTCTCAGTTTTCCATAATAGTTTTGCCTATTGCGAGAGGGGTGTTAAATTGAACACTGTACAACCCTCTTACTCTCATAGAAACTTGTGTCCATTTAACAGAACAGAACATTACGCGCTGATTATGCTGCGCACGTGCCTCATAATCATCATTCGAAAAACGAATGGCAACAATCAAATTACGGCGCGCGTGTCATATGTCAAAATATTGACATTAAAAATAAATGATCTGCAACCACAGATCATTAGAGTGATGGCAATATCATGTAGCACAGATAATAATATAATTACAGTCCGTTCACACTTATTTTACCTCGCAAAAAATTCGCATCGCTGTCACAATCATAGTGACCTTTATCTCGTATAGAATAAGGTTGTAGTTAAATTGCTATCACGGACATCGTTATTGCGATTACTTTTTTGTTCTTCTAGACCATTCCTGGGAACCTTATAGTTACGGAGATGTATACTAGTTTTTTTATATTTTTTTTGTTTACTTTAAATACCACCACGACCCCCGTACTATTCAATGTCAATATCACACATGTTGACATATTTTGAATGCGTTACATTGAGTCCTACCGTAAAACGTGATTTTTAAACCTAAAAAAGTCATTACCCAGCAATAATTCCAGCGCAGAGTTACTTTAGTTTCATGTACAGAATGCTTGGTTGACGGCTTCGTGAAGGGTCCGTTTATACCTCGTATAAATTTGCTGTAATGTAAAAAAAACCTCTCTGATACGTCTATCATAATATTAACGACCACCTTTATTTTCTCGTTCTTAAGGTTACTGGCACAACTCTCAAAATCACAATGAATTTTTCAATTTGCTCTAAGGTCGACGTTGGGTTGCGGCTGTCAGAGGTAAATTAACTGTGAAAGGACTGTACCACAGATAATAATATAATTACTCAGATAGGGTGATGAGTTAGTAAGGGGAATGTAACTCGATTATGTTTGATAGTAATCGATTTTTATTTGATTTGGCGTTGCGGTTCTGTTAATTGTTATGTATCTTCACGCCTTCATCTGTGGGGTTCGATTCTTAACTACTTTAATGGCCTAAAATGTACACTTTGGTATAATTACATTTACTTATTTTGTTATTTCATTACTTTATTATATTGAAGCGATTATTTAGGACAACGACTTGATCATTAAGCTTCGTAATAAAAGATTATTCAGAAGCATTTTAACTGACTGAATCAATGAATGCCTGGATAAAAATGAACTGCACAACATATTTTAAGTATTCATTTTGGTGTCCTCTTGTGTTAGTGAACAAGTTTTCAGCTAGGTATAGTTGGTGCCAGTTAAGATCGCAAAAGCGGTCATTAGCCCATATATATTTATTTAGGTTTTAATCTTAGAAATCTAAAAATAAGCCTGTTGAAGTCTTGAATCGTCATCTATAGTGATCTTCAACATTTTTCTAATGAAAAACGATACGTGGTTATTTTTTTTTTGTTTCCTAAGAAGAGATATTATGGAAAGGGCAATGACCGCTATTGCGATCTTAACTGGCACCAACTAGTATATAGCTATCTGTCATTCTTCCTAAAATATCCTTTATTAGGGTTTGTTATGTCAAATTACCAAAAGAATATTTTTAAGGACGCGTCGGTCATTTATCAAAGGTTTTAAGTTAGTTCAAAAGTCGTATAAATGTTACAAAACTTACAAGTGTAGACGAGACCAATACACTGCAATATCTGGCATTAAACTAGACCGAGCTGCTACTGAGTAATTACCAGGTAATATAAACACAGGGAGAGGAAGACCAAGGAAACGACGAATGGATTTTTTGAGAAATGATTTCAAAGATAAAGGAGTAAATGATAGCGTGACGGTTGAAGAGGAGAATGGAAGAAAAAAACGTGTTGCGCCGACCCCATAGGTAATATTATAAAATACGAAAGTTTGTGAGGACGGATGTTTTTTACTCTTTCACTTAAATACTACTAAACGGATATGTATGAAATTTAGCACACAGATAGTTTATAACCTGGATTAACACACTGGATACTTTTTATCCCGGCAGTATGATCCCGTGGGACAATTATCGAACTCCATAGGGACGATGTCACGGGCATAAAACAAATATTACAATTAGCAAAAATATTGCAATAATCACTTAGCATAATCAAGTAAAAGGTAGATATTATGCTATAATGGGAATTTATGAGAGAAAAGGACGTATAGATTGTATATCAACTGGCGAGAAAGAGACAAGTGGGTTGGAGTAAGCTCCTCCTTAGATGGGCGGGATGAATATTTTCTGGTTGACTGTTGTCCAATGAGAACGGGTTTCTGAAAATGAAAGGTAATAAGTGAAATTTTAAAAATACTGATTGAATTAAATATGAAAAATATTGTTATATTTCCATTGTCTGATCAGGTTTTTGAATAATTTCTTAATTTATTTTATTTTTAAATATATTCTTTGAAAATTCCCAATTATTCACAGTTACAGATGATGACGTAGCTGGAAAACTAGAAAATCTTGTTATACCTACCTAGGTATAACAAGATTTTCTAGTTTTCCAGCAAAACAAGTTGTAAAGAAGGCTACCAAAAATAAATTCAATGAGTTTTGTGTATATTATACGTATTAAAATATTATATTCTTACAAAGAATTGTATAGTACTATGTGATAGTAGGTACTACGTAGGTAGCACAGAAGGTATTTTTTTTGTCTCTGTGGTCCCACTGCCGGGCAAAGGCCTCACCCATACCACGGTAATGGCCTTTATAATAATGGATTGATATATTGAAGGAATATGGCTAAACGTTTTCATATAGTAAATAAACCAAACGCCCACCTAATTTGCTACAAAGAACGATACATAAGTCCTTTTGCTCCTAAATCGCACCGCTCCCTAATAAAGAAGCTCCGCCCACAATCCCAAACCAAAGAGTCGACTTGAAAAAGAGCGCAGTCACTAAAAGCGCGCGAAATAGCTTGTCACGCGCCTGTCAAACTGTCTGACAGTCGTTGATGATTTAATTTTTCGAAAATATTGTTAAAAGTAAATAAATCAATTAAGTGTTGTGTTGTTGATAAAATTAAGTGGAATTAAGTATTTTAATAACATATTTTGGTGAAATTATTGTGTTTTAGTAAAGTGTTGAATAATAATAATTTTTAAAGGATTCTTAACAATCAGTAGTGATGTGTGTGTAGAGATTTTTTTTTAAATCGTTAGTCGACTGATTTGAAAGGTACTTATGTATGTTTTTTTAATCAAGACTATTTTATGTTGCGTATTATTTATTTTTGAGCATTTATGATGCTTAAATAAGAAAAACAGCATAATATGTAAATATGCTTTGACATATAATATGGTCTTTAGTTAACTAGCTTCACATACACAAATATCCAGTCAGAGCTCTGAAACAAACTTATGTAGGAATCGAACTCACGACACGTACTTAGCGCAGCAGCCCATCATTCGGCCACTGAGCCTATCTGAATTTGATCCAGTCAAGGTGTATTTGAGCTTAACCACTGATGAAGGCAATTTCATTGATTTTTGACAGTTGTTACAAGAACTTACCTAGTTAGAAGCCCGGAAATCTGACAGCTAAACTCACGAAGGAGTAATTTTACACTTAGCACAGGTAGCGGTCGTAGTTGGTCACAGTTCTAACCTAACCTATGGATCCCTTAGACATCGTTTTTACGACAAACGGTTATTCGGAGACAAAAAACACCAAGACAATTTTAGCCATAGTTAGGTGTTTAATACGATAGAATCAACAAAATAAACGATTTTCGAAAATAACACTTTTTTGGCTAGGGTTACCATCCGTCCGGATTAGTCCGGACCATTCCGGACTTTTAGGGTCTTGTCCGGACTTAGTCCGGCCCTTTAATTTGTCCGGATTTTTTAAAATCCTAGATATGAGTAATAAAACTACATATTAAATAAGCTAATATCAAATCAATCAATCAAATCAAACCCCCTGTATCTTCTAAAAGGGTAATGTTTCCATTTTGTGACCTAAAAGTCCGGACTGTTATCGAAATGTCCGGCTTTTTGTCAGGACTTTTCAAATTCCTAATTGGTAACCCTATTTTTGGCTAATTTTTTCTGTCCTCGCGCCGCAGCGCCCCTAAGCTACACTCCAACCAAATATCTTAGGTTTGCTTTTTTTGACGGTTCTTACTTCGTTCAAATTCGTGTCTATGGCATGAAAATGTTTGCATAACTAATAGTAACCTTAACTCAAGTAATTACTTTAGGCGACCTCAACATAGTCGGGGAAAACGTTGATAAATAACCTAGCAACCAAATTCATTACCTTGTCTTATCGGTAAAACTAAAAATATCGAAATAACTAAACACAAGTCTTATATCCCAAAACTATAAAGTTGGGACACACGTGGGCCACATTTGGTTATCAAATGAGTATAACATAAACAGTTTACGTTATAAAGACAATATGTCGTGAGTTCTGACCTTAATAACATAATATTTTTGGGTACTTCCTGTTTCAATAAATAATTAATGTTTTTGTATTGAGTAAGTACTTATCCCATGATCTGTCCACGAAGTAGACACAATAGTTAAACAATGGCGTCCCGACCAAATCGGTCATTCGACAGATCATGATTTATATAATTTTCTTGCCCTTTAAGTATACCAATTTCTTTGGGATCGGCGTAGGATGTCTTCTTTTTGGGAGTGATATGAGATTCAAATGACGTTATTGCGACGCACGCTATTTCGAAAATTTGTTTGAATGGTCCGCTAGTCATCTATCATTCTTCATACAGTCCATCCATGACTGGGCTGTTTTTTCTTATGAAACTACCCCACACTAGTGATTTCCTCTGTTTCGTGGATGCGTTTACAAACATTTAGAATCACATACACAAATACCCAGACCCGGAACAAGTACCTGTAGTATTAAATAAAAGATCAAACGTACTTTTTGCTATTCGTATATTTTAATTTTAAGTGACAATCCCGATACATTCGTTGTCCAGGAAAGCTCCATAGACAAACGTCAAACCAAAAACATAACATGTAGGCCATAGAAAAACTACAAATACATAGTTGTTCCGTACGGGACAAAAAATCTGGGAATCGATTGTAAAAATATAAAGTGTTTAGCAAAGACATTCAAATATTTACGAGCGATAGACGGGACAAGACGAAGAAAATCGTAATCCAAATACTTGTTACTACTTTGTAACAAATCGTTCTGCCTAGTGTCATACGCCCGCTTGTCAGGTAGCATTCGTGTGTCAAAATCGAAAATGTTCGGGATCAATATTTTTGTATGACATCCCAATGTCCGCTCTATACATTCTTTTAGATCTCTTTGGTGTTTACCCACGCCAACAATCGTACAGTAAGACCTAGAGACGCCCCGTTTTGTTTCATGAATCATCATCTGCCTATAGCCTTTTCAAAACTATGTTGGGGTCGGCTTCCAGTCTAACCGAATGCATCTGAATACCTGTATTTTACATGGAGCGACTGCCTGCTTCACCTCCACAACCCAGTTAGTACTTAGTAATACGATACCCCTTGGTAAGACTGGTTGTCAAACTTTCGAGACACTGACTACCTGACCTCACACACACCTGTAGGGCTATTACGTATCTCTGTTGACAGCTCGAAATGATAGTAACTGGGCTCAGTGTCCATCAATTAACGGTCAAAAGGTTAGTTTCGTAATATGTATGACCCTGTTAGTCACCGTAAAGTGATATCCACTCAGTGTGATACGTAATAAAAATATTATGACATTCACGGTTGTCATCAAAGTTCGGTGTACAACCGAAGCTTGATAGTCACTGGATATCAGAAAGATACAGCCCACCAGCGTCAGCCCTACAGACCTAATAATACAGCTAGTAAATAGTAATACTTACACCCCGTAATTTAAATAATATGTTCAAGTTACACATGCTTTAACGCATTTAAAACGTTGTGTTTCTTAATAGGCAAGGATTTATCAGCTGATATCCATACCCTAAGCTACAAGCTCGACTCGATACAAAAAAATGGTAGAAGAACACATGTCTGTAACATATGAACAACAACGGTAGCCATTATCTTAACGGGCAGGGCATGGTCTCAAGTGGGCACTTGACATGTCAGTGATTATGGTTTGTAACTGTATCGCGGGTAGACTGATGCAGTGAGATTTTGGACAAAGAAGACATAAAAACTTTGGAAAATGTAAACTGCAGGCCAAGCCAAGAACAGTTACAAACGTGTCATATAGATTCTCTTTCTACAATCGTAAACGCCTTGGCGTAAGCGATTGTAGAAAGCGCTAAATTGGTAGCCAAGTTGACACGACTGAGTCGATCGCTCGTTCTCTAATGTCTGTGGAAAAAACCTATACTTTAGTCTATGGTGAGCATTCCTACCAAAGAGTATAGCGATCAATATTGTAGAAACGATAACATTCTATTCTATCATTTTGAACGATGTAAACTTGTCTACAAATTTTCTATTCGTTTGTGTTGATCACGTGATTTAACGTTGAGATGATGTCATTCTACTAGCGTTAACGATTGTAGATTGTCAACTTGGCTAAGCCTGCTGGTATACTTACTTACTTCATCTTTCTTTATCGTGTGGTAAGTACCTAACTTGGTGTCAGAGTTTTTATCCCGCCCATGGGCCTCTGACTTGGTTTGGCTTTACCTACATGCCGTCGAGAAATATCTCTCAGGCATGCTGGTTTCGTGGTATACTAGTAAGCTGACTGATACACCACTGTTAAATATAAATATCGCTGGACATTACACACAGCGCCATCTAGCGCCACACTAAGCAACGAGGCTTGTGTCGTGGACACCAGATAGTTGATATACTACATAGATACTTTTTGTTTGTAAATACATATAAACATCCATGACTCGGAAACAAATGCCTATGCTCATCACACAAACATTTGCTCCTACCGGGATTCGGACCCGGTACCCAACGAACGCTAACGAACCCAAGGCAGCCTCACTACCGCTGCGCCATTCGGGTCGGATGTTCTTACCAAGGTGTATAGATAGGCAGTCGCTCCATGTAAAATACTGGTATTCAGCTACATCCGGTTAGACTGGAAGCCGACCCCAACATAGTTTTGAAAAGGCAGGCTGATGATATCATGACACAAAACGGGGCGTCTCTAGGTCTTTGTCTGTCCGATTGTTTTTTGTGTAGGTATATTTGGTAGGTCTGGGAATTGGTCGTACTCGTACCTAGGTATTTTTTTAGTCTCACACGTAAACATGAAAATTTCTACGCGAACGAATTGGCGGGCAACAGCTAATTTTTTTTATAATAATATATCAAGAGGACGAAGGTCGCCGGATGTAGCTAGTCATCATCATCTGCCAACTCCCGAATACTGAAACGTCACTCAAAATTTAAGGGCTGCTTAACATTTGAGCTGCTCTTAAACTTTAAATTTTGTATGGCCAAACGTCACTTTTGAGTATCTGTTAAATATGTGCTACTTAAATTTTGAGTGACGTTCCAGTGCCTTTTCCCAACTATGTTGGGGTCGGCTTCCAGTTTAGCCAGATGCAGCTGAATACCAGTATTTTACATGGAGCGACTGCCTATCTGACCTCCACAACCCAGTTAGTACTGGGTAATACGATACCCCTTGGTAGACTGACAGACTTTCGGGCCACTGACTACCTGCTGTAACGACTGTAAAAGATCTACAATTGACAGCTGGGACCAACGGCTTAACGTGCTTTCCGAGGCACGGAGGAAACTCGGTATGTGTGCTCACCCATCCACAGACCAACCTAGGCAATTGTCGGCTGTAGCTAGTCACTCTATAAAGTTCCGTTTGCTAGGATATAGTCCTACTGTATCAGCTTGAAGTTACGATGTAAATTGTAATTTTGTGCAGGTGCAGCCCAATGTCAAGTTATGGCAGCATGTCTCCTTCAGACGAGGGTTTCGACAGATACGAACCGCCCTATTACTGTCAGCCCTCACACCAAGGTAAGAAAGATCCACTATTTCTGCTGAAAAGCTGTGCCATAAATGATGCATTTAAAATCTAGACTACAGTGCAGTCAAATCGTATTAACTTTACCTCCGACTATTATAACCTAAATATACAGGGTGTAAAACACCTCTTAACGAAGCCGTAAGGCGCTTGTTCTCCTCGTCATTGCGTTATTTTTTTGTTCTACACCATACCTGGGAACCTTCTAGATCTGTGCTTCTAGTTACAGAGATATTGGGGGTCAAAGTTCCAACTTTTTGACATCTTTTTTTAAAAATTCAAGTTTTTAATGTAAGATTCTACTCTACTTTAGCCACCTCCACAATCCTCGTACTATTCAATCCATCCATCAGCACAATGTTTTGAGTGCGTTACATTGAGTTCTACCACAAAACATAAATTTTCACCCCAAAAAAAAAATGTTGTTTCACAGCAATAATTTTTTCGTAAAGTTACTTAGTTTGATGTACAGAATGCTTGGTTGACGGCTTCGTGATGAGGTGATTTTCACCCTGTATACTTGTATAGTGACGTCATTTTATTTATCGTATTCTTCTCAGTAAACCTTTTCATTCGATATCCATATCATGGGAATGAATAAGAATAACTATAGTCCGCCATCTTTGGGAGTTCGCTATATTTGATCCAAACCAAACATGTATGCAAAATTTCAGCTCAATCTAAAACCGGGATTTTTTTTTAAATCTTAGAAATTAAATTGACCCACAATAGGGAATATGCACGTCATTTTTTCTTCACCTAAATCAATAAAATACAGTAACACATACATACATACAGCAGTCATTGTCCACAATCTGCCTTGTTTACATCTAATTTTTTACCAATTGTATACAGTGCTTTATTCAAGTAAAAATTGCAATAACAATACTATAATAAAATTTTAGTGAAACTTTTAGCACTTTTCAAATAAAAGTGTTTTTTTTTTTGACACAATGAACTTTGACGTCAATACCGGCGTTATCGAGGACGTTTCACAGTGCGTTCCGTTTCACCAAAAACATGCTACATAAAACAGTAAATTGTAAAATAAGTGATGTATTAGAAACTTAAACAAGTGTACCACAATGTTTACAAGGCATTTTTCATAAATAAAAAGAGTTTTGCATTTCATGCACATTCCTTATTTAATTTCTAAGATTTTTTAACATAACAGCACCGCCTTGTCCCCAGGAAGCCCTATGGACGGCGGAGTGTACTGGCCGGCCACCAACGGTGAAGCACACGAGTTCGATACCCAGGACATGTACCACGACACGACACACTACATATCGAGGGGATATGGTGAGAATTAAATATCTGACGACCCGAATGGCGCAGCGGTACTGAGGCTGCCTTATGTTCTTAGGGTCCCGGGTTCGAATCCCGGTAGGAGCAAAATGTTTGTGTGATGAGCGCGGACATTTGTTTCCGAGTCATGGATGTTTATATGTACAATAAGTATGTATTTACAAACAAAAAGTATCTATGTAGTATATCAACTATCTGGTGTCCACGACACAAGCCTCGTTGCTTAGTGTGGCACTAGATGGCGCTGTGTGTAATTTCCAGCGATATTTATTTATTAAATATATTAACTGTCATAGTACCTTTTTTGTGGGCCCAGTGGCGGCGGCCCCGACTTACGAGCAGTAAGTCGTGGGTTCAAACCCAGGCAAGCGCACTACTTTGTGTTTTTTATTTAATCACCACTACTCTCAAAACAGTGAAGGAAAACATCGTGAGTGAACGGCACGTCTTAGAACCAAGAATTCGAAGACATGTGACATCTACCAACCCGCACTGCGCCCGCGTGGTTCTAGCACATTCCGTCTCACAGAGAGGAGGCCTGTGTCCCAGCAGTGGGAACATTTTAGGCTGATTTTACTTATGGTGTGTGGTGGGGGATGATAAATATTTTTTTCTCTTTAGAAACCTTTTCCATCGCGTTCCATCAGGCGTGATCGAGGTCTAGAGCAGGCTCATTTTGTAACAAAAAAAAAACAATGTTGTCGATGTCGAGACACTGTTTTTGTTAACCATCCATCTTATTCGTTTGATTCCCCCTTAATATTACATAATGTTTAACAAAATGATCTTGTTACAGGCTACGAAGAGATGCAGATGGCTGGCAACGAACCGTACGACACTTATCATCACAATATGGCGCATAATTTCGCGCCAAATAACACTGGTAAGAAACTTTAATGAGCTAATTGAATCTAGAAAGACATGAATTAATGTCCGTACATAAGATTCGATAGGGACCTAACTAAAAATAAATGACAGCACGATTGGTCATCGGTCCTCGATCCCGGTGTGTTTTCAAAACTCATGAATCTGAAAATATTAGAGAGTAGGGTTCATTCGAAGTATAAAGCCACTTTTAGACGGGCCCCGTGTCTTCGTTGGCGGACTTTTAGAGTGCCGTGGCGTGTTTTTTTTAAGGTTCCGTACCTCAAAAGGAGAAAACGGGACCCTTATAAGATCACTTTCTTGTATGTCTGTCTGTCCGTCTGTCACTACCGATTTTCTCAGGAACGGGTGGACCTAGCAAGTTGAAATTTAAACCATATACTGACTGACTGACTATCTATATCCTATTAGGTGTATAAAAATCAAGGTTCTGGGTCAACACGTTAGAAAGATATGGGCAAATTTAGAAAAACCACACCAAAATTTACCATAATTTTCAACTTTTTTTTATTTTTCGGACTTTTCCCTTTACTTGTGCTGTAAGACCTTGTTTCTTCTAGGTCTAGACTGCGACCTCCAATCCCTCCCTCTCCGCTACGACCGCCCCGCACCCCCCTCCTTCGTGAGAGTCGCCAAGAGGAGAACCACAGCCAACAAGAAAGAGAGAAGGAGAACACAGAGTATCAACACTGCCTTCTCAGATTTACGGGACTGTATACCAAATGTGCCTCCAGATACGAAACTTTCTAAGGTGAGGATACTGTATTTTTTACCGATATATTGTTAACAATGTAAAATAAATGCATAGCAAATATTTTTAAAGGATAACAACTAAAAATAGACAAATCAAAAAAAAACCTCTTTGCAAAAAATAAAAACACAAAAAAGTGACAAATAACTATAGTCGGTGACTTTTGTTTGTTTGATTTAGTTTTTTTGTCACTTTTTCACTTTTTTGTGTTTTTATTTTTTGCAAAAAAGGTTTTTTTTATATTTTTCTATTTTTAGTTGTTATCCTATACAAATATTTTTTGTTTATACTGTGTACTATAATTTACTTTATTTTTTTTACAATACCTACCATTTTGCTAAGTTGGTAGGATTCTAGGAGATGAGCAATTTTTGAAGTACAACAAAACGCCCACCGTAATTCTTCATCCGTTTTTAGTATTTTAGTCGAGGAGAAGAAATGATGAATCTAAGTTATTCTTTACCGGCCTTTTTCTTAGTTTTAAACATTACACGACTGAGCTGAGCATGTCCTCCTGGGTTCGATTCCCGGGGCAGGCAGTGTTATTGGGTATTTCCATCAGGAATTTCTCTATAGCAGCCACGGAGTCTGTATTTGTGTCCGGTTGATGGAAATAGGCTCGCCCCCTATTACATGGTACTTAAAAGATAAGAGGCGAAATGTACACGACTACCTAATTCTTCAGGGATTTACAAGCTTGTTGTTTTGATGGTAGTTAATTTAGCTCCTTGTGAAAAAGAACGCTGTCAATGAAGTCATACTATTTCGGGTGGTGGTTTTTGGCGCCAACGTTTTACCAAATTGTTGATGGTATAACGGGCACTAAGAGTTGATGACTTTATCATTGTTTCTGGGTTACGGGCTTAATACAATGCTTGCGTACCTGTAAACCAACTAAGTATTAAAATTCTTGCCTTTTAATAACTGTCTTGCAGTTTCTACAGTAAAATCGAAATGAAAAACACACTAAAATGCTATGATTTTATATACAATACTGAGGTAGATACGTTTTACCGACGTCAGCGTGGCAATGCAAACACAAGCTGATCAGCTTGTGTAACCTCAGTCCGTCCTGTGCGACGCGAACTGACGTTTAAGCGGGAGTTTGGTGTATGAAAATAAACAAATAAGGCAAATTGTGTGTTCAGAAAGTGCAATACTTATACTGGGCCAGCTGTAAAAATCACAAGAAGGACGTATCTTTTCATTTGTTAGTACTGTTTAGTCTATTTAAAATGGAAAATCATACATTTTATTTTACTCAAAAATCACTGCCGCGCTGTTGCCGCTTTGACACCTACACGAACGAGACAAGTAGTGCGTTGCATATGAGTGACATTTCGAACGGCGCGTTCGAATATCGCCATGTTTTTATTTAGTATGACGTCTCAATTTATAAAATCTCATTGCTAAAATGTGTATGTCATCATGTATAGACTGTTCTCTTTTGAAAAACATAATCACAATCCTTTTGATTTTGAAAATAGAATATTCATTTAAAGAACAAAATTTCTCTCCATTTCAACCCCACACCGACGGACATACCTCCGTCTCACTCTTACATCTGACCTTACCAGATGGTGCGAAAGAGATCGCAGAGCATCAACAGTGCGTTCTCGAGTCTCAGACAGCATATCCCTAACGTCCTACCTGACACAAAGATGACCAAGGTTAGTACGATTTCTGGGTTCAAGGAGTTTCTGTTGGTACTGGTAGGTATAGCCATAGGACCATAGGACTTTCATAAGGTAGAAGCGCCAGGGTAGTCAGTGAAATTCAAATTATCTTACGTTTTTTGCAATTTGCCAGTCAGTTTCAGGCCGAATTTTGAACTAAATATGTCGATTTGTCGAACCCTGAAGCGCACTCTCAGAGGAAAGAAAGTTCCTAGTAACTGATACTACACGCTTTTATAGCGTTCTGATGACATCAGGCCCCTTATTCACAACGCTTCGATTCGATTTTCGATTCGGAAAGTCGTATGTCTATCTTTTTTTGACATTACGAAATCGAGCGAGATAGACATACGACTTTCCGAATCGAAAATCGAATCTAAGCGTTGTGAATAGCTGTGCAGGGGTCTAAAATGGCCGCTTAAGTAGAATAAGAATAGTGTAATAATATATGAATCATGTTAAAAAAATTAATGGTCACAAACGCAGTTAATATTATGAAATTTCACTTTGTGACCATTTTACGAATTGTAGTGTTCGTAATTCTATTATTAGCCGACGTATTATAATTCTGCTTCTTCTTCTTTATCCTGTGGTTAGGTTGCCTAACCTGGTGTCAGAGTTTTTATGCCGCTCATGGGCCTCTGACTTGGCTTTACATGCCGTCGAGAAATATCTTTCAGGCATGCTGGCTAAATAGGCCATTTTAGGCCCCCCAGATCTCGAGTTATTTCATTTACCAGGTAGGAATTGCAAAAAAGTACCAACAAAAACATCCCCCACCCAGAAGTCACCGATCCATTCTCAATTTTTAATCGGACATTAACCTTTCCTCTCCTGTTAGATCAAGACGCTCCGGCTGGCGACCTCCTACATCTCCTACCTGCTGAAGGTGCTGGAGACGGATGGAGAGCCCGCCGGGGGCTTCAGGGCAGACCTGCATCATACACCGCCTAGGAGAAGGACTGTTGAAGGAAATCAAGTGAGCTATTTGCGATCTATGGTAGCCTAGTACTTTTGGGTGGGACGGAACTCTTTTAAAGAAGCTTCAGGTAACTTCTTTGGGTTCTATCATAGCCTAGTAGTAAGTACCCTTGAAGCTGATTGACACCTAGGAGACGGACTTTCGAGGGAAATCAGGTGAGCTCTTTGTGATTTATGGTAGCCTAGAACTTTTGGGTGAGAGGCTTCTCTTTTAAAGAAGCTCAGGTGACTTCTTTGGTTTTCATCTTAACCTTCGTACCCGAGAAACTCATTTCCGCCTGAAAGACGGACGGACTGTCAAGGGAAATCAGGTGAGCTCTTTGCGATCTATGGTAGCCTAGGACTTTTGGGTCGGAGGGAACTCCTTTATAGAAGCTTCAGGTGACTTCTTTGGGTTCTATCATAGCCGAGGAACTCACTTCCGCCTAAAAGATGAACCGTGAGCTGTTTGCGTTTTATGGTAGTATAGTAGGTACCTACTTTTGAATATATTTTAACATCTAAGGGCGACACATAAATAGGATACGACGTCGCATCGTGTTTCGACGCGGCATAGTCTCACGATGCAACGTCGTATCGGTCGTATCGTGGGAATCTACTACATCGCAACGAGTCACGATTTCGTCGTGTGGTCGGTCGCAGTAAATTTCCAAAAATGGACCGCACTAGCGAGACGTGTTCTCAGAAAATTTCAACGACGTCGTACCGTGCATCGTGCGTGCATCACGTTGCGATGTCGTAGATTCCCACGACACGACGTCGCATCGTGAAACGATACCGCGTCGTATCGTGTTTATGTGTACGAGTTGTCAGTCCCAAGCGTACCGAAAACGGTAAACCAAATCTTTTTGCCGCCGAATACCGTTTTGTATGCACCTCGTACCAGCTAACTGAAACCTAATTTTTACGTAAATTAAAGCAAAACTCACAAGGTAAGAAAGATAACTTACTTTTGGAGTTATGGTAAGTAAAAATATTTTATTATTTTTCTTCTTCCTGTCACTGACATGACACCCTCTTAGTTTTCCATGCTTACCTGGTATATTATTTTTGAACTCAGAACAAAAAAGTTTTGAAAATGTTAGTGACCATGACAGTTTAAAAACTTATATGTTGGGGTCTGCTTCCAGTCTTATCGGATTCTGCTGAATACCAGTATTTTACATGGAGCTACTGCCTATCTGACCTTCACAACACAGTACTGGGTAATACGATACTCCTTGGTAAGACTGGTTGTCAGACTTTTGGGCCACTGACTACCTGTAACGACTGTCAAAGATCCACAAACGGTAGCCGGGACCAACGGCTTAACGTGGCACGGAGGAATTATATACGGCTTCACCTGAAGATCTGAGCGATTGTTATTATTCTGAAGAACGCTGTTATCATTAAACCATAAACCGCTAAACCAAAGACAAGAATGACTAAGCCAAATAGATCAGATAAGCTAGTCTATGGCCCATTTTACAATCACCCGGATTAATCACCGCCAAACATAGGAACGCTGATTGTAACTAATAAAAACATACCTACAACTGACACATACCACTAGCGAGCGTCACGGTCCAGCCACTGGCGCCAGTAAGTACTGCACTTGAACTACACACATGTTAGTAGATAACGCTTCATTCCCCAGAGAATGGTGGGTGGGTTGCACTCGACTGCATGCGTATGTGGGTTTTTTTTTAAATGTTGTAAGTCTGGCCGTATCGGGTGCTTTGGGATAGCAGATCAGACTCAAATTAGTTGGTAACTGATTTAACAGAGTAGTAGACAAAAAAATGTCATTAGTCCGTCAGATAGATTTCCAAAACATATTGGACACATATTTTTTCAAGTAAACTAAAAATATAACATAAAACGGTACAGTGCGTCGAAAACTCGTGTGACGTCACAAAGTGACGTCACAAGCCCCCATCACTCAAGATCTTTGACGCGTTTTATCTTCGTCATTTTTTATTAATTTGATAAAACAAAAAACACGTATCCAATATTTTTCGATAATCTAACTGACGGACTAAACAGAATCATATTTTTTTTAGTCAGGAATCATCCCTATTCAATGACTGCCTCGTACGTTTAGTGAACGGAAGCACGACTGTTTAGCATGAGGTCCTGGGTTCGTTTCCCAGGTTGGGCAAAGTGGTGATTTCTCAGTAGCGGCACAAATCCGGACTCCGTAGGATTTGTGCCCGGTTGATGGCAAAGGCTCGCCCGCTATTACATGGGACTGGAGAAATGTGGGTGTACTGTTATTGTACACCGATTCATATTTTGTTTAGCATTACTGACGCGCAAATTGCAAAAAGAAATTATAAACAAAAAAAAATAAGATAGAAAAAAAAAAAAATCGCTGATGTTACATACAGCGCCATCTAGTGCCACACTAAGCAACGAGGCTTGTGTCGTGGACACCAGATAGTTGATATACTACATAGATTAAACTTTTTGTTTGTTTAGACATACTTATTAAACATATACACATCCATGACTCGGAAACAAATGTCCATGCTCATCACACAAACATTTGGCCCTACCGGGATTCGAACTCGGGACCCTAAGTACGTCAGGCAGCCTCACTACCGCTTCGCCATTCGGGTCGTCAAAACTACCTACCGGGATGTGGAGGTCAGATAGGCAGTCGCTCCATGTAAAATACTGGTATTCAGCTGCACCCGGTTAGACTGGAAGCCGACCCCAACATAGTTGGGAAAAGGCTAGGCAGGTGATGATTTCGTTCCGGACTAAAATCGGGGAAAATGGAAATCAAACCCTCAACAAATTTTTGAAACTTAAGGTGGATGAACACTGTTAAGCTTTCACGGTTCATAACGATACTTAAAATGTCACTTACGGGATAACCCGCATAAAGGTGCAGGAATGAATTTGACCTTGACATAGTACATTTTGATACAAGTGGAGAAAGTTTGTTATTGCATTCGAGTCGGAATTAACACCCGAGCTGTAGGCGAGGGTGTTTTTGAACTGCAATAACAAATGTCTACGTGTATCAAACGACGTTTTTCAATACACTTTTGAAGAAATAAAATAAAATAATGAAAAAAACTGCACTATCAAAACACAGCAAAATCCGCACTGGGCCCGCGTGGTGGATTATAGCCCATTCCCTCTCTTAGAGTGGAGGCCGTGTCCCAGCAGTGGGAACATTAATAGGCTGATGATGATGATGATGAATGAAAAAAAACAATCACCGCTGACTATAGGCATTGCACCAATTTGTACTAAGTATAGGTATAGTTATCTGTGGCAATTTTCATTCCCGCACACGTGTTGGAAAATTGAAAAAATCGCACGCGTGTGAAATACATTGCATGTTGAACCTAATCGTAGTGCGATAAGAACCAGTTTTCGAGGAAGTGTATTGAAAAAGTCATTCCTGCACTTATATGCGCTTGGAGAGCTGTGTTGATGATTTTGGTGATAATAATTCTGTAACTACATACGTCTTACAGTCGCGAGGAATATTTTAATCAACACACAACCTAGCACTGGCCTGCAAATTGCAAAAAACGTAAGAAAATTTGAATTTCGCGGGCTACCCTGACGCTTTCACCTTAAAACAACAACTTTTATGATTTATTAACACAGATGAATAATAAAATAAACAGATGCGAACGAAACAGTTATACTAATATTTTATACCCTGTGTTATGACAGGAAATTATATTATACACCCATAAAAATGTTTTCGAATGAGTTTTTATGGAGTAAGGTTTGGAAATTGTTATAATTCTGCGGTTTGCTTTCAAGAATCAAGATTATCTATAACTAGTTTTACCTCGCGGCTACGCTCCCGTTGCAAAAAAATAGCTTGTGAGGATCAATTTTTGTTATTTTTTCACGCAAAAACTGCTGAAAGGATTTGGATGAAATTGTAAACAGATTGATTATAACCCTTCCGCATTTATGATAGTAGTAAGAATTCTTTTGTTGACTGCACTTATATTAAAAAGATTGAGCTTGATTGATTTTTGCTTGATTTCTAGGAGAGTACAACACGGACGGGCGGCGTTTAGTAAACTGGATTATATTTTTCGGTCCACAAAGATCTCTTAGTGCCTAAAAACCCGCCTTTTTAACCAGTCCTGCCAACAATGACTTACGGTGCCGAGACATGGACGCTCACAAAGGAGACTGTCCACCGAGTACGAGTGGCACAAAGGGCCATGGAGCGAGCCAGGCTCGGCATAACCCTTTTAGATCGAGTGCGTAACACCGAAATCCGCCGTCGGACGAAAGTCTACGACGTCGGGGACCGGGTGGTGCGCCTCAAATGGGCCTGGGCAGGACTTCTGGCTAGACGCGGAGATTGCCGATGGAGCAAGGCCTTGACCGAGTGGTGGCCAAGGTTTAGCCAAAGAAACCAGGGCCGTCCTAAAGCTCGTTGGGTTGACGATATCGTCAAAGTCGCGGGAAACACCTGGATAAGGGACGCGCAGAAGTGTGGCGGAAGAAAGGGGAGGCCTATACCCAACAGTGGGTTATTCCGGGCTGATGATGATGATGATGATGACTTATATTAATTAACTCACGGAACGTTTTAAATTCCCGTGACGATGGATATTTGTTACTCTTTCACTCAAAAACTACCGAACGGATTCGGATGAAATTTGGCACACAGATAGTTTATAACCTGGATTAACACATAGGATACTTTTTATCCCGGTAGTGTGATCCCGTGGGACATTACCGAACTCCACGCGGGCAAAGCCGTGGGCATAAACAGTTCTTTATACTTCCAAATGATATCTTGTATTTCACCACGTTATGTTATTCTAGGTAGCTATTGGAACTACGTCACGGGTAGACAGATACCAGGTACGGCATTAAATGTATTTATATTGTTTCTGTATCATTCTGTAATTATGTAGTACAGCGCGTGGCGGGGCGTGGTGCAAGGTATTAGAGAGAGCGGTTTCAGGTGATCTAGCGTCCCGAAAAAAGTAATTTGTAGCTCAGATTTTACAGTACTCGAATTAGACAGTTTCGAAAACGTTCTCGTTGAAAAAAAAAACGGCAAAGTGTGATTTGGACTCGCGCACCGAGGGTTCCGTATAAACTTGTAGGTATTTTGTTATTAAACTACATGTTTACGCTTTTCAGATTTTTTCCTTTACATGATTCTCAATTTCATGATTCTATGAAAAAACATTCTATTTCTGTGTCTCGGAAATTCACGGTAATCAATCGGAACTACAAACAAGCGGCGTCTTTTGACGTTATTTCCGTTAATCCTGCGATCGCCGTTAACTTAGACCACAGCTCATGATAAAATTACATTCCGCCACATGGCCCTCCCATTCGCGAGCTATCAAATAATTTACAACTAAGATAAACAGATGTTTTTGTGCATTCTCTTTTCACTGGATTTTCGTTGACTTGAATCTTAGTTTAACTTATCGATTAAGTTTGTCCATTGTGGCACCCGCTGACTTAGATCCTGGTTTAGTTAATTTATTGGTTAGATTGGTCAATTGTGGCACTCGCTGACATTACAAAAGCGTGTTTTTGACGCAATTTGTGTATTTACGCCCACGGGCATAACCTGATGTCTTTGTGGGGCCCATGGGCCTCTGACTTGGCTTTACATGCCGTCGAGAAATATCTCTCAGGCATGCTGGTTTCCTGCCGGGGCTGCGGGACTATTCGAAAGAGATACCGTGGCCCCGGAACACAAAGGGCGATGAAGGAACATGGATGGGATTTTAGTCAGTAAAAGTCTGACACACCCTCCTTCTCCGCCCAGAGCGAAAGGAGTCATTTGACGATTTCCCATTTACAAAAAAAAGGCATTCTGGTTTCCTCACGATGTTTTTTTTTCCTGTCCAAAAACTTCAACTACTTCACTTCACTTGAAGACAGCAATGTTTATGCTTATAATACTACTGTTTGTTTTCCCAAATGTAAGTAATAAATAAACAAATTGATCAGCACAAAATGTGTGCAAATGTTTTGTGGCATCGTGGTACAGTCAGATTTCCGACTTATTTTACTTTAAAGTAAATGATCGACAGTATTAACAGAATCCCTGTTTAAGGTGGATGCTCCAACCAGCACGCGAAATTCAAATTTTCTTACGTTTTTTGCAATTTGCAGTGCTAGGTTGTAAGTTGGTTAAAATATTGCTCGCGACTGTAAGACGTATGTATTTATAGAATTATCTATAAATACATACGTCTTACAGTATACTATATTTATTATATTATTATATATATCCAAGCGCATAAAGGTGCAGGAATTACTTTGACCTTGAAAAAGTAATTCCTGCACCTTTATGAGATTTCGCGGGAGGTTGGAGCATCCACCTTAAACATTACAATTATACCTCGTCACCCACATTTTGATACAATTCAGCCTCAATCTAGTAATAATACGGGCTGCCTGCCCATAGGAGAAGTATCCGAGCAGTTCAAACCTTGTGATGATTTTACATAGAAATCATAACCCTTCCTTTTGGCTTTGCCGTAGTCGGGTAAAAAAAAAGAAAACGATGCAAGAATGCGTACCTTCTCGCGAGATTGCGTGGCAGTAGCAACAGCCTCTTGAGAATAATTGCTGATAGGCATGATGAAAGCCCCATAGTGAGGCATATTTTATAAAAACCATCCTGTCTGTAGTAGAATATAATTCTAACATTACTAACATGGGTAATAAGCTAAATTGTTTACTTACATTCTAGAATTGTATGTTGTGTAAATGTCAGTGGATCATGTTGTCTGTTAAGGGGACTACAGGAGCTAAACGCGAGTTTTATAATGCAAAAAAGCATATGATTCACTGCAATAAACAAAGCCAGAAAAATATATGATATTCTTCAGGATATATGCTAGTATGATAGTGTTTTGAAAACATAATACAACTAATTTTACTCGATAAAAAAAATCACGAACTTATCTCTAAATATTTCTTTTAGCGAGTAAAACCCATACTAAAAATCAAATACATGCTTTTTGGCAAATAATTCTACAAGCAACATATTATCATGATAGTGTTTTATTTTTTTAGTCCAATCAATAGATTTTATTATAAAATTATAATATTTTTTGTAAATCGCAAAAAACCACTCATTTCCCCGCAGTGACGGACGTAACAAGCTGATTAGAACTTTATTCAAACAGTATTTCAAACGAAGTTTGAAACCACCACAATTGGAGTTGCTAATTTAGCTCCTGTAGTCGCCTTAAATAAATAATAATAGGAGTAGGAAATAACGCCCCCTTTAAAAACGCCAATCGCCCATAGCTTGAACCAACTCTCCTAACATAATTACACTGAGCCACATGGCCCGACGAATCAAACGCTATCAAATATTTTACAGCCGGAATGAACTCTGGTATACAAGCCGTATTATACAATTTTTCTCGGTAAATCTAATAAATTGTTCCTCTTTTTTATTAAAAAAAAAAACACTTTTAAATATTAAAAAAACTCCCGTGAATCCATAATATTATTTCTAGGGTTCCGTTCCTCAAAAGGACAAAACGGAACCCTTATGAGATCACTTTCTTGTCCGTCTGTCAGTCTGTCCGTCTGTCTGTCAGTCTGTCACCACCGATTTTCTCAGGAACGGGTGGACCTAGCAAGTTGAAATTTATACCATATACTGAAATCTATAGTCCCTATTAGGTGATTAAAAATCAAGGTCCTGAGTCAACACGATAAAAAATTATGGGCAAATTTAGATTTTCGCGAAAACTTGTTAGTAACAAAATGTACCTTATTTTTCATTTTTTTTTTTATTTTTCGGACTTTTCCCTTTACTTGTACTATAAGACCTTGCTTTTAACCAAAATTGACAATTCTAGGTCAACCGGAAGTACCCTATAGGTTTTGGGTCGAAAACCTATATGGTAGTTCCCGTTGACCTAGAATCACGAAATTTGGCAAAAAGCAAGGTCTTACAGCACATGTAAAGGGAAAAATCTGAAAACCGTCAATATGTAGTTTAATAGCAAAAAAAGCGATTTTACTTTTACAAACTTATTATTTGCGGTTGGTGCAATAGCCGTTTCTAGGGATCGAACAGCAAAGTTATATTTGTTTTGAACCCTCGGTGCGCGAGTCCGACTCGCTCTTGGCCGTTTTTTTTTAAAAGTAAATTTCACTTTTGTGTTCCTAGTTCTTGCAATCTTGCCGCATGACTTGCCAGATATATTATTGTGTTAACAAGGTGTAAACGAACCCTTCACAAAGCCGTCAACCAAGCATTCTGTACATAAAACTAAGTACAATCCGTGCCACGAAAGATGAGACCTGCCACTTGTATACCTACGAGTTAATTGTGAAACGAAATAATTATTTTGACATATAGGTGTACACGTCGTAAACCATCTTCCTACTTTGTCTTCTTAATGTTTTACCTCGAGGCATAATCAAGATTTCACAAAGTTTCACTCGTTTTAAGTGTTGTGACAGGTCTCATCTTTTGTGGCACGATGTGTAACTCTACCCAAAAATTATTGCTGGGAAACGACTTTTTTTTGGGTGAAAACTCATCAATTCATGCCATCATTCCAACATTCAATGCATGCCATCAGCACTGATGGCATGCATTGAATAGTGCAGTGGTCATGCAGGTATTTAGAGCAAAGTTAGAACATTAAAAACTTGTTTTAGACTTTCACGGTTTTTCACTACACTTATAGTACTTACGGGATGATATCCGTGATTATATCCGCGTTAGTCACTATGAGCTCCCGATATTTCGACGCGGTTGCAAGCATCTTGATCACGGATATCATCCCGTAAGTACGTTAAGTGCATTAACCACTCACTAGCCGCGCGCGCGAAAAGTTGGATTTTTGACCTCCAATATCTCCGTAACTGGAAGGTTCCCAGGTATGGTCTAGATCAAAAAAATATCGCAATGATCCTTATTTCTCCTTGTTCTCCCGAACAAGTGCCTTTCGACTTCGTTTAAGGGTATTTTAGACCCATTACATAAATAACTGTGAAAATACTGTGCTGATTACAATAACTTCCCCTTTTCAATAGATACTGTGACATAAACTAATCTCCTTACTCTATAAAAAAAACAGATACTTTTTACAAAATGAGGCCAAACCTGGCGAGATTGTTCTTCGTCCATCCGGCGTTCTTATAAACAAGACAAGGCAAGGGAAGTTGTTAAATAATAATATAAACAAATGTCGCGTGCTACAGTAAACAGATACGCAGGTGTAATGAATGAGTGGTTTTTATATATTTTTTTTTATATATAGTTTTTATAATAAATATAACGTGTTTTCTGGAGGTTGCAGACTTTTTGGCGCGGGAGTAACGCTGGCTGGCACACACAGCTACAAATTAGGCTAAATTTAGTAGTAGGTACTTAATAGTTCCATGCAATAGACAAAGAGAGGTTCCTCTTTGGATAGTGTCATGGGCAACTACAGTACTTTCACAGTTTTTGTGCCTTGTGACTGGGACTGTAGCTACATTTCGTGTTGACTTTGTTTCGACAGTTCAAAAGTACCTGTAACTGGACTACTTGAAATAAATGTTTTAATTTTGAGAGTCGTCTTCACTATCGTGTCTTTTCTTAAAGTTTGACCCAATAATTTTTAACGAACACTCCGTAACTAACCCATTTTCTTAACGAACAGTTACAAACTTGCAAAAAATATGTAGAAACGTGCTCTTTTTCAATCCCTACCTAAAAAAAAACCGTTTTCAAGTAGGTAATCTAAATCCAAAAATGTAAATCTCAAGTACTGTACTTCAGTAGAATTCACACAAAAAAATAGCTACCGTGAACAGTATTTTTTTTTTCTGTAATTTTTTAACGACCGCGTAAACTGTCATAATTCGAAACACGTGGCAACTACAAAAAGATAACTTTGTCCGTGAAATTACTTAGTTTATGGTAAAAAATATTTGAGGAAGATCTTTGTCTATGAACGTAATTTGTGTTTTTATTGGGCTCAAGACTGGGGTGTTTTGTTTTAATTTCAAATTAAACACATAGCTATTTCTGACTAGGTATATAGTTGTTTCCTGTTGTTTTTTTTTTGTTTTGTCTTGTTACAATAGTACATTTTGATACAAGTGGAGAAAGTTTGTTATTGCATTCGAGGCGGATTTAAGCAGGAGGAGCGAGGAGGATTTTTTGAGCTGAGAACTGCAATAACAAATGTCCACGTGTATCAAACGACGTTTTTCAATACACTTCTGAAGAAATAAAAAAAAATAAAAAAAATATTTTTGTCATAAATTAATAAGAAACTATGATTTTAATTTTCTTTTTTTCCGCGCTTTGCTTCCGCCAGGTTGAAGAAGAAGCAAAGGTATGAAGCCGCTAAACACCCTAATATAAAAAATAGTATATTTTTATATTTTTGAATTTAGAACACAAATAAATGTTAATTTGTTTATAATAGTATGATATTCTACTTATAAACACAATTTGAATATTTAAAAAATATTTAGGCGGTAAAGACGCATTATTGCTTTGCCAAAATTAAAAAAAAAAAACATTCACCTCCGACTTAATGCATTGAACCAATTTGAACTAAGTATAGGCAGTATAGCTATAGTTATCTGTGGCAATTTTCATGCCCGCACACGTGTTGAAAAATGAAAAAAATCGCACACGTGTGAAATACATTGCATGTTGAACCTAATCAAAGTGCTAACGCACTATGATTCACTATGTTCATAACTGAACCAGTTTTCGAGGAAGTGTATTGAAAAAATATTATTTTCTTTGAATCGGATTTCAAGGGTTTTATTTTTTGTATACGGAGCCCTAACTGTTTTTCTAAAATAAAATTAGCTTAAGTTACGCCTTATAACATAAGCTATCTGCCAGTAAAAGTCCCGTCAATACTGGTCCATTAACATTGGTTTATTAATCAAATCAAATCATTTATTTCTTTGCAAACATGGGTAGTAATTGGTACATAGATGTTTTCTTATATATTATAGTCCTCTATATTCTACCGTTGCATAGGCATGCAAATAATATTCATTTCTAAAACAAATCATTAGAATTACAATACGAATTACAAACACAAAATTAAATGTCAGTAATAAAAAAATATCAATAACGTCAAAACGGAATGATACGTTTGTCAATATGAAGGTTCATGTCATTTTTTTCTTTGTTACAGCAGAACGCAACAGCAGAGAAAAGAAGTAAAGGCCGCACTGGGTGGCCACAACACGTTTGGGCGTTAGAACTTAAAAGCGAACAGAATCTACAGACTTAAATTATTATCACTACAGCAGGCTTAGCCAAGTTGACAATCTACAATTGTTAACGCTAGTAAAATTACATCATCTCAACGTTAAATCACGTGATCAACACAAACGAATAGAAAATTCGTATTTCCATCGTTCAAAATGATAGAATATAATGTTATCGTTTCTGCAATGTTGATCGCTATACTCTTTGGTAGGAACGCTCACTAAAGACTAATAGGTTTTTTCTACAGACACTATAGAACTAGCGATCGACTCAGTCGTGTCAACTTGGCTACCAATTTAGCGCTTTCTACAATCGCTTAAGCCAAAGCGACGATTGTAGAAAGAGAATCGATACGAATCGTTTGTAACTTGGCTAGGCCTGCAGTTTACTTTGTTAATTTGTCATTTACAGGTTACTTTTATTTAACTTTAGGTTAATGAATATGTAAATACTCATAAATATGCAATAATTAGGACTTTATGAATAAAAATGTATTATTAAAAGCTAGTGCAATAAACACTTGGCATAAGACGATCTAAATCATCATCATCATCATTTCAGCCGAAAGACGTCCACTGCTGGACATAGGCCTCCCCCAAGTGACGCTACATTGACCGGTCCCGTGCGACTCGAATCCAGCGGATCCCGCAACATTCACCAGGTCATCGGTCCGCCTAGTGGGAGGCCTTCCAACGCAACGTCTTCCGGTTCGCGGTCGCCACTCCAGAACTCTTCGGCCCCATCGGCCATCCGTTCTGCGAGCAATGTGCCCTGCCCACTGCCACTTAAGTTTGGCAATTTTTCGGGCTACGTCGGTAACCTTGGTCTCTTGCCTTCATTTCTGTTTCAATCACGCAAGGAAACTCCGAGCATAGCCCTCTCCATGGCCCTATGGGTGACTGTAAGCCTTCTGATGAGGCCCATTATGAGCGACCACGTCTCGGTCCCGTATGTAATCACTGGCAACACACACTGGTCATAGACTTTCGTCTTGAGACACTGCGGTAAGTTGGACGAGAAGATACCGCGCAACTTCCCGAACGCTGCCCAGCCGAGTCGGGTTCGACGATTGACCTCTTTCTCGAAGTTAGACCTACCTAACTGGACCGTTTGTCCCAGGTACACATAATCGTCTACAGCTTCGAGTGTAGTGTCTCCGATCTTGATAGGAGTGGATGTTACATGGGCATCCAACATGACCTTGCTTTCGACGATCAAAACAGAATGAAAAAGAATTAATCAATTTAAAAATGTGAGCAGCGCTTTTGTGCTTTCCGATCTTTATGATTTTTTTCTCTTGGTAGTGTTACTGATGTATTTCGTGTGTACAGCTACTCAAATCTGTCAAATTTGTTTAATAGTTAATCAACTTTATCTCTAAAGTATTAGGTTCTAGGTTGATTGGGAAAAAATGACAGTTTTGGGTGGCTTGATGTGCATAAATAAATAGGTTGAGGATTTTTTGTTAAGGTGGATGCTCCAGGGTAGCCCGCGAAATTCAAATTTTCTTACGTTTTTTGCAATATGCAGGTCAGTGTCAGCAGCGCATAAAGGTGCAGGAATTACTTTTTCAAGGTGAAAGACATTCCTGCACCTTTATGCGCTTGGAGGGTTGAATTGATGATTTTGATGATTATAATTCTGTAAAACTACATACGTGTTACAGCTGCAATTCATATTTTAATCAACATACAACCTGACACTGACCTGCAAATTGCAACAAACGTAAGAAAATTTGAATTTCGCGTGCTACCCTGGAGCATCCACCTTAAATGGCCAACGGTAAGTTAATAGCCAAAGCCTTGGCCAATGGACTTAGGAATGAGTTAGTATCCCACTCGAGTCACTTCTTTTATAAATCATTAACTTTACAAATAAGAAACCTGACAAACTTTCACTGTGTATAATCTTAACACTTAATTTGGAAAAGGATGTCTGCTTTGTAAGTCAAGGGCTATAGATTGTCTAAAGAAAGTCTAAAACGCAGGCCACACCGCCCGCTAGCGGGCGAGCTCTTTCGATAGTTCGCGGTGTAAACCGAGGTATGAACATTAGGTCGACTGATCCCGCGGGATCCGCCTGTGTGAGATCAGCAGGCCTAGCCAAGTTACTTACAAACGATTCGTATCGAATCTCTTTCTACAATCGTAAACGTTAAGTCACGTGGTCAAAACAAACGAATAGAAACTTCGTAAACAAGTTTACATCGATCAAGATGATAGAATTCGTTTCTACAATCGTGATCGCTACCTCCCATATAAATCGTAGCCTACTTACAGTTTTGAACTAGTTTCCATTCGTTTGTTTTGACCACGTGACTTAACGTTGAAATGATGTCATTCCCATACATTTGGTTAGTTTTCTATGCGTTAACGATTGTAGATTGTCAACTTGGCTAAGCCTACAGTTTACTAAAGAGCCGAAAAGAGTTTGAACGATGCTCGCCCGGCTCGCTCGCTCGCTCGCTAACTGGCGGTGTGGCCTCGGTAGGATCTCGCGCTGCATATCCGCTATTTTGAAAAAAACTAGTGCGCCGCCCGGTTGTGCGACCAAAAGAAAAAAGTTCTTCCTGGTCGAAGCTACTGCGGACAAAAGTCGTGGTCGCATTTTGCCCGAAATGCCCGCGGTCCTTTGATTTACCTAACTGCAACAACTGCAAGCGTCGACGGCAGACGTCGACAGGTGGCGGCGGCTGCAGTGTATCTGCCGTTGGCAACGTGCCGCTCGTCTGTAAGAACCCTTTAGTCGAAGTTATTTTATGAATGTGGTCGCGTAGTGCCCGAGGTCCTTTGATGTAATTAGTTAAAGTTATTTTATAAATAAATATTTAGTTATACCTACTATATACTTACCTATTACTGTAAGATATGTGTACTTAATAATAACGAACTGTGCCAAAGACTTTAGTGCCAAATGCCAAATATATCTATGTAAATAATTTTTATTTTGTTTTATTTGAACATAACATAATATCACGCCTGTGGTCCCCAAGAGTTAGGCAGAGGTGTACCCAGGCAGCGGGACTATTCGAAAGAGATACCGTGGCCCCGGAACACAAAGGGCGAGGAAGGAACATAGATGGGTTTTAGTCAGTAAAGGTCTGACACTCCCTCCTGCTCCGCCCTGAGCGGGAGGAGTCATTTGATGATATCCCATCCTAAAAAAAAAAAAGAGCAACTGGGCGCAAATCCAGACTCCGTGGCTGCTACTGAGAGATTCCTGATGAAAAAACCCAATAACACTTTTCCCGACCTGGGAATCGAACCCAGGACCTCGTGCTCAGCAGTCACGCTTGCAACTACTGGACTAACGAGGCAGTCAGTTTATTTCTTTACTTAAGTACCAAGAATTTATATTTAACAAAATCTTAGATCTCATGGAGAAGAATGGGCAAGAAACTTCGTGAGACACTCCTTTCTCTCTGTTCAATAGGCGAGACGACAAAAAAAATCTAATTAGTCCGTCACTTAGATTATCAAAAAACATTTGACCCGTGTTTTTTCTTTTGTTACGTAAACCAAAATTGACGAAGATACGACGCTTTTAAAATTCTCAATACGTCACGCCATGGTATAATTTTTAGCTAGTTCTGACGTCACGAGCCCCCACTCCCGAGTTTTGATGCGTTTTATCTTTGTCAATATTCATTGATTTGCAAAAACAAAAAATACTTGTCATTAATTTCCAATACTCTAACTGACGGACTAAATAGATTTGCAATTTTTTGATACTGTCGTCATGCCTATTAAAGGTTGCATGGCAGAAAGACCGAAATCATTTTTTGAGGGATTGGGCGCGTCCAGTGCTGGGTTCTTACAAACTGCAGCCATCGACTGCCGTTGACGCTTGCAGTTGTGGCGTCGACTCGCATTTACGCGGCTTGCCACAACTGCAAGCGTCGCCACCCGTCGAAGGCTTCAGTTTATCTGCCGTTGGCAACGTGCCGCTCGTCTGTAAGAACCCTTAACCTTTTGACCGCCACAGTCGTGTATAGACGACAAACCAAAATGTGCCTAGCACGCAACGGTCGCGACTGCGTGACAGAATTTTAAACGTAAATAAATGTCATAAAACAGCATTGTTTTGTTTATTTCCCTTGTTAATTAAGTACCTAGACTCTTCTTAATTTATTTGAAGTGAATTGTTTTCGTTAGATTTCATCTTTATTAACGTAATATGACAAAAAAGAAAACCAGTCATAAAGTTCGAAAAACATAGTGCCCTCGACGCCACAGTCACCATAACAGGACACGTAGTGATGTAGGTAGCAGTCAATATAACAAGAATATCGACCTCGACGGCAACCCACATTATATTTAATTTACTCTGAATTCTGCAATAGTAAATAAATAAAACATTTGCTATTGAACTGTTATGTTTGGGAAATCAAGAAAATTTTATAATACTGAGCTATGAGCTTCAAAAAAGTCGAGTGTTAGTTGATTATCGATTAATTGTAATGACTGTAATGCCCATCTCTATCACACTATTGTAATGTCTGTGCCGGGGACGCCACAGTCCTCTATGTTTGACATACCCATGACGTCAAACGCAGTTTTTTTTTTAAATAGAGTAGTTCCTTTACTGTTCAATATTATTAATAATGGATGCGGTCATCCATTATTAACCTTTTATTTAACCGCTTACGTCGGATATAATCCGACAAATATTTTCGGGTCCATGACGATTTAGTCAGAGTCGTATATTTACGACCAAAATACCACAGCTCGTTTGATGTACTTTTTTTATTTAATTACATAATGCCTTAGAGCATTTTCCTGTTAGAATACTAACCGGCAAAAGTCTGCGATGTAAAATATGTGCAGCAAAATAAAAACGGTCTGACACTCGTTTAATGTGCAAAAGATGCAAAGTTTAACTGTGCGTAGATCAATATTTTTGCGTTTAGTATAATGAGACCATGACCAACCATTAAAACAAAATACTTATTATTATTTCGATATTATTTATAAATATCGGTTGCGCACCTCTAGCGCAGAGGCGAGCAAATTAAAAAAGCCGTGCCAGCTACGCCACTGTCATCATAAGGTGACAAGAAAGTACGTCATGATTAAACATAGTGCTGTGATAGTATTGACTTGGTTTTATCGATTGTTGTTTTGAATTGTGGATTTAACGCCGAAACTGTGACACATATCATTATTATTTCTGTCTTAAAGGACAAAGCGGAATTAAATAAAGCTCCTGTATTATATTGTTCCGGTATAGACCTTTTATTAAAAACATACTATAGGTTAAAAAATAAATAGTTAGTGCTTTATCGATATAATTTCGAACTCACTACTATTTTGTAGGTATTATAGGATGAATTCATAGCTTGGCGCCGAGGGCACGCTTGCCGACTTGTCTTGACGTGGCGGTCAAAAGGTTAAATTGTTTGCATTTCTATATTTCTTATTTTTTCGTGAAATATTTTTCCAAAAAGTAGGTAATAGAGAAGTATGGAAGAAGAATACAATCATGCCGCGCCGACCCCACATAAATTGGGATAAGGGCAGGAGTATGATGATGATTTCTCCAAAAAGTAGTATAGCGAACGGAAGCCAGATAAATTCACGTGTTCTTGCCGTGCAAGAACTGTGCTGTGCTATTCGCAATAATCAATAATCCAAACGCAGTTTACGTAGATTATATTTACAGCTATATTGTTATTGGCCTAATTCCATGCACCTTGGTGAGAATTTAAGACCTGCTTGGACTGTCATCGAAGATCTGACGATGGAGACAAAAGTTGCAAGAGGTCCGCAACAGTTTGCAGCAGCTATATCGTGTTTGGGCTCATTTCATGGACCATGATGAGAACTTTAAACTTAGCTAGAGTATGACTTTCATCAAAGGTCGACGATCGACCAAGAGGTCATCAAGAGTTTACAGCATCTATATCGTGTTTGGGCTCATTTTATGCACTTTGATGAGAACTTTCGACCTAGCTGGAGTATGACTATCATCGAGTGTCTAAGGATGATAACGTAAGGCCGAACCAACGAACGGTCGTCGTGACGGTCGAACGTGAGGCCGTGTCGAGGGAAGCCCTTATTTGGAAAAACAGAATATTTTAGCGATTAATGCAAATATTTCAGAGAAATTAAATTGTTACCTACTTGAATTTATACTATCTATACATATAATAAAATCGTTGAGACCAAAAAATCTGTTCATTGAAGATTAAAAAAAAAAAACCAGCCAGGGTGACTTGAAATAAGTAACTGAACATATTAAAACCATTTAAAAAAATTTTGTTTGTTTGTTTGTTTGTTTGACCGCGCATCACGTAAAAACTGCTGAACCGATTTTGTTGAAATGTTCACAAATCTGTTTAAATACATTCAGAATAACATATAGGCTATAAAAATTTTGTTTTTTTTTGGAAAAAGGGGGTGAAAAGGGGGGGTAAAGTTTGTATGAAAAAAAAAATTTAGATTGTTCTAGAATCATGAAACTCAGAATAAATACTTATTAATAAAAATAAAGAAATACCTGTCTTAGCATTTTTTTTAAATCTCATCCAGAGGCGCAAAAAAGAGGGTTTTGTGTTTAAAATTAATAAACTTCAAACACCTATACAATAAAACCAATGAAGTGTAACCTTTTAAAGTTGCTACATATACTTCATATCTAATACCGGTAAATATAATTTCTCAGTTTTCTTGAAAATTGATTTTTGAGGTGAATACGCACAAAATAGTGGAACTCAAGAAAATCAACTTTCTTCGGTAAAAGTAGTTGCTACGAAATGTTTGTACGCGCATCACGTCAAAACTACTGCATAGGCTTCTTAAATATTTATGGTATATATTATCACGCTACTTCCTTAAGGGGGTAGGCAATTTAACATTATGTCCGTATACTTCAATTGTTTGACGTTTCAGTCATGACGTAAGTACATGAGAACGGCTATTTGTAGCTTATGTCGACGAAGTAAATATCCTAGCGGTTTCATGACCGCTCAGCAAACTACGCAAACCCCGCAACATTATTTTCACTTTTTGTGATTTGTAAATTTTTTTTTTGAGGCTGTTAGATTGCCTATATTTCTTTTTGCATTTAAATTGTTTGCATTTCTATATTTCTTACTTTTTCGTGATTTTTTTTCCAAAAAGTAATAGAGAAGTGTGGAAGAAGAATACAATCATGCTGCGCCGACCTCAAATAAATTGGGATAAGGAGCAGGAGTATGATGATGATTTCTCCAAAAAGTAGTATAGCGAACGGAAGCCTGATAAATTCACGTGTTCTTGACGTGCAAGAACTGTGCTGTGCATACGCAGTTTACGTAGATTATATTTACAGCTATATTGTTATTGGCCTCATTCCATGCATCTTGGTGAGAATTTAAGACCTGCCTGGACTGTCATCGAAGGTCTGACGGTGGAGACAAAAGTCAGTTGCAGGAGGTTCGTAACAGTTTGCAGCAGCTAAATCGTGTTTGGGCTCATTTCATGGACCTTGATGAAAACTTTAAACTTAGCTAGAGTATGACTTTCATCGAAGGTCGACGATGGAGACGTAAGGCAGTTGCAAGAGGTCATCAAGAGTTTACAGCATCTATATCGTGTTTGGGCTCATTTTATGCACCTTGATGAGAACTTTCGACGTAGATGGAGTATGACTGTCATCAAGTGTCTAAGGATGATAACGTAAGGCTGAGGAGGCTAGGGCACGCCACGATAGTGGCGGTAAGTCCCCTCTTTGAGGAGTGGCTGGAGAGACGCCATGGCGTCCTCACCCTCCGCCTGACGCAGGTTCTTACCGGACACGGATGTTTCGGTAAGTTCCTGCACCGAATCGGGCGGGAGGAGACGCCCGGGTGTTTCCATTGTGAGGATCGACCGGAGGACACGGTGGAGCACACGATGGAGGTGTGCCCTGCTTGGGTGGAGCACCGCCGTGTCCTCGAGGTGGCGATCGGCGGCGGCGACCTCTCGCTTCCGGCCCTGGTTCGTGCCATGGTCCGGAGCGAGACGGAATGGGACGCCGTCACCTCCTTCTGCGAAGCAGTCACGCTAGCGAAGGAGGTGGCGGAACGTGAGAGGGAGATATCCTCACGTCCCGGCCGCCGCGGGAGACGCCCCGGGCGTCGGGGGCCACGTAGTGGCTTCCGGCCACCGTAGGCGCGGGCCTGTGGACGGGGAGCTAAGGGCAAGCTCGCCGTCCGTCCGTCTCATGACGACAGGCCGTGTCGACAGCGCGTTCGTGTTCCACGCGCGCCTCAAAGAGAGTCAGCAATAGGGAAGGGGTCCGCAAGGGCCGAAGCCTGCCGGGGCTGCGGGACTATTCGAAAGAGATACCGTGGCCCCGGAACACAAAGGGCGAGGAAGGAACATGGATGGGTTTTAGTCAGTAAAAGTCTGACACTCCCTCCCGCTCCGCCCAGAGCGGGAGGAGTTATTTGATGATTTCGCATCCTAAAAAAAAAAAAAAAGGCTGAGGAGGCTGGCGAGAGAAGCCCTTATTTAGAAAAACTGAATATTTTAGCGATTAATGCAAATATTTCAGAGAAATTAAATTGTTACCTACTTGATTCTATACTATACCTAATATTATAAAGCTGTGTTTGTTTGGTTGGTTGAACACGCTAATTTCAGGAACTACTGGTTCGAGTTGAAAGTATCTATTACTGTTGGATAGCCCATTAATCGGGGAAGGCAACAACGAACAACAACGTTACAACGACAGGACAATCAATAGGAACAGAGCATCAATGAAAAATGTTGCAAAAAAAGGAAAAAAATATTCTTTTTGAGATCTTTCGTGCGTGCGCTGCGTAAACGGTTAAAGTTACGCAACAATCGTGTATGACGGAAAAAATTCTATAAAAATCCGCGATAGCATTATTATGTCTATCTTTTAAGGGTGTCTCACACTCTCTCTAACCATCTCTCTGTCTCTCTTATATAACGCAGACGAAGTTGCGCGGGTCAGCTAGTAATATTATAAAGCTGAAGAGTTTGTTTGGTTGGTTGAACGCACTAATTTCAGGAACTACTGGTTCGAGTTGAAAGTATCTATTAGTGTTGGATAGCCCATTTATCGGAGAAGGCAACAACGAATGACAACGTTACAACGTTTATTGCATCACACTACAATCAATAGGAGCAGAGCATCAATGTAAAATGTTGCAAAAAAAGGAAAAAAAAATCCTTTTGAAATCTTTCGTTGCGTGCGCAGCGTAAACGGTTTAAGTTACGCAACAATCGTGTATGACGGAATTGTTCCTCTTAAAAAGTTCTATAAAAGTCCGCGATAGCAATAATGACATTTTTTCTATAAGTGTCTCACACTCTCTTTAACCATCTCTCTGTCTCTCTTATATGACGCAGACGAAGTTGCGCGGGTCAGCTAGTCTTAATAATAAAATTCGAATACAATTTAGAATAAAATTTACTTTTAATACTAAATGAAATGATATGGATTATGATGATATACATATGCATTATGTATGTGTATGGCTATAAGAGTAGAGGAAGACCAAAGAATCGATGGATGGACTGTGTGAAGGATGATATGGCTAGAAAGGAGGTGTCTGATGAGATGACGAGTAATAGAGAAGTATGGAAGAAGAAGATATGCTGCGCCGACCGCAAATGAATTGGGATTAGGGCAAGAGAATAATGTGATGATGACAATACATGTGACACAGGATCCGCGTAGTGGATTACAGCTCATTCCCTCATATAGAGAGGAGGCTTGTGTCCCAGCAGTGGGAACATTGTAGGCTGATTATGCATTTCCTTTTTTAGGCTTTCGCGAATACCAGACCAGCCAGCAGTAGGTACGTCTACAAGGAAAGGGCTGATGCCTGCCGGGGCTGCGGGACTGTTCGAAAGAGATACCGTGGCCCCGGAACACAAAGGGCGATGAAGGAACATGGATGGGTTTTAGTCAGTAAAAGTCTGACACTTCCTCCTGCTCCGCCCAGAGCGGGAGGAGTCATTTGATGATTTCCCATACAAAAAAAAATAAAAAAAATTGTAGGTTCGTCTACTTACATTTGCAACCATACACACATCAGAAAAATGTTGCGGCCACTTTGAAAAATCGAAATCTTATAATCTCTTTTTTATAAAAAAAAAAAACGAAAAAGGTTTAATTTTTCCAAAGAATTAAATTGAAAGTTAAAGTTATTAGAAGTTAAAATTTAAAAAAATATATCAGCTTATGCTAGTGATCTCAAACTGTTTTTTGTGATGTATAGATAGTTGGTCAATGGTCGCAAATGTCGTTGGAGGTAGCCAACCTTTTTAATAAAGTTAAAAAAAAAAAAACGATTGCTGAACAAGAGGTCCTGGGTTCGATTCCCGTGTCGGGCAACTTGTCATTGGGTTTTTCCGCCGGGAGAATTTCTTTGTAGCAGCCACGGAGTCTAAATTTGCGCCCGGTTGATGGCAATAGGCTCGCCCCCTATTACATGGGACTTGGGGATAATGTGGGTGTACTGTTAGGTACACGTCTGCCTAACCCTTCGGAGATTACAGGCGTGATGTTATATATAAGGTGTAAAACACCTCTTAACGAAGCCGAAAGGCACTTGTCCTCTCCATCATTGCGATAATTTTTTTGTTCTACACCTTACCTGGGTACCTTCTAGTTACGGAGATATTGGGGGTCAAAGTTTCCCTCCACGACCCCCGTACTAGTCAATCCATCCATCAGCACAATGTTTTGAGTGCGTTACATTGAGTTCTACCACAAAACATGATTTTTCAACCCAAAAAAAAGTCGTTTCCCAGCAATAATTTTTGCGTAAAATTACTTAGGTTGATGTACAGAATGCTTGGTTGACGGTTTCGTGGTGAGGGTGTTTACACCCTGTACATTATGTATGTTGTGTATTTAAAAAAAACCTGTAAATATTGTGAAAAGTGGAAGGAATGGGGGGAGGCCTTTGCCCAAGAGTGGGACAGTTCAGGCTAACAAAAAAGAAAAAGTATCTGTACGTCTCATGGACGAACACCTGTCTATAAATAGTAAGTAAATAAGGTATCTATATATATGTGTAACAGTTTATACTTTGCATCCGCCGACGGGCCATGTGGCTTCCACGGGCACGTGCGCTTAGGGTGACTGTGTTTGATGGCCACTTTGGGACAGTCCACGTAGTACCGCGCTCACTGACGTGACGTTCGACCACTTCTCAAACTTATTACTAAGGGCATAAGGGTGTACTTCATAGCAGTTTAGGGATTCCGTAGTTCTTGACACTATTCTTGATTTGTGGAGAATTCGGAATGAATTTAATCCGTCTTTGCAGCTTTTTAAGTTGCTCTAAAACATAAAAGGTGTAAAAAGACTCCTAACAAAGCCGTAAGGCACTTGTTTCTCCGTCTTTGCGATCATTTTTGGAACGGAGTTCCTTATCGCGCGTTGCGAAAAAGGGCCAGAAGGAAAAAATCAAGACGAAAAGTTGTAACGACACTTTTTGCTATAGTAAGCTATTGTAAACCGTGCGGCGTGCGCATGTTTCTCTGTCTGTCTCTCTCTCTCTTATAGAAAGCAAGCCAGATTTTTTTTTTATTTTTTATTATTATTATAACTTCTAACTACAATTCCTCCACTAATTAATCGAAAGGAACTTTGTTACATCCGGGTGTCCCTTGACATCTCTCAAGTTTTTTTTATTCTAGACCATACCTGGGAACCTTCTATATAGTAACGGAGATATTGGGGGTCAAAGTTCCAACTTTTTCGTAAGTTTTTTTTTAAATACATGTGTAATGTAAGGTTTTTACTTTAAACACCTTCACGACCCCGTACTATTTAATTCATCCATCAGCACAAAGTTTTAAGTGCGTTACATTGAGTCCTACCGAAAAGTCTGATTTTTCCCCACAAAAAAAAGCATTTCCCAGCAAAAAGTTGTGCGTAGGGTTACTTAGTTTGATGTACGGAAAGCTTGGTTGACAGTTTCGTGAAGGGACCGTTTACACTCTGTATCTCTATGGTCTTTTTCATGTCGCCGGAACGACGTCATATTCTATTGGTCCAGAACGCTGCCCCTTCCACGACTTCGTTGGTGGCAGTGTTGTGGTCTCTTTGCTATAGTTGCTGCAAGTTAAGATCGCAAAAGCGGTCATTGCCACCACACCACCCACCTACATTTATTAAAGTTCTTAACTTTGAAATCCAAAAATAAGCCTGTTCAAGTCTTGAATCGTCATCTATCGTGATCTTCAACATTTTTTCTAATGAAAAACGATACATGGTTCATTTGTTTTGTTTCGTAGGAAGAGATATTAGGGAAAGGGCAATGACAGCTATTACGATCATAACTGGCATCAACTATAGATGCATGTTTTGGGGCTCAGTGGGCAAGATAGTTATACTAGATAGGTGTATCATAGTTTAAATGAGATAATTGTCTATAATCCATAATAAAAATTTGTTCATGCAGTAGTATATAAATTGGACAGTATCAATATTTAATAATATAAAGTACCTTTGAAACGACCATGATGATGTATTTCCCTTTCATGCTTTTTTTTTTTTAGTCTTTATTTATTTTATAGAGAGTTTGATCAGACATGATAATGCCACCCTCATAGGCCTCACAAAAAACTAAACTACTTATCTACGCTTAATGGATAATTTAACTAATTTATAAATAAATTTTGCTTCATTGGACAGAGGACGGGCTAGAATCAAATTACACATGCCCATTTCCCGCAGATTCATATCAAATTCCAGCATAAAGTTGACCCTCTCAACCTCCCTTGGTGAGTGGTATTTACCCATCAGAAAAGCAAATTTGTTTAGCGGTATGTGCCCGGACCGAAGTCTTAGGGCAATCACAACCTCTGTTTTAGACAAACCAGACTAGAATATACTTGTAATATGAATAAAGGACTGTCCCGTCTTTCCCTAACTCATGGTCACCCTAAAACCAGAAATACGTGTAATTTGTTTTATAGACTACACAAATTGATACAAACACCATCTTTGATGTTCAGCCGAACTATTAGCGAAAACAGATTACCTAAAAGTATTTAGTGGAGTTTCTGTAATCTAAAGTGGGCCTGCCTCGTTGGTCCAGAAGTCGCAAGCGCGACTGTTGAGAAAGGGTCCTGGGTTCGATTCCCGTGTCGGGAAAACTGTTATTAGTTTTTCCCATCAGGAATTTCTCAGTAGCAGCCACGGAGTCTGGATTTGCGCCCGGTTGATGGCAATAAGCTCGCCCTCTATTACATGGGACTTAAACATAACTGGTGAAATGTGGGTGTACTATTAGGTACACCTCTGCCTAAGTCTCCGGGAATTACAGGTATGATGTTATGTTTAAGTATTGTACCAAGATAACATGAACGCCAGATTATGTCATTTTATAAAACCGGCCAAGTGCGTGTCGGGCCACGCACAATGTCCGGGTTTCGTAGTTACCCATCTCAATATGCGGATTTGCCTCCGAACGATGATTTTATTGTAATGAAAATAACAGCAGTGAGTCTTAACAAAAAATATCATTCTAAAGCTTAATATTTCACGAACTAATCCCTTAAAACTCGCCATATTTTTTCAAGACCTATCCAACGACATCCCACACTATGGGGTACCTACACGAGAAAAAAAAACACTACGTGTACAGGAGATACCCTAAAAAATAGGTACTTTTCGAGATTTTATTTTACGACTTTGTCCGCGTAACTAATCTGTATTTTTTTTCCAAATTACAGCTTTCTAGTACTAAGAGTATTTGGGCTAAGCTGCGGACGTCCGTTTGTCCGACGTCTGTGAGACTCAGACGGACGGACATGGCGAAACTGTGTGTGTGTGGGTTCCTTGTTGACTACGGAACCCTAAAAACTGAACTTTACTAAAGGTAAGAACAACATTGGATATTATGAAAAGTCGATCGTGGTGGCTTTAGCAATTATCAGCAGGGCTATTACGTATCTTACTGATATCCAGTGACTATCAAGCTTCGGTTGTACACCGAACTTTGATGACAACCGTGAATGTCATAATATTGGTATTACGTATCACACTGAGTGGATATCACTTTACGGTGACTAACAGGGTCATACATAATACGAAACTAACTTTTTGACAGTTAATTGATGGACACTGAGCCCAGTTACTATCATTACGAGCTGTCAACAGAGATACTTAATAGCCCTACTAGTAACAAAGGTGTGTTAACCTTTTGAAAGGAATGTACATCAAACTACTAAGTAACTCTACATAAAAATTACTGCTGGGAAAAGACTTTTCCTTTTTTGGGGTGAAACTCAATGTAACGCGCTTAAAGTATTGTGCTGATGGGCGCATTTAATAGTAAACGGGTTATGGAGGTATTTAAGATAAATTACCTTAAAAACTAGTACTTGAAAAAAACTTATGAAAAAGTTGGAACTTAGAACTCCAATATATCCGTAACTAGTAGGTTCCCAGGTATGGTGTAGAACAAAAAAAATATCGCAATGACGAGGAGAACAAGTGCTTTTCGGCTTCGTTAAGGGTTAATTTACATCCTTTATTTGTGTCGTTTGTTGTACAGGGCACGCGCTTGCTTGACACTGTATCAATCCCGGAAGCAAGAATCAAACCCGCGACTCAGAGCGCAAAAGCTAATCACCTAACCACTGCATCGTCGTTGAATAAATAAAACAACAAAAAAACGTGATTGTATACTGCTTACTCCGTTTCAGAAGAAAGCTTCATATTTTATTAAATTTAAATAATACACATTACATATTATTATCTAAAAGGGCAGTGATCAACATAATTGCATATTTACTTAACTTATACTTTAAAACTTCTTAACTTAAGAATATTTGCGATTCAACTGTGTAACAATTAGTAGAAAAGGAACTTGAGAATATTTTCGATTCAACTGTGTGACAATTAGTAGAAAAAAAGTAAACTCCACTTGGATCAAAAATCACTAAAAACATGTGTGCCTAAACGAATTTAAAACATCGTTAGAAAAGTTTCGAGTATGAATGTGGATGGGTATACTCGTAAGAGTAGAGGAAGACCAAAGAAATGAACGAATCGATAATGAAAGGACGTGTGGTTAGTGCCTAACCAGCAGGCCTAGAAAAGTTACAAACGTTTAATATCGATTCTCTTTCTACAATCGTAAACGTCTCGGCGTAAGCGATTGTATAAAGCGCTAAATTGGTAGCCAAGTTGACACGACTGAATCGATCGCTCGTTTTCTAATGTCTGTAGAAAAAACCTACACTTTAGTCTATGGTGAGCGTTCCTACCAAAGAGTATAGCGATCAACATTGTAGAAACGATAACATTGTATTCTATCATTTTGAACGATGTAAACTTGTCTACGATTTTTCTATTCGTTTGTGTTGATCATGTGATTTAACGTTGAGATGATGTCATTCTACTAGCGTTAACGATTGTAGATTGTCGACTTGGCTAAGCCTATTTCTGTCAGAGTTTTTATGCCGCAGATGGGCTTCTGACTTGGCTTTACATATTTAAGCTTCATCTATAATAGTCACACAAACATCCTTCAGGCATGCTGGTTTCCTCACGATGTTTTCCTTCACCGAAGCAAGTGATAATTATACAATACGCACATGAATCCCAAAAATCAGAGGTGCGTGTCTTGGATTCGAACTCGAGACCTATGACTTGACAGTCCGACGTCACACCACTAGGCTATCACTGCTTACTTATTGACCGGGACAAACCCTATTAATATGGCAGTCCTACAAACAGACAAACTGATATTTTATATACATTTAGTGTCAAATGTATTTAGTGATTGGAGATGCAAGCTTGCCTTAGTGCTTTTTCAATCTAAATGAAACTCATTCTTGTCATTCGGATTGAACCTAAGCCCATTCGCTTTCAATTCTGCAAGCGTTTGAAAATGAATGAATGGTTTAATTATGAAGAACGAACGATTGAGTTTCATTCAGTCCGTATGTTTTATACAGGGTGTAAGGGATAGCCCTCCGCAGACTGATGGGGTGAATTAAGTATATCATACTAAGATGAACGGTACAAGAAATTACGTCAGGAACGTTATAGGAATCCAAGAAATTTGATTTGTTTTATTTCCTCATACGCAATGTATCGTTACCGTGGCAGCGAACGGCAAGCGCGACGACGAGTTCGATGAACTCTGTAGCTAGGCAGGAAGTGAACAGCTGATTTCACGCGTCGTTCGTTAGAGTATTTCAACATCCATCGTTGTTTTTTTTTATTTTAGCCGTATTATGTACATAAATGGAGTACTGTGTACAGAGAATGTAATTTTACATTGAAATAAAGGAATAGTAACTGAAAAAACGATAAAAAAAATGGATTATGATTCGTTAAGGAGCTAAATGCACCCTGTCAGTTTGCGGAGGGCTGTTGCTTACGCCCTGTATAAGTTCGTATCAAGATAAAAAAAGCTCTAGTGCTTGAGTGACTAAGTTTATAGTTGTACAATGATATTTTGACGCCCGGCTAATATTGAAACTAAAACCAGATGGTGTTACCTGACTATGAAAGTGACTTACGATAAAACGCAGTGATACCAATAGTAAAAACGGTTTGTTATTAAAGAATTGTGGTTTTTAGAGGTATCCCATGATCTGTCCACGAAGTAGATATAATAGTTAAACAATGGCGTCTCAACCAAATCGGTCATTCGACAGATCATGATTTATTTAACAGCGTTTGTATTTACCAAGACGATTATTTTCTTTGATTAAATTAAATTATCAGATCGTTATCCATGCTGATTTATAACAAGTTGACACTTATCACGTTCGGATACACGTGAAGTGACATTGATAATGATTTTTATTACTATCAAAATTATTTTATATTAAACAAGCGGACGTCACGCGGTTTCACCCGCGTAGTTTCCGTTCCCGTGGGAGTACGGGGATAAAATATAGCCTATGTTACTCGCTGATAATGCGGCTATACATTGCTGAAAGAATTTTTCAAATCGGTCCAGCAGTTTTTAAGTTTATTCATTACAAACATACACACACAAAAATACAAATCTTTCCTCTATAAAATATTAGTGTACATAATTATCACTTCAAACCCAGATATTAACAGTTCAAAGTTAAGTATTTGAAAGGGCATACCCTTTCCTTTTCCCCTTGGCTAAGAATTAGAAATAAAATCGTTGCAAGTCACTTTCACAATTGTTTTTAATGTTCAGACGCACAGCACATCAGCTCCCCGAAACTGACAAATTGTCCCAATCAAACTTGGACCTAATGCTTAAGCGATAAAGTCGAAAATCTTTTAAAGAAATTTGACAGATTGTAGTTGTTTGATGTACTGGCGACTGTACGATATCTATTCAGTCAAACCACAAATAAATATTGTAACAATTGAATAGAATATAGTTGGTGCCAGTTAAGATCGCAATAGCGGTCATTGCCCTTTCCCTAATATCTCTTCCTACGAAACAAAACAAATGAACGATGAATCGTTTTTCATTAGAAAAAATGTTGAAGATCACGATAGATGACGATTCAAGACTTGAACAGGCTTATTTTTGGATTTCAAAGTTAAGAACTTTAATAAATGTAGGTGGGTCAATGACCGCTTTTGCGATCTTAACTGGCACCAACTATAGAAAGTTTTTATTTCAGACCGGAGTCAATAGGGTTAGAGACAATATTATGTCCACATAAGTAATTCTGCAATACTCGACCAATTTCAAGCATTTCGGTTTACTATTAATATATGGGCCTTATTTACATTAAATATTCTGCTGGCAAATCTCTTAGCTGCTTTACTAAATACAAACGCTCAAAATACTTTATACTGGTAACCCCGACGTGATAGATGTCGCCATAGGTGAATATGTGTAAATGTGATTTGCTAAGTTTGATATACAGAATGGATGGTGAGTTTCAACTCACTAAAGTGAGAGGTCCTATTATCGCACGTTTGAAGTGCTTCCGATGCAATTAAATGCGGATACTTGCGACCGGTCTTCTCGCTCCGTCAAATGACGTCTTTACGTGACAGAATGAGATAGAGATACTCGAAAATGCTGATTTATGCGATTTCACCTTTAGACGACTTTTAGGGTTCCGAACCTTTCTGAAAAACATCAAAAATAAGGTCAGTGTATGTCCTTCTAGGGCGTTCCAGGCGTTTCCACTCACTATGGATGCTGCATCAGCTGTTATGAAATAATAGGGTAGATGACACACCAATCAATTGACATACTTTTTAAGAGCTGTCAAAACGCGATTCTCGCATAGATTTTGTATGGCAATAGCACGCTGTGACGTCACTGTTTTGTCAACTCAATGACTCAACTATTTATTGATTTCAAAGCAGCTAAAAATTTAATTTGGCAATTAATTGAAAATAAATCGGGTTTTCAGGTTCAAAATAATGTTTTTTTTTTACTAGATTGGTGTCTTGGAATTACTGATTTATGGTGTCATCTACCCAATTGAGCTGCCTTTAAAATTCATAAAAAGTTACTATTAAGTATTTTCTTTAATTTGTTTGAATTTTTATTTATACTTACATTTTTCATGTGCATTGTGCTGTGCGAATATCAAAAAATACTTTTTATTTCAATTCCTTTAACTTTTTTACGTGTTCGTTTAAAAATCTAGCTTTTTTATTGTAAAAGTTATCGAATTATCCTTAAAAGAGGTCGAGTATTGCACATAGACGATTTTTATATAACATTAGTACAATCTATTTTTAAAAATTAGTAGCGTTTTTAATACTACAGACGCCAACACAAACTTTCCCAATAAACCTTGAACTTAAGGTGGATGCTCCAGGGCAGCCCGCGAAATTCAAAATTTCTTACGTTGATTGCAATTTGCAGACCAGTGCTAAGTTGTATGTTGATTAAAATATTGTTCGCGACTGTAAGACGTATGTAGTTACAGAATTATAATCATCAAAATCATCAATACAACCCTCCAAGTTCATAAAAGTCGAGAAACGACTTTTTCAAGGTCAAAATCATTCCTAAGAAAATTTGAATTTCGCGGGCTGCCCTGGAGCATCCACCTTAATGCTTTAGCGTTAAAGTTCAAAATCTATTATTAAATAAATTTGACAGATTGTCAACATTGGAGACATCATAGTGGCATAGATAACTTATTCTATTACTGTTAAAATCTATTAGCTGTTCCATCATTCTTTCTGTGGTTCAATATGACTTATACAGGGTGTAAACGCACTCTTCACGAAGCCGTCAACCAAGCATTCTGTACATCAAACTAAGTAACTCGTGAAAAATTATTGCTGTGGAAACTACTTTTTTTGTTGGAGTGAAAAGTCACATTTTACGGTAAAAAGCAATGTAGCGCATTCAATACATTGTGCTGATGAATGCATTCAGTAGTAAACGGCTCATGAAGGTATTTAAAGCAAATTTAAAATTAAAAACTTTTATTTAAAAAAAAAACTTGTGTAAAAGTTGGAACTTTGACCCCCAACATCAAGGTATGGTGTAAAACAAAAAAATGATCGCAATGACGAGGAGAACAAGTGCCTTTCGGCTTCCCTAAGGGCCTTGTTCCAAAAAATTCGAAAGACATATGACATCAACCAATCCGCACTGGGCTCGCGTGGTGGATTATAGCCCATTCCCTCTCATAGAGAGGAGGCCTGTGTCCCAGCAGTGGGAACATTAATAGGCTGATGATGATGATGATGATGAAGGGCCTTGTTACACCCTTTATACACAAATCGACACTTCAAGCTAACTAAACAATCCCAGTATAAAATGGCCTCGCTTTGTACAGATTTCTCGTACAAAGATTTGAGTATACTGGTTTTGTATTGCTTGATAGGTCGTTGTGCTCTTAGGAGCTCATGGCTAAGTAATAACAGCCGCTCGCATCGAACTTTAGGTTAAGCCACGCTTGCTTAGGTCAGGCCGTGGGTGGGTGATCCCCCATTACATACAGAGTTTCCTCCGTGCCTCGAAAAGCACTTAAACGTTGTTCCCGGCTGTCATTTGTAGATCTTTAACAGTCGTCTTGGTCTTATCAAAGGGCACTGTATTACGTACACTGTAGTACTAACTGGGTTGTGGAGGTCAGTAGGTTTAGCCAAGTTGACAATCTACAATCGTTAACGCTAATAGAAAACTAACCAAATGTATGGGAATGACATCATTTCAACGTTGTCACGTGGTCAAAACAAACGAATAGAAACTTCAAAGTTCAGTCAAAACTGTAAGTTGGCTACAATTTATATGGGATGTAGCGATCACGATTGTAGAAACGAATAAATTTCATTCAATCATCTTGATCGATGTAAACTTTTCTACGAAGTTTCTATTCGTTTGTTTTGACCACGTGACTTAACGTTTACGATTGTAGAAAGAGAATGGATACGAATCGTTTGTAACTTGGCTAGGCCTGCAGATAAGACAGTCGCTCCATGTCAAATACTGGTATTCAGCTGCGTCTGGTTAGACTGGAAGTCGACCCCAACGTAGTTTGGAAAACGATAAGCAGATTCATTTTCATGTAATAGAGGCGAGCCTATTACCATCAACCGGGCACAAGGGTTTAGGTCTAGATGAGTTACAATCATATTTATTTCTAGGCAAGCCTTATTCAACCACAGATTCATATAAAAATTAAACCTTATCAGTAAGAGTTCCTTGTCATCATTGGCATCATCACTTAGTATCTTAAATAATAGGAAAACATTTTTAACCATAGAATTGGCAATGCAGGGTGCAAGGGGCAGCTCTCCACAGACTGATAGGGTGAATTCAGTATATCATACTAAGATGAACGGTACAAGAAATTACTTCATGGACGTTATGGGAATAGCCCCGACTTACGAACAGTAAGTCGTGGGTTCGAACCCAGACAGGCGCATTACTTTGTGTAATTTATTTCATCAGTGCTGCTCTCAAAACGGTGAAGGAAAACATCGTGAGGAAACCGGCATAACCTAGAACCAAAAAATTCGCAAACATGTGACATTTACCAATCCGCACTGGGCTTGCGTGGTGGATTATAGCCCATTCCCTCTCATAGAGAGGAGGCCTGTGTCCCAGCAGTGGGAACATTAATAGGCTGATGATGATGGGAATTCAATAAGGGAAGGTAATATGAGACAAACGACTACGGGATATTGATGATATAGCCGTCGTAGAGTAACCAATCTCCAACCTTGGCAGTGTACACGATCATGATCTGTCAAATGACCAATTTGGTCGAGACGCCATTGTTTAACTATTGTGTCTACTTCGTGGACAGATCATGGGTTATCACGTCAAGCGGCCATTGGGTACGAATACCTGAGGGCTATAGGACAATATCCCGTAGTCGTTTATCTCATAAATTACCCTCCTCTTAATTTTAATAGGGTATTACACCCATTTTTGAAAAGTGTTTCAAATAGATTCTATAGTGCTAATGAACCACCAAAAAATTCACAAAAATTTTATTCAATTGTTATGTGGCATAAAAATGCATTTAAATTTAGCATTTTCAAATTTCGCGCGTAATTTGACGAAAACACTGGACGCAGTGGACGCCATATTGCTGTGGTCATGACGTAAACAAATGCAGTGATATTTGAAGTTGACAGTTGACACTTACAGTTGACCGTATGACGTAATAACATGGCGACTACTATAATGGTGTTATGAAATAGATTAAAAAAGCTGAAACCTTTGAATTGAATTTATTTTATGAACTAAAACTAACGTTTTCCGACTGCTATTTGCCTAAGCTATCTCAATAACATATTTTTAGATTTTTTCTCATATAGAGTAAAATACCCTATTGAGTTATGCTCGAGCGTAAGATCTCGGTTTTTCTTAATTTGAAAAAGTTTCGAAGCTTTAGGTTCCAAACTGAGGAGGATGTGTTGGTGGAAATGCATAATCCCCCTACTCTGAACCAATCCGACTATGCTGAAACCAGAACCAATGTAGAACTGATGATTATAATATCGTCTAAGACTCACGGATCATTTATTTACTCCTGAATTCGATTATAAAATATTCTGTACAGAAGCTATGATTATACTAGATGTTGATAATAGGCGAGACGACAAAAAAAATCTAATTAGTCCGTCACTTAGATTATCAAAAAATATTTGGCCCGTGTCTTTTGTTACGTAAACCAAAATTGACGAAGATACGACGCTGTTAAAATTCTCAATACGTCACGCCTAGGTATAATATTTAGCTAGTTCTGACGTCACGAGGCCCCACTCCCGAGTTTTGATGCGTTTTATCTTTGTCAATATTCATTGATTTACAAAAACAAAAATACGTGTCCATTAATTTCCAATACTCTAACTGACGGACTAAATAGATTTGCAATTTTTTGATACTGTCGTCATGCCCATTGTATCTAGTTCTAGTTTTTTGTGTTTATTATAGTTTTATATTGTAAATAAGTAAATTTAATTTGAGACCGAGCTATCGCATTTGGAACAATCCTGTAAAGATAGTTGTAAGGGAGATTTTAATAAATAAATACATTGGTTCAGGTTTCAGCATAGTTTTAATTTGTTTTATTTCCTCATACGCAATGTATCGCTACCGTGGCCAAACTCACGTAGTTAACGGCAAGCGCGACGACGAGTTAGATGAACTTTGTAGCTAGGCAGGAGCCAGGAAGTGAACAGCTGATTTTACGCGTCGTTCGTTAGAGTTTTTCAACATCCACTTTTGGTTATATATTTTTTTATATTAGCCATATTATTTACACAAATGGAGTGCCGTGTACAGAGAATGTAATTTTACATTGAAATGAGGAATAGTAACTGAAAAAACTATAAAACAAGGAAAATTTTCCTAAGAAAAATTCCGGTGGTACAGTTGTGGTCTTTTCCGCTTGATCAGTTAATTTTTTTTCGCTTAAATCATGCGGAGGCGCCGAGCCGCGTGGTTCTGCACCTCCGCATGATTTTTATTAAACAAAAAAAAAATTAAGTTTAGACTTATTAGGAAAACGTCAACTTTGGCGCGCAAAATAACAATAACTCTCGTTTGGCGTGCGTCGTCAGTGCGCTCGGCCGATCGGTATCTTTTCATTCATTATATCTATACAAAGTCAACGGGGCGGGGCTAGAGAGGGATTCTATGTTGTAAGTGCAAGCAAAAATTAGCTTAGTGGTGATCAGGCGGGAATGTCCTCGATAGTACTTATATGATTCAAAATAAGGAGCTGAATGCACCCTGTCTGTTTGCGGAGAGCTCTCCATTGCACCCTGTATTCTATTCCATCGCTAAGTTTCTATAAGCTAAGTAAGTTAAAAACAGATTCCATTTTGTTTTGGCAACTTATAATTAAAATATACTTATTCTAAATATATAGTTTTTACTTTTTTTGTGCGATACAATATTATTTCTACTAAAAATAAACACGCTTAAACTAAAAATATAATAAAACTAGATAATTATAATCTAAAAGCTGAAATAAATATCGCTAAACATTAACACACAGCGCCATCTAGTGCCACACTAAGCAACGAGGCTTGTGTCGTAGACACCAGATAGTTGATATACTACATAGATACTTTTTTGTTTGTAAATACATACTTATCATACATATAAACATCCATGACTTGGAAACAAATGTTCATGCTCACCACACAAACAATTGCTCCAACCGGGATTCGAACCCGGGACCCTAAGAACGTAAGGCAGCCTCACTACCGCTGCGCCATTCGGGTCGTTACCCGGTAGGGGCAAATGTTTGTGTGATGAGCATGGACATTTGTTTCCGAGTCATGGATGTTTAATTATAATAAGTAAGTATTCACAAAAAAAAAAGTATAAATGTGTATAAACTATTTGGTGTCCACGACACAAGCCTCGTTGCTTAGTGTGGCACTAGATGGCGGTGTGTGTAATGTCCAGCGATATTTTTTTATTTATTCAAGGTACAATCCTAAAGACGATTGTAAACGCAGCAGCAACACAGCCGGTTTACATCGTTACGTCTACACCGCACGCTCGTTCTAGGGCTCACATCTGTTATAGCAACTGAGTAGTTTTGCTATTGCAGTTTACGGTCGTGGTCATCATTAGAATAGGGTAGTTGACACCAATCAATTGACGTACTCTTTATAGGCTGTCAAAACGCGATTACCCCATAGATTTTTTATGGCATTAGAAACCTGTGACGTCATTAGCTTGGCAACTCAATGACTCAAATAGTTATTTATTGCAGATCAACTAAGAAAATTATTTTTACAATTAATTAAAAAAACATGGCTATATGAGTAGAGGAAGACCAGAGAAGCGATCGATGGACTGTGTGAAGGATGATATGGCTAGAAAGGAGGTGTCTGATGAGATGACGAGTAATAGAGAAGTATGGAAGACGAAGACATGCTGCGCCGACCGCAAATAAATTGCTATAAAGGCCGGAGAATGACGAATGAATGCGAATCAAAATCTGCGAAGTAATCTGGTTTTAAGGCATAAAATAAACGCGGGCCTGTGGACGGGGAGCTATGGGCTAGCTCGCCGTCCGTACGTCTCATGACGACAGGCCGTGTCGACGGCGCAGGAGTGTTCCACGCGCGCCTCAAAGAGAGTCAGCAATAGGGAAGGGGTCCGCAAGGGCCGAAGCCTGCCGGGGCTGCGGGACTATTCGAAAGAGATACCGTGGCCCCGGAACACAAAGGGCGAGGAAGGAACATGGATGGGTTTTAGTCAGTAAAAGTCTGACACTCCCTCCTGCTCCGCCTAGAGCGGGAGAAGTCATTTGATGATTTCCCATCCAAAAAAATAAAAAAAAGAAGGCATAAAATAAAGTGTTTTTTTTTACTAGTTGCAGCTTGAAACTAATGTTTAATGGTATCAACTATCCAATTGTACCTTTACACTAAAGTACAATTTGTCTAAAAATATTTTACAAATAGTAGTACTACACATATCGTTGACAACAATGCGAGCGAAATTGACTAAATAAAATAAAATATGTGTCCTAATAAAAATAGACAATTAAAAAGATACAATTTTTTTTTACTAAAAATAAAAATACTTTAAAATAACCTTCATTAATGTTTGCGCAAAGACATTTAGTACAAAATTCAGAAACCGCACTTTAGTTTCATACGAGTATGTAGTCGCCGACGCATCAAGTGCGTTAGCGAAATACCAAATTTTCTCATTCAATTTTGAACTTAACCTTCAACAATTTATTGTTTCAAATCATTTGGAGAATGGGTTTTGAATTTAATGGCCGGGTGGAAAACTTCCGCCATTTTTTTTATCTATGTTTCGGCCACGCATAAAATCTATATTTATCGATAGCTGGTCAAATCAAATCAAATTTATTCGTAAATGTAGGTTTCAATACAATAGGATGTTAGAATAAGATGGTCAGTTTGCTACATTTTACCCGAGAGCATGCAAATAATAATGAAGTTAGTGGTGTCGAAAAAACAGACACACATCCAAAATGAAGTAACTCAATTACTTACATACTAACACACAATTCCTTACGTAATAACACACAATTTACCAATGTCAAAAAAAAAGTAAAATATCAAAAATCAATGACACCCTTGCGCCATCCCATCTTCCTAGCACAGTGGGCTGCGCTGGGGCGGCTGCTGCAGGTGCTGAAAACCTCAAACGACGCAAATACAATATTTTAATTGGTAATTATGTGTTTCAGCCGTTTGGGGTTGAAACACTAGGGCCATGGGGTCCGAGTGCCCACCTAGTATTTCGAGAAATCGCCAAGCGGTTGGTCGACTCTTCACGTGACCAGAGGGCGGGCCTATTTTTTGGCCAAAGAATCAGCATTGCCATCCAACGTGGCAATGCTGCCAGCCTTCTGGGCACTTTTCCTGTTGACAGCGATGTGGACGAATTTTTTGACGCCCTGTAACGGTTACAGGTTGTTACTTGTACATATTTTTATTATTATTTAGAGTTATACTTTGTATAAAAGTAGTTTATTTAAATAAATTAATATTCCTCCATGTACTAAAGAAATATATCCCATCGAAGAAAATCAATGTCAATAATCTAAATTTAATATATCATTACAAACAAGTTTTGTATGAGACAAGATGTTCTAAATTGTCACGTTTCCGAGATATGAGCTGTTAAAGTCCATTCACTCACTGGCATCTGGCAATGGCATCTTCAGCACAACGTTGATAGCTTTTAGGGGTTTGAAGAACAGGGTGTAAAGTTCTTCATCCCCCGTAGAAAAGGGAGGATCTTCCGACCAGACGGGTGTTATGTCTGGTGGGCCACTGCACAGCCACAGCACACTTATTTTCGGGTTTTCGTATGTACTCTTATGTCGCGGATAACTTTGCTTGCGCGATGTAGGATTTTGACGTGTTTCGCTTGTTAGTTCATGATTCGTGTCATAGGTGGCGTTGTAGTACTTTTTGTAGTACCGCTACAGCTTATATTTTAGCTATCGATTAATATAGGATTTATAAGTGGCCACTAAATAAAATGAAAAAAAAAAAAATGGCGGACGTTAGGTCAGCCAAGCTTCATAAAAAATCTTCCACCCATTTTCACATTCGATTTAGAACTTAACCATCAAGAGTTTATTGTTTAAAATCATTTGGAGACATTTGACAGTTCGTCGTAACTTGATGTACTGTACAACTCTACTTTATTCGTATGTGAGTAGGGTATATTCTTATGAACGAATACGAATAAGAGTTTCATGCTAAAACTTAATGATTAAAATTAATGTAGTCCTAATCTGTATTGCACACAAAGTTATAAGACATCCATACAAATTGCAATAATATAACGTAAGGTGCGCTTACACGGGCAACTAAAATTGCTCAATTCTGGTCAATTCTCGTCAACTATAACGAGATCCAGCAACTTAGGGGGCAACTGCAGGGCTATTACGTATCTTTCTGATATCCAGTGACTATCAAGCTTCGGTTGTACACCGAACTTTGATGACAACCGTAAATGTCATAATATTGGTATTACGTATCACACTGAGTGGGTATCACTTTACGGTGACTAACAGGGTCATACATAATACGAAACTAACTTTTTGACAGTTAATTGACTGACACTGAGCCCAGTTACTATCATTTCGAGCTGTCAACAGAGATACGTAATAGCCCTACTGTTGCCAGAGATACGCTACAATACACAATGGCTTGCAATATGGAGCAACGTAGAAAACTAGACGCCGAAAAACGAGACGTACTTATAAATATGACGACCCGAATGGCGCAGCGGTAGTGAGGCTGCCTTACGTTCGTTGGGTCCCGGGTTCGAATCCCGGTAGGAGCAAATGTTTGTGTGATGAGCATGGACATTTGTTTCCAAGTCATGGATGTTTATATGTATAATAAGTATGTATTTACAAACAAAAAAGTATCTATGTAGTATATCAACTATCTGGTGTCCACGACACAAGCCTCGTTGCTTAGTGTGGCACTAGATGGCGCTGTGTGTTAATGTCCAGCATTATTTATTTAAATACAAACAAGATAGAAAGAAAATGTACTAAAATTTCCAAACCGATTGAATATTCGGCAACTCATATTGGCGACGTTGAGAAACGTGAAATATGTGGAACAATTAGAAGCAATATTCCCGAAACAGTTGCAGCATTTTGTTGTTGCTCCAGATTGATCCATTAGTGCTGCCAAGCAATTATTGCTCAAAAAATTTTCGTGTAACAGCACCTTTATGTATTAACTAATTGCCCGTCAAGAGAACCCATTTATTTAAGCTTATTATAATCACTTAATTGATCCAGATTGATCCATTAGTGCTGCCACGCAATTATTGCTCACAAAATTGCTCGTGTAACAACACCTTTATGTATTAACTATTTGTCCATCAAGGGTACCCATTTATTTAAGCTTATTATAAATCTATACACAAATACATTTTTATTAGATACTTTATATAACTAGAGCACATAAATACATACATACAAAAAGGTGAGGTTCCTCCTACTGATCATTTTGAAATTAATGAGCAATTTGGGCACCAACTCACTTAAGCTCATTGACCATTGTGAGTTCACGGTTTATTTTGGGTTCACTGATCACTCTGAACTCAATTATCAGCGCGAGCTGCTCCCTGAAAAGAAAGAGCAACATTCTCATTTTCAGGTCAACATTATCTATACTAATACTAGCTGATGCCCGCGGCTTCGCCCGCTCGCAAATCTTAATATATATAAATCTCGTGTCACAATGTTTGTCCTCAATGGACTCCTAAACCACTTAACCGATTATAATAAAATTCGCACACCATGTGCAGTTCGATCCAACTTGAGAGATAGGATAGTTTAAATCTCAAATTATAGTCGCAATTTTAATTTCTTGCTAATTATTTGTCTGTTATTATTTGACAGTCACAATTATCTGTTAACTCCAAATGATTCTAACAGATGTCGATACCTTTCGACTGGGTTGAGTAAGTAATCAATAGATGGCGCTGCTATGGTAAATTAGATTATATCAGATTATATTCATCTATTTGGTGGACTAAAGGATTTACAATAAAACAAAAAAAAAAAAAATTACCAAACCCGTGCGAAGCCGGGACGGGCCGCTAGTTATATACTACTAAAACCTTCCTCTTGAATCACTCTATCTATTAAAAAAACCCGCATCAAAATCCGTTGCGTAGTTTTAAAGATTTAAGCATACATAGGGATATAGGGACAGAGAAAGCGACTTTGTTTTATACTATGTAGTGATGATAAAGCTGAAGAGTTTGTTTGTTTGGTTGAACACGCTAATCTCAGGAACTACTGGTTGGAATTGAAAAAATATACATATACAGGGTGTTTAAGTAGTCGTACTTTAACACCCTGTATATGTATATTTTTTAAAATGAATTAATAATAAAACAAAAGCTTTTAAAAAGTTCGTAATAACTGTGTCAAATTATCAAGGAAGCTCTTACCTTAAGGTGCCTTAGCGCACACCTAGCGGCTGTACCCTTAGCGATGCGGTAGTTCCGGCCGACGCCCTTGAACGTGCCGCGACCGAAGACCTCGACACATACGCGGACACGACGCCCGTCGGCCAGGCGTTCCGGTTTACTAGAAAAATGAACAGTTTTTTTATCATTATAAACGATGTTTAATTAAAGCAACTACAGGAGCTAAACGCGAGATTTATAATGCAAAAAAGCATATGATTCCCAGCAATAAACAAAACCAGAAATATATGATATTCTTCAGGATATATGCTAGTATGATAGTGTTTTGAAAACATAATACAATTAATTTTACCCGATAAACAAATCTCTAAAAAAATATTTTAACGAGTAAAAGCCATACTAAAATACATGCGATCATTATGATTTTTTGGCAAATAATTCTGCAAGCAAAATATTAGCATGATAATGTTTTATTTTTTTAGTCCAATCATTAGATTTTATGTAAATCGCAAAAAAACTCTCATTTCGCACTATTCGGCCCGCAGTGACTGACGTAACAACCACTTTGTAGTGCAAGCTGATTAGAACTTTATTCTAACAGTATTTCAAACGAAGTTTGAACCACCACAAATAGAGTTGATAATTTAGCTCCTGTAGTCGCCTTAAATGGAATTTTTACACCCATTAGAGTAGGGTCAAGTTTGACCACTCATCTGATCGTAAGCGATGATTTTTTGACGATGATACGCTTGGCTAATACTTCTAGAAGTAAACAATTCACAGGAAAATATTAGAAAATTGGGCACACTACATGTATAAAGAGTGTAAAAAAACCCTTAACGAAGCGGAAAGGCACTTGTTCTCCCCGTCATTGCGATATGTCTTTGTGCTGGGTCATATCTGTGAAACTTCTAGTTACGGAGATATTGGAGGTCTAAGTTCCAACTTTTTCACATTTTTTTTTTAATACTAGATTTTAATGTGATGAGTTTACTAATACAACCATGACCCGTTGCCTTAAAAACTCAAAAAAAAACTCAAATCATTTATTTCAATTAGACCATGACGGCACTTTTGAATGTCGAAAATACAAAAAAAGCAAAGCTACAGTCCCAGTCACAAGGCATAATAACTTGAGAAAGTACTGTAGTTGCACATTCCCTAGCGTAGATCTATATGGAGAAGAACGGGCAAGAAACTCCATGGACACTCTTTTAAATCAAAATATTGTTACAAAATCTTGGTTACATCATTTATGTTGAGATTATACATATATGTGAGAACGATGTAGAAAGACGTACTATTCAAAGCATCCATAAAAATTCATTTCCCAGCAATAATTTTTGCGTAAAGTTACTTAGTTTGATGTACAGAACGCTTGGTTTACGGCTTCGTGAAGGGAACGTTTACATCTTCTATTGTATCTATGTATCCTTTATTGGAGACCAAACAAATAATATAAGGCTACCCAGAATGTACAACGTTTATTTTAGTAGTTGGAAGGTAAACTCACCCAAATTTAGCGGTATCAGGTTCAGCCTCCAGCAGCTCTCGTACTGGCGACTTGGGTGCGGCTGCACTGAACGCTTCCAACTCCGCGCCCATAAGATTCACGTACGACTTCCATACTGCGCCCAGGGACATGCCTATGTAAGGAATATATTGTGAGGGATGAATGCTAGATCATGGTGAACTAGGCACGAGGTGTGTTCCCAGCGAATCACAGTTCTAGGTAATACTGTAAAATTGAACCTAATGCTTTAGCGATAAAGTTGAAAATCTATTAAAGAAATGTGACAGTTTGTAGTAGCGTGATATATTGGTGTTTGTACAAATTGATTTACATTAAATTTTATATAATGTGTATTCTTCCTCTTCTTCTTCAACTTTTGACCACCTAATGCTGAATGTAGGTGTCTTCCAAATCTCTCCATTTTTGGCGGTTTTGTATCATGGCTTTCCAGTTTCTTCCGGCCACTTTAATGAGATTGTTTGTCCACCTAGTCGGTTGTCTTCCCACATTCCTATATATATCCCTGGACATTAACACACAGCGCCATCTAGTGCCACACTAGGCAACGAGGCTTGTGTCGTGGACACCAGATAGTTGATATTCTACATAGATACTTTTTGTTTGTAAATACATACTTATTATAAATATAATCATACATCCATGACTCGGAAACAAATGTCCATGCTCATCACACAAACACTTGCTCCTACCGGGATTCAAACCCGGGACCCTAAGAACGTAAGGCAGCCTCACTACCGCTGCACAATTCGGGTCGTTCTATTTGTGTATTGTAAGGATTATAATTATTTGAAATAAATGAATTAATAGTCCTACCTGAATCCAAGAATATAGCTCCGGCCACAGACTCAAACAAGTCACCCAACGCTTTAGGCACTTCAACATCTTCGGCTTGCTCCATCTCATCCTCTTGAATTAAATAGTGCTAGAACAAAATAATAGATGCATTAATACAGAAATATATGAAACGTTAAGCAACACTCCCCAAGGCAGGCGCGAAGGCACCTAACAAGCCGATTCCAAGTTATAGAACAAGATGGGTGACTTATCTAACAAAAGTTGATCAGCTCTCCCCAAGGTATAGAACAAGATGGGTGACCTGACTAACTAAAGTTGATCAGCTCTCCCCAAGGTATAGAACAAGATGGGTGACCTGTCTAACCAAAGTCAAGCAACACTCCCCAAGGCAGGCCCGAAGGCACCTAACAAGCCGATTCCAAGTTATACAACAAGATGGGTGACTTATCTAACAAAAGTTGATCAGCTCTCCCCAAGGTATAGAACAAGATGGGTGACCTGTCTAACCAAAGTCAAGCAACACTCCCCAAGGCAGGCCCGAAGGCTCCTAACAAGCCGATTCCAAGTTATAGAACAAGATGGGTGACTTATCTAACAAAAGTTGATCAGCTCTCCTCAAGGTATAGAACAAGATGGGTGACCTGACTAACTAAAGTTGATCAGCTCTCCCCAAGGTATAGAACAAGATGGGTGACCTGTCTAACCAAAGTCAAGCAACACTCCCCAAGGCAGGCCCGAAGGCACCTAACAAGCCGATTCCAAGTTATACAACAAGATGGGTGACTTATCTAACAAAAGTTGATCAGCTCTCCCCAAGTTATAGAACAAGATGGGTGACCTGTCTAACCGAAGTCAAGCAACACTCCCCAAGGTAAAGAAGAAGATGGGTGACTTATCTAACAAAAGTTAATCAGCTCTCCCCAAGGTATAGAACAAGATGGGTGACCAGTCTAAGAAAAGTTAAGAAACACTCCCCAAGGCAGACCCCAAGGCACCTAACAAGCCGATTCCTGTCGGTAACAAGGCACTTTACGTAGTGTGTAGGTGTCTACCAAGGTATTAAACAAGATGGGTGACCTGTCTAACAAAAGTTAAGCGACACTCCCCAAGGCAGACCCGAAGGCACCTAACAAGCCGATTCCTGCCGGTAACAAGGCACTTTACGTAGTGTGTAGGTGTCTACCAAGGTATTAAACAAGATGGGTGACCAGTCTAAGAAAAGTTAAGTAACACTCCCCAAGGCAGACGTCAAGGCACCTAAAAAGCCGATTCCTGCCGGTAACAAGGCACTCTACGTAGTGTGTAGGTGTCTACTAAGGTATAGAACAAGATGGGTGACCAGTCTAACAAAAGTTAAGCAACACTCCCCAAGGCAGGCGCGAAGGCACCTAACAAGCCGATTCCAAGTTATAGAACAAGATGGGTGACTTATCTAACAAAAGTTGATCAGCTCTCCCCAAGGTATAGAACAAGATGGGTGACCTGTCTAACCGAAGTCAAGCAACACTCCCCAAAGTAAAGAAGAAGATGGGTGACTTATCTAACAAAAGTTAATCAGCTCTCCTCAAGGTATAGAACAAGATGGGTGACCTGACTAACAAAAGTTAAGCAACACTCCCCAAGGCAGGCCCGAAGCCACCTAACAAGCCGATTCCAAGTTATAGAACAAGATGGGTGACTTATCTAACAAAAGTTGATCAGCTCTCCCCAAGGTATAGAACAAGATGGGTGACTTATCTAACAAAAGTTAATCAGCTCTCCCCAAGTTATAGAACAAAATGGGTGACCTGTCTAACCGAAGTCAAGCAACACTCCCCAAGGTAAAGAAGAAGATGGGTGACTTATCTAACAAAAGTTGATCAGCTCTCCCCAAGGTATAGAACAAGATGGGTGACCTGTCTAACCGAAGTCAAGCAACACTCCCCAAGGTAAAGAAGAAGATGGGTGACTTATCTAACAAAAGTTGATCAGCTCTCCCCAAGGTATAGAACAAGATGGGTGACCTGTCTAACCAAAGTCAAGCAACACTCCCCAAGGTAAAGAAGAAGATGGGTGACCTGTCTAACAAAAGTTAAGCAACACTCCCCAAGGTATAGAACAAGATGGGTGACCTGACTAACTAAAGTTGATCAGCTCTCCCCAAGGTATAGAACAAGATGGGTGACCTGACTAACTAAAGTTGATCAGCTCTCCCCAAGGTATAGAACAAGATGGGTGACCTGACTAACTAAAGTTGATCAGCTCTCCCCAAGGTATAGAACAAGATGGGTGACCTGACTAACTAAAGTTGATCAGCTCTCCCCAAGGTATAGAACAAGATGGGTGACCTGTCTAACCAAAGTCAAGCAACACTCCCCAAGGCAGGCCCGAAGGCTCCTAACAAGCCGATTCCAAGTTATAGAACAAGATGGGTGACTTATCTAACAAAAGTTGATCAGCTCTCCCCAAGGTATAGAACAAGATGGGTGACCTGTCTAACCAAAGTCAAGCAACACTCCCCAAGGTAAAGAAGAAGATGGGTGACCTGTCTAACAAAAGTTAAGCAACACTCCCCAAGGTATAGAACAAGATGGGTGACCTGACTAACTAAAGTTGATCAGCTCTCCCCAAGGTATAGAACAAGATGGGTGACCTGACTAACTAAAGTTGATCAGCTCTCCCCAAGGTATAGAACAAGATGGGTGACCTGTCTAACCAAAGTCAAGCAACACTCCCCAAGGCAGGCCCGAAGGCACCTAACAAGCCGATTCCAAGTTATAGAACAAGATGGGTGACTTATCTAACAAAAGTTGATCAGCTCTCCTCAAGGTATAGAACAAGATGGGTGACCTGACTAACTAAAGTTGATCAGCTCTCCCCAAGGTATAGAACAAGATGGGTGACCTGACTAACTAAAGTTGATCAGCTCTCCCCAAGGTATAGAACAAGATGGGTGACCTGTCTAACCAAAGTCAAGCAACACTCCCCAAGGCAGGCCCGAAGGCTCCTAACAAGCCGATTCCAAGTTATAGAACAAGATGGGTGACTTATCTAACAAAAGTTGATCAGCTCTCCTCAAGGTATAGAACAAGATGGGTGACCTGACTAACCAAAGTCAAGCAACACTCCCCAAGGCAGGCCCGAAGGCTCCTAACAAGCCGATTCCAAGTTATAGAACAAGATGGGTGACTTATCTAACAAAAGTTGATCAGCTCTCCCCAAGTTATAGAACAAAATGGGTGACCTGTCTAACCGAAGTCAAGCAACACTCCCCAAGGTAATGAAGAAGATGGGTGACCTGTCTAACAAAAGTTGAACAGCGCTCTCCAAGGTATAGAACAAGATGGGTGACCTGTCTAACAAAAGTTAAGCAACACTCCCCAAGTTATAGAACAAGATGGGTGAGCTGTCTAACAAAAGTTGATCAGCTCTCCTCAAGGTGTAGAACAAGATGGGTGACCTGTCTAACCAAAGTTAAGCAACACTCCCCAAGTTATAGAACAAGATGGGTGAGCTGTCTAACAAAAGTTGATCAGCTCTCCTCAAGGTGTAGAACAAGATGGGTGACCTGTCTAACCAAAGTTAAGCAACACTCCCCAAGTTATAGAACAAGATGGGTGACCTGTCTAACAAAAGTTGATCAGCTCTCCTCAAGGTGTAGAACAAGATGGGTGACCTGTCTAACCAAAGTTAAGCAACACTCCCCAAGTTATAGAACAAGATGGGTGACCTGTCTAACCAAAGTTAAGCAACACTCCCCAAGTTATAGAACAAGATGGGTGACCTGTCTAACAAAAGTTGATCAGCTCTCCTCAAGGTGTAGAACAAGATGGGTGACCTGTCTAACCAAAGTTAAGCAACACTCCCCAAGTTATAGAACAAGATGGGTGACCTGTCTAACCAAAGTTAAGCAACACTCCCCAAGTTATAGAACAAGATGGGTGACCTGTCTAACAAAAGTTGATCAGCTCTCCTCAAGGTGTAGAACAAGATGGGTGACCTGTCTAACCAAAGTTAAGCAACACTCCCCAAGTTATAGAACAAGATGGGTGACCTGTCTAACCAAAGTTAAGCAACACTCCCCAAGGCAGGCGCGAAGGCACCTAACAAGCCGATTCCAAGTTATAGAACAAGATGGGTGACTTATCTAACAAAAGTTGATCAGCTCTCCTCAAGGTATAGAACAAGATGGGTGACCTGTCTAACCAAAGTCAAGCAACACTCCCCAAGGTAATGAAGAAGATGGGTGACCTGTCTAACAAAAGTTGAACAGCGCTCTCCAAGGTATAGAACAAGATGGGTGACCTGTCTAACAAAAGTTAAGCAACACTCCCCAAGTTATAGAACAAGATGGGTGAGCTGTCTAACAAAAGTTGATCAGCTCTCCTCAAGGTGTAGAACAAGATGGGTGACCTGTCTAACCAAAGTTAAGCAACACTCCCCAAGTTATAGAACAAGATGGGTGACCTGTCTAACCAAAGTTAAGCAACACTCCCCAAGTTATAGAACAAGATGGGTGACCTGTCTAACCAAAGTTAAGCAACACTCCCCAAGTTATAGAACAAGATGGGTGACCTGTCTAACCAAAGTTAAGCAACACTCCCCAAGTTATAGAACAAGATGGGTGACCTGTCTAACAAAAGTTGATCAGCTCTCCTCAAGGTGTAGAACAAGATGGGTGACCTGTCTAACCAAAGTTAAGCAACACTCCCCAAGTTATAGAACAAGATGGGTGACCTGTCTAACCAAAGTTAAGCAACACTCCCCAAGGCAGGCGCGAAGGCACCTAACAAGCCGATTCCAAGTTATAGAACAAGATGGGTGACTTATCTAACAAAAGTTGATCAGCTCTCCTCAAGGTATAGAACAAGATGGGTGACCTGTCTAACCAAAGTCAAGCAACACTCCCCAAGGTAAAGAAGAAGATGGGTGACCTGTCTAACAAAAGTTAAGCAACAATCCCCAAGGTATATGTAGATCCAGATGAGAGACCTGGTTAAGCAACACACCCCAAGGTATACAACAAGATGGATGACCTGTGTAACAAAAGAGAAATATATGTGTATGAACTTACCTCTTCACTAATAGAATGTCCATTCTCTTCTTGTATTTTGACATACTTTGTGAGAACTTCGTTTAGTCCCGGCGACATGTGCCTAAAATACCTGTAAAATAATAGTACATTATGATATAAGTGCGGTAAGTTGAAAATCACAACCGAGGCGATATTGCTTGCCCGAGACGTAGGCGAGGGCGATAAAAAAAGCAGAGGCTGCAATTATCAAAGCGCACGAATGTCATACGACGTTTTATAACAATACAGCGAAAAGTAAAAGCGCGCGGAATAATTTTTGCTTGTTCACAAATTAGCGAGGCGCGCGCATCAGCGCTTTTTTTTAAGGCAAAGACACAAAAAACAGCCAGTATTACTAATAAAGTAAATTAATATTTTTATGTTTTTTTTATAGATAAATGGTTGTAATTTACTGTCAAAATTAATTAAATTAAAGAATTAAATGTTCATTTATTATATTTCATCTCCCAAAGTTAATTTTATTCATAAAATGTTGTTGTACAGACCCCCAAACTATCAAAACTTTTCCTTATTTGAATCAATAATGGAAGATGTCCTGGCAAAACTTGCAGCCAGTAATAAATCTACAATTATTTGTGGTGATTTCAAATATCAATATTTTAGAAGAAAATTCAAATAGCAGTCGGTTATTAAATCTTTTTAAGTCATTTGACTTGACCAACACTCTTATAGAACCTACTAGAGTCACTCTTTCTACTGCTACTTGCATAGATAATATTTTCTGCGATTGTGATTACTTAGATAAGGCCATAGTAAATTGTCTGCCTTCTGACCATAGCGGACAAACTGTAACTTATTAGGTGTAATATACCCCCATTGCAAAAAGTTCAAATTAAATTTAGACCTATAACTTCTAGCAGATTAAATAGGTATAATATTTCGCTACAGAACAAGTTAAGTGCTATGAGCCTTGACGATATCTGTGACGATATTAATATAAATCAATTGTATGATCGTTTCTTTTCAATAGTTCACACGGAATTCAATAAAACTTTTGAAAAGAAGACAAAAAGTATTTGCCCTAAATTCATATTTAGTGATTGGGCAACTAGAGGTATCCGAAAAAGTAGGGAAAGACTATTTGAGCTTTATGGCCTTAAGCCTTTTATAAACACTGAAACTTTTAACAAGTATGTTGCTAAGTATTCAAAATTTTTTAGAAATACATGCAAGGTTGCTAAAGCCCTGCACATTAGCAACAAGATCAAAACAGCAGAAAATAAAATAAAGACAGTTTGGAAAGTCATAAATAACGAGACTAACAGGAAGAAAATACGTAACTCTAGCTACACATTAGATACAGCAAGTGGTCCTAAAAACTCTGATCAGGAAGTAGCTCAAGAATTTGTAAATTTCTTTACCGATGTACCATTAAAAACTACAGAGGCTCTTATTTTCTCACCTGAACTCTCAATTGGTTTATTAAAGGAGAATGTGTCTGGCTGCCTGGCTGAATTTAAATTTAAACACATTAACCCTATGATAGTTATTAAAGCTTTCCGGCAATTAAAAATCAAACTGACCGAAGATCTATGGGGAATGTCTATCAAAGTTTGTACATCCATACTTGAGACTATAGCCCCTTACCTAGCTTTAATTTTTAATTTATGTGTAGACCAAGGAGTTTACCCTGATTTAATTAAATACAGTAAACTCATACCTCTTTTCAAATCCGGGGACAGTAAAGACACTAATAATTATAGACCTGTATCGGTTTTACCAGCTTTTAGCAAGGTTTTTGAAAAGATAATGCTTAATCAAATGCTCTATCATTTTAACACCAACAGAATCTTACATGATCAACAGTTTGGTTTCACTAAGGGACGTTGTACAACTGACGCCGGTGTAACCTTATTAAAGCACATATTTACTGCGTGGGAAGAGTCTCAAGACGCCATAGGAATTTTTTGTGACCTCTCCAAAGCGTTTGATTGTGTAAATCACGACACATTACTTTTGAAACTTGAGCATTACGGACTGGGTAAACTTGCACTTAGTTTGGTAAAATCTTATTTGAATGATAGACAACAACATGTTTAAATAAATAGTGTTAATTCACATGGTTTAAAAGTAAAAATGGGGGTTCCACAAGGCTCAATATTGGGTCCTTTCCTTTTTCTAGTATATATAAATGATCTACCCTATTTATTGAAAAACCAACCTCAAAATATGGTGTTCTTTGCTGATGACACTTCCTTAATTTTTAAGATAAATAGGCGGGCCCAAAATCTAGATGACGTAAATAATGCCCTACTTCAGGTCCAAAATTGGTTCACAGCAAACAATTTGGTATTAAATGAAAAAAAAACCAAATGCATAAGATTTGCTTTACCGGATGTTAAAAGTAGTGATTGTGATATAGTACTGAATAAAGAGAAACTTGAATTCGTAGATAAAACGGTTTTCCTGGGGATTACGCTTGATTCAAGGCTATAATGGGGTTCTCATTTAACATCTCTTGCGGGGCGGCTAATTTCAGCAGCATATGCCATTAGAAAAATCCGTCAATATACTGATGTAGATACCGCTAGACTGGTTTATTTTAGTTACTTTCATAGTATAATGTCTTATGGCATTTTGCTATGGGGACGGGCTGCAGATATTGAGTCTATATTTATTCTGCAGAAAAGAGCCATCAGAGCCATATATAATCTTCGTAGGCGCGATTCTCTAAGGGAACTGTTTAAGGATATTGGCATCATGACAGTACATTGTCAATACATCTACGAAAACATAATGTACGTCAGAAAAAATCTGCACCTTTTTGGTAAAAGGGGTGACAGACATAATTACAGTACTAGAAATAGGGACCAACTAGTTCAGCCAGGCTTCAGACTCGCTAAAGTAGACTCATCTTTCATGGGGTACTGTTTGAGATGCTATAATAAAATTCCACAAAGTATTCTTGAACTGAATGAGACGAAATTTAAAACATGTATTAAACGCACACTATGTAAGCAAGCATATTACAAGTTGAGCGATTATATCGCTGATAAAAATGCTTGGCTCAATGCTGGTCCTGCTCCACAAGGACAGGGGCGCTTAAATTGATAGCATTAAATGGTATTGTTGGAGCTGCTGAAGATTGTACAACTATCTTTGCATTGTATAGATTCAATCTCTTTAGTATTATATAATCGCATAGCCCATATTGTGTGAGTACTATGTACTAGAAAGCTATCATTCACTGGAAACCTACGTCTTTTCTTGACTTGAATGTGCCCTGGCGGTTGAGAATATGTCATGCTCACTCAAAAGTCTCGCTGATGGTGGCGCATGTGTCGGATCATTTAGTTCCCTTCAAAATGGTTGAGTTGAATGGTGCTGATCTATGCGTCATGTCCGTGAACGGGCGCTGTCAGTTGTGACTGGTCATCTCTCAGTTGCCATGGCTTATTTTAATGAATTATTTTAGTTTTTGAATTGTTTTTTTTTTTTGTTTTGTTTTGCTGTGGACACTTTTAACGTGCACATCTTGCTACATTGTTCTCACATAATATACCATCTCAACATGAATGATGTAACCAAGATTTTGTAACAATATTCTGATTTAAAAGAGTGTCCATGGAGTCAAGGAGTTTCTTGCCCGTTCTTCTCCATAGAGATCTACGCTAGGGAATGGGCAACTACAGTACTTTCACGGTTTTTATGTCTTGTGACTGGGACTGTAGCTACATTTAATTTTCATCTTTGTTTCGACAATTCAAAAGTGCCTGTAACTGGCTTACTTGAAATAAATGCTTTGATTTTGATTTTGACCACTTTTCTGACATAAAAACTGTTTGCTAAGATTTAAAAAAGTATAAACCGTGCATTTAACTTTACAGCACAAGTACGTAATGAGATACATTACGATATTGAAATTGGTGAAATAAGAGACCCTTTACTAGCAAATGTGTTATAAATAATATTTTCACTTCTCATGCTCTGAAAAAGCTTATTTGTGCAGGATATAGGCTGCACAAAATCGAACTTTGTGCACAAGTGCATTAACGTATCTACTCATAAATGTATCTATATTAAGGCAAAGAAAATGAGCCATACAGCCAAACACAATGAGAAGTTCATAGACAGAATTTTGTTTGCCTTGTGTTTTTTAAGACATAAAAGATATTAAAATATAAATTCAAGTACGGTAGGTTATTTAATTAATTTAAGAAAATTATTATTAAAAAATTAATTTAATAGTAGGCTGTATAGGTCTGCAGCCCAAGCCTAATACCAATGTCGTAAGATTAAAAAAAAAAGTGGCGATATGCCGGGAAAAACAATTTCCTTCAGTGTTCAAAACCACTTTAGTACCAATTCAGTACCAATTTTACTTTGAATTTTAATTAAGGATATGTTATTTTATACTACTGTTTTATAACTCGTCCACAAAACCATTTTATCCTCGACATTACTATCTGCTAAAGTCTTGCACTTCTTCTTCTTAGCACTTGTTGTAAAATCTACTATTACGTCCATGTCATTCAAGTGGAAGCGCCATGGTAGCCCGCGAAATTCAAATTTTCTTACGTGTCAGGTTGTATGTTGATTAAATTTATTTATTTATTTGCATTAAAGTATGAATTACACTATTTCAAATGAAATAATTGAATGGGGTTAGATGAACTTAGGGGGTTGTACTGATGATTTTATAATTTTGTAAGTACATGAATATTGGACGACCCAAATGGCGCAGCGGTAGTGAGGCTGCCTTACGTTCTTAGGGTCCCGGGTTCGAATCCCGGTTGGAGCAAATGTTTGTGTGGTGAGCATGGACATTTGTTTCCAAGTCATGGATGTTTATGTGTATAATAAGAATGTATTTACAAACAAAAAGTATCTATGTAGTATATCAACTATCTGGTGTCCACGACACAAGCCTCGTTGCTTAGTGTGGCATTAGATGGCGCTGTGTGTTAATGTCCAGCTATATTAATTAATTAAATATTACGGACGCGAATCATATTATTGTCATCAGCATCCACATCACCAACACCAAAGGCTGCCTGGCTTTAAAAGGACTTTAACGAAACTGAAACGCACAATTTCAACTCTTTCACAATTTTTTTTTTTTAGTACTACTTTTTCATGTTCTAGGTTTACTTTAAATACCTCAATGAGTGTTTTATTAAAAAAAAAGTCGTCTCCCAGCAAAAATTATTGCGTAAAGTTACTTAGTTTGAAGTACAGAATGCTTGGTTGACGGCTTCGTGAAAGGTCTGTTTCCACCCTGTAAACAAATGTACAATCTACTTCATCGTGCGTGTGGCTAGTGCCTAACCTGGTGTCAGAGTTTTTATATCGCCTATGGGCCTCTGACTTGGCTTTACAAGCCGTCGAGAAATATCTCTCAGGCATGCTGGTTTCTTCACGATGTTTCCCTTCACCTTAGCAAGTGTAAATAAATAGCAAGTATAACTACATAATTAGATAATGGTGTCGATTCTGTTGTGCACAAACTAAACTTAATTTAGGCTATTGCTATCTTTTTCTCGTAGATGATGATGATGATTGAGCACCACACCCAGCCAGGAGCAAGCCTGACCCGGACAAGCCGGATACACCAGGGGGCACTGTTTTGTAAGGAAAGACATGCTCTGGGATGGGAGAGGAAGCCCGACCAACCGCAGCCAGTCGGGCACAATCAGCCGACTATGCAGCCTAGAGCCAATATAGGAATAGTGGTCAAGACAGGTACAATCCATAGGAATGAGCATTGGTGTTTTGACCTTCGTTTGATTGGTCTCTTCTAGCATTGGAGAATCATGTTCGTTTCTGGTGGTTGTGATTCCATTCGTTTTTGGCACGTCTTATATAAAAATATTAAGTTCGCGTATATGTTTCACAGGCTATTGCTATCTTTTTCTCTCGAATAAAAGGAGAAAGAGACGGACGTAATTAAGAGCTGTCAAATTTAATTTTGGAATTAATATTTCCATACAAATGAAGGGTGCACGTAAAAACATGTCGACTAAAACACGGTGAAGCGCAAGGCATAAACTAGTTTGACATCTCTAACTTAGTTCATAGCTATAGCCGTCCTTTTCTCGCACTGCCTTTTAGTAAAAGATAGCAATAGCTTAAATTAAGTTTAGTTTGTGCACAACAGAATCGACACGATTGTATATTTACTTGTGAAACCCGTGCCTGGCCGCTAGGGTCGCGAATATAGTGTTGTTGACGAGTGCCGAGCGCAGATCTGTGAGCGCGCCGGGCGAGTGACGCCGCGGGTCTTCATACAGGTGGCGGGTTATTAGGTAGTCTGAAACGAAAAGCCAAATTGTATTATACCCCGACCCGAATGGCGCAGCGGTAGTGAGGCTGCCTTACGTTCGTTGGGTTCCGGGCTCGAATCCCGGTAGGAGCTAATGTTTGTGTGATGAGCATGGACATTTGTTTCTGAGTCATGGATGTTTATATGGATAATAAGTATGTATTTACAAACAAAAGTATCTATGTAGTATATCAACTATCTGGTGTCCACGACACAAGCCTCGTTGCCTAGTGTGGCACTAGATGGCGCTGTGTGTAATGTCCAGCGATATTTATTTTTATTTTAACATAACAAAACATCACGCCTGTAATCCTTAAAGGGTTAGGCAGAGTTGTTGTCTCATAGTAAACTCATATTTCTCCAGTTATATTTAAGTCCAATGTAAACAATAATATGTTGAAAAAATACATGGCAACACAACGGCGACACTCCGGTCGCTTCTAGGGTCGTGACGTCATAAAAAACAAATGACTATGCCGAAGATGGTGCTGTCACTTTTTTTAGAGCGCACCGAGCTTCTGGCGCTAATAGATTTTAGGTATTCCTAAGCAAGACGAAGCAGGACTAAAGCGCATAGGGGGGACGCGTGGCGGCTCTGGTTAGAATGGGCGGAACCCACGCTAATTTAGGTATTTCCTTCATATTATTCAAACAAATACACATTTCGAAAATGTAAAATGTATGCGTTATAGAAAACATGTAGTTTTGTTATTATTCAAAATCTGATAATCTTCCGTGGAGTATTTACGCCGTACTTAGGGTTTATTTTGTTTTTTAGAGATTACTTTGGATTTTTTTTCGAGGCAACTAAAAGTAATCGTGTTTCTAAAGTGTACGATGTATAGAGTGAATCCTTAAATACCTTACATATTAATTGCATAACTAAAGGATAAGTAATAACGATGCAGCAAGGGATCAAGCGAATGCAAATATTTTGGAATTACGTATCGTTTTCTCGGTGCGCTCTTAAAAAGTTTGTAAGATTTTAGGGAGATGGTCGTAATTTGTGTAGATGCGACATCTTTATGAACTAGTACTATAGTTACTTACCAAGTATAGCGTCTCCTAAGAATTCGAGTCGTTGATAGCAATCTGTCAGTCGGTTGCTGTGATGTGACGCGTGTGTCAATGCTTGCAGTAAGAGGGAGCGGTCTTTGAAACGGTATTGAAGAGTTTCTTCCAGTGCGTCGTAGCCTGCGGGAGAAAACAAGACGCGTTGTGTCTGACTGTAGCTTCGCTTTTTTTTGTGATTTGACATTCAGAAGTGGCTGTAATGGCCTAATGATAATATAATAATAATATGTTTTTATATTTTTTTTTTTTGTAAAGAATATTTAAAAATGTAATTACATAATTTGTTGAGAAATAAATAAAGGAAATAATAATTATAATAATAATTTACATAAATTTGCTCGAATAACTAGTCAGCGCCGTTGTGATCGGTTACAAACAGTCGGATCTAGTACTGCACTATACAGAAACAGTATTTTTGTAATGGCTCCAAACGTCTATAATAAATTACCTAAATGTATAAGGAGTGAAGCTAATGTCCGCAAATTCAAAAGTAAATTGCATTCATTTCTAATAGATAAGACGTATTACTTTATCGAAGAATTTTTAAATGATAAAATATGACATTACCAGTCCTTTATCATAATTTATTTTTAATTTATTTATTAGTAATTGGTACATTTAATTGACATTATTTACAATTTTACAAAATTTGACATTTAAATAATTTACCGTTGACATGCATGAAAAATAAATTATAATTGATTCATTAATGATTAATAATATATTGAATTCTCATTATTTACTCAAACCTGACTTCGTATTGTATAAATCTAGACGTATTATTAAAAAATAACAACTATATTTGTGCACCAATTTCATTGGTAGGACATGGAGCTCAACTAAAATGTATGAATAAGACCTTTACTTCAATACCTGTGTTCACAAATAACGATGATTTGATTTGATGAGAGGTTTTCTTTTTGAGTATTTAAAAAAGAAAATAGTTTCCAAGAACTCGGTAGATGGCGTTGAACTGACTACGTTATTAGGTGCCAAAGCCAAAACGCTTGAAAAAAACATTGCGTCACGTCACATACGCTCGTTGACTGACACTTTCGTTTGCTTATGCGTCCGAATATAACCATTAGATCCAAGTGAAATGATGTGACGTTCCGTTCCTTGCAGTAACTTACCAAGTTCAGCGCCATCTATCCAGCGACTAGGGAAGAGTTGAAAAAGAAAATCCCTCATTGAAATAAATGCTTCGAATTGAGTTTGAGTTCAATGCAATAGTTAACAGCGTTTAGGAGTGTGGCAGAAGGAGGTACTTACCAGAAAGCATTTGGTTCAATTCGCCTTCAGGGTCATTAATGTACCGGAGAAGAGGTGACGGCGGTGCTTTCAGTTCCCCAAATATCGGCTGCGGACAAAGTCAATCAGTTTCAGTTACATATTTTTCGAATAGGGTATTACACCCATTTTTGAAAAGTGTCTCAATTAGATTCTCTAGTGATAATGAACCACAAAAAAATGCACAAAATTTTTATTCAATCGTTAAGTGCCCTAAATATGCATTTAAATTTAGAATTTTCAAATTTCGCGCGTAATTTGACGAAAACGCTGGACGCAGTGGACGCCATATTGCTCTGTGGTCATGACGTCAGTTGGCTATGTAAACAAATGCAGTGATATTTGAAGTTGACAGTTGACACTTCTAAGTTTACATAGCCTTATGACGTAATAACATGGCGACTACTATGATGGTGTTATGAAACAGATTAAAAAAGCTGAAACATTTGAATTGAATTTTAAAATTTAGTTTGCTATTTTATGAACTAAAACTAACGTTTCAGACTGCTTTTTGCCTAAGCTATATTATATATTTTTAGATTTTTTCTCATATAGAGTAAAATATCCTATTGTAAAAACATTGACACACACACACACACACATCGACTTCACAGGTTTGGCTGCACAGTATTATATTGTACGGGTGACTGCCTCGTTGGTTTCGTGGTAGCAAGCGCGGCTGCTAAGCGTCGGGAACGGGGTCTTTGATACCCGGATCAGGCAAAAGGTGCTATTGGGTTTTTCCATTAGAAATTTCTCAGTAGTAGCCCGGAGTTTGGAAGTTGGCGGTATGATACCCCCGTGCCGCGGTGCGCACGTTAAGGGTATCTGCTAATGAGAGGTTTTCTCCATGTAACTCCTCTTTGATGTGTAAATTTAAATGTGCAAAAAAATATATGTTGCTTATTAAACTCTAAACTTTAATTGGAATAACACAATACAATTTAAATAATAATAAAACGGCATTAAGTTTTAGTTTTTTTTTTTACACAAATATTTGTCACTTTTTTCTTCACAAAGTGTACAATTGGCATTTTGATGTAATGATTTAATAGGCTACAATTAAATAAAAACCACTCATTTCGCACTATTCGGCCCGCAGTGACAGACGTAAAAACCAGTAGAGTTGTTGTAGTGCAAGCTGATTAGAACTTTATTCCAACAGAATTTCAAATGAAGTTTTAACCACCACAAATAGAGTTGCTAATTTAGCAGATACCCTTAAGCTGTTGGTCCTGCGCATGATCTCTCCGCGAGTATCGGATTGCTGTTCCATTGGACTATGAGAGAAAAAGAGCTGGAGGACTTGAATGTCTGTATTGGTGTTATAATAGGGATGATGGCTGACTAAAAAAAATATGATTCTGTTTAGTCCGTCAGTTAGATTATAGAAAAATATTGGTTACGTGTTTTTTGTTTTATCAAATTAATAAAAATTGAGAAAATAAAACGTGTCAAAGATCATGAGTGGGGGCTGAGTAAAAATGTACTCAAAAGTGACGTCACACGAGTTTTCGACGCACTGTATCGTCTTGGTTTTTTGTTTACGTGAAAAAAGAAAAAAATGTGTCTAATATTTTTTGGAAATCTATCTGACGGACTAATTAGTTTTTTTTTATCATCTACCCTATTGGTAATAAATAAATAAATATCGCCATTTAGGAATTTTATGTTAGTTCTTCATTTGTGGCATAGATGGCGCTGTAGTACTTTTTGGAATTTTGTTGCTCTAGTGTCACTACATTTTTTTTTTCAATGCTGAGATAGGTGCCTTTTGGCTTCTTAAAGGACCAATTTGATTGTTTTATATTTTTCTTGTTTTCTTTTTATATAATTTTGTCTTATTGTTTTTTTTAGTTAGCCCGTGTTTTTCTCACTCCTGAGCAAAGCCCCTCCCCGTTCCTTCCACTTCTCGCAATGGTGTGGTTCTTGTTTATTCTCTTTTTTTTTTGTTATATCCTGTGTAAGTCTAATAAATACTTTTTCTTTCTTTCTTAATGGCGATAGACATACCTGCATCCACCTCCCCTGTGAGTCTTTATAAGGCTGCAAGGACCCCACAGCTCTGGCCTGCCACGACCAGTCCTCGTCTGGGAGCATCTCCTGCTGCGGGGGAGTTTCATCATCAGAGCAAGACGATGATGTAGACGAGGGACGCTTCTGGTCCGGTGATGGTGGCGACGTGGACGACTGTAACAAAGTTTTAAGGTTTAGAACTCCAAGGAAATGGATCCAGTCGCAGATCGCTTTTAGCGAAACAAAGTGATATAAGGGGCTGCTCGCTGCTAGCTGTCGCCCACGAGCTACGTCGGTGTGAAAAAAAAAATTGTGAAAATTGTGTTGTGTTGTTGTTGTGTCGTTATTGTTGTAGTTGTTGTTTCTAATTTTTGTCAAATAAGGATTATGAAGGACTTCTTTGTATCTGATTTTCTTAACAATTTAATGGGTTTTTTTTTTTTTTTGCAAGAAACCTTATTTGTTTTTCTAATGTAAAAGTCATCCGTAACAAAAAGACAGACAGACACACGGACAAAATTTAAAAAGAATAATGTTTCTTTGTTATAAGTACCGTATATACTTTCTGCATTCATTTCAGCACATATAATGTTTTCCTCCTTATTTTGTATCTTTATTTTTTTATGTGTGTGTGCTTTATTAACTGACGTCAAAAAAATATTTTTCTTTCTTTCTTTCATTCAGAAAAAAAAACTGTTATATTGAAATTACAAACAGACACCAAACTACAATGTTATTTATTTGTATAGATAGGCCTACATGGGCACTTACAAAACATCGAAAAAATGTGCACGGTTCGGTTGGGTAATTTCCAAAGGGGATGAACCGGTGAGAAACTCCATGGAGTAACCATGGAGTTTCTCACCGGTTGCAACTCCATGGTTACTCCATGGAGTTTCTCTTCTTTCGAAGACGTTAATTTGTTCGTTAGTTTTTGATGTGAAACATCTATAGGCGCGGGGAAAACCAAAAAATGGCGGGGCGACGCGTCGCCAACTGTCAAGTTGTCAATCCGGCCCGAACAATCCCGAACATTACCGACCTTTTGAAGTAGCATAAGATCTACATATAGCATAAGGTTTACACAACAAGCCAGCTGGTCTCGGGGCACAGCGCTGGGTTACAATCTTGTGACTTCAAGTTCGATTCCAGCATAAGGATTTTCTTTTTGTGAATCGAGTCATTTAGTTTTTATTTTATTTTATGTTTCTTTTTGTATTGACTTTTTTTTAAGCATATTACTTGTACAAAATAAAATGTTTCACATCTGCCAGGCGTCCCGCGACGGCTCACTTTTTTTTTTTGAAGTTGCTTTTCTTCTCTTTTTCAAAGTGTTTACTATGTTCCGTCTCTCTCACCTCATGCTGTGCAGCGCGCCTGACGTACGGATGGTCGTGATCAAGCGGCACGTGGTGACAGGGCAGGACTCTGATGCCCAGCCAGGACATGAACAGCAGGGCTCCGCGGGGGCCGCACTCCAAGAGGTATGCGCCTATCAGGGCTTCCACGCAGTCCGCTATTGATTTATCTGTGGGTGGTACAATAGGGTAGATGACAAAAAAATCTAATTAGTCCGTCAGATAGATTGCCAAAAATTAATTGATACATATTTTTTCTATTTTCACGGAAACAAAAACTGAAGACGATAGAGTGCGTCGAAAACTCGTGTGACGTCACATTTGAGTACATTATTTACTCAAATGTGACGTCACAACCACAAGCCCCTACTCATGATCTTTGACACGTTTTATCGTCGTTAATTTTTATAAATTTGATAATACAAAAAACACGTTATCCAATATTTTTTCTATAATCTAACTGACGGGCTAAACAGAATCATATTTTTTTTAGTCAGTCATCATCCCTAATTTGTTTAAAGTCAAACTAATAGTGGCTTAAAAATAACAGCCCCTCGGATCATGCTTCAGTTTAAGTCGCGCTTGCCTAGGTTGGTCTGTGGATGGGTGATCGCCCTCCTCCAGTTTCACTCAGTGCCTTGGAAAGCACGTTAAGGCGCTGTCAACACCAAAATCTCGCACACTGTCTATTTGTATGGGAGTAAACGAGACGTCACTATTACTGGGCGGTCAGCAGGCCTAGCCAAGTTACAAACGATTCGTGTCGATTCTCTTTCTACAATCGTAAACGTTAAGTCACGTGGTCAAAACAAGCGAATAGAAATTTTGTAGTCAAGTTTACATCGGTTAAGATGATAGAATGAAATGTATTCGTTTCTACAATCGTGATCGCTACATCCCATATAAATCGTAGCCAACTTACAGTTTTGACTGAACTCAAAAGTTTCCTTTCGTTTGTTTCGGCCACGTGACTTGGCGTTGAAATTATGTCATTCCCATACATTTGGTTAGTTTTCTATTAGCGTTAGCGATTGTAGATTGTCAACTTGGCTAAGCCTACAGGTTTTAGAAGAAAATAATGAATAAATTTGAAATAAAAAAAGTGTGGATTATTTGTGAAATATGACTCGTTAGCGGTTTAGGTATGAATATGTTGACTTTATGTTTTTAATTGCAGACCCATACGTCAAAAAAATAAAGACAGAACCGTTTATGATGATTTTAAGACCAATCTTTGCAATTCTTATGTAACGAGTCCGTCCACGGTCTTTGAAATATGATGAATATTAAAATTTTTTTTTTAATGTGCTAGAACAAATAGTTTTTCTTAAAAAACTGCTGAAATAACATAAATTTCAACAAAATAAGGTGTTGTCAGCCCCTTAAGCAGTTGGTCCCGGCTGTAATTTTTAGATCTTTGACAGTCGTTACAGGTAGTCAGTGGCCGAAAGTCTGTCAAAAAAGGGGTATCGTATTACCCAGTACTAACTGGGTTGTTAAGGTCAGTTAGGCAGTCGCTCCATGTAAAATACTGGTATTCAGCTGCACCCGTTTAGACTGGAAGTCGACCCTAACATAGTCGGGAAAAGGCTAGACAGATGATGATGTGTGTTCACAAACACAGGGGTACTTTTTGTTCCCTCACTCTCATTGTCCGACCTGGGAATCGAACCTACGACCTCATGCTTAGCAGTCGCGCTTACGACCACTAGACGTGTTATGTACGAGTATCTTACCTGGTATACTGTGCTGCGTTATCAAATTGTAAGGTATGAAGCATCCCGCGGAATCCAGAGGAGTTTCTAGATGTTGCATAATGTCCTTTCCTTCACCCTGCGAAAGAAATATACCAAACTAAATAAATCTGTGTTTAGACACACACGACCATCTTCCTCGAGCATAGTACATGCATGTCGCCGCGTCGTCATTCAATCATTTTTATTGTAACTCTTCGGCAATAAATCATTTTAACCACATTCATTGAATACAGTCCTCAAAAACACCTCAACTAATCGGTCCTTCGAGCCGGATTGAGAATCTCCGACAACACTTTTGGAACAGATTTAGTCATGAATATGAGCGGTAATGTCGGGCCATCCACCTCCGCAACTAATAAGTGATTTGTCACTTATAAATATTATATAATATAAAACAGTGAGAGCGAGAGAGGGAGTGTTATTTGACCTTGGGTCAGCCAATCAGAGCGTAGTGAACGCAGATGTGAGTAGCTGTGAGTTGGCGGAATTGTTTTCAAACAAAATAAGTAACATTTCTGCTCTATTGGGGTATGTGCTAGATGCAGCAGAGAAACCGATCGACCAATCAGAGGTACGTGTCTTGGGATCGAATTTTAGACCTATGACTTGTCAGTCCGACGGTCACACCACTAGGCCATCACTGCTAATTAATTAGCGAGGATGATGATTAAACTTAAACTGTCACTTACAAGATATCTTCCGTGATTGTGTTATAAACCGTGAAAGCTTTAACAAAGGATGATGTTCAGGACAAAGGATACTTTTAATCACCGTAAAGCGTTTCCGTCGCATAATTACTAACCTCTATGCGGGCGAAGCGGGCATAAGTTAGTCTAATCAAATACACTCTTGCTAATCAATAGGCGAGACGACAAAAAAAAATTAGTCCGTCACTTAGATTATCAAAAAATATTTGACCCGTGTTTTTTCTTTTGTTACGTAAACCAAAATTGACGAAGATACGACGCTTTTAAAATTCTCAATACGTCACGCCATGGTATAAGTTTTAGATAGTTCTGACGTCACGAGCCCCCACTCCCGAGTTTTGATGCGTTTTATCTTTGTCAATGTTCATTGATTTACAAAAACAAAAAATACGTGTCCATTAATTTCCAATAACGGACTAAATAGATTTGCAATTTTTTGATATTGTCGTCATGCCTATTATAGACTTTATGTATACTCACATTGATTCTAGGATGCAATGTAGGCGGCGGTTTATGGCAGGGAGGTAGCCAGTTGTCGTGGGGCTCGAACTTGGACGCTATCATGCGCGCGCCGAGCCGTTTGTTACGCCCCAAACGGTACAAGTTTAAGTTAGACACCTGTGGTAGAAAAACAGGAATATTAAAAAAACATGTGAAAGATGTAAGAAATTGTTTCAACCGGCGTGAAGTGCCGGTGTAAAGGCATAGGGGGTGTGTGGGTGGATAAGTGATGTATGGGTGTCCAGGGGTGTCTAGGTTTGCGCATGGTATCTAGGATATTTTTGGGTGTCTATTATGTGTGTGTGGGGTGTGTATGTCTCACCTATTTGGTCCTCATGTGATTATGCTACTACTCGTGGAAGGTGAGGTGTGCGCAGTACAAGTACGCAGTTATACTTACGTACTTTAGAAAGCTGTCACGGTGTGTGTGTGTGCGTGTGACAGTGTGGGGATGTGAATGTGTGTAGGGTATCTATTTGGTGTGTGGGTGTCTACGGGTTGTATGTTTGGTATTTATGGGTGTGCCGTATGGTATCCAGGGGGTGTCGGGTGTCAGGGGGTGTGTGGGTGTCCAGGGGTATGTGGGTGTCCAGGGGTGCGTGCGTGGGTGTGAGTGCTGTGTCAAGGAGGTGCGTGGCTGTCTAAGAGGTGTGCGCACGATATCTAGGGTGGTGGTTTTTGGTGTTAAGTGGGTGTGTGTAGGGGGTATATCTCCCCTGTTTACTTCTCATGTGAATAAGCTTTCCCTCGTGAATGGTGGGGTGAGCGCAGTACTAGTTCAGTTTGGAAACAGGATGTGATTTATTTACCGTGTAGGGTTTCTAAGTGGTGTGTGGTTGACTAGAGGGTATGTTTGTGGGGGCTAGATAGTGTATGGGTATTTAGGGGGTATGTGTGGGTGTCTACGGGTTGTATGTTTGGTATTTAGGGGTGTACTTATGGTATCTAGTGGGTGTTTGGGTAAATAAGGGGTGTGTGGATGTCTAAGAGGTGTGCGCATGATATCTAGGGTATTTTGAGTGAGTGTGGGGAGTGTATGTCTTACCTGTTTACTTCTCATGTGACTCAGTTTCCCCTCGTGGACGGTGGGGTGTGCGCAGTACAAGTACGCAGTTATAGCGAATTTGAGGAAGCTGTCGCCTATAGTTTCCAGTCGCTCCAGATTGATGCCGTCGTTTGCGTTCGACATTGTTAGTGCCTGTGACGAGAAAAATGAAAAAAAAAACTTGAAAATAAAATAAATCATGATCTGTCAAATGACCAATTTGTTAGAGACACCATTGTTTAACTATTGTGTCTACTTTGTGGACAGATTAAGGGTTAATAATGTTCAAAATCATTTAAAACCAAGGTACCAACCTTGGTTTTAAATGGGTTTTTCGTATTTCAGAGCTGATGCTACTTATTCCAAAAGTAGCACAATTACAAGCATTTGATTTTCTCTTATGGAACAAAACATTCCTATGGTGGATATGAGTGAACATAATAAGACCTCAATATGTAATTAAGAGACCCCGAAGTCATCAGCAAAACTAAGAAATACACTCAAAAAGGAAACTAAAACTACTCTTTTCCTACCCATGTCAAAAGGACGCGGGCGGGGTGCTAGGCAGTTATAGCACAAAAATAAACGTCCCAAATGTAAGTTTAATATTGAATACCCTAATAAAAAGAGATGACATCCACTCTTAAAGTTCTCTCGCTCGGAACGCCTTGAAGTTGCATATCATGATTCCAGTTTGTATAAAGTTCCTTGACTCTTCCTTTCCAAAATTAACAGATATGGTTCTAACTAGAGGTGTAAAACTAAGATAGAATAATTGTTATTTTATGGCCTGTCATTATTGCACTTTTGAAAATCTAAAATAAGTACCACAAACCATACTAAATTCCGTCGAATAAACTAAACCCGAGGAGTCAAAACATGCTGCATCTTGGTGAAGAGTTTTTGTAATCTAATAAAGTGACTTACTTAAAAGTATTAATAGGTATTTAAATTCTCACCTGCAAAATAACGCTAGGACTAGGCCCCGGATGTCCCTCCAAAGTCGGCTGATAATCAAAATCAAACTCTTTTCCACTCAAATACGAAGGTAGAGGACTAAAATCAGCATAAAATGGCTCAAACTCCCCGTCTCCTTTACAAATTTTCTCATACCCATCCTTCTTATCAAATCCCACATTAACCACCTTCTCATTGACGTAATCCTTATCATCAATATTAATATCCTTCATCGAAAAACAATTCATCTTTTTAATTTCTTCATCTGGCAACTTTTTCTTTATTTTCGCTAGCAACACTCGTTTATTCTTCTCTATGCTTTCGACGTCAATTTGACCGTTTTTGATGGTTAATTCTTGTGTTCCGAATGGGAAGAGTTCGTTGACCGCTTCTTGCTCGGTTTTTCTGCGTATTGTTGTGCTGTGGTATGTTTCTTTTGTCACTGGTAATACTTCTGTGATATATTCCTCTTTGGCGATTAGGTGGCACTTGTCCAAGATATCTTGTTTGTGTTGAGAGACTGATGCGCGGAATTTGTCGATATACTGTGAAAGGGAGATGAATTATTAATTAATTAGTTGTAAATAAATGGATGTCATACCGAGTTTCCTCCGTGCCTCGGAAAGCACGTTAAGCCGTTGGTCCCGGCTGTCATTTGTAGATCTTTGACAGTCGTTACATGTAATCAGTAGCCGGAAAGTCTGACAACCAGTCTTACCAAGGGGTATCGTATTACCCAGTACTTACTGGGTTGTGGAGGTCAGATAGGTAGTCGCTCCATGTAAAATACTGGTGTTCAGTTGCATCTTAATAATATTATTTTTTTCCTATATTCATCTTTTCTCATATTAATTACATTTTTAAATATTTTAAAAACAAAAGCATACAAAATAATAAAAAAAATAAAAAACCTGAAACTTGATAATAGTTTGTAAAAAGTTTGTAAGTGTATCTAAAAAAAAAAAAAAAAACGTTTATTTCAATTACAATAGGCATTTCGATACATATTATTGGAGATCACCTTTTAAGCAAGGAATTGCTTGTATTAGGGGACTCCGCTTTTTTTTCCGAAATGGCATCTCGCAGTTCGACCTGAGAGGTTGTCGTCTGCTTAACCGAACTTTCCTGTGGGTGCCTTAAGTGTAAGGCCTCCAGCCAGGAGGGGACTCCGCACTTCCACTTGTTATTTTTATGTTATTGAAATTTAGACAGTGTAAACATGAAAGACTAAACAAAAATTAAAATAAAATAAATGATATATGAGTAAATTAAAAATTATACTAGCAGCTCTGCAGTTTGATGAGCGGTATGTAGAAAAAGGCCAGATCGCGCGTGTACGTGTGGTATGTGTATCATGAGTGAGTGTGTGAGTGAGTGTTATGAGTGAGTGTGGGTGTGAGTGTGAAAGTGAGATTGTGTGGTGTGTGAGATAACGAGCAATGCTTAGTTCACTCTTCCTAATTAATGTCCTGTCTGTTTGTTTATTAGTCCTGCTTTCACACATAGATGAAGCGTAAGTCCAAATTAATGTATCTATACATAAATATATTGTATGTATTACGTATATTATATTGTATGTATTAGTTTAGTGTATAAAATAAGTTAAGTAATTTAAGTTTATAACTGTATTGTTTGTACACATAGGTATATCCTTTTCTGCAAATTTCACACCAAAAATAAGGTTTGCTGTAAGAAAACCCAATTCACGGTTAAGGTCGCCGTTGTACATAAGCTATATATTTGAATTTTGTGTGTATACTTTTTAATGTTGTGTGCAATAAAGAATATGAATACATGAGAAAAAACAGATGGCCCATCGGCACCAGGAACAAGGTTCAAGCTGCAGGGGGCTCCAAAAAGCGGAACCTACTCCTCTACCTCATTATTATTTATTATTATCTGGCTAGACTGGAAGCCGACCCCAACATAGTTGGGAAAGGGCAAGTAGACTGGTGGCCGAAAACTGACATCGTCATCAGCCTACAGCAGTCCACAGCAGGACATAGGCTTCTCCAATCGCACGTCACTCAGCTGTATTCTCAGCAACTCTCATCTCACCAGCCGCCCTGTTCGTAACGTCGCTCCACGCTCGCTTGAGGGCACCTTTTTTTCTTTCGGATGGGAATTCATCAAATGACTCCTCCCGCTCTGGGCGGAGCAGGAGGGAGTGTCAGACTTTTACTGATTAAAACCCATCCATGTTCCTTCATCGCCCTTTGTGTTCCGGGGCCACGGTATCTCTTGCGAATAGTCCCGCAGCCCCGGCAGGCTTCGGTCCTTGCGGACCCCTTCCCTATTGCTGACTCTCTTTGAGGCGCGCGTGGAACACTCCTGCGCCGTCGACACGGCCTGTCGTCATGAGACGGACGGACGGCAAGCTAGCCCATAGCTCACCGTCCACAGGCGCCAAGGTGGTCGGAAGCCACGACGTGGCCCCCGACGAACACGTCTACCCTATGTTTATAAACTCGTTGGACTAAAGAAGACTTCCACTAGGTGGACCGATGACCTGGTGAAGGATCCACTGGATGCGAGTCGCACGGGACCGGGACATGTGGCGACACTTGTGGGACGCCTATGTCCAGCAGTCAACGTCTTACGGCTGAAATGATGATTATGATGGTTATTAACTTACCTCTTGAGGAGCACTGCCCTGTCTTATCAGCTCGTCGTGTGCTTCCCTGTCTTGAGCGTCGTCTAGTTCATCGGGCATCGGCGCAGGATTCACCTTTTTAACTCGTTCAATATCGAAGGCTTCGGCTTCGTGCGCTGTTTTATATTCTATTCTGACGCCCATTGATGCTATGAAAGAAGGATGAAGTGAGTATCAGAGTGTGGCAAGTTTTTTTAGTTACATATACAGGGTGTAACTCATCTCATCACGAAGCCGTCAACCAAGCATTCTGTACATCAAACTAAGTAACTTTACGCAAAAATTATTGCTGGCAAAAGACTTTTTTTTTGGGGTGAAAAATCAAGATTTGTGGTAGAACTCAATGTAACGCACTCAAAACATTGTGCTGATGGATGGATTGAATAGGTAGTACGGGGGTCGTGGAGGTGTTTTAAAGTAAAAAAAAAATACATTAAAACCTTGCATTTTAAAAAAAAGTTGTCAAAAGTTGGAACTTTGCCCCCCAATATCTCCGTAACTGGAAGGTTCCCAGGTATGGTGTAGAACAAAAAAAATATCGCAATGACGGGGAGAACAAGTGCCTTTCGGCTTCGTTAAGAAGTGTTTTACACCCTTTAGAATGACTTTTCCCTTTGGGGGTAGGCGATAAACACAAACTCTCAAACTCAAAGCATTTATTTCAATTAGACCATTACGGCACTTTTGAATGTCAAAAATACAAAAAAACAAAGCTACAGTCACAGTCACAAGGCATAATAACTTGAGAAAGTACTGTAGTTGCCCATAACTACGGAACGGCACCTTTTTTTTTTTTTTTTTTTCGGATGGGAAATCATCAAGTGACTTCTCCCGCTCTGGGCGGAGCAGGAGGGAGTGTCAGACTTTTACTGACTAAAACCCATCCATGTTCCTTCCTCGCCCTTTGTGTTCCGGGATCACGGTATCTCTTGCGAACAGTCCCGCAGCCCCGGCAGGCTTCGGCCCTTGCGGACCCCTTCCCTATTGCTGACTCTCTTTGAGGCGCGCGTGGAACACTCCTGCGCCGTCGACACGGCCTGTCGTCATGAGACGTACGGACGGCGAGCTAGCCCATAGCTCCCCGTCCACAGGCCCGCGACGGAACGGCACCTGCAGTGATCTTTATAAACTCTTTTTGCTAAGTCCACGTTTATACAGATAGTGTAGTTCACAAGTGCTATTTTGTCGAATTGCGGTCTTGGATCACCGAAAATTATGATTTTGGTGGCACCAAAATCATAATTTTCGGTGATCCAAGTCGGTTCGAAATTGCATCAGAACATGAACGCACGCGCGTGCCCTCCACGCCAAGCCACAATTTCATCTACCATTTTGTCACATATTTGTGTCATTTGTCACGTATATGTGACTATGGTTGTCAAACGGCTTAGTAAATAATAATAAACTTACTGTTTGCCTTGCTACAAAATCCACTGGTGTCTGTATCTTCATCGCTGCCGTCGAAATCAAGGTCGGTGTCATCTGAGTCCAGGTCACTGGAAAACATACATGTTCATTTAAGGGGACTACAGGAGCTAAACGCGAGTTTTATAATGCAAAAAAGCATATGATTCACTGCAATAAACAAAACCAGAAAAATATATGATATTCTTCAGGATATATGCTAGTATGATAGTGTTTTGAAAACTGAATGCAACTTATTTTACTCGATAAAAAAAAACGCGAACTTATCTCTAAAAAAATCTTTTAACGAGTAAAAACCATACTAATATACATGCGAACATACTGATTTTTTCGCATATAATTCTAAAAGCAACATATTAGCATCATAGTGATTTATTTTTTTAGTCCAATCAATAGATTTTTTTGTAAATCGCCAAAAAACCACTCATTTCGCACTATTCGGCCCGCAGTGACCGACGTAACAACCACTTTGTAGTGCAAGCTGATTAGAACTTTATTCTAACAGTGTTTCAAACGAAGTTTGAACCATCACAAATAGAGTTGCTAATTTAGCTAATTTAGTCGCCTTAAGTTATTTCTTTATTCACTGTTAGCCTATGTCATCCCACAGCTGGGCAAAGGCCTCTTCCCATGACTTCTCGAAATCCTTCGATCCAGGGCCAATGTGGACCACTGGTCGTTGGTTTTGTCGAGCTCGTCCCGCCATCTCCTGCGAGGTCTACCGCGTCGCCTTCTGGCTGTGTCAGGGCTCTACATCGTGTTTACTTTGGCACACAGCTCGTCGGGCATACAGCAGACATGGCCAGCCCAATCCTACTTTAGCTTAGCGGCTATTTGAGGAACGTCAGTAATTTGTGTTTTGGGGAGCATTGTGGGATGACATAGACTAACAGTAACAGTATTTATTTAATTATTGGCATAAATTCAATGAATTAATAAAGCAGGTCTCAACGTATAGTACACGGTGTAACATATTAAACGCAAGACCGTTCACCGATTGACCGAAGTTTTGGAAATTCTTTTTTATTATATCTTTTTTGCAGGGTTAGTTAATTTAAATATTTGGGTCACTTGGTGAGTGCCGACCTTAAAGATGACGCAGATATTGATAGAGAGCGCAGAGCGTTGACGGTCAGGGCTAATATATTGTTCAGAAGATTTGCGTCTTGTTAAAAAGCAGTTAAAATTACCCTATTTAAGGCGTATTGCCCAAACTTCTATGGCAGTAGCTTATGAACAACATATTCTCTTAAAACCCTCAACACGTTGCGCGTCCATATAACAATGCCTTCAGAATGCTATTGCGGCTCCCACGTTTCTGCAGCGCATATTGCTATGTTCATGGAGGCTCGAACGGACGGATTCGCAGCTATACTGCGCTAAAAAGTCGCTTCGTTATTGAGCAGAGTTCGTGCTAGCGGCAATGGGATTCTGGCGGCCATTGCGGACAAATTTGACTGCCTATTATATGTCATCACATTAGGGTACTGACAAAAAGGAACAACACGAAATGATGGTATTATTCATTAATTAATTTATTCCACTGTTTTAGACTTTCACGGTTTTTCACCACACTTAAAGTACCTACTTACGGAATGATATCCATGTTTTCCGTGATACTGTGAGTGCGTTTTGTCGTGAGTTACAGTCGAGTTCCAGTAGTGCGAGTAATAAAAGACTAAGAAAGAGGGTAGACAGATTTGTCTGCTCATAATAAATAATTTTCGTCCCACCCGCGTACCTCTTCAGAATTCCCGCGATCATGATGCTTTCAACAGCGTCGAAATATCGGGAGCTCATAGCAATACAGAAAAATCACGGATATCATCCCGTAAGTACTTTAAGTGTAATTTATTTATTATTGAAGAATGATCTGAATATGAATTAATGTAACTAAATCACCTAATTTCTCTCCGCTAGCATAGTTCTTAAGTACTCTTTTACTAACCCTTATGGACCTTGTTGTTCGCAATAAATAATTATTTGATTTTGATAGGGTTCCGTATCCGAAGGGTAACTAATGGGACCCTGTTACTAAGCCTTCGCTATCCGTCCGTCCGTCTGTTAGTTAGGCAGGTAAGCAGATGAAATTTTCACAAAATGAGTATTTCTGTTGCCGCTATAACCACAAATAATAAATTAAAATTAAAGGGTGCTCCCCCACAATCCTATAAGCGCGAGTCCGACTCGAACTTTGCCGGTTTTTAGTTACACCAAACATGTCAATCAGCTAATCGCGTCAGTTCCTATAGTATATATATTTTTTTGCTTAAGGTGGATGCTCCTGGGTAGCCCGCGAAATTCAAATTTTCTTACGTTTTTTGCAATTTGCAGGTCAGTGTCAGGTTGTACGTTGATTAAAATATGATTCGCGTCTGTAACACGTATGTAGTTATAGAATTATAATCATCAATATCATCAATAGAACCCTCCAAGCTCATAAAGGTGAAGGAATTTATTTTTCAAGGTCACCTTTATGCGCTTAAAATTTGAATTTCGCGGGCTACCCTGGAGCATCCACCTTAATTTCCAAGAACTCGTGGAACAAAAGTTCTACAGTTTCATAGTCCGAGAGACTACACGAAAGGACTTGCGTTTATTACGTTAATCTTGTACTCCAGTATGTTACATGGAGCGACTGCCTATCTGACCTCCACAACCCAGTTAGTACTGGGTAATACGATACCCCATGGTAAGACTTCCGAGCCACTGACTACCTGCCACAACAGTCAAAGATCTACAAATGACAGCTGGGAACAACGGCTTAACGTGCTTTCCGAGGCGCGGAGGCAACTCGGTAGCCTTTAAAAGAGGAACCTTTATAAGAACCTAAATGAAGAACCAGAGCCGAAATTGGTACCGGTTTTCAATCCCTGCCGCTGGCACCTCCTAGGGCGGTTTTAGGTCGGCATGGCGCCTCCCCGGCCGCCCTGTTCTCCTGCGAAATGACGTTCTCGCAAAAGGATGCTACTGCCTCGCATGCTCCCGTTTTTTTTTATTTTTTTCAGATGTGAAATCATGAAATGGCTCTTCCCGCTCTGGGCGGAGCGGGAAGGAGCGTTAGACTTTTACTGACTAAAACCCACCCATGTTCCTTCATCGCCCTTTGTGTTCCGGGGCCACGGTATCTCTTTCGAACAGTCCCGCAGCCCCCGAAACTCGGTAGTATGACATTGGCATTTTTTTTGGCTTCTAAGTATCTATGTAGTATATCAACTATCTGGAGTCCACGACACAAGCCTCGTTGCTTAGTGTAGCACTAGATGGCGGTGTGTGTAATGTTCACCGATAATTTTTATTTTTTTAATATAGGAGAAAAAGTAATGAATATTCACTAACCTGGACATAAAAGAGTCGTCGCTGTCCGCCATGGAGAAGTTCTTCGCCGCGTTGTATTGTGACTTGGGTCTGCCTACAGGATCGCACCAATTGGTGCCTCCTAGGTAGACAGTTCAGCAAAGGGTAGTGACCATAATGTTTGGAGCTATGGCGCCTTTTTATTTTTTCGCAGACATTAACGGAACTATACAAGGTGGAACATCGACGCACAAAAGGTTACCACGTATGAACCACATGAAAATTTATCATTGGGGATACAAAAAAAAATCTGCGGTATTGCACTTTTGTAGAAAAGAGCAAGTATTTTTTTTATTGAGGAAGATCTAAGTCCAGCCTGTATACACATGGAAGGATATAACATAACAAACGGAATTTTAATGGTGGCAAAGCTAGACAAATTAGTTTATAATGGATAATTTTTACGTTTATCTGTACTAAAACAATATGTACATTCCTTTGCAGTATCTGGCCCCTTATTCACAACGCTTCGATTCGATTTTCGATTCGGAAAATCAGATGTCTATCTTTTTTTTGACACTACGAAATCGAGCGAGATAGACATACTACTTTCCGAATCGAAAATCGAATCGAAGCGTTGTGAATAGCTATGCTGATAACAGGAACACCATTAATTAGTGCAATAATACAGGGTGTTTTTTAGAAACAAAAATGTAACAGACTCCGGCAAAAGCATTTATTTTACCCGACTTTGTCAGAAGGAGGGTTATTTAGTTTTTTTTTTTTTAAACTGCTGTCTGCTGTGTGCTTATAGAACAAAAGTTGTTTAGTATCATAATCCAAGACACCACACGAGAGGTTCAGTGTTAAATACGTTACACCTTGTATCGTTCCGTCAGTGGTCGCCAAAAAACAAAGGCACCCGTTTTGGTCATTATGTTTAATGACTTTGGTGTATTTTGTTTGATAAGTTGTTAGTGCCGCCACAAAAACCAGATTAAAGGTTAACGCACACTTATCAGAGCCGAAGGAAGAGAAAGAGCCGAAAGAATCGAATTTTAGAACTACTTGTATGGAATCCTATAAAACCTCGCACACTTATCCGCGTCGAATCGGACGAATAGATAACGTTATACGGATGAGAAAATGTTTCTTTCGGCGCGGATAAGTGTGCGTTCACCTTTAGAAAGAATTTTAAGAAATCTCGTCACTTTGACATTACGGTGTCAAATATTTTATCTGTGACAGTTACTCTAACAAGCTTATTGTAACAACAATAAAAATCACTTATAATGTTGTTGTTGTTGTAATTAGTTAGTAAATTATTAACAATGTTGTTTTTAGGGTTCCGTACCTCAAAAGGAAAAAAAGGAACCCTTAAAGGATCACTTTGTTGTCCGTCTGTGCCGTCAAGACCCTTTATCTCGGGAACGCGTGGAGGTATCGAGTTGAAATTAAAACCATAATTATAATCAGTAGGCTTAGCCAAGTTGACAGTCTACAATCGTTAACGCTAATAGAAAACTAACCAAATGTATGGGAATGAAATCATTTCAACGTTAAGTCACGTGGTCAAAACAAACTAATAGAAACTTTTAAATTCAGTCAAAACTGTAAGTTGGCTACGATTTATATGGGATGTAGCGATCACGATTGTAGAAACGAATACATATCATTCTATCATCTTGATCGATGTAAACTTGTCTACGAAGTTTCTATTCGCTTGTTTTGACCACGTGACTTAACGTTTACGATTGTAGAAAGAGAATCGACACGAATCGTTTGTAACTTGGCTAGGCCTACAGGTTTACAGTCCCTTGAAGCTATGAAAAAAATACAACTTCTAAGTTAACGTAAAAAAAAAGATACGGCCGTTTATGCTGCAAAAAACGTATATTTCGACACTCTCAAGGGAATCAAAATTTATAGGGTACTTCCCGTTGACCTAGAACTATAAAATTTGGCAAGTAATATCATCTAATACTACAAATACAGGGAAAAAAAATATGAAACTGAAACCGTAAATATGTAGTTTTATAATAAAATACCTACAATTTTATACGGAACCCTCGGTGCGCGAGTCCAACTCGGACTTGGCCGATTTTTTTTATAATTTTATAATATAATTTATAATTTTAAATTTCGTAAGCTAAAGTAAACTCCGAGCCACTCGTTTTCTCAATAAAATTAATATTAGCTCTTACCTGAAGCCGACGTGCAGAACGTCAGGTTGGAAGGTAAAGGGTCCCGTAAGTCATCATATTCTGACGTTTCGGGTATTGAAGACGCCATGTCGTTGCTCCATGTGCCTATTTCGAACTGGAAGAGACTAGCATTTTATTTGTTGAATATTAAGGTGAAAGCGTCAGGCTAGCCCGCGAAATTCAAATTTTCTTACGTTTTTTGCAATTTGTAGACCAGTGCTAGGTTGTATGTTGATTAAAATATGGTTCGCGACTGTAAGACGTATGTAGTTACAGAATTATAATCATCAATACAACGCTCCAAGTTCATAAAAGTCGAGGAACGACTTTTTCAAGGTTAAAATCATTCCTCGACCTTTATGAACTCGGAGGGTTGTATTGATGATTTTAATTTTGAAACTATATACATCTTACAGTCGCGAACAAACTTTTAATTTCGCGGGCTACCCTGGAGCATCCACCTTAAGTGTGGGAGACATGTATACATCATCAGCGCGCGTGCCCGACCAGCACCGCGCGCGGAACGACACTGAGCACCGCTATTTTTTATTTTTTTTTGAAATGGCATCTCGCAGTTCGACCTGAGAGGTTGTCGTCTGCTTAACCGGACTATCCTGTGGGTGCCTTAAGTGTAAGGCCTCCAGCCAGGGCAAAAAACTTACAAACTAAGCGACTACACGCTAAGGGCACCCCCTGCGGGGTACGGGCCTCGGCTTAGGGCGTCGCTGGGAGAGGACAGCAAGGGGACAGGTCATCGGGAGCGTCATCGGGATCGACTAAAGCATGCTTTGGGCGGCGGACCTGACTGATTCGCGAGGGGAATATTTTAATTGTTGTCTTAAAAAATTGATTTTATTAAAAAAAAAAAAATCATGAATAAATTGACACTTATGAGTTCTTAATGCAGTTTTAATTTTTTTTTTGCTTTAAAAAGGTATTTTTACAAGACTACTTACAGCAGCCTCAGCCGCCGCTGCTTCTTTCTCCTGCAGTATTTCGTTGATAGTCTTCTCTTTTACTTCTTCATCCGACTTGTCTTCTGCGCTGTCCTCTTCTCCTTCTGACTTCTCTACTTTATCGCTAGAAGAAGAATTTAACGGTGTTATATCGCTTTTTATGGATCCTACACAATAAGAAATATGCACGTAATTTTTTTCCTCACTTAAATCAATATATACAGTACTATCAACCTAAGAAATGTGTTAAAGTTAAGTTCAACTACTGCTTGTCGCACAAAAATAATATTAAACTCCTGCAATTTTCTACGACAGTTCAAACGTCCGTAGCTGTCACGGCCATGATGTGACGTCATTATCCACAATCTACCTTGTTTACATCTATTTTTTTGGCCTTAATAAAATAATTTTACCAATTGTATGTGCTTTATTCAAGTAAAAATTGCAATTAAAATATTATAATAAAACATTTGTGAAACTTTTAGCACTTTTCAAATAAAAGTGTTTTTTTTTTGACACAATGAACTTTGACGTCAATACGTTATATATACGTTATCGCGCAGTGCGTTCCGTTTCACCAAGAACATGCTACATAAAACAGTAAATTGTAAAATAAGTGATGTATTAGAAACTTAAACAATTGTACCACAATGTTTTTATGCGCCAATACAAGGCATTTTTCATAAATAAAAAGAGTTTTGTATTTCATGCATATTCCCTATTATCACCACGCCTGTAATCCCGGAAGGGTTAGACAGAGGTGTACCTAATAGGTACACCCACATTTCGCCAGTTATGTTTAAGTCCCATGTAATAGGGGGCGAGCCTATTGCCAGCAACCGAACGCAAATCCAAGCGCCTTGGCTGTTACTGAGATATTTCTAATGGAAAAACCCAATATCACTTTACCTGACCTGGGAATCGAATCCAGGATCTCGGGCTCAGCAGTCGCGCTTACACCAATCGACCAAAGTGAGTGCGGGTTGGTAGATGTCACATGTCCTCGAATTTTTTGGTTCTAGGACATGCCGGTTTCCTCACGATGTTTTCCTTCACCGTTTTGAGAGCAGTGGTGAAGAACGAAATTACACAAAGTAATGCGCCTGCCTGGGCTCGAACCCACGACTTACTATTCGTAAGTGGAGGGCGCCACCACTTGGCCACCGTTACTCATGACAGTCACACATGCTGTGTTAACCACTAATAAAGTGGGATAAAGGCAGATGAAAGATAAACGATTTTATGATAATTCTCACCTTGTATCTGTATCTTTTAGTTCTTTCTTAGATTCCTCATCTTTTTTCTTTTCGTGCTTTTCAGAATCTTGACTTAACACCTGAAAAAATAAAGAAATGCAAGCGTTATATTAGATGTGTCTCCTTAATTACATTAAAAGTATACCTCAGTCAACTCCCTAGCCATTTCCCAGCTACACTGGCCTGCAAAAATAAGTATCACACTGTTAAAATTGCAATAACTTTTTAAGTACACAAGATATACTTTCGAAACAAAAAGGACTCGAAAAATAGTTTAATTTTGTCTATAGTTTCAAAGAACGCTGATAAAAATTGCTTTGTAACGTTTTTTATTTTAAATCTCTAACTACTATAGTTTAGAAAAAAATTAAATTTTAAGTCTTATTTTTGCAGGCCAGTTTATGTTGGGGTCGGCGTCCAGTCTAACCGGATGCAGCTGAATACCAGTATGTTACATGAAGCGACTGCCTATCTGACCGCCACAAGCCAGTTAGTACTAGATAATACGATACCCTTGGTAAGACAGGTTGTCAGACTTTCGGATCACTGACTACCTGTAACGACTGTCAAAGATCTACAAATGACAGCCGGGATAAACGACTTAACGTGCTTTCCGAGGCACGGAGGAAAGTCGGTATGTAATCGGTGGTCACCCATCCACAGACCAACCTAGGCAAGCACGGTTTAACCTGAAGATCGACCCTAGCGGCAGTTAGTATCTAGCCACTAAATAGTTACGAGAAAAGATTGTGAACTTTTTTAGGGTTTCGTAGTCCTGACAAGGAACCCGTAGAGTTTCGTCATGTCCGTCTGTCTGTCTGTCCGAGGTTTTGCTAAGAGACTTAGTACTAGAAAGCTGTAATTTGGTAGAGGTGTGTATATCAATAACGCCGACAAAGTGGTAAAATAAAATTTTGGAAAATATTTTTTTTTGGGTAGCTCCCCTACATGTGAAGTGGATTTCGTTGAATAGGTCTTTAAATGACTTAGTATTTGCTAATACTACTTTTTGATTTAATGCTCCATTTACGAAATATTAGCAGTAATAGTCGTTGAACTAGGGTGTTGGATAATTTTGTATCAAATACAAAATCCTTAGAATAAATCCTAAAGTGACTAAGATGAAGTAGTTGCTTGTTTATATCGGGCAAAGAATTGAATTGAAAAACGAAATCTAAAATAAAAAACCTATAAAAACCATAATAAATTATCATTAGTTTCACAAAGCTGCCGCTAGATGGCGCTGTACCAACGGGTTGGTTCTATATTGTGATAACGGGCTACTACGGAAGTCTACACTGCGCGTGTCCCGACACGCACATGGCCGGTTTTTTTTTAATGACTTGGTGAAAACACTACATTTTTTGGGCAGTCTTGTAAAAAGGCTTACGCATACAAGACGTTCACGACCCATCCAGCTCAGCCCGCTTCCGGGCACCAAACTCCTTTGGCGATATCCGGGCTCACTTAAGATATCGCCATCACTCCTCAGGGCCGTGCAATGTGACGACGATTGACTCGCCGATATATCGCCCGCTGGCCAGGGATTGAAAACGGTTCCAAAATACTGGTATTTTGGGTTCCGGTACCTATGACGGAACAGAAACCAGAATCTAAGTTGGAACCTTTATTTTACCGGTTCTTCCAAAATACCGGTATTTAGGAGTTCCGGTACAATTACCAGAACCTTTATTTTGACAAACAAAGTAGACGCGAAAACATGAATGGCGGCAAAACAGCAAAAACAACCTGCTTTGTTTGGCTGCCGAGGCACGAATTTCAGTAAATTTCGGTTATTCAATCCCTGCTCCAAACACACATCCCCTCTTCCGGTTCCTATACCGGTACCGGTTCCTAGAACCTTTAAATCGGGTGAAAGGAACCGGTATAATATCATCCGATTTAAAGGTGATACGAAACACCGGCGCCATCTAGTTTTTAAGAAATGACGTGTAAAAGTGTTTGTAAAAACCTACTTGCAAAAAGAAATATCATTTCATCATCGGTTCTAGGGACTGGTATTTAGAACCGGTACATCGCAAGCCAAACCGGAACCGGAACCGTACCGAAAAGAGGAACCTTTATAAGAACCTTAATGAGGAACCTGAAACCGAAATTGGTACCGGTTTTCAATCCCTGCCGCTGGCACCTCCTAAGGCGGTTTTAGGTCGGCATGGCGCCTCCCCGGCCGCCCTGTTCTCCTGCGAAATGACGTCCTCGCAGAAGGATGCTACTGCCTCGCATGTCCCTGCTGTCGACAAAGATTGTATGAACCTACCTCAGCCAAACTCCATCCGAAGTCTAAAGGCGGCCACTGGAACTTCGGTGTAAACTTGTCGTTGATTTTAGGTATGCCGAGACCCACGTCTATGGCAACGGCGCGTCGGATCTCATCTGCTATGAGCAGTGCGTTGATTCTGTGGGCAATTAGAGGTTTATAGTATTCCAGCCCGCGTAGCATGACCACCGTAGAAACGAAAGAGAATCGACAAATCTTTTGTTCATTTTGACGATTCAATGACAGATGAACAAAAGATTTGTCGATTCTCTTTCGTGTCTACGGTGGTCATGCTAAGCGGGCAGAGGTCCAAACTCCTTCCAAGATTTGCCAACCGGCAACGGGACGGAACGCAGCATACTTAAAGTTAAACATACCGATTGAATAAGAAACACTACACTGAGCTCAAGAACTCAAATAGGGAATATGCATGAAATACAAAACTCTTTTTATTTATGAAAAATGCCTTGTATTGGCGCATAAAAACATTGTGGTACACTTGTTTAAGTTTCTAATACATCACTTATTTTACAATTTACTGTTTTATGTAGCATGTTCTTGGTGAAACGGAACGCACTGTCAAAACACACTGTCTTCGATAACGCCGGTATCCACTCACTAGCCCCGCGCGCGAATTTTTTGCACCAAACCGCCACGCGTGCAAAAAATTGCGAAATATTCGCATGTAATTTGACACTTTAGATCTTTACATAGACAATCGCAAACTACAAGAGTTATAGCTAAATAAAATTTACAGTGAATAGCTGAATATTTATGGAATCTATATATTAAAAAAAAAAAAAACTTGTATTAATTTGAAACTCAAAAAAAATGTAGAACTTGAAAAACAGGGATGAAAACGGATATTTAGCTATTAAAATATTAATTTGAATTTTTCTAAATATAAATTTCAATTAAAATAATTTTAAAATAAACTAGATTATATTTCCTTTCCAACAAGACCATAATCTTATTAGTTTATTTACGATAGTCTAATCAGAATTAAATTAGAATTTGGATACTCACTGTTTATTTTGACGCGGCCTGCGCCAACGACTGTTTTTGAACACGGTTATTTACGTACCTATAACTTTACGAAGCCACTTGTTTTTGTATATACAATTTAATAATATGCTCACAATACTATTTATGCACTGTTTTTCCGTTAACACACACGTTTTAATCACAAAAACACTTATTTCTTGTATAAACACAATCACTATAGGTATTTAAACCTACCACTTTTTCGGAGGCGAAATACTCAACTTTGAGATTCGAAAACTAGATTTCCTTTATGATAATATAGTAGCACAGATTTTCACGATTAATTTGATATATAACACTATCCGAAAATACCAATATACATAACAGAACAATTGAAATACGACGCCACACGTCAGAAATGGCGGAGTTTGTTTACACTAAAGTTTTTACTTTTATTTTGACATTTGTCGATGGAATAGTGTTGCTATTGTTGGTCCGAACGTTGAGGAATATAGTATAGCGTTTGCTACAAGAGGAATAAGCTCTAGAAATAGCAGTTTAGTAGATTTTTTATTGCATTTGTTGGACGAAGGCGCTACTGGCCACCATGGTGGCCAGGACTTTTAGCAAAATAGCTACTGGCCACCATGGTGGCCAGGGGCGGTTGAGTGGGTATTGACGTCAAAGTTCATCGTGTCAAAAAAAAACACTTATTTGAAAAGTGCTAAAAGTTTCACTAAAATTTTATTATAATATTGTTATTGCAATTTTTACTTGAATAAAGCACATACAATTAGTAAAATTATTTATTAAGACCGAAAAAATTTGATGTAAGCAAGGCAGATTGTGGACAATGACGTCACATCATGGCCGCGACAGCTACGGACATTTGAACTGTCGTAGAAAATTGCGGGAGTTTAATATTATTTTTGTGCGATAAGCAGTAGTTGAACTTAACTTTTAATACTTTTTTTGGGTTGATAGTACTGTATTTTATTGCTTTAAGTGAAGAAAAAATTACGTGCATATAGTGCAGTAGACTTTGTCGTCACTACCGACGTTATCGAGGACGACGCGTTTTGAGAGTGCGTTCCGTTTCACCAAAAACATGTTACATTAAACAATAAATTGTAAAATAAGTGATGTTTTAGAAACTTAAACAAGCTTACCGCAATGTTTTTATGCGCTAATACAAGGCATTTTTAAGAAATAAAAAGAGTTTTGTGTTTCTTGCATATTCCCGAGGCATATTGGCGAGAAAAGGCGCAACAGCGGTAGTGAAGCTGCCTTCCGTTCTTAGGGTTCCAGGTTCGAATCCCGGTAGGAGCAAATGTTTGTGTGATGAGCATGGACATTTGTTTCCGAGTCATGGATGTTTATATGTATGATAAGTATGTATTTACAAAGAAAGAGTATCTATGTAGTATATCAACTATCTGGTGTCCACGACACAAGCCTCGTTGCTTAGTGTGGCACTAGATGGCGCTGTGTGTAATGTCCAGCGATATTTATTATTATTATCCAGAAAAGTGGAAGGAGGGCCCAGGAGTGGAACAGTTCAGGCCAACAAAAAAACAAAGTATAATATTAGTACCTGTATAAGACGCAGGGTAGCGCCACAGTCGCGAACCACAGCGGCGCCGCGAAGGGATGCACCCTGCACAGCTCCGGTATGAGGATCTGCTTCTGATCTAAACGGTCACGTTTCGCGCGCCGGGTACGTTCGGACGACACGGGCAGGGCTACGCCTTTGCGGTTTACGTATCTGTGGAGAGAAAAGAAAAGAAATTAAGGTGGATGCTCCACGGTAGCCCGCGAAATTCAAATTTTCTTACGTTTTTTGCAATTTGCAGGTCAGTGTCAGGTTGTATGTTGATTAAACTATGAATCACGGCTGTAAGACGTATGTAGTTATAGAATTATAATCATCAATACAACCCTCCAAGCGCATAAAGTAGCTTTATGAACTTGGAGGGTTGTATTGATGATTTTGATGATTATAATTCTAATATATACTGCTTTATACTACACTTGCTTACAACGTCATCAAGACTTTAAAAAAAAAACAAAACGCGTTAGTAATGGATTACTACCCTGATTTTCAGGGCAGTAATGAGATTCCATACAATATAACTGCCTAGATTTTTGAGAAGGTTTAATGAACAGCTTTCAAGCCTTTTAGTGGGGTAGTATTGGTACACTTACTAAGTAAGTGTAGTCTAAAGGCACTAACCTCGGTGTAAGCAGATTGAGCCGGGCGCTTGTGTGGTCTACGTCCAACAGCGGCTGTTCCCTCTGCGTGAGGCTGACGCCGTACTTTGTGCTGTAGTAGTCGCGGAAGCTCTGGTGGCATGCGGACGGGAACGAGGAATCTGGTGTCAGGTTCCAGCAGATTTCAGCGACGAGGAAGAACTGGAAAAAACATGGAGAAGACAAAATATTTAAGTATTTTAATCAGTAACTAACTTAAAAATAGTAAATTGTATCATAAGGGAGCAAAATAATATTTTTACGGCGAGTGCGCTTTTTTGAATCCAGAGCGAAGTGAGGGATTCTTTAGTAGAATCCTGAACGTAGCGAGGGATTCAAAGTACGTCGCCCGAGCCAAAAATATATTTTGCGGCCGAGTGATACACTCTACTTTTCATCACCCACTATGAGAAAATAAATGGCGCCTCGCATTTTATTCACTGTCACTTGAAGAACTCATTTTTCAAAACAAAACCATGAATTTCTAACAATCCGTGAAAATTGACGAAAACGCGAGCTGTAGTTCGCGCGTTTTTAATTTGATTTCTTTTCTTCTTATTCAGCCGGCGGCGCGACTATAGGCCGTCGTACCAGCCAGTCTTTATTCAAACAACATTTGCGTTCGATTTCTTTGGCGCTGAACAATAAGGTGTTCCAAATTCAGTAAGTGCGCGGCAAAGATAATTGCGGCACACTTATAAAGAGGATTAAAATCTCATTACTGCCCGCTAAAAGTTTCTTATAGAAAACACCACCTTTGGGTGTGCTAAAAGGCGAACCAAGTCGTCCTTTTCGAATAGATGGGATGAAAACAAACTTTGTTAATACAAACCTTGTTTTAGAAAGTCTCTAAAAAAACGGGACTTTTTCTAAATTTCGTTAGGATATACGATGGCCACGAAGTGTACTCATCCTACTTAATCCCTACTAATATTATAATTAATGCGAAAGTTTGTGAGTATGGATGTATAGATGTAGGGATGTTTGTTTCTCTTTCACGCAAAAACTACTGAACGGATTTGCACATATAAAGTTTGTCCGGAAATACGTAGGAAATCGCCGTCGAGATAAAGCGCGGCGAAGGTAGTGTGACGATCAGCATAGCTATTCACAACGCTTCGATTCGATTTTCGATTCGGAAAGTCGTATGTCTGTCTCGCTCGACTTCGTAATGTCAAAAAGAGATAGACATACGACTTTCCGAATCGAAAATCGAAGCGTTGTGAATAAGGGGCCAGGTTATGTTGCGGGGCGAACATGGCCAGATATCGCACAAGATAGAGAGGTTTGGAAGGAGGGAGGGGAGGCCTTTGCCCAGCAGTGGGACATCCCTTGTATGTCAAAATATGAAACATTTTGATAAAAAAAACTAAACTAACCTGTGGCTGATCTTGATTCCTGTACCACGGCGTAACAACGGCCTCCCTATACTTATCAGCATCAAAAACAAACACATCCCCCTTCTTCAACAAAGGATTCGTCATCTTCTTTCTCTTCTTTCTCCTATTCCCCTCCTTGTCTGACTTCTGGTCATCATCTGTCGTGTCTTGCCAAATTATCGGTTTCTCAATATCGGTGATTTTTTTTTCTTCAGTGTGCTGGTATATTAGTTCGAGGAAAGACCAGTCGATGTCTATTTTAGAGGTGCCGTCTGGTTGTGTCACTGAAAAGTAAAGTTGGTTAGTGACGTATGATAAATGATTGTGGGGTGGTGTGATTTTTGGGAGACGAGATGTGATGTTTGAAAGTAGCTCGTGGTTTAATAATAACAACCGTACGGCATGATCTTCAAGGTTAAGGCGCGCTTGCTTAATTTGGTCTGTAGATGGGTGACCATCATTATGGCATGGTTTTTTCCATGCCTCGGAAAGCACGTTAAGCCGTTGGTCCCGGCTGTCATTTCTTTGACAATCGTTACAGGTAGTCAGTGGCCCAAAAAGTCTGACAACCAGTCTTACCAAGGGGTATCGTATTACCCAGTACTAACTGGGTTGTGGAGGTCTGATAAGCAGTCGCTCCATGTACAATACTGGTATTCAGCTGCATCCGGTTAGACTGGAACTCCATAAATTTGGGAAAAGGCTAGGCAGATGATGAGTGCTTTCCGAGGCACGAAATGAACTCGGTATGTAATGGATGGTCACCCATCCACAGACCAACCCAGCTTAAATATTTCACTACAATTTCCAAAAAAAAAAAAACTCAGCTTAATGTAATATTATCAACTTACTCTTTACAGTAGGCACAATATAATAGTTATTTTGCGTAGATCCCTCGCTCTGCAGCTTCATACCGCGCCGACGAACTCTCAGCACTTCGGCAAACACGAATCGCATGAACCTGTAGCAATAATAACATAGGCATGACGACAGTATCAAAAAATTGCAAATCTATTTAGTCCGTCAGTTAGAGTATTGGAAATTAATGGACACGTATTTTTTCTATTTGTAAATCAATGAATATTGACAACGATAAAACGCATCAAAACTCAGGATTGGGAGCTCGTGACGTCAGAACTACCTAAAAATTATACCTAGGCGTGACGTATTCAGAATTTAAAAAGCGTCGTATCTTCGTCAATTTTGGTTTACGTAACAAAAGAAAAAACACGGGTCAAATATTTTTTGATAATCTAAGTGACGGACTAATTAGATTTTTTTTGTCGTCTGGCCTATTGCCCAAAAATCTGTCTGGGTTAAAGATTACTAGCAGAATGAACTTACCTCCTCACAAGTTTAGCTCGTCGCGGACACATCCTGACATCAGCATCAGGAACATGTTCCACAGACACCCTCACTTCACCAGAACGAGTGTAGACGGGGAACGATGGGATCTGCAAACTGACAATTATACATGATGTAAACGGACCGTCCACGAAGCCGTCAACCAAGCATTCTGTACATCAAACTGAGTAACTTTAAGCAAAAATTGTTGCTGGGAAGCAACTTTTTTTTGGGGTGAAAAATCACGTTTTACACTAGAACTCGGTGTGCAGCCGGGGCTGCGGGACTATTTGAAAGACATACCGTGGCCCCGGAACACAAAGGGCGATGAAGGAACATGGATGGGTTTTAGTCAGTAAAAGTCTGACACTCCCTCCTGCTCCGCCCAGAGCGGTTGATGATTTCCAACGCGAAAAAAAAAAAAAAAAAGTGTAATGCAGTCAGAACATTGTGCTGATGGATGGATTGAATAGTACGGGGGTCGTGGAGGTGTTTATAGTAAAGTAACATAAAAAAATCTATCTTGTGAAAAAGTTGGAACTTTGACCCCCAATATCTCCGTAACTAGAAGGTTCCCAGGTATGGTGTAGAACAAAAAAATGATCGTAATGACGAGGAGAACAAGTGCCTTTCAGGTTCGTTAACGGTACTTTTACATCCATTAGACACAAACGTTTTTGACACAACACTCCGGATGTTACCTGTACACTATCCAACATAATATTGCGTTTATTGGGATATCGTGTTATCTCATAACGGGGTTGTGGAGGTCAGTTAGTCAGTCTATCCGTTTAAAAAACTGATATTCCGTTCCGGTTAGTCCGGAAAGCGACCCCAATATAGCTAGGTAAAATTCTTGATAATGATTAGCAATATTCGACTTACTTGTCAGGTTCGTGCCTGGACATAAGGATGCCTATCGCTTGGCTCGCTAGCTGAGGAGCGTGGAGTCTCCTACCGCGGGTGTTGTATCTTTCCGGTAAGGCACACCAAAGTTTTGACACGATTGCGTACAGCATGTTGCGCTTTTTGGCTGAGGACAATAATATCAATCTGTTAATGTCTTATTTATTTGTGAAGATGTATTAAGAGTCGCTTCGTGTTAAAAATAGAAAAAATATATTAATTTAAATTTTCTTACGTATGTTTCAATTTTCAGGTCAGTTTCAGGTTGTGTTAATTAAAATATGATTCGCGGCGGAAACAAATATGGCGTTACAGAGTTATAATCATTAAAATCATCAAAACAAACCCCTTAAACTTCATTTAATCTGCATAAATGTTAATTAAAAATTATTATTGAGCTTAGAGGGCTGTATTGAAGATTTTAATGATTATATTTCTGTAACTACACACGTGTTACAGTCGTAAATCAGTTTAACATACAGCTTGAATCTGACGTGCAAATTGCAAAAAAACCTAAGAAAACTTGAATTTCACGGTCTACTCTGACACTTCCCCCTTAAATAAACTCACCCGTCCCCTCCTTAACTTTGCCCTCCTTACACTTCTCCTTCTTTATCCCCTCCTTCCCGGGCGCCTCGATGTCGCTCTCAATATCTATGGTCTCCGGGTCCTGACCCGGGTATATCTTCGCGTCCGTCGTGTCTATGACTGGCTGGCAGTCTGTGAAGGCCCAGGCTGTCTGTAAATAAAACGGTTTGATTTGAGATCTCAGATGATAGATATAGCCTCGTTGGTCTAGCGGTGCTGAACTTGAGGTCCCGGGTTTGATTCCCAGAACGGGAAAAGTATTATTGGGTTTTTCCAGCTGGATTTTCTTTGTAGCAGCCACGGAGACTAGATTTGTGCCCGGTTGATGGCAATAGGCTCACCCCTATTACCTGGGACTTGAACATAACTGGCGAAATGAGGGTAATTGTCATGTTTTGAATTTTAAGTCTTATCTCTGGTTTGGTTTCCACATGATATTTCCTTCACCGAAGCAAGTGATAATTATACAATACGCACATGAATTCGAACATCAGAGGTGCGTGTCTTGGGACGCCGTCACCTCCTTCTGCGAAGCAGTCATGCTAGCGAAGGAGGTGGCGGAACAGGACAGGGAGAGATCCTCACGTCCCGGCCGCCGCGGGAGACGCCCCGGGCGTCGGGGGCCACGTGGTGGCTTCCGGCCACCGTAGGCGCGGGCCTGTGGACGGGGAGCTATGGGCTAGCTCGCCGTCCGTCCGTCTCATGACGACAGGCCGTGTCGACGGCGCAGGAGTGTTCCACGCGCGCCTCAAAGAGAGTCAGCAATAGGGAAGGGGTCCGCAGGACCGAAGCCTGCCGGGGCTGCGGGACTGTTCGAAAGAGATACCGTGGCCCCGGAACACAAAGGGCGAGGAAGGAACATGGATGGATTTTAGTCAGTAAAAGTCTGACACTCCCTCCTGCTCCGCCCAGAGCGGGAGAAGTCATTTGATGATTTCCCATCGGGTTCGAACTTGAAATGAAATGAAATGAAATTTTATTTGTAGACATTGGTTGTACAGTGGTGTTACAATAAATATTATATAGGAAGTCCATCCATGTCTTGCGTTGAAGCGTACAAATCTGATCCATACTTATAATAATCAATTATCAATTTCTATACAAATTCAATATAACAATAAATGAGATGTCAATGTCAGAATACAATAAAATAAAAAATTGATAAAAAATAAAATTATTACATGTCACATAATAGGCGAGACGACAAAAAAAATCTAATTAGTCCGTCACTTGGATTATCAAAAAATATTTGACCCGTGTTTTTTCTTTTGTTACGTAAACCAAAATTGACGAAGATACGACGCTTTTAAAATTCTCAATACGTCACGCCTAGGTATAATTTTTAGCTAGTTCTGACGTCACGAGTTTTGATGCGTTTTATCTTTGTCAATATTCATTGATTTACAAAAACAAAAAATACGTGTCCATTAATTTCCAATACTCTAACTGACGGACTAAATAAATTTGCAATTTTTGATACTGTCGTCATGCCTATTAAACGGGTATTAACAATTTGATTTTAATAATAAAAAACCTACCAGACCTATGAGACCTATGACTTGGCAGTCCGAAGGTCACGCCACTAGACTATCACTGCTATACAAACCGCCGCGCGCCGTCATTCCGGCCTCGCCATCGAGGTCCATCGCGACGTCGTCGTCCCTGTTCACGCCTAATAAACATCACATTTGTACCTATTTGTTGTTCTTTTCTGTATTTACTGTGTACATAAACTGTTGAATAAATAGATTTACATAGCAGTGATAGCCTAGTGGTGTGACCGTCGGACTGCTGTCAAAGGTCCCGACTTCAAACCCAAGACACGCCCCTCTGATTTTTCGTATTCATGTGCGTATTGTATAATTATCACTTGTTTCGGTGAATGAAAACATCGTGAGGAAACCAGCATGCCTGAGAGATATTTCTCGACGACATGTAAAGCCAAGTCAGAGGCCCATGGGCGGCGTAAAAACTCTGACGTCAGGTTATGATGAAATGATGTTTATTTTTGCAAGTAGGTTGTTACAAACACTTTTACACGTCATTTTTTTAAAAACTAGATGGGGCCGGTGTTTCGTACCTGACTACTCTGAGAAGAAACAGCCGAAACAAACTCAGAGGGAACTCTCTTGAAGTCCAGACATAATCTTGCTCAATTTACATGAGGACTATGCAGATTAGTGTCTGAGGTGGTCTTTTGAAGAAAGAACAACACAGATTTGAGTAGTTAGTGAGGCACTAACCATACGATCACACACAAATCTGTGTTTATGTAATGGTCGATTCGAACATGAACAATTACCCTTTTATAATAGTACTGCCGCCGCTTAGTAGAGCCGGGTCTTGCAGAGTCGTGTACATCGCTCTCTCCGCCCATGTAAGTGCACATTGTATTCATTGTCTCCAATTCTACAGCCTTGAAGTTCTCTTTGCCTGAGAATGGAAAAAAAATACGGTTTTATACTTTTACAGACTGTGGAGCTCGTGGCTTGACTTAACGCGACTACAGAAGCTAAATTAGCAACTCTATTTGTGGTGGTTAAAACTTCGTTTGAAATACCGTTGGAATTAAGTTCTAATCAGCTTGCACTACAAAGTGGTTGTTACGTCAGTCACTGCGGGTGCGAAATTAGTGGTTTTTGAGATTTACAAAAAATCTATTGATTGGACTAAAAAAATAAAACACTATCATGCTAATATGTTGCTTGTAGAATTATTTGCCAAAAAATTGGAATGATCGCATGTATTCTATTATGGTTTTTATTTACTAGTTAAAAGAAATTTTTAGAAATAAAATCGTGATTTTTTTTATCGAGTAAAATTAGTTGTATTATGTTTTCAAAACACTATCATACTAACATATATCCTGAAGAATATCATATATTTTTCTGGTTTTATTTATTACAGTAAATCATATGCTTTTTTGCATTATAAATCTCGCGTTTTGCTCCTGTAGTCCCCTTAAGCAGCGGCGTGTGGCTGGGTCCGAACGTACGCAAGCCCGTTTAGTCAACTACCGATATTTTAGGAAATAATTTAATAAATTAGTGTTTTGCTCTTTTTTTATAGTCTCATTATTGTAATACGCATGCATAATTGACATACGCGCCATCTATACGTACGAATCACGACACCAAAGTAAGATTGCTAACTGTTTACAATACAGACGTGCAAAATATGTATTTCAATCGAAGGCCACTAGGTGGCATTAAAATTATTGATTTGTTGATTTTTTGCCGTACATTTTATTAATCTAATTTAGTGTCGATAAAAATATTGATATTTGATATTAGTAAGTAAATCTCACAAAATCACTCCTAAATAATATTAGCCAACTTTATTGTATTTTCATAGTTTAGAGATATTTAATAGGTATGTATGATGATGGTTCTATATTTAGAAGAACTATAACAAATAACCGCATAATGATAATTACATAAGCGAAATATGAATTACCTATCACTATTCATCTGCACGAACTTTGATGTAAAAACCAAACAACAAAACTTTGTCTTAGGTACTTAATTTCTACTATGCAATCGAATAAACATAATTACAGGCGACGAAAATATGTATATTTCCGAGAAAAAGTATAATTATTAGGACTTGTACAGTGAAGATAAGAGCTTACTCAACGTATTTACATACCTTTTCGACGGCAATATTGGAATGCACATTTTAATAATAAGACCCCTATGATAATTATGTTTAAAGGAATAATAGACCACAATTATGGAATCACTTGCAAAATCATAAGTAATCACATCGTGCCAAAACCTTTCACACAATTCTAAATAACAAAAGTAAACCATAACTTTAAAAATTAAAATATTGATCTCAAAATCACAAAACTTTAAATCACAATCAATCAAATAAAAGCAAATATAGACTAATTTGAAATCGTTCGTTTCTAACAAAAATCACGCCAATGACGTAACGCGCCGCTTTATGCGCATTGGTTCGCGTCAACACACATTCTCACAAACAAACTTACACTGACTTACACGCACACATTCAAAAAAAAGCCTAGCTTTAATTTCAATACAAAATTTCCAACTAGAACCTAATATTGTTATCAAAAACACAGACAATTTCCTAGCAAAGACAGAGAGGTCCCACTGGTCCGAGAAGCCAAATGCAACCCAGCGAGTGTGAAAGAGAAAACGCTAGAACTACGTCACTGAGAGCGGACTAAACTTGAACTCTTCTTTTGTATAGTGTTAGAGCGAGCTAGAAGACAACATTTTGGCAACGTCGCGATTCGTGTTGCGCGCGAATAATTTCTGTGAAGGATTATACCTACAGTTCAGTGACGGCGTAAACCTGGCAACCTCGCATTGCATTACGTTGCACTTGGTGCGTGGCGCGCAGAATTAAATATTATTACATTATACATTGTTTGACATGTTTGTTTTTGTAACATTTTTTTTTCTTGAGTTTGTTATAGCAAGCCCAGCTTCTCAGCTTCTATGACTCAACCGCCCCTGCCCTTGGCCTTGGCCCTTGGCCCTTGGCCCTTGGCCTTGGCCCCTGCCCTTGGATCTGTGGATGGGTGACCACCCATTACATACCGAGTATTCTCCGTGCCTCGGAAAGCACGTTAAGTCGTTGGTCCCGGCTGTCATTTGTAGATCTTTGACAGTCGTTACAGAAAGTCAGCTCTGACAACCAGTCTTACCAAGGGGTATCGTATTACCCAGTACTAACTGGGTTGTGGAGGTTAGATAAGCAGTCGCTCCATGTAAAATACTGGTATTCAGCTGCATCCAGTTAGACTGGAAGCCGATCAAGTCTTGAGAGTTTTAAATCAACGGAATTGGCCCTCAGGAATCTTACCTATAGGCATAAGCTGGTTATCCAATTCACCAGATTTATGGAGTATCCTGCAAGCTTGTAGCGCCACCATCCTTCTGGCTAACACTTTCGTTGGCATCGGGTGACCCTGGAAAGAGAAGGCAGCTGTAAGTGGCTTTGGTGACAACCCTGGAAAATGACTGCCTCTTAGACCTTTTTTTTTCGGATGGGAAATCATCAAATGACTCCTCCCGCTCTGGGCGGAGCAGGAGGGAGTGTCAGACTTTTACTGACTAAAACCCATCCATGTTCCTTCATCGCCCTTCGTGTTCCGGGGCCACGGTATCTCTTTCAAACAGTCCCGCAGCCCCGGCAGGCATCGGCCCTTGCGAGCGTGGAACACTCCTACGCCGTCGACACGGCCTGTCGTCATGAGACGGACGGACGGCGAGCTAGCCCATAGCTCCCCGTCCACAGGCCCGCGCCAAGGTGACCGGGGGCCACCACGTGCCTCTTAGACCTGGAGCCGGATTCCACCCAAGCGGAGACGAGACGAGAGGAGATGGGTTTTAAACCATCAATAGAATGTCGTTAGATAGATATATAGATAAACCATTTATTCAGTGCACACAAAAGACAGCATAACACATAGAAGCACAATTATATGCAATGTACATGACTTTTTTTTTTTCTTAGTCTGTTATGTGTCCCAATGCTGGGCAAAGGCCTCACTTTTCTCCTTCCAAACCTCTCTATCTTGTGCGATATCTGGCCATGTTCGCCCCGCAAACAAGATCAGATCGTCACACCACCTTCGCCGTTGTCTACCTCGACGGCGATTCCCTCCGTCAGGCGTCCAGTGAGTGACGATCTTTGCCCACCTCTCCGGCTGCATTCGCGTTACGTGGCCAGCCCACTCCCACTTTAGCTTGCCTGTTGTTTCTCCGACATCTGTAACCTGAGTTATGGAACGCAGGGTGGTGTTTCTTACGCGATCTGTACGCTTTACACCGATTATGCTGCGTTCCATTGCCCGCTGGCAAATCTTGAGTTTGGACTTATGTTGTTCAGTAAGTGACCAACTTTGCGCAAAAAAACAAATCTTTTACATGACTATTTACCTAAAATCTAAATTTGCCCATATCTTTTTATCGTGTTGACTCAGTATCTGTATAAATTTCAACTTGCTAGGTCCACCCGTTCTTGAGAAAATCGGGTAGAAAGTCGGTAAGGGTTCTTTTACCTTTTGAGGTATGGAGCCCTAAAAACCGGACAAGTGCGAGTCGCACACGTGCATGATGGTTTCTACAGGGTGTAAACCACCTCATCACGAAGCCGTCAACCAAGCATTCTGTACATCAAACTAAGTACCTTTACGCAAAAATTATTGCTGGGAAACGACTTTTTTTTTGGGGTGAAAAATCATGTTTTGTGGTAGATCTCAATGTAACGCACTCAAAACATTGTGCTGATGGATGGATTGAATAGTACGGGGGTCGTTGAGGTGTTTAAAGTAAAAACCTTTCATTAAAAACTTGTATTTAAAAAAAAAATGTCAAAAAGTTGGATCTTTGACTCCCAATTTCTCCGTAACTAGAAGGTTCCCAGGTATGGTGTGGAACAAAAAAATGATAGCAATGACGAGGAGAACAAGTGCCTTTCGGCTTCGTTAAGAGGTGTTTTACGCCCTATATATTTGTTGTTTGTTGTATATTTTTTAATTGCTGTTTGTTTATTTGTTGTTATAGCGGCAACAGAAATACATAATCTGTGAAATTTTAACTGTCTAGTTATAACAGTTCATGAGATACAGCCTGGTGACAGACAGACAGACAGTGGAGTCTTAGTAATAGGGTCCCATTTTTACCCTTTGGGTACCGGAACCCTAACAAATATCTGGGCTTATCCCTGTTGTAAACGCCCCTTTGACGAAACGTATCCGTTTGAACGTACTGTCTTCTGCTGATATGGAGGGAAGTGGAAATTATGATATTTATGATTTGCCTACTCCTCCGCTATACTTTTCTGATTAATTTCGTTGCGGGATCAAAGACAGTTAAATTGTTTCTCTGGGACTTTGTCGAGCTTCATTGTCTCGGCGCTTTTCTGGTGATCGCCACTGTTGATTCTGGCGCACAGGAGTTACAGTGGGCAGGGAATAGTGTGGCGAGATTGTTCCAAGAAAAAGAAAGATTCTTGCACTGTTTTAAGACTTTCACGGTTTTTCACTACACTTAAAAGTACTTACGGGATGATATCCATGATTTTCCTTAGATACTATGAGCTCCCGATATTTAGACGCTGTTGCAAGCATCATGATCCCGGGAATACAATGCAGTACAGTAGTACAATATTGCCGCGATCATGATGCTTATAGTATAGTATACTAGCTGATGCCAGCGGCTTCGCCCACCCGCAAATTATATACTAAAACCTTCCTCTTGAATCACTCTATCTATTAAAAAAACCTGCATCAAAATCCGTTGCGTAGTTTTAAAGATTTAAGCATACATAGGGATATAGGGACAGAGAAAGCGACTTTATTTTATACTATGTAGTGATGATTAACTCACAGTATCTAAGGAAAATCACGGATATCATCCCGTAAGTACTTTAAGTGTAGAAAGATTCTTACCACTATATTATACTTGACAGGGCAGTTGAGAGGCAGGCGTAAAGTACAGATGTATGCTGTCCTAGTATCCTCGGAGCCTGTGACTGATAGTTGCACTTCTTCCATCCACCATTGGGGGGCAAGGCGGGTGAATGTGTCTGAGGGGAGCTTGCCACAATATCTAAGGAAAGACCAATGACATTATAGAAGGTGTAAACGGTCTCTTCACGAAGCCGTCAACCAAGCATTCTGTAAAATTATTATAAATAAATAAATGTCGCTAGACATTACACACAGCGCCATCTAGTGCCACACTAAGCAACGAGGCTTGTGTCGTGAACACCAGATAGTTGATATACTACATAGATACTTTTTGTTTGTAAATACATACTTATTATACATATAAACATCCATGACTCGGAAACAAATGTCCATGCTCATCACACAAACATTTGCTCCAACCGGGATTCGAACCCTAAGAACGTAAGGCAGCCTCACTACCGCTGCGGCATTCGGGTCGTCATATTGCTGGTAAACGACTTTTTTGGGGTTAAAAATCACGTTTTACAGTAGGACTCATTGTAACCCACTAAAAATAGTCAGTGGCCCGAAATTCTGACAACCAACCTTACCAAGGGGCCTCATATTACCCAGTACTAACAGGGTTGTGGAGGTCAGATAGGCAGTCACTCCATGTAAAATACTGGTATTCAGTTGCATCCGGTTAGACTGGAAGCCGACCCCAACATAGTTGGGAAAAAGCTGGGCAAATGATGAATAGGCATGACGACAGTATTAAAAAATTGCAAATCTATTTAGTCCGTCAGTTAGAGTATTGGAAATTAATGGACACGTATTTTTTGTTTTTGTAAATCAATGAATATTGACAAAAGATAAAACGCATCAAAACTCGGGAGAGGGGGCTCGTGACGTCAGAACTAGCTAAAAAGTATACCACGGCGTGACGTATTGAGAATTTTAAAAGCGTCATATCTTCGTCTTTTTTGGTTTACGTAACAAAAGAAAAAACACGGGTCAAATATTTTTCGATAATCTAAGTGACGGACTCATTAGATTTTTTTTTTTTGTCGACTCGCCTTTTAAATATTAAAAACTCACCTATTAATCAATGCAATAGCCGAACTCAGGTCCACGCTGGCTGCATTATCAGAGTCACCCACATTCCTTTTAACCTCATTCCTGTTCAAGTTAGCTTTGGCCATCAATTGGAAGTACAAATTCACATTCGAACACAAACATGAGCCACTGAGCGTGATATTGAAACATTTGTTGCAATGCACACTTGCTTGACTGTCTTTTTTTGATATTTTGATGTCTTGATTGGCAGACTGCCTTTCTTCTTTATAAATTTGAGTTTCAGATGTTTCTGAGATAGTTGAATTTTTTGTTAAATTCTGTGTATTCGGATTATCAGCGTCTGTGACAATCAGTTGTTTTAAAATATCGCAAGTGTTTTTCTGAATTTTATTTTCATTGATGCTTAAACTTTGAGTATTAAGTTCTTCAGTATCGGCGATAGTTAATTGTTTTGAAACATTGGTAGGATTTTGAATGTCTTCGTTGCTTATATTCTGAGTTTCAAGTTTCTGAGTTTCAGATTGCTGAGTTTCAAGTGTCTGACTTTTAAGTTTCTGACTTTCATGTTTCTGAGTTTCATGTTTCCCAATTTCTGAAACAGTCTCTTCCTTTGAAATATTGGTCGAATTATCTTTGATGTTTAAATTATGAGTGTCAGCTAGCTCAGTTGGGATATTGGATGGATCCGTCGAATTTTCAACATGGTTGATACTTAGAAGATTTTGAGTATCAAGATTCTCGGTCTCTGCGATAGTCAGTTGTTCTGAAATATCGAAGGGATTGGTTGGAGTTGGCATATCGTTGGTAGATAGATTTTCAGGCCCCTCAGTGTCTTTTAGTCTTACAAGTATTCCACACATCATACTTGGATCATGGGTAATAATTGGTTTTATCACTTTTAATGTACCCGCCCCTGAAATATTATATTTTTTCACAAATTCTGCTCTCTCTCTTTCTAAATCAGTTTCTACCTCTTCCACGTCGTCATTAACGTCGATTTCTTCAGTTTCAATCTCATCTTCATTAGTATTAACCTCGATTTCTTCAATTTCAGAATTCTCTTGCGTATCTTCAGTTTGAACTTTACCCGTAACGGTCAAATTTTCCATTTGATTAAGGAGATCATCCATTCCATCTGTTTTTATGGCTTCGTTTACTGTGTTAATGGCTTCATTTACTGTTGTTATAGTGTCGTTAACTATTTCCATCGCTTCATTGACTTTTTTATTATTTAACAGAGTGTCGTTGTCATTATCTTTGGTGTTTATTATTTTACTATTATTTACTCTTTCTAAATTATTTTTTTCTGTTACTTGACCGTTGTTATTTCCTTCACAAATATCATTTTTACTAGAATCTTTATCTAAACATATATTCTCACTACTTTTACCGCTATCTTTGTCATCATTTTTACTGACATTTTCTATGAGATCTATTTCTTTATCACTTTCTTTTTTGGCAGTTTCTTTTACATTCGTTTTAGCATCTTTTACATCGTCTTTACTCTTACCTTTACTTCTACTTTTAGCTTTACCTGTTAAGTTGCCAACATTGTCAACAACTACTACAGATTTGACAACATTAGTGGCAATGCCATCTTTACTTCTCTTGCTATCTTGACTAGTATGAGTAGAGTAGAAGTTGATAGCGTTGTCACTAGGAGAGTAAGGTTTGACAAAGTTTGTGAATGCATCAGCGTAATCTTCTTCGCTTTGGGGCGGTTCGTTTTGAATGCCGCAGCCGCATTTTCTGCTGATTATCTGTGGGAGATACAGAATAGGTAAGTTTGGATTACAATACTTACAAAGCATTCAATCATGATCTGTCAAAGGACCGATTTGTTCGAGACACCATTGTTTAACTATTGTGTCTACTTGATACGTGGACAGATAAAGAGTCAGCCTATAATGCTGGGACACAGGCCTCCTCTCTAAAGGGTGTAAAAAGACTATTAACGAAGCCGAAAGGCACTTATTCTCCCCGTCATTGCGATTATTTTTTTGTTATACACCATACCTGTGAACCTTTTAGTTACGGAGATATTGGGGGTCAAAGTCATCAAACATTAAAACTTTTTCACAAGTTTTTTTTTATATATACATAATTTTAAAGTAAAAACTTTACTTTAAACACCTCCACGACCCCCACACTATTCAATCCATCCACCAGCACAATGTTTTGAGTGCATTACATTGAATTTTACCGAAAAACGGGATCCTTCACCCCAAAAAAAAAGTGATTTCCCAGCAATATATTTTGCGTAGGGTTACTTAGTTTGATGTACTGAATGCTTGGTTAACGGCTTCGTGAAGAGTCTGTTTACACCCTGTATAAGAGGAAATGGACTGTAAGTCATAGGTCTTAAGTTCGAATCAAAGGCACGCACCTCTGATTTATCGGATTCATGTGCGTATTGTGTAATTATCACTTGCTTCGGTGAAGGAAAACATCGTGAGGAAACCAGCATGCCTGAGAGATATTTCTCGACGGCATGTACAGCCAAGTCAGAGGCCTCAGCGGCATAAAAACTCTAACACCAGGTTAGGCATGATAAAGGAAGAATTTCTTACCCTTTTTTCTTTCTTTTTTTATTAGGCGGTGAAGATGACGAAGACGGTTTGGTTATGTGGGACTTGCACCCACTAAAAAACACCACCGTGAAGCCTTTGTGGTTCGGCCGCGAGAACTGAATGACGTTCGCGACAAGAATATCTTACCTGATCCAACTCTCTATAGGTAGCGACGTTCTGAAGTAACATCTGCGTGGTGTCGGAGTTGTTGCTGCATAGCAGGGCGGCTGCTGATCTGGTTGCTCTCGCTCGTCCGCGACATAGGCCATAGGAACGATACCTAGGGAAACATGAAGAGACACACATACATACATAGATAATAATAAATCATTTATTTCAGACTCATTTATTTTTTATTATTTATTAAAACTTTATGCACAAGTAAAAACTGTACAAAGGCGGACTTAATGCCTTGGGTATTTTCTACCAATCTACCTTAGGGTGATGCAGAGATAATACACAGTAGGTGCAATAACAGAAAAAAAAAGACTAGAAAAATTTATATCTAAAACATAAGAATAAATACATATATACATACATATAACAAAATATATAAAGTTAAGAGAGAGAAACAAGGAAAAAAAAAAAAACTATAACAACATAGTTTTGAGACGAATCTGCCAACTTCTTGTGAATATGCTCTCGAGCCTTCACTTTGAAGGTGAAACGACTAGTCAACGTCCTGATACTCTGGGGGAGCGCATTCCAGAGGAAGACCGCCTGGACAAAGAAGGAGGACTTGATAAAGCCAGATCGGTGAGAAGGATAGCGTCAAAGACAGTTATTGGAGGACCAAAGGTTTTTGCTGTGCGCAGAGCATAAATATTGAAAATGAGAAGTGAGATAAGAAGGAGAAGTGGGTTTGTGAAGGAGAGAAAACAGGGTTGTCAAAGCCCTCAATGCTCTGCGCTACCGGATGGGTAACCACCTTAACAGCAAAGGATGTGCAGAAACATGATCATACTTGCGGAGATTGAAGACGAATCGAATGCAGTTATTAAGAAGTCGGTCAAGTTTATTGAGGAGTTCTGCATTCAGGTCATAGTAGCACACATCACCATAGTCAATCATGGGGAAGATTAGGGTCTGTACAAGCATTGCCTTAATGTGTGATGGGAGAATATTTTTCAGCCGGTAGAGCGACCGCAACGTTCCGGTGACTTTCTTGCTCACAATCGCAACCTGCTTACGCCAGTCAAGGCAAGTGTCAACATGCAAACCCAGATCCTTGACGTCAGAGCTAAACGGAATTACTGTGCTGTCAAAGGTAACCGGTGGCACCGCTAAACCACTCAACCTTCTCATGCTATGGGGGCTCCCTACCATGATAGCCTGGCACTTGGTTGGGTTAACCGCCACACCGAAACGATCAGACCAGTTTTTAACTACGCGTAAATTCCGATTTAGCTCCTAGATCGCCCCGGATAAGCTGTCAACACCTGCCTGACAGTAAAGCTGTAAGTCATCAGCGTAGAGATGATACGTACACTGAAGTTCGGTAGTTATGAGATCAATAAAAATAGAAAACAAAAGTGGAGATAAAATACCGCCTTGAGGGACGCCAGTTTCAAGATTACACCAACTGGAGTTAGACTCACCAGCAAGTACTGACTGCTGACGCCCCTGAAGATAGGAAGAAAACCATTCCAACGCCTCGGGAGAGACCATGAGATAGGAGAGGATGGATAAAAGGACTTCGTGACTGACGGTATTGAAAGCATTTGAAAAATCGATCAACACTAAGACTGTAACTTTAGTGTCTTCCATACCTCGCCTTATATCGTCAGTCACTTTAAGGAGAGCAGAAACGGTACTGTGCCCGGGCCTGAACCCGGATTGGAATGGACTGATGAGGGAGTTTTTGTGAATGAAGTGGGCTCATCATAAGATTACATCCGTATTGCTAGTAAAATTGTGAGCTTAAAAACTAGTGTTAGTAATAAATAATGGATTTAATAATAAGAAAGTGGCAGGTCCGGGTGGACTCCCCGATAATGGCGGCAAATCACTAAACGACTGCGTGCAGCCGTATCCAGCGCGCCAGTATCGGAGAGTCCCTCCGCCAGCGCGCGCAGGGTGGTGTTGGAACTGGTGCGCGTGATAAACTCTCGTCGTTTTCCCCATGGGGGTAGGTAGAAACCTCAGAACACCACCTGCTATGATCCTCACATAGTCCTTTTGCCTCGTCCACGCTCATACATTCGGTCATACACGCACGCCGGTTGCGAGTACTACGCACCTGATCTTTCTGAAGATCCTCACCAATAAGAATCATCATCATCATCAGCCTGTTAATGTTCCCACTGCTGGGACACAGGCCTCCACTCTATGAGGGGGAATGGGCTATAATCCACCACGCGGGCCCAGTGCGGATTGGTAGATGTCACATGTCTTCGATTTTTTTGGTTCTAGGACATGCCGGTTTCCTCACGATGTTTTCCTTCACCGTTTTGAGAGCCGCGCTAATAAAATAAATTACACAAAGTAATGCCTGTGTAATGTCTGGGTTCGAACCCACGACTTACTGTTCCTAAGTCGGGGCCGCCACCACTGGGCCACCGCTGCTCTCTACACCTTCACCAATAAGAATAGAGAGAATGAATTTAGTACAGTGCTGCCGGCCTTTTGGGCCTTTGCTCCTCCTACAAGGATGTAGGAGGAGCTCGTGGCTAACAGACTAATAATAACAACAGACTAATAATAACAACAGACTAATAATTACTAATAACAGACGCTCGGATCAATCTTCAGGTTAAGCAACGCTTGTCTAGGTTGGTCTGTGGATGGGTGACCACTCATTACATACCGAGTTTCCTCCGTACCTCGGAAAGCACGTTAAGCCGTTGGTCTCGGCTGTCATTTGTCAGATCTTTGACAGTCGTTACAGGAAGTCAAGTGGCCCGAAAGTCAGACAACCAGTCTTACCAAGGGGTATCGTATTACCCAGTACTAACTGGGTTGTGGAGGTCAGATAGGCAGTTTGCTCCATGTAAAATACTAGTATTCAGCTGCATCCGGTTAGACTGGAAGCTGACCCCAACATAGTTGGGAAAAGGCTAGGGAGATGATGAAAAGGCAAAATAGTTTTATTTTACCCTTTTTAGTTGTGGTATCTCACACAAATCCTTGTCAAGTATAAATTTTAGACTGTAACTAGAAACTATTAGCGCATCATCCACATAGACGAAGAGGGAAAACTACATATTATAGAGGATAACTTAATACATTTTTTTTTGTACATGAGACCACCGCGCGAGCTTCCTCTACCAAATGAAAAAAAGAATCACTTAAGGTGGATGCTCCAGGGTAGCCCGCGAAATTCAAATTTTCTTACATTTTTGCAATTTGAAGGCCAGTGTCAGGTTGTATGTTGATTAAAATATGATTCGCTGCTTAAAGACGTATGTAGTTACAGAATTATAATCATTAAAATCATCAATACAACCCTCTAAGTTCATGTAACTGTCGTTAGAAAACGTAAGAAAATTTATATTTCGCGGGCTACCGTGGAGCTTCCACCTTAAATCAAATTTAAAAAAACGGCCAGCAGTGAGTCTCGACTCGCGCATGAAGGGTTCCGTACCATAATAGTAGGAGGGGCTCTCTCATACTATGGTAGGGGAGCCCCCTTTAATTACTAATGTTATATCGGTGACAGTAATACACATTACGTGAAAATTTCAACTGTCTACCTATTAAAGCCCGCTAACATACAGATGGACGGACGGACATCGGTGGCTTAGTAACAGGGTCCCGTTGGTTACCCTTCAGGAACGGAAGCTTATAGAGATGCCTCCTCCTTTTTTAGAAGTCGGTTAATAAACAAAGAATACTTACGAAGCCGGTATGTCCCATCTTAAGACGAGGTTACATCGCGGTAAGTCGATGCCTTCTTCTAACGCTGAGGTCGTTAGCAGCAGATTACATTCGTGCATACGGAACCTTGAGACAAAAAATAGTACATTTTGATAAAAGTGGAGAAAGTTTGTTATTGCATTCGAGGCGGAATTAACACCCGAGTCGTAGGCGAGGGTGTTTTTGAGCCGAGAACTGCAATAACAAATGTCCACGTGTATCAAACGACGTTTTTCAATACACTTTTGAAGAAATAAAATAATGAAAAAAAAACAATCACCGCCGACTATAGGCATTGCACCAATGTGTACTAAGTATAGGTATAGTTGTATCTATGTAATGTCCCGCGTGCTGTGCCGTGCGGGGCTCACTCCGCGCGGCCACACAGCACACAGCACACAGCACACAGCACACAGCACAAGGTGATGGGAAATGAAAAAGATCCACGTGTGTGAAATACACGGCATGTTGAACCTAATCGTAATGCGATAAGAACCAGTTTTCGAGGAAGTGTATTGAAAAAATTATACCGTCCCATACATCTATGGATTCATGTGCGTATTGTATAATTATCACTAGCTTCGGTGAAGGAAAACATCGTGAGGAAACCAGCATGCCTGAGAGATATTTCTCGACGGCATGTAAAGCCAAGTCAGAGGACCATGGGCGGCATACTAACCACACGATAAAGGATTTATACCGTGATGAATACCGAAGGAGCATTAGTTAAGTCTACATCATAACATCACGCCTGCAAACCTCGAAGGGTTAGACAGAGGTGTACATAGTATTGCACCCACATTTCGTCAGATATGTTTAAGTCCCATGTAATAGGGGGCGAGCCTATTGCCATCAACCGGGCACAAACTCCGTAGCTACAACTGAGAAACTCGTGATGGAAAAACCCATCACACTTAGCCCGACCCGGGTATCGAACCCAAGCATTCGCGATTGCGATCACTAGACCAATTACGCTGGTATTATTCAATACCTCTCGGTTTATTTTACGTAGTTTATTATTATTTTACTCTGTACGCTCTTAATGTGCACGTGTTTCTACATCGTTCTCACATAATATGTATAATCTCAACATGAATGATGTAACCAAGATTTTGTAACAATATTTTGATTTAAAAGAGTGTCCATGAAGTTTCTCGCCCGTTCTTCTCCATAGAGATCTACGCTAGGGAATGGGCAATTACAGTACTTTCTCAAGTTATTATGCCTTGTGACTGTGACTGTAGCTTCGCTTTTTTTTTGACATTCAAAAGTACCTGTAATGGTATATGGAAATAATTAAAATAAATGCTTTGAGTTTGAGTTTCATGTTATGTAACTAATAATACGTACTTCTTCAACACATCTTCCTGTCTCTTGCCCTGCCTCTGACACTCACGCGGCTCCGTACCGGGGTCGGCAGGAGTCTCGGTGGCGCAGTACTGCGCGGAGATGTAGTTCAAACGGCTGTTTGCACGAGACATGTCCTAGAAAGAAAACGATTGGTGTTCAAATCATTTATTTTTGCAGTAAACACTGTTACAATGGTGTTATTAAATTTACATGTTACAAGTGATTCTACCGTAAGGCATGCAAAATTTTAGGGAAGGGATCCGCAAGGGCCGAAGCCTGCCGGGGCTGCGGGACTATTCGAAAGAGATACCGTGGCCCCGGAACACAAAGGGCGAGGAAGAAACATGGATGGGTTTTAGTCAGTAAAAGTCTGACACTCCCTCCTGCTCCGCCCAGAGCGGGAAGAGTCATTCGATGATTTCCCAACCAAAAAAAAAAAAAAAAAGACATGCAAAATGTATACAATCATAAAATACAGTCAACAAATAAAAGGTCAGCTAATTAAATGCAAAATAAATAACAACAAACATAAAATATTTTAAGATATTAAATTAATGCGATGTCATACAGTGTAGTTATTTATTTTATTATATTTAAATTATTTCTATTTAATGAGTTCGAGGACAGAAAGTTGTAAAAAAAACCTTTTATTTTGCACAACTACAACACACGCCATTATAAACAATGTATTCAAATTATATTCAAATTATAACAAGTTAACGTATTATATTGAGTTTACCACTTTATTTTCAATTGATAGGATTCTTATAGGTTTTCCTGTAATCCAACTCCAAATCCTACCAATAAACTATATCTAGTTTTTTTTTTTTTAATTTTAGGTGCAGTACTTTCGGAGATCGGGGGGGAATGGTCAATTTTCGTCTTCTTTCATGAATAAAATCAAAACTATTTATTTTACAATAATATCAAAAATATTTGAGATCCTCATAACGAAGCCATTTATTTGATATGATCATATGACACAGTAAGGTTTACAAAACTTTTTTTAAAATTTCCTCATTTTTCCCCCGAAAATGACTCTTACATAAAAAAATAAATACATTTACTTTGCACATCTGTGTTTGGGTCATAGGATTACACCATCCTACCAAATATCACCTGATTTGGTCCAGTAGATTCGGAGCAAATTGGCTATGACAGACAGACGTACAGACAGACAGACGCACGAGTGATCCTATAAGGGTTTCGTTTTTTATTTTTTTGTACGGAACCCTAATAAAAGAATGTGAAATACAAATTGAAACTCTTATATACAACATGTAACGTAATTAACGCACACCCACAGACACCCCAAAACATGTTTAAGCATTGATTATTTATTAAATTAGTTATACTAATTCCGGAAGAATGTTGTGGTCACAGTACAAATCAACGAACGCACACAGTCGCATACGTAGCTCTCATACCTACGTATGCGACTGTGTTAGTCTTGCTAGCCTAGTAGGTATTCGCACAACTTCAATAAAAAAGTTCAATACATTTTAATGCCTGTTTTCTAATTGATGTTTTAATTTAGAAAGCACTTCAGTGTCATTTTTCACTATTTCAAAAGCGTTCACTATCCTATTTTTTAGATCCTCGGCACTTGTTGTCGCACTAAAATAAACTAACGATTTAATACGTCCCCACAAAAAAAAAAGTTGTCGAATCAGCTGATCGGGGATTCTCATCGAATTAATCCCATATTTCGTTTTGAAAACGAGTATGTGTACGCCAATCGGTTTCCCTGTTGATGGCCGTGTTCGGACGGAACGTTCCGTGGCCACGAAGCCACTGAGTAGCAGCTAACATAGTCCTACCCTGCGGTCTACTCTTGTACCATACCTTTGGTTGAGTTGAATGTTCTGCCAGCTAGAACCACATTATCACCACACCGCACCGTGCCAAAGTCCTCACCATTTTGGAAAGACATCGCGCGCGAAAAACTGTTTGCATACACTCTACGGAAGTACTTTCCACGAATAATGTCCGCACATGACTAATATTGTTTACATTTATTTAAGTTAGCTTTTATCGTAGCATTCGTAGCCGCCCGCGCCGCCGAAAACAAGTATGACATATTTTGCATTTTGTTGGTTTATCTTTTGTGTATTTTATCCAGTGCCTGTTTAGTGTGTGCGTGCGGTTGAATCGCTAAGTTTACCTAATTGTGTTTGACTTTAAATTACTTGAAATAAGGTTCATTTTTCTTTATTTTATATTGAATGGCGGAATTTGTATTAATACAAATAAAACTGCGCTTTTAAGTCTTATTGCTTTGAGTTACGGTCCATTTCAGTTTGTTTGGACTATACAGGGGTAGTGTGACTATAAATTACAAGGCTTTAATTATTTTTGAGATAAAAAATGACCTATATTAAAAATTATAGAAATCGATTCAGTAAACGATTCTGAACAAACTAATTTCAGGATGTGCGTTAATTATGTTACATGTTGTATATCTACATTCATACTCAACATTTTCCTCTTTCAATGTGGCTGAGATGAGAATACTAAGAGGGATGTGTGGTGTTACGCGAATGTATAAAATAAGAAATGAGTACATAAGAGGAAGTCTCAAAATGGCGCCGGTGACAGAAAAGTTTCGTGGTAATTGGTTATCGTGGTATGGACATGTGATGCGGAGGAATGAGGACAATGTTGTGAGGAAAGTTTTGAGTATGAATGTGGATGGGTATAAGAGTAGAGGAAGACCAAAGAGACGATGGATGGACTGTGTGAAAGATGATATGGCAAGAAAGGAGGTGACTGCTGAGATGACGAGTAATAGAGAAGTATGGAAGAAGAAGACATGCTGCGCCGACCGCAAATCAATAGGCGAGACGACAAAACAAATCTAATTAGCGGACTAATTAGATTTGTTTTGTTCAGTTAGATTATCAAAAAATATTTGACCCGTGTTTTTTCTTTTGTTACGTAAACCAAAATTGACGAAGATACGACGCTTTTAAAATTCTCAATACGTCACGCCATGGTATAATTTTTAGCTAGTTCTGACGTCACGAGCCCCCACTCCCGAGTTTTGATGCGTTTTATCTTTTGTCAATATTCATTGATTTACAAAAACAAAAAATACGTGTCCATTAATTTCCAATACTCTAACTGACGGACTAAATAGATTTGCAATTTTTTGATACTGTCGTCATGCCTATTGGGACAAGAGCAAGAGAATGATGATGATGATTTCCCAAATATGGAATATGCACGTATTTTTTTCTTCACTTAAATCAATAAACAACAGGTGGCCTACCATGACGTCTTAAAGCAGGATCGTTTTAATCGCGTTCCAGTGTGGGTAAGAGACGGAGCTATAGAGAACGTCTAGCGCCATCTCTTTCCCTCACTGGCACGCAATTAAAACGATCCTGCTTAAAGACGTCATGGTAGGCCCGCTGTACTATCAACCCAAGAAAAGTATTAAAAGTTAAGTTCAACTACTGCTTGTCGCACAAAAATAATATTAAACTCCTGCAATTTTCTACGACAGTTCAAACGTCCGCAGCTGTCGCAGCCATGCTGTGACGTCATTATCCACAATCTGCCCTGTTTACATCTAATTTTTTGGCCTAAATAAAATAATTTTACCAATTGTATGTGCTTTATTCAAGTAAAAATTGCAATACAATATTATAATAACATTTTAGTGAAACATTTAGCACTTTTCAAAGAAGTTTTTTTTTACACAATGGACTTTGACGTCAATACCGGCGTTATCGAGGACGGTGTGTTTGACAGTGCGTCCCGTTTCACCAAAAACATGCTACATAAAGCAGTTAATTAAAAAATAAGTGATTTAATAAATAATATAATATAAGTATTAGAAACTTAAACAAGTGTACCACAATGTTTTTATGCGCCAATACAAGGCATTTTTCATAAATAAAAAGAGTTCTGTATTTCATGCATATTCCCTATACCTCCCTCCGCATCTCAAAAAATTTTATTATTAAAATATGACTTACCGCCATGACGGCGAACATGACCTTCGCGATGAGCGGCTCCTTCATATACACGATACCACACAACGCGTCCGGGTTCTGTTGTATTTGTAATGCTCTGGCCGCGTTGTTTCTTAATATACGGGTTTTACCCCTGTAAAGAAGAAATAATAAAGGGTGAAAAAAAAATATAATTAATAAATAAAATAAAATAAAATAAAAAGCCTCTTTATTCGGACAACAGATATACAATTGGTTTTTAATACTACTGCACTGTAGGTATATGTATTTTACACAATTACAATTATTCGCGTATTTGGTGCTTCTTTACATTCTATAAGTCCGTTTGCCAGTTGGCAAATAATTAATATAGTATAATAAATAAAGGGTGGGTAAAACACCTCTTAACGAAGCCGAAAGGCACTTGTTCTCCCCGTCATTGCGATCATTTTTTTGTTCTACATCATACCTGGGAACCTTCTAGTTACGGAAATATTGGGGGTCAAAGTTCCAACTTTTTACAAGTTTTTTTTTTTAATACAAGTTTTTAATGTTATATTTCCACTTTAAACACCTCCACGACCGCTGTATTATTCAATCCATCCATCAGCACAATGTTTTGAGTGCGTTACTTTAAGTTTTACTACAAAACATGATTTTTCACCTAAAAAAAAAGTCGTTTGCCAGCAATAATTTTTGCGTAAAGTTACTTAGTTTGATGTACAGAATGCTTGGTTGACGGCTTCTTCATGAGGTTGTTTACACCCTGTATTTGTACGCCAAATGGCAAAACATAGAGCACATATGAAAATGTAACATCTCACCCACTCTGTAACTACCTATGTTAACAAATAAACATTCTGATCACCTAAAGTACTTACGGGATGATATCCGTGATTTTTCTTAAACTATCAAGTACGTGGAATCCAGTGATAACCTAATAAAAAACAACATGCGTCTCCATTATCAAGAAAAACTCACGACAAAACGCACTCACAGTATCACTAGGATACTGTGAGTGCGTTTTGTCGTGAGTTACAATCGAGTTCCAGTAGTGCGAGTAATAAAAGACTAAGAAAGAGGGTAGACAGATTTGTCTGCTCATAATAAATAATTTTCGTCCCACCCGCATACCTCTTCAGTATTCCCGCGATCATGATGCTTGCAACAGCGTCGAAATATCGGGAGCTCATAGTAACTAAGAAAAATCACGGATATCATCCCGTAAGTACTTTCAGTGTAGTGAAAAACCGTGAAAGTCTAAAACAAACATTCTGATTCTGCCACTGTTTTAAGCTTTCACGGTTTATAACTAAACTTATACTGTCAACTAGCTGTTGCCCGCGGCTCCGCCCGCGTGAAGTTCGGTAACTGTCCCACGGCATCATACTAAACGGAGAAATAGTATCCTACATGTTAATCCAGGTTATAAACTATCTATGTGCCAAATTTCATAATGTTCACAATTATTATTATCACTGTCACATTCACTGTCACAATCACTGTCACAACCACTGTCACAACCACTGTCACAACCACTGTCACAACCACTGTCACAATCACTGTCACAATCACTGTCACAATGACAATCACTATCACAATCAACATCATCGTTATTACAATCATCACAATAAATCTAAAATAACCCTGTATAGAAGTCAAATCCACCATCTTCTGGATCTCAAAATAAAGGCCATATTCGTAATCAGCACCCTTGATAATCTCGGTATCGACACCCATATTGATTTTTAGACATAGCAACCCCATCGCATCCCAACAGGGGATGATGGTATTTCAGGTCCACCATTTTCAATCTTAAAATCGTTGTTTTTGTAATACACCATACAAACTATACCAATGTTGATTTTCAGACTTTGTCACCCCATTTCCCCCTCTTAGGGGTTGAATTCTGAAAAAACCCGAACCCCCTTTTATACTTATTTATCAATAGGAGCACTCCTGTGAAGTTTCGAATAAAATAGTCTAACTAATCTTGTTTCCCCATACAAACTTTGGAACCCCGTTTATCCCCCTTAGGGGATGAATTTTGCCAAATATTTCTTTGTGCAGCCCTAGACCACATAAGGAACCTACTTGCCAAATCTGGAATCTGTAGACCCAGCGGTTTAGGCTGTGCATTGATTTTTATACTTTGTCACCCCATTTCCCCCTCTTAGGGGTTGAATTCTGAAAAATCCTGAAACCCATTTCTACTCATTTATCAATAGGAGCACTCCTGCGAAGTTTCGAATAAATCAGTCTAACTAATCTGGTTTTCCCATACAAACTTTGGAGCCCCGTTTAACCCCCTTAGGGGTCGAATTTTGAAAAATCCTTTCTTAGTGCACCCCTAGACCATATAAGGAACCTACATGCCAAATTTGGAATCTGTAGACCTAGCGGTTTGGGCTGTGCGTTGATAGGTCAGTCAGTCAGTCAGTTTCTTCTTTTATATATTTAGATTACGGGATATCTTCCGTCATTACGCGATCATGTCAATCTTGGGCATATTGCAACAGCGTCGAAATATCGGGAGCTCAAAATAATGAATAATCACGTAAGATATCCCGCAAGTGACCGCATAAATTCTGTTTCTGAAAAGGTAATATACGTATTAATCAAGTGCTGAGCAGAAAGACAGAGATAGAGAGAAGAATAGTACTTATAACATCTTCTATTATCATGCTTGTATTGTATGAAGAGGTAAACAGTAACAGCCATGTTAATGGAACGAAATTACTTATCGCGCGTTGCGAAAGGGGGGCTAGACGGAAAAAATTAAGACGAAAAGTTGTAACGACACTTTTTGCTATAGTAAGCCACCATCCATTTCACCGCTTATAGTGATACCGTATATCGCAAATAATAATATAAGTGTTTATTAATATAAACGACGGATTTAATTGCGTCCGCAAGTTAGAGACACGAATCGGCAGAGGTGAGGTCGACCCGTGCGTGAGGTGAGGGGGTGGGAAGCACGCGGTTGAATGTTTTGTTATGAAAAAAAAAAATTTTTATTCCAATTCCTTCACTAATTAATCGAAAGGAACTTCGTTCCATCCGGGTGTCCCTTGACACCTCTCAAGTTTTTAAAAGCTTTGTAGGTTTCTTAAGGCGACTACAGGAGCTAAATTAGCAACTCTATTTGTGGTGGTTCATACTTCGTTTGAAATACTGTTAGAATAAAGTTCTAATGAGCTTGCACTACAAAGTGGTTGTTACGTCGGTCATTGCAGGCCGAATAGTGCGAAATGAGTGTTTTTTTGCGATTTACAAAAAATCTACAGTTTGGACTAAAAAAATAAAACACTATCGTGCTAATATATTGCTTGTACAATTATTTGCCAAAAAATCAGAATGATCGCATGTAATTGAGTATGGTTTTTACTCGTTAAAAGAAATTTTTAGAAATAAAATCGTGTTTTTTTTTATCGAGTAAAATTAGTTGTATTATGTTTTCAAAACACTATCGCACTAGCATAATTATATCCTGAAGAATATCATATATTTTTCTGGTTTTGTTTATTGCCGTGAATCATATGCTTTTTTACATTATAAAACTCGCGTTTAGCTCCTGTAGTCCCCCTAAGGTCAAATCTTTAAAACCGTTCCCCTAAAGTTATTAAAAGTTCAATGGGACTACCGAGCGGGCTTCTACTACCAATTGAAAAAAGAATCACGTAAATCAATCCAGTAATCACGGAAAAAAAGATGCTGGTGGAATACATAACCTCCTCCTTTTTTAGAAGTCGGTTTAAAAAGTGATCGCAATGACGGCTTCCGGCTTCGTTAAGGGTATTTTTACAACCAATATAATTATAAAGAATACGGTACCTCAGTCGATATCCAGAACGCCTTGTAAATCCAAGTAGACCTCTTTGCTGTACCATAATTTCATTTCCACGAATATCCATTCCACTTACGCGAGTATCCGGTTGAGTATCCGTCTTGGTTACGGAGTATTCGGCTTTTTCTATAGTTTCCATTTCACTTACAGTACTATTCGATGGGGTACTTGGAGAATCATTGCTATTTTCACTTTTGTTTTGAATATCCGTCTCACTCGTCTGACTATCCGGATTGTTTGAGCTGCTTATAGAGTTTTCATCGGTGGGCGAATCAAGATCTTTTAAATTAGACTCGTAAGTGTTAACTTTGTCTTGAATTTTGTTGCTTAAACTTTTAAAGTCACATTCTTCAACATCGTTCAACATTTTATTTATGCTTTCTTTGCTTACACTATCACAACCGCTCCCAGTCTCATCGTCTTTAGTATCCGTCAGGATACTACTATCCTGTAGTCGAAAATTCTGGTTACGAATATCCGGAGGTTTAAATTTTTCTAGAATTTCGGTGAATCTCAATACTTTTGGGGATGAAAATGTCTTGATTTTTAACCATTCGTCCTCTATTTGGTCGAATAGTAATTCGGTGTAACATCGTATTTTCAAAAAGACGGTTGTACATAAACACATTAGGATAAAATGTCTTTCGTAAGGGATTTTGATTTTTAGTTTTTCTAGTTTTGATAGTAGGCAGATTGCTGCTTTGTCGGCTGCGAACGGACCTGAAACAATTTTGTACTACATTACACCTGTATCCCCCGCTAAGGGTTATTATAGACGAGCGGCACGTTGCCAACTACAGGCGTCGCCACATGTCGACGGCTGCCGTCGACACAACTGCAAGCGTCGGCGGAAGACGACGAAGGAACGAACGACGGGACGGGACGGGACGACGGGAGGACGAAGGGATACGAAGAGATGCATTATTTAGAATGAACAGAAGAAAAAGCGGATTTTTTTTTTTCGTGGTAACCGTTTGTGTGTCGGTGTCGTCCACCCCGTATAGAAGAAGTAAGTCAATAGGGATGATGACTGACTAAAACAAATATGATTTTGTTTAGTCCCTCAGTTAGATTATCGAAAAATATTGAATAAGTGTTTTGTTTTATTTAATTAGTAAAAATTGACATAGATAAAACGTGTCAAAGATCATGAGTGGGGGCTTGCGGCGTCACATTTGAGTAAAAAATGTAATCAAATGTGACGTCACACGAGATTTCGACGCACTGTATCGTCTTTATTTTTTGAATACGTGAAAAAAGAAAAAATACGGTTCCAATATTTTTTGGAAATCTATCTGACAGACTAATCAGATTTTTTGTTGTTATCTACCCTATTGTATTAGGAGCGTAATGAACTAGCTGTCACATATTATATCTGTCACTGACAACATACATTCATACTAACAATTTGACGTTAACAGAGCCTTTATTTCATAGCAGTAAAGAAAGAAAGAAGGAAGGAAATATGACATTTTGATATAAATGAGGAAACTTTATTATTGCATTCGAGGCGGAATTCACACCCGAGCCGCAGGCGAGGTTGTTAAGGAGCCGTGAACTGCAGTAACAAATGCCTACGTGTATCAAACGAAATTTTTCAATATACTTTCGAAGAAATATATAAAAAGAAATATATAAAACAATAAATTGATCCTGTACGAGGCCCTATCAGCATGGTGCTATAACATTTAAAAATGTCACAGCGCTGATATTCTGATAGGGCCCAAGTGATGCCACAGTTACGCAATAGTTGTGCAAAAGTTGCGGTTAACTGTACTATCGAGGACACTCCCGCCTGATCACCACTAAGCTAACTTTTACTTGCACTTACAACATAGAAACGCTCTCCAGCCCCCGCCCTGTTGACTTTGTATGGAAATAATGAATGAAAAGATACCGATCGGCCGAGCGCACTGACGACGCACGCCAAACAAGAGTTATTGTTATGTTGCGCGCCAAACTTGACGCTTTCCTAATAAGCCTAAACTTTAAGGGGGCGTGGGTGCCGCCTCCGCATGATTTAAGCTAAAAATTAAAGACCACGACTGTATCATAATGAAACTTACCTAATTGCTCCAAAACATATAGGAACTGTTTGAATATGTTCTTGGGGTCAATGGTGGGGTGTGGAATGCTCATAAACTCATCGTACATCTCGTCACCGTATATCTCTGTGGGGTCGTGCCTGAAAACAATAATGAATAAAAGGTGTAAATGGACCCTTCACGTCATCCAAGCATTCTGTACATCAAACTAAGTAACTTTACGCAAAAAATATTGCTGGGAAACGACTTTTTTTTTTGGGGTGTAAAAACATGTTTTGTGGTAGAACTCAATGTAACGCACTCAAAACATTGTGCTGATGAATGTATTGAATAGTACGGGGGTCGTAGAGGTGTTTAAAGTAAAAATATTACATTCAAAACTTGTATTTTAAAACGAAGTTGTCAAAAAGTTGGAACTTTGACCCCCAATATCTCCGTAACTAGAAGGTTCCCAGGTATGGTGTAGAACAAAAAAATGACGAGGAGAAAAAGTGCCTTTCGGCTTCGTTAAGAGGTGTTTTACACCCTAAATACATCAAACTAAGTAAGTTAAAGCAAAAAATTTTGCAATTTTTTTTTGGAGTGGATCATTAAGTTTTACCGTAGGACTCAATGTAACGCACTCAAAACATTGTGCTGATGGATGCATTGAATAGTACGGGGGTCGTGGAGCTATTTACGACCCGAATTACGTTCGGCCTTACGTTCTTAGGGTCCCGGGTTGAAATCCCGGTAGGAGCAAATGTTTGTGTGATGAGCATGGACATTTGTTTCCGAGTCATGGATATTTATATGTATTTTAAGTATTTATTTACAAACAAAAAGTATCTATGTAGTATATCAACTATCTGGTGTCCACGACACAAGCCTCGTTGCTTATTGTGGCACTAGATGGCGCTGTGTGTAATGTCCAGCTATATTTATTACGATTTTTATTATATGTATATATTATTTAAAGTAAGGAATTACATTTAAATCAACTAGTGAATAAGTTAGATTCCAGGTTGATATGGACAAGTACAAAAAAAAATATCGCAATAACGAGGAGAACAAGTGCCTTTTGGCTTCGTTGTTGTCGTTGTCTTTGTTAAGACTGCTTCTTTGGTAGAGTGGTCCCAAGCGCGACTGCTAAGCTTGAAGTCTTGGGTTGGATTCCCGGGTCGGGCAAATTTTTATTGGGGTTTTCCATCACGGATTTTTCAGTAGCAGCCACGGAGTCTGGATTTGTGCCCGGTTGGTGGCAATACGGTCGCCCCTTATTACATGGGACTGAAACATAACTAGCGAAATGTGGGTGTACTATTAGGTACACCTCTGTCTAACTCTTTGGGGATAACAGGCGTGACCACCATCAGCCTATCCTTTTCTCAACTATGTTGGGGTCGGCTTCCAGTCTAACCAGATGCAGCTGAATACCAGTATTTTACATGGAGCGACTGCCTATCTGTCCTCCACAACCCAGTTAGTACTGGGTAATACCTTTGGTAAGACTGGTTGTCAGACTTTCGGGCCACTGACTACCTGTAACGACTGTCAAAGATCTACAAATGACAGCCGGGACTAACGGCTTAGCGTGCTTTCCGAGGCACGGAGGAAACTCGGTATGTAATGGGTGGTCACCCATCCACAGACCAACCTAGGTAAGCGAGGCTTGACGTAAAGATCGACCCGAGCGGCTGTTATTATTTAGCCACGAGCTCCTCGGATTACATGCGGAGTGTCATCCTGAATTTCGACAGAAAATTATTTCGACAATGGTGTCGATTCTGTTGTGCACAAACTAGAATAGCCTAAATTAAGTAATTTAGGCTATTGCTATCTTTTTCTCTCTAATAAAACGAAAAAGAGACGGACGTAATTTAGAGCTGTCAAATTTAATTGGAACTAATATTTCCATACAAATAAAGGGTGCAATTAAAAACATGTCGATTAAAAACACGGTGAAGCGCAAGGCATAAACTAGTTTGACATCTCTAACTTAGTTCATAGCTATAGCCGTCCTTTTCTCGCACTGCCTTTTAGTAAAAGATAGCAATAGCCTTAATTAAGTTTAGTTTGTGCACAACAGAATCGACACCATTGTCTCATTTTCGAATAACAATACTTCGATTACTCATTGCTTCGACAGAACATACTTCGACAACACACACCTTCGAAAAACACTACTTCGACAACTTTCACATTTCCGAAGGTATGTTCCGTCGAAATAGGAATCCGCCGAACAAGTGCGTATCAAAGAAGGGTTCAGTCGAAGTTGTGTTTTTCGAAGGTGTGTGTTGTCGAAGTATATTCTGTCGAAGCAATGAGTAGTAGTAATTGAGACCGTGTCGAAACAATTACTGTCGAAATTCAGGATGACACTCTTACAAGCGTGATGTTGAGATTAAAAATGCTTACCGATGGTCCTCAATGAAGTCCAGAGCGTCCTGCACGGTGTCTCTCATATATTTCTCCAGCTCTATGTATGTCGAAGACAGTTCCTCATCTGAAGGTCGCGCGGAGTACTCTATTATTAGTTCACGTGGTTTAGCCGACGTTGATATTCTGAAAGGAAGATATCAGAATACTGGGAATAACTATACTAATATTATAAAGCTGAAGAATTTGTTAGTTTGGTTGAACGCGCTAATCTCAGGAACTGCTGGTTCAAATTGAACATTTTTTTTAGTATTGGATAGCCCATTACTCGAGGAAGGTTATAGGCTATATAACATCACGCCACGACCAATAGGAGCTGAGCAAAAAGAAAACAAGTCAGAAGCGGCGGGACACAGCTAGTTGGGAATATGTGAAATAAATTTAGTGAATGAAAGTAAAAAAACACCGTCCAAGTGCGAGTTGTATCGCATCCGACGGTTCCGTATAAACTTGAAGGTATTTTGTTAATAAACTACACATTATCTACGGTTTTCAGATTTTTTTCTTTACATGTGCAGACATTGCTTCTTACCAAATTTCGTGATTCTAGGTCAACGGAAAGTACCCTAAAAAAATAAGAGCCATAAAACCGGTCTTAAAGCCCTATTACCTTGTTGCTGTCAAAGCAACACTTAAACAACTTTCGGGCCGGCGCACAAATGGCGGAGCGCAGCGCAGAGCATTTTTACTGTCAAACTATTACCGACATTGTCCTCATTTAAATAATATCTAAAAACATTTAACACGACAATGAATTCCTGAAGAGCATCGAAGCGACTACATGCGAAAGATAGCGCGCAGGAACGCGACTGAGCGCTACACCGCGCGCATCCGCTCCCGGCCGCCGGGGGAGCCGAAGTGTCGCACAGCCGAGAGCCGCCATCTTGTTGTCAACACTCGTGACTCGTGCCGTACGTGTTCGTGCAGCCTAGCGCATGCGCAGCGCGCGTGTTACGCACTTTGGTGGGTGTATAAAATGTACAAAATGTTTGGTCCTAATCAAATGATTTATTTATTAATTTATTTGATGCGCGCATTCTCGGTTAGAAGTTCGCCTAATGTGTCACGCGTTTAGAAAACTTTGCGGGCATGCTGAGCGCAGCGCAGAGCATGCCCGAAAAGTTTTCTATATGGGAAAAAAAAATAGTGAAAGAAAAAAAAACTTTATTCGTCGCAGGGACATGACGTGCATACAAAATAGGGTATTTTACTCTATATGAGAAAAAAAAATGTTATTGAGATAGCTTAGGCAAAAAGCAGTCGGAAAACGTTAGTTTTAGTTCATAAAATAGCAAACCAAATTTTAAAATTCAATTCAAAGGTTTCAGCTTTTTTGTTTCATATCCTCAAATCTGTTTCATAACACCAAATTAAAATGAAATAGTAGTCGCCATGTTATTACGTCATACGGCTATGTAAACTTAGAGTGTCAACTGGTCAACTATCAGCGTTTACTATTTGTTTACACAACCAACTGACGTCATGACCACAGAGCAATATGGCGTCCACTGCGTCCAGCGTTTTCGTCAAATTTGCATCAAAATTTGCATTTTCAAATGGCACTTAACGATTGAATAAAAAAAAAATGAGTTTTTGAATTAAAACTCTCAATATAAATTAATCTAGGAGCTCACCAGTGCACGTCCGTTTGAAGCGAAAACAACAACGTCAATGCCGGGTGAAATAAACTAACTTCTCGACGAGAAGTCGCTGCCTGTGGTGGTGGGATGAGCGAAAGTGACGACGATATATGCGTAAAAGGAGGAAAAGAGACAGAAAAACGGAAGCGGAAGCGATGGCTTATCTCATTATGGTTTAGACTTCGGATCACGGTACAGTCTTTTAATAGTTCATTAGTACTATAGAATCTAATTGAGACACTTATCAAAAATGGGTGTTATACCCTATTAGAGGCTATTTTCATTTGAGTTCTTGCCAAACAATAAAATATTCAGATAAATCTGTCCTCACCTCTTACCCCCGTCAATATCTTCAGCGAGATCCATCTGACAGCACAGCTCCTCCTCCAACTCTTCGATCTTCCACTCCAACTTCTCATACATATCGAAGTCATCCACATTCTCATACAAGCCCATTTCTTCGTATTTCGTTACTGTCATCCTTGGCAAGGCTCCTAGTGAAAAATAAATGATAAATTTGTTTATGTCAATTAGTTTAAACCACATAACATAACGGCTGTAATCCCCAAAGGACCATACCACATTTCGCCAGTTAATAGAAACTTGTATTTAAAAAAAAAGTTGTCAAAAAGTTGGAACTTTGACCCCCAATATCTCCGTAACTAGAAGGTTCCCAGGTATGGTGTAGAACAAAAAAATTATAGCAATGACGAGGAGAACAAGTGCCTTTCGGCTTCGTTAAGAGGTTTTTTACACCCTTTATAAATATATAATTAGCCACGTTATTAATGACGGAACACGAAACGGCGATGATGCAATGAAAAAACTTGGCGGCGCTATTTAAAAAAAAAACGATTTTTAGGTCATACTAAAATCGTTTTTTATTTTTATTTTTTGCATTGCAGCATCGCTATTTCGTGTTCCTCCATTAATAACGTGGCTAATTATATAACATTATCTGGGAGTCTTATCGAACTAGGTTTAGTGTCGTGGGCTCTCTAACTATAAGCGCGAACAATTTCTGAAAGCCAGCGTTCTACGTGTATTCGCAGTTACCCTTCGGGATTCCAAGGCGTGACGTTCGTAAATGAAAATAATAGTAATAATGATAAAAACTGAAAGCTGAGAAAGAGAAACAAATAAAATATCTCGATCTGGCACACGAGGTTCTCGACATGTGGAATATGAACTCGGTTGTCATTGTGCCGATTGTCGTGACGGCCAATGGTCTTAAGGCCAAGAGCTTCGATGAGCATATTTCGAAGCTCTCTTTAGGCGGTTGGATCAAGGGCCTGGTTCAGAAGGCAGTACTCCTCGATACGGCTCGCATTGTGAGGAGGTTCCTTTCTCTGCAGCCCTAACCGCCGGTGGTTTGGACCCAGCTCCCGACACCGGCGGACTACTATTTTTAAATGTTTTTTATAAGAAATATTTAAAAATGTAAATTTTTTGATCATAAGATGAATAAAGGAGAAAAAAATTAAATAGTATTTCACCTGAAAGTTCATCCAAATCTTTGTCATCCGTAGACTTATCCTCAATCTCCTTCTTCCGTAACAAACCTTGAGCATCCTTCATATCTTTCTTTCCTTGTCGATCCTCATCTTGTGTCTCTGTCTTTTTTGCAAGTTCGTCTTTTGCTTCCGGGGTGTCTTTCTCATCCGTGTCTTTTTTATTTGGCGCAAATAACGGGTAGGTTAATGCTAGTATTATCGGTTGGTCTTCTTGGGGACATTGCTTGTAGGACTTCATTATCTGTGGGTAAAATGGATATTTATTTAACTTTTTGAACGCCATTGTCACATATACGTGACGAGCAAGCGCGTGCCCTGTACGCCAACGACACAAATATGTGACAATAAATGCGATGCACTATAACATGGAATAAATTAGTAGTTATAAGTGCGAGGTTAAATAAAATTTCAACATCATGAGTACCTAGTGTTTATTCGAAAATTACATACAAAAACATTATTATTATTGTATATCGATAAAGTTTTGGAATCAATATTTTTTTTGTAGGTATATGCGGTGAAATTATGGCTCTACATGGAGGGCACGCGCGTGGTTTTATGCTCTGCGCGTTGCAAAATTGATAAATTATATAAAATCTCAGAGAAATTAATTTTGACGATCCAAATGGCGCAGCGGTAGTGAGGCTACCTTACGTTATTTGGGTCCCGGGTTCGAATCCCGGTAGGAGCAAATGTTTGTGTGATGAGAATGAACATTTGTTTCCGAGTCATGGATGTTTATATGTATAATAAGTATTTACAAACAAAAAGTATCTATGTATTATATCAACTATCTGGTGTCTACGACACAAGCCTCGTTGCTTAGTGTGGCACTAGATGGCGCTGTGTGCAATGTCCAGCGATATTTAATTCTTCCCTATTTGAACCGCATTTTATATACTTAAAGAATCAATACTTACATATTTCAAATCTTCATCCCTGTAAATAAGATGGCAACTATCCACAATGAGCGCGTTGATGTTACACATTCTCAGGAGCTGTTCTTCCAGAATCTTCTTCAGCACCGAGGATGTGCAGATTACTACCTGAAAAAAAATTTAATCAAAAAATTTAAAAAACCCGACTGCATAAAATCTAACTAATAACTTTAAATAAAAACTGAAAAGAAAAAAAAACAAGTTCAGGAAACAGGACATTTTGACTGCAACAGTCGGGACCCATATTGGATGTAATGATTTTAGTCTAGATTATTTAATGGGTCCCGACTGTGTACCATTTTAAAATCCTCATGATGAGCCCTTTATCGAGCCGTTCAGGCTGCAGAGCGAGCCAAACATTTGAATTTGGCGCCAAAAATCCGCCATTTTTTTTATTTTTTATTCTGATATAGCCAGTGTCACTCTCACAGTAAATACGAATCTAACGACACCTCTCAAGCTAAAATCCATCGAGCCGTTCAGGCCACAGAACGTGCTAAACAATTATACATACATACTCTCGAAAAACATAACCCTCCTTCTGGCGCAGTCGGGTAAAAATAGACAAAGACTTTCAGTTAGGTGAGATATTGGAATTTGTATTTTGTTATCTTGTTGGTTGGTTGGTCCTGGGTTCGATTCCTCGGTCGGGGAAAGTGTCATAAGGTTTTTCCATCAGGAATTTCTCAGTAGCAGCCACGGAGGCTGGATTTGCGCCCTGTTGAAAGCAAAAGGCTCGCCCCTATTACATGGGACTTAAACATAACTGGCGAAATGTGGGTGTACTATTAGGTACACCTCTGTCTAACCCTTCGGAGATTACAGGCGTGATGTTATGTTAAAATTAACTGGCGAGGTGTGGGCGTACTATACACTTCGGCTAAACCTCACCCTGCATTATGTTAATCCGTACTTATAGAACCGCAGATATCTTCATTTCTAATTCGATCACACAAGGAAACTATACTCTATGCAGAAATTAAGACATCCACCAGAGAGCCAAGGTTACCGACGTAGCCCGAAGAATGCCAAACTAAAGTGGCAGTGGGCAGGTCACATTGCTCGCAGAACGGATGGCCGATGGGGCCGAAAAGTTCTGGAGTGGCGACCGCTAGGTGGACCGATGACCTGCACAGCTATTCACAACGCTTCGATTCGATTTTCGATTCGGAAAGTGGTATGTCTATCTCGCTCGATTTCGTAATGTCAAAAAAAGATAGACATACGACTTTCCGAATCGAAGCGTTGTGAATAAGGGGCCTGGTGAAGGTAGCGGGGATCCGCTGAATGCGAGACGCACGGGACCGGTCAATGTGGCGACACTTGGGGGAGGCCTATGTCCAGCAGTAGACGTCTGCAGGCTGAAATGATGAATGATAATGATGTACCAGAAACTTACCTCTTTAGACTCAAGTTCAGCGAGCCAATCATCCACATCTTCATAAGCCTGTGCTGCTACCGTGCCCAGGTCTGTCAGGATCTTCAGCTCGAAAGCCACTACAGGGACGCGGGAAGCGCGGGTGATGTATATGGAGCGTTTCTTGCCTTCCTTGAGAGAGCTGGAAAGTAAGATGCGATTGATTAGAACAGGCCCGTCCAACATACGGCCTTCGGGCTACCTAGCGGCCCGCATAGGTCTTTCATCCGGCCCGCGAGATATTTAAAACTTTATAAGACCTCAACCGTCTTATTATAAAAACTTTCATAAGTACCAGGTTTAAACCAGGACTAAAAGATCTTGGTTTAGTACGGTACTAACGTTAGTTCTTTCATTCGTATTACAAATCGTAGACCAACAAAGGACTACTTAGTACCAAAGATAGTCCGTGGTTTAAACATTATCCACAGATTATATGCAACAAAATATTTAAACTATTCAATCATTCGTTCAGCGTTCTATGCGCCGTTCCTTTTTACAAAATGCTGTTACGTAATTTAAAGAAAAAATATTTTATAAATTGTTATTTGTAGTGGTAAAATAAAAAGTTTTGTTATTTAAAGGTATCTAAATATTCCAACTTGTATTTTTTTGAATGCATCAATCCAATTGTTCTGTTTTGGAACAACTATCGAGCAAGCGCGTATAATGGAGTGAACTGAGCGGTGCGCGTAATTTGAGTACCTAAGGTTATCGAAATGTTTATGTTACATCTTAAAGTAAATTAAATGTCCAAACAAGTAAAACTTCAAGATTATGAATACAAGTAAAGGCACAGTTTTTTGGGCACAGTATTCTTTGTGGTGAGATCGTGTGTGCATTAAAATTTAAAAAAAAATGGAACAACCAAAAAAAAAAAGGGGTGAAAATTGGAGTTCAGAAGAAAAGGTTAGTGATAACTGACATGTTAGATTACGTATAACACAGTATTTGATGCACTAAAGCGAAACTATAACCTATGCCATAGTATTTACATTCATACAAATTTCATTCTCGGATTTATACTGCGTCAACATAATGTCGAGTCGGCTAAAATACTTTAGGATAAGTCAACGAAAACCAATATAAATATGGAAAAAAATGAGTTGACAATTTAGTACCATAGTTAAACTAGGGGTCACGATGGTCTAACTTTGGTACCATAGATAGTTCTAGGACTAGCGATAAACTTCTTTTTATAATAACGTTTATTCAAGTTCATGGTTTAAACCTAGCACTAAACACGGTACTTTTTTTAAGACCACGTTTTATAATAAGAGGGCAATAGTCTCACCAAGGGGTATCCTATTACCTAGAACTAACTGGGTTGTGGAGGTCAGATAGGTAGTCGCTCCATGTAAAATACTGGTATTCAGCTGCATCCAGTTAGACTGGAAGCCGACCACGACATAGTTGGGAAAAGGCTAGGCAGATGATGATAAGACAATAAATATTGCGCAAACATTGTTTAAAAAATGTCCCTAAAGGCTTGTACACAAACACGATACGACGTCGCATCGTGCTACAACGCGGCATTGTTTCACGATGCGACGTCGTATCGTGGGACTCTATATCAAAACAAGTAGCACTAAATCTGCAGTGTGCGAGAAAATAGGTCGTATTTCCCTGTTCTAAAGCACAGTAAAAAAACAAGCAGTAGGTTGACTTCAAACGTAGATTCCCACGATGCGACGTCGCATCGTGCACGATGCCGCGTCGTAGCACGATGCGACGTCGTATCGTGTACGAGCCGTAGGTCAGTTATTCCCGCGCGATATTTACCTACCCGCCCATACAGACCCCATCATCGCAGCCAACTCCGGCGAAGCTTGTTTTATTCGTCACTGTGCATTTCTTTTGGCCCGCTACGGTTACAAAAATACAAAATTTGGCCCTCAATAAAATTATAGTAAACCCCAGGATTTAAAAACCAAACCCCAGGGTCCTGGTCCTAGGGCACGCCACAATAGTGGCGGTAAGTCCTCTCTTTGAGGAGTGGCTGGAGAGACGCCACGGCGTCCTCACCTTCCGCCTGACGCAGGTTCTTACCGGACACGGATGTTTCGGTAAGTTCCTGCACCGAATCGGGCGGGAGGAGACGCCCGGGTGTTTCCATTGTGAGGATCGACCGGAGGACACGGTGGAGCACACGGTGGAGGTGTGCCCCGCTTGGGCGGGAGCACCGCCGTGTCCTCGTAGCGGCGATTGGCGGCGGCGACCTCTCGCTCCCGGCCTTGGTTCAATCCATGGTCCGGAGCGAGACGGAATGGGAGGCCGTCACCTCCTTCTGCGAAGCAGTCATGCTAGCGAAGGAGGTGGCGGAACGGGACAGGGAGAGATCCACACGTCCCGGCCGCCGCGGCAGACGCCCCGGGCGTCGGGGGCCACGTGGTGGCTTCCGGCCACCGTAGGCGCGGGCCTGTGGACGGGGAGCTATGGGCTAGCTCGCCGTCCGTACGTTTCATGACGACAGGCCGTGTTCACGCGCGCCTCAAAGAGAGTCAGCAATAGTGAAGGGGCCCGCAAGGGCCGGCAGGCTGCGGGACTATTCGAAAGAAATACCGTGGCCCCGGAACACAAAGGGCGAGGAAGGAACATGGATGGGTTTTAGTCAGTAAAAGTCTGACACTCCCTCCTGCTCCGCCCAGAGCGGGAGGAGTTATTTGATGATTTCCCATACTAAAAAAAAAAAAGGGTCCTGGTCCTGGTAAACCCCAGAATTAGAACATGGATTCGTAAGTACTCAGAGCCTGTGCACACAGTATTTTGCGGCGCCGGTGCGGCATAATTTGACCACATTAGTTGTCACTCGGATGGAGAGGGAGAGGAAGGCCAAAGAAAAGATGGATGGATAGTGTGAGGAATGATATGAAAGAGAAAGGAGTAAATGATGCCGTGACGTCTGACAGGGGAGAATGGAAGAAGAAAACGAGTTGCGCCGACCCCGAGTAGAATGGGACAAGTATTGTTGAATGATATGAAAGAGAAAGGAGTAAATGATGCCGTGACGTCTGACAGGGGAGAATGGAAGAAGAAAACGTGTTGCGCCGACCCCAAAATGGGACAAGTGCAGGAAGGTGATGATTGGCACAGGCGACGGCGTTGCAACGGCTAACAATCAAATGATAGACGGACGAGACACGAAGCGAGGAGGGTTATGCTCTGCACTGTCGGAGCTCCGCAGTTCCGGTGCGACGACGGACTGACATCACAATTTATATTTTATACTTTAATTATCTTTATTCACATAGGTAATATTTACATTTTTAAATTTTCCAATGTAAAACAATTAAAAATATATAAAATAGTAGCCCACCAACATCTGGAACAGGGTCCAAGCTACCGGCAGTCAGGGTTCTTGAGGGAAGAACCTACTAGCGATACGCGCCGTGTCCAGAAATACTGCATTTTGAATCAAACCCTTGATCCAGCTGCCGAACGAGAGCCTCCTCAGATATTGGTCGAGGCTATTGGCTATTAAGCCATTGGCCGACACGACTCTCGGTACAATGACTGCTGTACTCACGTCCTACATGTCCAACCCACAATGCTTTAATAATTTATCATATTATACTGACTATCACGATATCACCACTCACTGTTTCCGAGTCAATTCAGACAGTACCACGAGGAATAACTTATTGTTAAACAAAATACTCTCAACACAACTCACCCGCGAATCTGATAGGCCTTCTCATATAGCAGCCGCACGGGTATGAAGCTGGCGTACTCCACGGCAAGGATGTTCTTCGTAGCGGCGGCCGCAGCGAGCCGGGCTCCGCCCTCGGCTGCCGTGAAGCGGGAACAGCAGCCTTCCATCATTGTGGACTGGAATGAGGAGTCCCACATTCATAGAAACAATGTAAACAAAAACTCACATCTTTTATTTTAACCCGGCACCATGTTTACAGGGCCGTCCTTCTCCCCCAAACCCCAAAATCTCGGACAATAATAGAGAAACCAAATGTACTACAAATTTTCGAGATCGCCTCGCTCACTAATACATCCTGTGAAATTATTGCATTTAACTAGCAGTGAGTTCAGTTGGCAGAATGAAAGATACATGCATACTACTAATCTGTCCTAAATATTACTAAATGTATGTTCAACCGAATGATGCCAAGAACCAATTCGATACGTGAACTGAATATCCAATCCATGAACCAAACTTCGACTGAATACCAAAATTCGGTTAAAGCACCCAGATTTTGGTATGTATGTGATTCTGAATGTGAAATGAATTTCGATACATCTCTACAATTTACAGATACAAAAAGTAGACATTCTACACAGTGTGACACAATGGCAGGTCTTATTATTTAAAAATATTTGAATGACAGACTGTTACATGGATTACAAACAGCAAGACAAGACAATATTGGTTTTTATGTTTATAACTTATCTAAGGCGTATTCAAGATCATAATTATCTTGTAGGCTTTGAAGTATGAAAGGATTATTACACCATGGCAATTGGAATCTTATTGAAATATTACTTTTTATGTAATTTATTCAAATAGATATAAACATATTTCCCATGGGGTTAAGCCTAATCTACAGAACACCGCCCACTACTTTTAAATACTCCTTTTGCTTGGTACACATTTATATTGTTATGTCTCAAAAACATGGGTTAGGAAAAGCCTCAGGTCATAAGTTATTTATTCAGTTAATGCGGATGAGTATGAAATACTTCATAGGTGACTAAAAGGCCGTAAAACTGAACATTTATAGTACATGAATCAAGACTGGCATGAACATCAAATTAATCGTATACTTACATCTGGCACACTCGACGGCCACTAAATCATGAAACACGAACACAACACTTCTGTTCTCACGAAACAATCAAGCAAATTGTTATAAGAACACTGAAATATGATCTGAAAACGCCGACACATATTTTTGATCACATATTCACTCTAAAACACCATTTAAGTCAAAAATGGCAGGTATGTAATGATCTTAACTGTGTTTCAGATAGATTATGGACGCATAGTAAGTCCTAGCGATTAATTTATTCGTTATTTTATAGAAGCAAACAATAATTTGCGAAAGCTTCGCGACCGGAGACCGCTAACGCAAACTTGCAAGATGCGAGTCCGAAACGTCAATTTGATTGTCAGTGTCAGTGTGTCAGTCAATATTTCGCGGACACGCCAAATTACAAGTGTTGCTAGACAAAATATAGAACACATGAGACAAAAATGTTCACGGTTTTATTTTATAAAGCTTTTTTTTTTTTTTTTGAAACATACTCGCTGACAAAAGTCAAATTCATACATGTATGCATGTTTTCCAAACATATTTAAATTTTTCCGGGGGAAACCCTAAAAGAACAGACAAGAACATAAGGTATTCTGGACTTCCCCGATTTAGACGACCGTCTCGCGCCAGTTAGCCTTTGGTTCCTGACATTCCCGGTGGTGCGAAATTTGAATCGCTTGCTTTTGAGGGAGTCGAGGGAGCTCCGCTTCGGCTTGAAAAAAAGTCCCAGGTAGGTATTAAAGTCAATATAATATAAAAAACAAACACAAAATAAAAGAACTCGATTCTCAAAGAGAAAAACCTTAGACTGGAATCGAATTCTAGTCACGAGATTGTAACTCGGCTCTCTGTATCCATAAACCAGCTAACTTGTTGAAGACCGTGACGAATATGTAGATCTTACGCTGCTTCAACAAGGTCGGTAATGTTCTGGATTGTTCGGGATGTCAGGATGGAGCCAAAGGCCAACTGTCGCGAGTCGGTCTTCGATTTAGTTCAAGGTACAGTGTACAGCAAGCAAAGGTTCGAAGAGAGTAAGGCAGTCCCACACTATGGCGGATGCCGTTTAACATTAGAGTAATGTTCGTTGTTGTTTGTTGTTGTGTTGCTTATAATTTAGCTTTTCTAATGATGCGTTGTGCGATGTAGTTGAGCTGCGCTGGGTTATCCTACATTCATAATTCCATATTATCACTATAACGGCGACAGTAACTGTGTCTGTGTAAGTGTACATAGAACCTTTTCACAGCAAAAATGGGCATACAAATCCTGCTTGCCATTCAACATCCATTCCATACCAACTGCAATCCGTGCCTCGGAGAGCACGTTAAGCCTTTGATCCCGCCATTCCGTTTGTCATATTTTGTATGTCTCTGACACTTGTTACAGGTAGTCAGTAGCCCGAAAGTCTGACAATCAGTCTTATTAAGCAATGGGTATCATAATATCCACATAACCAGTACTTACTTACTGGATTGTTGAGGTTAGATAGGCAGTCTCTTCACGTAAAATTCTGGTTTCCCTCTGTGTCCAGTTAGAGTTGAAACCGACTCCAACATAGTTGGGAAATCAAAAGACTAGGCAGGTGATTGCTCCTACAGCATGAACACTATCCACAACTTACATGAGTAAACTCCAGGTCTATGGAGTCCTTCCTCATAAACCCTCCAAAGCAGCTGCGGGGTGCGCTACCGCAACGCGGCAACGCAACGAACCTGCTGTTCCATATTTAGATCCGTAGCAGTTTACTTACATTTCCGCGTCAGCATAATGCAGCTACGGAATAATGGTGTCAATAACTGTAACAAAAAAAAAATGAGCCTTCAATGGTTAGTCCAAAAAACTTATATAAATATAATTTCCTTGGGTTAGTCACAATTTCGAGACGAATCGCAAATGTCTAGGACGGGACTTCATGCGTTTTTGACAGTTTGTTTAGTTTTAAGTACACGTACAGTTAAATAGGTACAACTTACGTGATACTTACAATGAATGCGACTTTTGTTTTGGAATAATAATCCTGTATCGTGTTCTAAAATTAGTCGAGACTGGAAGGAAGCTGAAGTTCCTCACATATGAAACGTGGGCTTTACTCAAGTAAGAGTAACAAGTTTCAAAAAAAGTTGGTGGCTAAAAAGTTTCTGACATAGTCCTGTTATCAAACTTAATAAACCAGTGAATTCTGATGGTAAGTAAATTAGAATGCAAATAAATTGGTTGTTTATTTGTTTGTGGAATGTGGAGGTCAGCTAAGCAGTCGGTCCATGCAATAAATTGGTATTAGCTGCAGTTAAAGTGGAAACCAACCCTAACATATTTGGGAAATGGCTGGGCAGATGATGATACCTAGACTGATTTTCATTTACCAGTCAATCTGAAACCTCTGTTCACTTGTGATTGGAGAAGGATTATTTACAGAGTGCAAAGAAATTTGTTTATGAAAGACTAATACCATCAATCAAAACGGTTGGATTGGGACAAAACTCAATATTATTGACATAGACTGTCAATACTCCATTTTTGTATGAAAATTAAAACAGTAATATTTCCAATTTGTTTAGATACCTACCTGCATTCAAAAATTAAAATAACTTAAAGTGACTATCTTAACAATAAACTAAAAAAAGCCATCAAAAAAACTCCTCAACGCTGTCAATTGGTAATATACCCAAGAGACTAGCGGCGTTGCCACTTGTATGGCAACGCTAAGCCTTGGGCTAAGGTAAAAGCGAGCCTTTAGGTCACGGATAGTGTCAACTAAGCGTTTTGAAATTTCCACTCAGACCCGTGGTTCTAGAGTTACAATAAATACCAATTCCTTTTCATTTAGAAATGCTTAGTTAACACTTCCTGTAACCCAAGGGCTGGCTTTTACCATGGCCAGAGTGTTGTGTGTGAGTGTTTTGTTAAGTTATTTTAATTTAAAAATATATAATATTGTATGAAAAGTAAATAAATAAATATTTTCCTTTTTAGTTACATATTATTTTAGTTTAACATTCATTCATTCTATGTCTGTTGTGATCCCGTTCAAAGTTTCGTCCCAATTGAGCAATGACGACCCGAATGGCGCAGCGGTAGTGAGGCTGCCTTACGTTCTTAGGGTCCCGGGTTCGAATCCCGGTTGGAGCAAATGTTTGTGTGATGAGCATGGACATTTGTTTCCGCGTCATGGATGTTTATATGTATAATAAGTATGTATTTACAAACAAAAAGTATCTATGTAGTATATCAACTATCTGTTGTCCACGACACAAGCCTCGTTGCTTAGTGTGGCACTAGATGTGGAATCGATCGCTGTGTGTAATGTCCAGCAATATTTATTTATTTACCTAGGTAAGGCCTTTGTAACAATGTTGTAGACACCTCTTAGACCGCTAAATCTATAGTTTTTATCTTTTGTTAAATATCTATTAGTAGCATAGTTAGCATAGATATGCTTATTATTTAATCACTGTTTTTTGACTATGCAAAAGTGCCTGTTATGGTCTATCTATAATCATCTGCCTAGCCTTTTCTCGACTATGTTGGGGTCGGCTTCCAGTCTAACCAGATGCAACTAACGCGCGCACACCACAACACACAGCAGAACACTATAAAAACACCACACACATCCTCTTACACATCAGACACGTACATTCCCATCTCACAAAAATAAGAGGCCCTGCATGCAAACACTACACAAACTCTTTTTAATTTTTTGTATAAAAAAAAAAAATTGTTAAAGTAAATATATTAATAAAATTGTTAAAATTGATTTTGTACAAGAAACAAATGTAATGTTACTGGCAATTTTATATGTTTAATACTCGAGGGGTTTGGCGCTGATAGTCGAAGTACAGGCTCTGCCTAGTTCGGCTACAGATGACTACACCACTTAAACTGACCTAAATTATCCTGTTAAAAAATTTTGTAACCTATGTCTAAGCTTTCTATAAATAAACATTACCATTATCATAAACTGAATACCAGTATTTTACAAGGAGCGACTGCCTATCTGACCTCCACAACCCAGTTAGTACTGTGTAATACGATACTCCTTGGTAAGACTGGTTGGCAGACTTTATGGGTTCTATATACAAATAAATAAAATTGAAGAGTCTGTGTGTAATTTCAAAATAACAGCTTTTTACTGAATGCATATGAAAACATATATGCAGCACATATAATTTAAAAAAAAAATTGTCTGGCTGTTTGTTCTGGCTAATCTCCCAAGAGGCTGGACTGATGACTTTCGCTGGCAGATAGCTGATGTTATAAACAGTAACATAAGGCACTTTTATTTAACTCTTTTTTTTTCAAGGTTTTTTATATATTTTGCGTTCTCCTTTTGTCTCTGGCCATAATGAAATAGTGTCTTTGTTTGAGATTATTTTGTGATGTTCCGTTAAACATTCATATTTAGTGGTTCCGTATTAAAACAACTTAAAATTTTCGCTGTCGCTGGTCCAAGTATAGGATTTGCCATCTGTATAGGCTTATATCCCCTTGCCTGATAAGGAGGTTCTTGGCTTAGACGTTGCTGTGTTTGCTCAGTCTCTGTTTGTAGGTTTCGCTTTATTCCCATACTTATATCTTGTTTTTAAGATATAATACATAAAATATTCAAGCATACTGTCGCAATTATGCTGCCATATTATTTTTGTTCAGTGATTGACCCGAATACTCACTGACCTCCAATAAAAGACTGGTTGTTAGACTCCATAACACTACTACTGTTCTTTTATAATTAATTTATTTTATCTCTGATTTTGCCCGCACCTTTATTTTCATGAACATAGGGTTTATGTTCAATGTAAAATAACTAACTGTTTAACAGTATGTATTATTATCTTATTTAAGTACAGACACCAGTACCTACATAGAACTACCAGAAACTGTCCAATTTTTCCAACCAACCTTGAACCTAATGTTTTAGCCATAAAGTTGAAAATCGATAAAAGAAATTTGATCGTAATAGCTTGATGTGTGGGTGTCTGACGTCTGTAAGTACTTATAGAGACAATAAATCGTGACCGATCCATAGTCACACCAAATTGCCACACCAGTGTGACTACGGACAAAAGGCATGACGACAGTATCAAAAAATTGCAAATCTAATTAGTCCGTCACAAAAAATACGTGTCCATTAATTTCCAATAAGTACTCTAAAGTATTGGAAATTAATGGACACGTATTTTTTGTTTTTGTAAATCAATGAATATTGACAAAGATAAAACGCATCAAAACTCGGGAGTGGGGGCTCGTGACGTCAGAACTAGCTAAAAATTATACCATGGCGTGACGTATTGAGAATTTTAAAAGCGTCGTATCTTCGTCAATTTTGGTTTACGTAACAAAAGAAAAAACACGGGTCAAATATTTATTGATAATCTAAATGACGGACTAATTAGTTTTTTTTTGTCGTCTCGCTTATTTAACCTGATCCGTAGTTACACCATCACAACCATTGACCCAATTTGTGTCTTTATTTGGGTTGTTTTTTTTTATTTCTCCGTACCAGTATATTTTCTTTTAATACTGATAATAAAGTTTGAAACCTATACTAATAAATAATTACCTGTAAAATAGGTTTTAATCATACCTAAGTAGCCAGTCAATGTCAATGAAGTATACAGGGTGAATACGGTGAACGGAGTAGTAGGAGGAGCTACCTTAACCGTTGCAGCTACATGAAAATGGTCTTAAGAGACTCCCATAATTTTTCGTGAAATTTCAATCCCCATTCACAGATTTCCGACAAATGTACATTTAGAAAGAAAAGAGCCATTTTACACAAATCATTTTTTGATGCCAATCGATGCTGTTTCTAATACTGATCAAAAAGTTCTATTGGACCAACCCCGGTTGGAGTACAAAAATTGCAAAAAAATATATTTTGAAAATGCCATTATTTAATATTAGAATATGTTTTTTTTTATACAATTTCGATTGGTTTTTTTTTATTTTTGATCGTCAAAAGTGTGTCGGGTTTTTTTATTTTTGATCGTCAAGAGTGTGTCGGGCTTTTGAAATATACTGGCCGCAAAAATAAGTATCACACTTTTAAAATTGCAATATTTTTTTAAGTACACAAGATTTACTTTCGAAACAAAAAGGACTCGAAAAATAGTTTAATTTTGTCAATAGTTTCAAAGAAAGCTGATAAAAATTGCTTTATAACGTTTTTTCATTTTAAATCTCTAACTTCTATAGTTTAGGAAAAATTGAAATTTTAAAAGTGTAGTACTTATTTTTGCAGGTCAGTGTAAAATTAACCATAGTCTCACTGGTGTGGCAATTTGGTGTGACTATGGATCGGTTGGGAAAAAAAAGCAACCCAAATAAAAGATACAAGTTGGGTCAATGGTGTGATGGTGTGACTACGGATCAGGTTAAATTATCCGTAGTCACACCAGTGTGACTACGGACGGATATATAAAATTACCCATAGTCACACTTTTTTTTTTTTTTTTCGGATGGGAAATCATCAAATGACTTCTCCCACTCTGGGCGGAGCAGGAGGGAGTGTCAGACTTTTACTGACTAAAACCCATCCATGTTCCTTCCTCGCCCTTTGTGTTCCGGGGCCACGGTATCTCTTTCGAATAGTCCCGCAGCCCCGGCAGGCTTCGGTCCTTGCGGACCCCTCCTCCTCCTTATTGCTGACTCTCTTTGAGGCGCGCGTGGAACACGAACGCGCCGTCGACACGGCCTGTCGTCATGAGACGAACGGACGGCGAGCTAGCCCTTAGCTCCCCGTCCACAGGCCCGCGCCTACGGTGGCCGGAAGCCACCACGTGGCCCCCGACGCCCGGGGCGTCTCCCGCTGCGGCCGGGACGTGAGGATCTCTCCCTGTCCTGTTCCGCCACCTCCTTCGCTAGCATGAACCCATAGTCACACTGGTGTAGCAATTAGGTGTGACTATGGATCGGTCACGCAATAAATTGGGTACTTAGTAGTAATTTGAGTTTCTTCCTTTATTACATTGCTATGGGGATCTTGTGGATAAATACCTATAATAACTGCCGCTCGGGTCCATCTTCAGATTAAGCCGCGCTTACTTAGGTTGGTCCGTGGACACCCATCCACGGACCAACCTAGGCAAGCGACCACCACGGACTACATTACATGGGAAAGTACGATAGGCCGTTGGTCTGGGCTGTCATTGTAGATCTTTGACAGTCGTTAGGACCCGCCCGAACGTCTAACAACCAGTTTTACCAAGGAGTATCAGTAGGGCTATTACGTATCTCTGTTGACAGCTCGAAATGATAGTAACTGGGCTCAGTGTCCATCAATAATTAACGGTCAAAAGGTTAGTTTCGTATTATGTATGACCCTGTTAGTCACCGTAAAGTGATATCCACTCAGTGTGATACGTAATACCAATATTATGACATTCACGGTTGTCATCAAAGTTCGGTGTACAACCGACCGAAGCTTGATAGTCACTGGATATCAGAAAGGTACGTAATAGCCCTGCAGGGGGTATCGTATTACCCTTAATACCCAACCCAGTTACTGGTAAGGCTTATTGTCAGACTCTAAAATTTGCTATTTCTAGTTCAGGAAGGATCCAATTATTGTACCTATAGCCTCATCTGAGCCTATAGTGTTTTTAAGGCCATATTGTAAATCTCTTTTTGTATTTAGAATAGAATAGAATAATCATTTATTCGTTAATGGACAGCAGCAACACAATAGAGCAACACATACATATACATATAACAACAAACAGAACAATGAATTAAACAGCTCAACTGCGCTGAGCATGCCCATAACGAAAGGGTAGCCAACTCAGCATAGGCTGGGTGTAAAACACTCAGCGCTGGTTTTCAGTAGGCCCCCCGCAGTGGCCCACGGATGAGGGTAGTAGGTAGTAAATAAATAATGTTTATATATTTCAATTAAGTACTTTTATGTATCATTAAACAATTTCACAATTCTAAACTAAAATTTAAAACGGATGTGCTCTTTTACAGATAAATCAAGAAACATGCAGCGCCATTCTTCAAATCAAAGTGAAATTAAGATTCCGCCAATCTTGCTGAAGAATTTTAACGCCTACGACATTTTGGAACCTCTGAAAAATGGCGCCAACAATAGTGATGCGACCAAGGTCGATAAACTTATCGATATTGATGATTGCTCACGAGATTCGGGATTTCTGGACTCGGATTTGCATCCGGCGTTCCTTGACAAAAATCGGGATTTTGATTTAGTGGATTTGTACCAGAATATTTTTGTGACGCCGCAACAAATTAAAACGAAAGAGAATGACGCTACTGATGAAAGTGATGCAAATCCTACGGTTGTTGATGCTGGTTTCAAACAATTTTTTGATATTATTGAGTCTGGACAAAAGGTTGATTGGGCGAACATTGCGCAGCCAGAAGAAAAAGCTATTACCATACACGATTTTATTGAGAAGAAACCGAGAGTTTTGGTGCCAAAGGTATTTACGGAACCTGATTCTGATCCCGAAGATTTAATCCATGAAGTTTTGATTCAGAAAACTTTAGAGAAACTACGTCTTGACAGTATTAGTAGTTCGCCTAAGATTAAGGTAGATGAGCCGCCAGAGCGAGAAAGCCCTAACAAGATAAATGAAAAACATAACCACGTTCCCGGTATAGCGCAGTCGGCAAAAAAATCAGAAATAATTTCAGAATTTTCCCGTTCAAGTTGTATCAATTGCGTATCTAAAGACGCATTCGCAATCGGAAGCTATGAGAAAGTTTCTCGTCCTTCTGAAACATATTCGGACAGTCAATTAAAAAAATCTTCAACAAATTTCACTGTCAAAGCCATTCAAAAAGACGAAAAAGTTTATAAAAAGAAACGTATACTAAAACCTGAAAGTCAAACCGCTAACTACACTAAAGGCCCAGATTTTGACGAGAAATCTGTAGTTTTGCCGCAAATTATGTCGCGGCTACACGCTCAACTGGCATATTTAGACGAAAAATCAAATCAGAAAAGGAGATATATCTTAGATGCGGGCGCAAATCCAGTAAAATCTGGATGTAGCTCGGCAAACGTAAACGCACAAGTGAAGAAACCGAACAACCAGGCTTCTAGCAGCGTGATTAACGTAAAACAGCAAGTTAAGACCAAACCCCTCGACCAACCAGCATCTAGCAAATTAACTAAAAATGTTCTAACCACAAAAGTCCAAAACAACGCTAGCAGTTCTGGTATTTATTCCCAAAAAATGAATAATGTACACTTAAAGGACGAAGCTCGTTTGTGTACTAATAAACTGAATAAGGATATACGTGTTCATACTACAGACAAACCATGTATGAACTGCGGAAATCCATCTACATCTATAAAGACTCCTGAAGTATCGTCCACTAAGGGAAAATTGTCTCCTGAGGTGTTGATGGAAGATTGCAACAAGGAAAGATTGAAAGCATTAAAACAAAGTCAAATGTTCAAAGATTTTGTGCTAACAGGTAAACTTCCCTTTGAAGGTTAACAAAAAAAAAACGAAGAAGACGGAAACGAAAGAAAAACTATGTCACAAATACTTCCAAATCCAAATTATTGACAAATCTATTTTAAAAACTAAAGGCAGAGCGCAGTGCAGAAAAAAATGCTGAGTACTTTTAATAATACACATAATAGAAAATAATACGCATGAAGTTGTTTGTGGGCACATTCCATATTGGCGTCGATGTCTGTATAAGTTTGCGGTTTATGACACTGATTATAAAGTTTTAACTAAATGTAAGTAATTAAAAAGTTCTTTGGTTTGGGCTACGGTCTGCCTGGGCAATGCCGAAGAGAACTGTCTTAAATTTTCGATAGTTCATAATTCGATTCTATTGCTTGTTTTCTCTAACACAAAGCGAATTCTTTAAGTAAGTCTAAGTGAATTCTTAAATACAAACGGACCCTTCACGAAGCTGGTAACCAAGCATTCTGTAAACGCAAAGATGATTGCTGCGAAATGGCTTTTTTTTTGGGTTAAAAATCACCTTTTACGGAAGGACTCAATGTAACGCACTCAAAAAAATGTGCTGATAAATGCATTGAATAGTTCGGAAGCATCTAAATAGTTAGGTATATAGTATGGAAATATTTAGGTATTTAAAGTAAATTTATAACATCAAAAAAAAAAAATGTGAAAAAGTTGAAACTTGGACCTCCAATATCTCCATAACTAGAAGGTTTCCAGGTATGGTCTAGAACAAAAAAAATATTGCAATGGCGGGGAGAACAAGTGCCTTTCGACTTCGTTAAGGGTAGTGCGTTTCGGTTTCGTTAAGGGGATTTTTACACCCATTATATCAGTGCGCTTATATTTAAGTATCGTGTAGTGTTTTCAAAACGAGGCTAAGCTTATATTGGTCTGAGAAGCTGTGTATATGAAAATGTCAAGGATTAAGATGATGGCCGCCTAGTATAATGTATAGTTATACTTTTCTAGTATTAGTGACACCGGCAGCGGCTTAAACTGTGAGTTAATCTTTTTTATATTTTATACTTTTTTACCCGCAGGGATGTCGGTTATCGCGACCAAAAGTTCCCAGACGGCTTATTTTTCCCGACACCTCCAACAACTATCATTATATTTTAGCCAATGTATACAAAAACTTGACAAATTATATACTAAAACCTTCCTCAACAACATGGAAATCGGTGCGGTAGTTTTTGAGTTTATCGCGAACAGACAGACAGACGCGGCGGAGGACTTTGTTTTATAATATGTAGTGATAGTGATGATAAACAGGAGGTGGAAGGGATATTGACGCACAAACGGTAAGCACGTATTCAGTAGATCATTCCGATCCAACATAGACATTTTTTCATCGGTGATTAAAAATAGCTGTTCCATACTATATCAAATAATTCTTATTGTAACACTATCATCTTTCCTTTGCCCTTATCCCATTTTATTTAGCGTCGGCGCAGCATGTCTTCTTCTTCCATACTTCTCTATTACTCATCTCAGCAGTCACCTCCTTTCTAGCCATATCATCATTCACACAGTTCATCCATCGTTTATTTTATCTTCCTCTAATTGTTTAATGTTTATTTATTATTTGCAAAATCCACAGCTCTGTGAAATATTTATCATAAATTACAAACTAAAAAATTTACATGTTGAATATTGTTTTAAAACTGTTGCCCTACAAGTGGTTTATTGTTAGAGCTCTTTCCGCCTGTGACACAGCATTATCTTAGTACAGGCATCTAACATTGTACGGCCTACATTGTTTAATTAAGATAAATTTTGCATTTTACCCATTTTTGATTATGAATAGAGATTTATTTATTATTTTATTATATACTAGCTGATGCCCGTGAATTCACCAGCGTGGAGTTCGGTAATTGTCCCACGAGTCACACTACCGGAATAAAAAGTATCCTATGTGTTAATCCAGGCTATAAACTATCTGTCTGCCAAATTTAATCGAAATCCGGTCAGTAGTTTTTGCGTGAAAGAGAAACATACATCCATACTCACAAACTTTCGCATTTATAATATTAGTAGCGATGGTAGGATTCTTTACCATGTAGGTATTGCACTTTTATTGGAAACCGCAGATGTTTGTGGTATGATGTACTGGATACGTGAAAACCGTTTGTGTATCGATGTGACGCGTCCAGCCTGTATAATTGCCTGTGTAAAATTTGATAATAAAGGTTGCTATTTTTTATTTTATATGAATCGTAAATCAATGTTAGTAAAAAGTAAGTAAATAAAGTAGTAAAGTGTATTATATTCACAATGCACAATACCAAAATATATAAGGATAGTTGACTAGGCCAGCGGCGGTTCTGGTGATCCTTAGACGTCCACTATTGGACATAAATGTGTTTTGGTTGCTCAGTAGTGGATGTCTCTTGACTGAAATAATGTTAATTAAGACTTAGTTTTAATTATAGTTCTGTGCATTTTGAAATTTCATCTAATTCCGCAGCAGCCGTTAAGGCGTCAAACAGTAACTGACGGACAGACAAAGTTACTTCCATATTTTATTAATGTTGTGTATTTGATATTGCGATAAGATATAAGCAGTAATCACCAATGGCCTACTAATATTAAAAAAAAATGGTGCTCCGATTCCGCCTTTTTGGAGAGGCTTATAATTTTAAATAGCACTGCCTATACGCAGTTTGACTACCTCGTTCGTTTTGTGATCACGAGTGTCACTGCTGAACGTAGTGTCTGGGGTTCAATTCCCGGGCCGGGCAAAGTGTAACTAGATTGTCTCATTAGAAAATTCTTAATAGCAGCCCGGAGTCTGGATTTTTACCCGGTTTATGGAAATAAACTCGTCATTGGGAGCAAGACTATTGCCATCAACCACATGGGATTTTAACATATCTAAACAAAGAACGTAAATTTAAGTGTCTGGTTGTAATTTCAAAATAACTACTTTTTATTGAATGCATAATATGAAAGTTTATTCGGTACTTTTTTTAATTTTAATTTGTTATGTTTTGGTTGTTCCGGCTAATGTTCGAAACGGCTCGACTGATTTTACTAATAATAGTAATACCAAAACAATTCCACCAGTCCCTTACTTCTCTAACACCTACCTGCTACAGAAGGCAGTGATACTAAACACGTGTAGACTGGTGAGAAAGTTCCTACAATGTGAATCAGACAACCCGCACTTTACATATCCACTTAAACATACCCTCATCTCTCTTTCAAACTACAACGCAAAACCGTAATGTACCAACTACTACCTCTGTAATTAACCCAGCGGATAATCACTTAGCTTAGGCCCGTGCTATCAGTAATTTCCAGCTACCCGGTTAGCCGAGCACAATAAACGAATAAGTAGATTTAAATAATAATAATAACTTACATTTAACATTATTACTTATTCTCTGTGTTAACATGTTCTAAACTAGGGAATGGCTATTTCACAGCCTGTTTTTACCTGTTCCTAAATATCTATATAGATCTAGGTAAAGGACGTCTTATCAATCAATTACCGTCATAATCTGCTTCACAGGCTAGGCTTGTTGGCCTCAACTTTTAGTCTCCCCGGATACAGCTGAATGCTAGTATTTTACATGGAGTGACTGTCTATCTGACCTCCACAACCCAGTCAGTACTGGATGATACGATACCCTTTGGTAACACTGGTTGATAGACTTTCAGTAGGGCTAATAAGTATCTCTATTGACAGCTCGAAATAATAGTAACTGGGCTCAGTGTCCATGAATTAACGGTCAAAAGGTTAGTTTCGTATTATGTATGACCCTGTTAGTCACCGTAAAGTGATATCCTCTCAGTGTGATACGTAATACCAATATGACATTCACGGTTGTCATCAAAGTTCGGTTTACAACCGAAGCCTGATAGTCACTGGATATCAGAAAGATACGTAATAGCTCTGCAGGTCACTGATTGCCTGCAACGACTGTCATAGATCTACAAATGACAGGCGGCACCAACGACTTCTTGGGGCACGGAGGAACTGGGTCTGTAATGGGTAGGCACTCACTCATCCACGGCCCAACTTAGGCAAGCACGGCTAATAAAGAGGTTACTAAAGATCGCTCCGAGCGGCTGTTATTACTTATCCCAGTTACTAACTAAAACGATACCCCTTGGTAAGCGATTGTTAGACTTTCGGGCTACTGCATGACTTCTTGTAATCACTGATGATATTACGTAGAAGTCATTGCCACGGAATCTGGATCTTCACAACTGGGTGTTGGAGGTCAGTGAGGCAGTCACTCCATGTTCTGGTTCAACTGCATCGGGTTAAACTGGAGGACCGACCGACAGTTGGGGAAATTAAAAGCAGATGATGATGATTAGGAATCAATATAGGATACCTACTCCTAAGACGCTATTAGAAGTGCAAAACTCGTCGCCAAATTTTGGGCGGACTCAATTTGAGCTGTTATCGAGAACGACACGCTAAGAAGAATATAGTATAGCCTAGATTTGTGCCCCGTTGATGGCAATAGACTCCTCCCTTCTACATGGGACTTAAAAACATAACTGGCGAAATCTCGGTGCACTATTGGGTACAAATCTGCGGGATGGCATTATTGAGGCATCTACGATTCTACGAAAGTCTTATCTTTAATTGCATTGATAAAATGTCCCTAATTACCTTCGTGACTTAGGTTTATTTTTAGCACCTAGGATCCACTATATATTCAATTGCTTTTAGAATAAAAATGTACCGCAATACGATCACAGTACTATTAAAATGATTAATGAACACTTTTTTATTGTAGGTTATGTATTAGAAACATGTATTTTACTCACTGTAATATCACTATGAGAATGTAACCAAAATGTTTTATTCATAATCATAAGATAAAACTATAACTGTACACTTTTTACAAACTATGAAATACATATAAGACTTATCAATAAAAATGATTGTAACACAATACTTTGTTTATAATTCTACCACATATTTCACTCTTGAAATAGATAACAGGATCTACGTTTATGATTAGGGGAATACGGCGTGCGAATCTTTTTGTCATAGATAATACGGGAAACTACCGTCATAGACAAAGCTAAAGGTAAAACTCTGTTATAAATGCAGGTAGCGCCCCATTGGAATAGCCTTCGAGAGCGGTGATCTATACTAATATTATGAAGCGGATTACCATTCGATTTTTATTTACTTTTCTCCAGTCAGGGGTCCAGCTAGTACAGACGCCAGCTTATCAAGCTAGTACAATCTGTCAAGTTTCTTTAATAGATTTTCACCTTTATCGTTATAGCATTAGGTTCAAGGTTGATTGGGAAATTGGCCACCGTAGGCGCGGGCCTGTGGACGGTGAGTTATGGGCTAGCTCGCCGTCCGTGCGTCTTATGACGACAGGCCGTGTCGATGGCGCGTTCGTGTTCCACGCGCGCCTCAAAGAGATGTCAGGAGAAAGGAAGGGGACCCCTTCAAGGGCCGATGCCTGCCGGGGCTGCGGGACTGTTCGAAAGAAATACCGTGGCCCCGGTACACAAAGGGCGATGAAGGAACATGGATGGGTTTTAGTCAGTAAAAGACTGACACTACCTACTGCTCCGCCCAGAGCGGGAGGAGTCATTTGATGATTTCGAGCATTTACTTATAATTTTACTTATTCTCTTATGAGTAACGGTGGCCCAGTGGTGGCGGTCCCCACTTACGAGCAGTAAGTCGTGGGTTCGAACCCAGACAGGCGTACTACTTTGTGTAATTCATTCATCGCCACTGCTCTCAAAACGGTGAAGAAAAACATTGTGACGAAACCGGCATGTCCTAGAACCGAAAATCCGAAGACATAATTATGACATCTACCAGCCCGCTTAATGGATAACTGGCCCATTCCCTCATATCTTTTGACATCGTGATTATGTTTTAGCATTGCCAATTATTTCAGTAGGGAAAGTAACTGTGGCGCTCGGCGTAGTTCCAAACATCATAATTGGTTAAAAACATAATAATGCTACTTTTTATTTCAAAATATCGTAACGTAATTGATCAGGTGGGACCTAACTATGGAAACGCCACCTACAATGAGCTTTGATCGACCTTCCGAATTGAATAAATAAATAATTATTGCGTACACATTTCATCAGACAATTGTTCAAAATATTTGAATTTTCGTTTCGTTTTTTTTTGATTTTTTAAATTATCGACTATTAAAATCAACTCGTTACACCCTGTGTTGCATCACTAGAAACTTCAAAAGATTCAGGCGCGTTCCTTACAGACTTAGTTGCAAACATTTTGTATTACAGCATTGTTTTTCTTGCTGTCACTTTCATTCTTGCGAGAAACGCCATGACTACAGACTATCTCACTCTTATGCAAATGTTATTATTGTGTGGTGCCCTGCAGCGTGTTAACATTATTGTTTATTTTAGTATGTAGATTGTAGAATTAAAATTGACCGAAAATTACAATTTTACACTATCTAATTTTAAGAGAACAGTTTTAAATCGTCCAAAATGGAGCGGCTATTAACATTAGAGAATGAAATCAAAGAATTACGCAAAATTTTAAAGGAAAAAGAGGATGAAATGGAGAAAATTCGCCGGGAAGTGTTCAGCGTAAGTAATTTTCTTTGAATAAAGTAAAAATATCAAGTTACCGTGTATTAATGCTGGCGTAATGTAGTATATTTGTGTAAATATGGCACACAATATAGTCAATCAACAATTACAACATTCAATTCAGCTCTAACACAGTCCACTGCTGGACATAGACCTCCCCAAAGTCCGAACCTAAAGTTTGACCCAGCCATGAATGAATGAATGAATAGGGGATGAGCCTATTCCCATCAACTGGGCACAAACAGACTCCGTGGCTGCTACTGAGAAATTCAAGAATTTATTTTAAGAGTTTTTTCATCAAGATGAATAGTCCGACCCGGGAATCGAAATCAGGACCATAAGCGCAGCAGTCGCGCTTGAACCACTTGACCAACGAAGCAAGACACAGATATATGTTCTTAATATCCATGATGTTGCCTTTATTTGACTGTTAATGTAAAGCCCTATAAAGTGCGCATGGCGCTCAGTTCGCTCAAAAATTGTGAAGAATTAACAACTTTTCAGGCAAAGGTACTGATACCAGCACATGAAACTGCCCGAAACTGTCAAATTTCCCAATAAACGTACATGCTAATGCTTTAGCGATAAAGTATTAAGGAAATAAAACCGATTGTAGTAGCTCGATGTGCTATTGTGTCTACATAAGTTGAATGTATTACAAGAATTAATAAATAAATATTCCTAAGTAATCTTGTTGGCACCTGTTTAAATAATAGTTTATTGAAAAAATATTTTAAAATAGTTTTTCTGGCTTTGCAAACATACTTAACAAATGTTAAATAAATTGTGTCTGTATATCTACAGAATATGGATAAAACTTTTTAGGGCTCCATGCGCTAAGGGTAGCCAACGGCACCCTATTACTAAGCGGTCCGCTGTCCATCCCCGTCCATCTGTCTGTCTTTCAGCAGCAGGCACGTGTCCAGGGGGGGGGGGATAGTTGGGATTTATCCCCCCCCCCCGAAATCTGACTAAAAATAAACGGGATCATAAACTACGGTTACTTTAAGTTATTAAAAATTATAGTACAGCGGTTTTTTACACAGTTCACATTATTGTTTCGATGTTTGTCCCCCCCCCAACCAAAAGTTTGGTGCTTGGTCAGCGGGCTGTATTGTATCTCATGATCTGTAATATGTCGACAGTTGAAATTTTCACAGAATTTGTGTTTCTGATGCCGCTACGACAACAAATAATAAATTAAAAGGGGCTCCGAGTCGCACACGCAATTGGCCGGTTATAAATTTTCTAGTTTTTTATTGCCATGGCATTTATATCAGTTCAATATTTTGTATAATTTTTGACAGAAAAATGTTTTACTTGTATAGCAAATTACAATAACCAAGTCTTGATATAAAGCAGAAACCAGGAAACAGGCCTGACCAAGGTCAAGATCTGTAGGGCTATTATCTCTGTTGACAGCTCAAAATGATAGTAACTGGGCTCAGTGTCCATCAATTAACGGTCAAAAGGTTAGTTTCGTATTATGTATGGCCCTGTTAGTCACCGTAAAGTGATATCCACTCAGTGTGATATGTAATACCAATATTATGACATTCACGGTTGTCATCAAAGTTCGGTGTACAACCGAAGCTTGATAGTCACTGGATATCAGAAAGATACGTAATAGCCCTGCTGGTCCATTTTGTAATTAAAAAAAATAACAGCATGTGTGTAAATGAATTAGTTAATTTTAAACCCTCGCATTTATGAGTCCCGAGTACTCACAGCCTCTTTTAAAAATAGAAACGGCTACGGATAAACGATTATAATAAAAATAATATTCTAAAATTACAGGCTCAACCTGACTACAGGGATTTTACGAGTGGAGTATCCCCGACCGAGGCCAGTGCTCCAGAGCCTCTGGTCAAATGTGGGCAACTACCCAAATGGGCGATAGAGAGGTAAGTTTTAAGAGCGATGCGGAATCGGTTTAATCCCGTGACCGTCATAAAAAGATATAGGTCCATTAAAAAACCGAATCCCAAAAAAAAACACTAGAAAGTTTTAAATAACTACTTTTGGAAGTCGGTAAATTTGTTTGTTTCATTGACGTTTTTATCCCCGACTTCGAAAGTAAAGTTAAGTGTTATATACGTTTTTTGTGTTTTTTTTTTGTAAGTCGGTTTTTTATTCAGAATTTTTTTATTTTATCCTCTTTAGTTGTAGTATTCCACACAAATTCTTGTCATACATTAATTTGTACTTAGTAACTAGAAGTTATTAAGGGATCATCATGTCATCAACATAGCCAAAGAAGAAAAAATAAGTATTAAACGGAAAATAAAAACCAAGTTACTGAACCACTGTTTTAACAACTAAGTCCGGCCAAGTGCGTGTCTGGCCACGCGCAGTGTAGGGTTCCGTAGTAGCTCGTTATCACCCGTTGGTACAGCGCCATCTAGCGGCAGCTTTGTGTAACTTATGATAATTTATTATGATTTTTTTTATTTTAAATTTTGTTTTTCAATGCAAGTTTTTACCCGTTATAAACGATTATTACTGCCAATGTAAATCAATGACTATTACTGCTAAACTAATAAAGTTGTCGTAACCGCTATAATTTTCCTTTAAAGTTCATGAAATGCACTTTCATCATGATATTTTCCAGATTTTTCAAGCCAGCAGTTTAGCTTTTAGAGGGGAGGGGGACGCCCTACGGGAACAAAAACTTGCACTTGAAAGTTTAATATTTCGTAAATGGAGCATTAAATCGAAAAGTAGTATTAGCAACCCCTAAGTCATTTCATAAGACCTATTCAACGATACACCACACGATGGGGTAGACAACGAAAATAAATCATCCCCACTTCACATGTAGGGGAGCTACCCTAAACAAAATTATTTTCCCAAATTTTATGTTCCCACTTTGTCGGCGTTATTGATATACACACCTCTACAAAATTACAGCTTTCTAGTACTAACGGTCTCGTAGCAAAACCTCGGACAGACAGACAGACGGACATGACGAAACTATAAGGGTTCCTTGTCAGGACTACGGAACCCTAAAAAGGGTAACATAAAAAAACTTTCTTAAAAAAAAGCTCTTCTACTTTCGGAAGTCTGTGGCAAAATAGAAGCAAACAAAGTCACCGACTTCCATAAGGAAAGTTATTTCAGTGTTTTTTTTTTGGAAGTCGGTTTTTTTTCATGTGAAAATTCAAATCACATCCTATCAAAACATTTAGTTTTTTTTTTACAATCTTTAAGAAATCCTTCCTCTAAACAGGTACAGTCGTCAGATCCTCCTCCGTGACATAGGAGTAAAGGGTCAGAGCCGCATCTGTGAGGCCTCCGTGCTAATCGTGGGAGCAGGAGGCCTCGGATGTCCCGCGGCTATGTACCTCGCTGCAGCTGGTGTAGGTGAGTACATTACATCACGCCTGTAATTCCCGAAGGGTTAGACAGAGGTGTACCTAATGGTACACACCCGTTTCGCCAGTTATGTTTTAGTTCAATGAGATTGTAGCTACTGTCGCAACAAGCAAATTTGTTTAAAACAACAACGTTAAAATAGACCTTAATTTTTAAAAAATACAGGTACTTAATTCGAGACATATAAAGAACAAAACGTTGTCTGTTTTGTATAAAACATCAACAATTTGTTTGTATAGTGCTTAGGACGTCATTGTAGGTAGTCAAAAACACCCGACTGAAAAAAATTAAAATTAATAAACAAGCACACTTTAGATTGATCAAAAGTTGGAATCAGGCGCCATTTGAATATAAAATTATGAAAATAGAATGGAGAAGAATGAGCAGGAAAATCCATCGACACTTTTTTTAAGGCTAAATTATTTTTCTTTTGCAGGTGAGATCGGTATTATGGACTACGATGTAGTCGAGTTAACGAACATACATCGACAGATCCTACACTTTGAACAGGACGAGAACACTAGCAAGGCTGAGTCCGCCGCCGCTACACTAAGGAGGTATGTGGCTCATCGACTATACAGTAGGGTACAACCAAGATATGATCACCATCATTATTTCAAGTGTCGCCACATTGACCGATCCCTTCACCAGGTCAACGGTCCACGTAGTGGGAGGTCTTCTAACGCAACGGGCATCGGCCATCCGTTCTGCGAGCAATGTGCCCTGCCCAGTTTAAGTAAAAATAGTAAAGCAAAATCGTTTTTACTTATTAATAAGGGGCACATTTACCTTCAATCTTACAAATATCTTGACAATTAAAATAGAGCACAGTTGTTTATTTGCCTGAACTAAGTTGAACCTGTGTCTCAGGCCACAGATGTTTTGTTTTTGCATAACAGTGTAGGTCAGAAGACAAAACGCACGTAGCGCACGGCAAGCTCGACGACGAGTTCGATGAACTTTGTGCGCGCATCGTTCGTTAGAGTATTTCAACAAACATTGTTGGATTTTTTATTTTAGCCGTATTATTTACGCAAATGGAGAACTGTGTTCAGAGAATGTAATTTTTCATTTAACTATAGGAATAAAATCTGAAAAAAACGTTACAAAAAAATTAAAATTTCCTTGAGAAAACATCCGGTGTAATATAATTCAAAATAACGAGCTAAATGCACCCTGTCAGTTTGCGGAGGACTCTCCCTTACACCCTCTATAGTTGGGAAAAGTCAAGGCAGATGGCAAGGATTTTGTTTCTTTTTTCAGTATAAACTCCCGCATAAAAATAACACCATATAAGGTCCAGTTAGACTCAAAGAATGCTTTGGAGATAACTTCTAAATACGATGTGATTCTCGACTGTACTGACAATGTACCTACGAGATACCTGCTCAGTGACCTCAGCTGTCTTACTAAGGTAAGTAGACAAATATCTACTTTGTTTCTGTGTAAATTACGTTTATTTTCGAATGACTAGTTTTACCTAGCCCAGCTTTACACACACACAGACGCGCCCCAAATGCACCGAGTTACCTCCGTGCCTCGAAAAGCACGTTAAGCCGTTGGTCCCGGCTGTCATTTGTAGATCTTTGACAGTCGTTACAGGTAGTCAGTGGCTCGAAATTCTGACAACCAGTCTTACCAAGGAGTATCGTATTACCCAGTTGTGGAGATCAGATAGGTAGGCAGTTGCTCCATGTAAAATACTAGTATTCAGCTGCATTCGGTTAGACTGGAAGCCGACCCCAGCATAGTTGGGAAAACGCTAGGCAGATGATGATATCATGCTTGATTATTACATGCGTAACTTGCGAAATGTGTGTATATAACTTCTACCTACCCCTTCTATGAATACAGGAGTGATGTGAAACTCGCTAAACATACAGGTTCATCATTACAGAAACCGCTAATATCGGGGAGTGCGCTCAAGATGGAAGGACAGCTTACCGTTTACGGATATAGGAGCGATACACACACAAGTGAGAAGGTAAGAGTAAAGTATGGCAATAATGTGTGTAACAATAAGCTTAACGAAGCGAAAGGCACTTGTTCTCCCCGTCCTTGCGATATTTTTTTGTTCTACACCATACCTGGGAACCTTCTTGTTACGGAGATATTGGGGGTCAAAGTTCCAACTGTTTCACAAGTTTTTTTCTTTTAAACACTAGTTTTTAATGTTATAACTTTACTTAAAATACCTGCACGACACCCGTGCTATTCAATACATCCATCAGCACAATGTTTTGAGTGCGCCACATTGAGTTTTACAATAAAACGTGATTTTTCACCCCAAAAAAAAGTAATTTCCCAGCAAAAATTTTTGCGTGGAGTTACTTAGTTTGATGTACAGAATGCTTGGTTGACTCTTCGCGAAGGGTCCGTTCACACCTTGTAGATTTTTGTAGATGTGGTCTGCTAAACTTGTGCCTGTCAAATTTCCAGGGTGTAACGTATAGGGGACCTTGTTACCGCTGCGTGTTCCCCACGCCACCATCGCCAGACGCCGTGGGGTCGTGCTCAGCCCATGGAGTTGCAGGGCCAGTACCTGGAGTTATAGGTAAGACGTAGCATTTTACCCGACGAAGAAGGTTCTCAATTCGGTCGTTATTTTATGTTTGTTACCTCATAACTCTGTCATTTATGAACCAATTTGAAAAAAAAATGTGAAAGGAAATACCGACCCTATCGGTTGATGTCAAAAAGGTACTAAATGTTATTTTTTCGAACTTAAGTCGATCCATCCCGGGTTCGATGACCGAATGTGGCAAGCGAATTTTTGAAAATCTGTGAATGCAGATTTGTTTATTTTTAAAAATAAAGGATTGTTTCCTTTGAGTAAAATTTGCTATCTCCAGTATTTAGAGTACTTTCCCTCCAGGTGGCATTGAAAATTTTCTATGGGACCAATCGACAAGTCTTGTCCATTGGTCCCATAGAAATTTCATCAAAAAATAGTTTTTTTTTTCCCTTTAATACGTATTTTTTCTTTTGATGCCATCATGATCTTTCAATGTAAAAATAATTTATGACATGAATTTGGGTGGTACAACACACAACTAAAAAGAGAAAAATAAAAAACCATATGCAAAAAAAACCGACTTCCAAAAAAAACAAAAATCTCTACTTTCGGAAGTCGGTGGCAAAAGAGTTAATGAAACAAACAAAGTCGCCGTCTTCCGACGAGGTTGTCGTATTACATTATTCCTTAACCAGTAAAGTTACAAGAAATGCTTTATATACAGGTACTCTACAAGCTATGGAGGCTCTCAAATACATCCTGGATATGTCACCACAGAAGCTACTAGTCGAGAGGATGCTCATATTTGATGCTGAAGATATGGTGGCTAGAACTGGTGAGTTTTAGCTCTAATTTCAAAAATACAAATAAATAAAAACAAATAAAATTTAATGGTCTGTTTGTAATTTGCAAAAGAACTTCTTTTTAGTTTACTGTGTGCATATGAAAGTATAAAGGGTAATTGAACAAAAAAAAATGTTTTGTTCGTTTTTGTCTGTCTTTCTGTCTTTGTTTGTTTTGGCTAATCTCCAAAACGGCGGGATCAATTTTAGGTAGCTTTTACTGGCAGATATCTAATGTTATCTTGCCGCTTGTTTCTTCTTACCGTTTCTATGGCAATTAAAAGTTATCGGCCCAGAACTGAGCCACTAGTTTGGCGCTTTCGGTAGTGTCCATCAGTTCCTGTAGTGAACAAACAACAGGACACGCAGGACACGATATTGCGCCTTGAAGATGAATCTCAAAAATGTCACCCTGTATTACAATTATTCTATCATTAATTCTAGTTCGTCTGCGCAAACGCAACTCTATGTGCGCAGCCTGCTCCGACAACCCGACTATAACACACCTGGTGGATTACGAGGCGTACTGCAAGGCGCCTGCTAATGATAAGGTAAGAAAATTGTTTTTTTTTTTTAATTAAAACAAACTAACCTCAAAAAAAACGAACACAATATCGAACATAAAAATAATAAAATCGAAGAAAGAATAAATAAATATCAACTTTTCACCATTAATAAGAATTGCACTGTCAGCAAACAAAGACACTACTAAGGCCCGTTTTCTATAACTTACTAACGTATAACTGTCAGTTAATATGTCACGTCTCGCAGCTATCGGTGTTTCTATAAAACAAAGTTGCTTGAAATATGCCATCCCCGTCACCTACCTGTCACTTGATTCATAAAAAAATCAAAGAAAAATGTTCTGTTACGTTTTGTTTCTAACCGTCTGTAAGCTAAATGTCAAATTGACAGAGATAGCAACCTACTGCAACCGAACAGTAAGTTATTGAAAATAGCCGTAAATCAATTTCCCGTACAATGAGAAATCCGCATAAACTGGTTTTGTATAGCTTTAATGGTACATTACATTTATCAATTCATTTAACATAATTTTTAACGTTTTATCAAACATTAGTATATTTCGTTTCATTTAAAAAACATTTCTTCAAACATTACTACATTTAAAAATACATTTATTATTCGAGTACTATATAATCATGATTTTTTTTATCATTTTTGCGCTTACTCGAAAAAGGGGTGGTATGTAAGTGTCTCTTTCAAATAATATTTTATTATTTGTTTGTCCCAAATGAGGAACCTTTTAGCAAACAAGTAGTACTTATTTCGTTTCTGGCTGTGTAGTGCATGTGAGATTAGTCTCAATAAAAAACTTTTTAGGAAAAAAATAACCGACTTCCTAAAAAAGGTAACTTAACTTTACTTTCGGAAGTCGGCGAGAAAAAAGACAATGTAACAAACAAAAGTCGCCGACTTCCAAAAGTAAAGTTATTTTCCATTTTTTTGTGTTGTTTTTGGAAGTCGGTTATTTATTCGCGAAAAAGTTTTATTGTATTGAGTCACCATACCCTTTATATTTAAATTACTCTTTTTAGTTGTGGTATCTCACACAAATCCTTGTCAAGTATCAATGTTACATTGTAACTAGAAAGTATTCTAGCACATCATCCACATAGACGAAGAAGAAAAAAATGCATATTTAAGAGGACAACTCATGAAGTACCTAAGCAAAGTTAAAAAACATAAAATAAAAAATAAAATTTACATGGGACCATCGCGTGAACTTCAATCACTTAAATCGGACCAGTAATCGCGGAGAAATCGATGAACAAAAAAAATCTGCTGGTGGAATACATAACCTTCTCCATTTTTAGAAGTCGTTCTGATTCACTTACTATAGGCAACTCTATAGTAACTGAATCAACTGGATTTTAATTAAATTAAAATATTTCTAATTTGAAAGAGTGTTTATGAAAATCAAAACTGCGAATGTTCAAGGTAAGTTTACATTCAAAATTAATTGGTTTGATATTTTCTTTTGGGCTTTATATTTTATTTTCAATTATATTTTTCTTTTGTAACATTCGCGGATTTGACGTTTTGGTTTTAAAATGGGCTTCTTTTTATTTTCTCCTTCTTATTTATTTTTAATTGTATTATTTTAACTTATCTACAGTATCACAAATTCTTCTTTAAATACGGTCCTCTCAACAAATCGTTGTGGTTGAGTTTGTGTGTGTCTTTAAATGTTTGTAAACGCACCAACGATACAGGAGAAATACCTGGTGTGGGGGAAACGTTTTAAAAATAAAGATAAATTGTTGATCTGCGCGATGCCATGTCGAAAAAAAATGTAGAAACTTTATTTCCAAAATCATTACAAAAAGGCCCAAATGGGGCACGCGTCTATCTTGGGTAAAAATATTGAAAACATATTCAGTAGTAAAAACATCGTAAGGAAACCAGCATGCCTGAGAGATATTTCTCGACGGCATGTAAAGCCAAGTCAGAGGCCTATGGGCGGCATAAACACTCTGACACCAGATTAGGCACTAACCACACGAAGAAGAAGTTAGGAGTTAAAGAAGTAAAAACATGAAAAAATTCTTCAAAACATTACAAAAAAGAAGAGTTTCTGGAAAATGAAATGCCACGTTGTTTCCTCAATGTACGGTTGACCAAGCTATTTGGTTTACATTTTACTATGTAATTTGCATGTTAAAATGTAACCAAATAGCTTGCTCGGCCGTACAAAATAAATCATATATTTACATTTTAAAACTAATAGCGCAACTTCATATTAAATGATAATAAAATTCCATATTTTTCGTACAATTCTTCTTTCTCATATAATGATTTAGTTATTTAAGTGATATAAAAAGAAGCCAATTTCTACCGCCGATACAAAAACCGTTATAACCAACTAATTTTCCCACTTCACAATACAATTTCAATTCTTCTCCCACAGAAGAAACCAAAATCAGAAAGAAGAAAGCAAGAGAAAGAAAAACGTATGACAGGGCAGAGTTACTTCGGATTCAGAACCACGACAGACGGCGAAAAGAAGATTTGGGTACAAGATGTACTCAAATCAGAAAGAAGAATAGGACCTTCATGCAAATCAGACTACTGCTTAAAGAGTAAAACACGTTACTGCCAGAAGTTGACAGATTCTGACAGAAGACTGATCTTTCAACATTTCTGGCAGTTGGAGTGGGCAGAAAAGAAGGAATTTGTCAGGTCTTTGATACATTCCGTACCTGCAAAGCGAAGAAGAATTACACATAAAGGTTTGACTTCAAGAAAAGGCGATTCGAAACTATACCACCTCATTTTTAATTCAAAAAAAGTCCAAGTGTGTAGAGTTACCTTTTTAAACACTTTAGGAGTAAAAGAAGCAATGATTCGATGTTGGTTAGTCAAAGAAACTAAAGCTAGATCCCCAAAAGTGCCTTTAAAGTCGCAAAATGTAGTTGAGTATATAGAAAATTTACCAAAATTCGACTCTAAATGCCAATTCTGTTGCAACGAAAACACGAATATTAAATACATAGATATGAACATCAAAAATCAATTTCAGCTATATAGCATTTACGTAAAGGACATGTCTGAAAAGGGCATTAACCCGGCTTCAAGGAAGACGTTTGCAAAAGTTTTAAGTAGGAAGAATTTGAGGATTTTTAAACCAAAACATGAAAGGGATATTTGTGATTTGGTAAAGGAGCACAATAGTATTAATTTTGGTTTTCAAGGAGATAAATGTGATGGTTTTTATGAGGTTAGTAATTTAAATGAGCAGTGGCCTTCGTAGTGTTTAGTAACATATTTGGAACACTGTATACAGGGTGTAAAAGTACACTCAACGAAGCCGAAAGGCACTTGTTCTCCTCGTCATTGCGATCATTTTTTTGTTCGACACCATACCTGGGAACCTTCTAGTTACTGAGATATTGGGGGTCAAAGTTCCAACTTTTTTTAAAAGTTTTTTTTCTAAATAGCGGTTTTTAAGTGATGACGAGTTATCCTCGAATTATCGAAACTTCGAAGATTTTTAAGAAACAAAATTAAATAATGTAATAAGTATTGAATTTATTAGACACTCATATGGACTGATTTTATAGTATTGTTTTTAAGTAATTTCGAGACAGAGTTATTGTTATAAATATTAATAAATAATTATACATTTTGTAAATGTTACTGTTGTTTTATTTGTTGCTAAACTAACAGGCATAAGTGTGTTTTTCGTTAAACCCAAATGATTCTGAAAGTGCATGTTTTATAAGCTTTCATGTTTTTTATATTAATTTGCCTTGTAGTGTGTAGTGGTCAAATCTTGAAACTGAATTTCAAACAAGTTCCCCACAACCGATTGAGCTGAAAATTTGCACACACCTTTGTTTCTGGTGACAATACATTTTTATGACAGACATGACTTGATCCTGCAGCCAGGATCGCCTCCTCACGACAGAACTCCTCAACGGTTAATAGCACGGACACGAAACTTTGTATACGCACCAATTTTCATCGTTCATCTGTTTTTCTTCTTTTCATTCTAAAAAAATCTTGTTTTTATATTATAGATTCATTTATCTAACGATAAGATTACGCCAATTATTGCACGTTTCTTGGTGTTGCATTGCATGGGCATGATCTTCACATTCGGCATCAAAAAAATGATTTGTGTAAAATGGCCATTTTTTTGAAAAATCTTGAATGGGTATCAAAATTTCACGAAACATTTTGGATGAAGCTGCAACGGTCAGTTCGTCTTCAAGGACCCACCAAGCAGACCCACCGGTAGGTCTCCGAATACTGATGTGTCTCCCAAGACCTACTAGTGGGTCCTCGTGAGATTCTCTCGTCTTCGAAGACCCACTCGGACTAGTAGTTTTGGAGAAAAATGGCAACATGTATTTGCACAAAAAAACATCTCACCCCAAACGCATATACCGTCTCCGTTCCGTCGTGGGTAAAAATAGAAAACGTAGCGTCAAAGATAAGGGTTCGTAAACACGCGCTCGCTTTGCTCGCATATTAAATAATACTCTTGAACTTCTGTCCCCGAAGTGCCGGGCCTCCGCCGGCCTCCTTCGTCAGTGCCCATGCCGCCCAAAAAGGATTAGTTGTAATTGTTTTCTTTCGTACATTTAAGTTCCTGGTGGGTCTCAGGGGATATAAAACTGAATAGTCACATAGGTCCTACCAGTCAGTAGGTCTTGGGAGACACATCAGTATTCGGAGACCTACCGGTGGATCTGCTTGGTGGGTCCTTGAAGACGAAACTGCAACGGTTACTACGGGTAGTACTACGGGTAGTGTTCCCCTTACTGCCCCGCTGAAAGTTTCCAGCCTGTAGAACAACTATAAAAGAGACTATTTTTCACAGGAACTAGATCTCAAAATCCTTCCAAAGCGCAACCGCATATCAGCACCTGAAGTCTCTCAACTCCTCAAAGAGAAGAAGGAACTGTACATGGTAGACGTTCGCGCCGACTCGGAGTACCACATGTGTCATATATCTGGAGCACACAACTGGCCTGTCTCTATATTGAGCGGCACTGCTTTAGAGAATTTGCTGCGTTGTGTGGAGCAGAGTCCAGCTAGTGGTGAGTACATCGATAGAATACTCTTTATTATAAGCAGGTTATATTATATCAAATCAGAAATGAGGACATCCACAAAAGAACCAAGCTTACCGACGTAGCCCGAAGAATTAAACAAAGAACAGGGCACATTGCTCGCAGAACGGATGGCCGATGGGGCCGAAAAGTTCTGGAGTGGCGACCGCGAACTGGAAGACGTTGCGTTGGAAGACCTCCCACTAGGTGGACCGATGACCTGGTGAAGGTTGCGGGAGTCCGCTGTATGCGAGTCGCATGGGACCGGTCAATGTGGCGAAACTTGGGGGAGGCCTATGTCCAGCAGTGGACGTCTTTCGGCTGAAATGATGATGAAGATACGCAGGTTTTCTCGTTGTACTGCAGATGTCAAAGTTCTTTAAGGCGTTCTGTCAATTATTTGGCGAACGGCGCAGCAGTAGTGAGGCTGGCTTACGTTCTTAGGGTCCCGGGTTCGAATTCTGGTAGGGGCAAATATTTGTGTTATGAGCATGGACATTTGTTTCTGAGTCATGGATGTTTATATGTATAATAAGTATGTATTTACAAACAAAAAGTATCTATGTAGTAAATCATTATCTGGTGTCCACGACACAAGCCTCGCTGCTGAGTGTGGCACTAGATGGCGGTGTGTGTAATGTCGACATATATTTATTTATTTATTTTAAGAGTCTGTACTGTCCAACTACTGGGCAAAGGCCTCGCCTAATTCCTTCCATGTGCTCTTTTCTCGTGCCTACAGAGTCTTGCGCTTTCAACTTAATAACGCCTTCAAGATGCTGTTGGGACTGCCATGCCGCTGTAGCGCGTTGGGATATACAGGCGTGATGTTGTATGTGTTTTTTACACATTTGTTTTTTTATTGTTGTAGTAATATTCCTTTGTCGCCGCGGCAACGACTCCCAGCTAGCAGCTAAAATGGTCCTCGACATGTTGCCAGAGGAGCATCGGCACAAGGTCAAGGATATGATCGGAGGCCTCCATGCGTGGGCTTACGATGTTGATAATACCTTCCCGGTGTATTAGATAACTCCTATACTCGGCCCATACAAAATCTTAAACTCGACCCTCGCAAAATCTTAAACTCGTTCACGCTAACTCCTATACTCATCCCTACAAAACCCCAGAAACTTTCACAATCAACCTACAAACTTCCACAATCACCCCACAAACTTCCACAATCAGCCTACAAACTTCCACAGTCACCCCACGTTCTTCCACAATCACCCCACAAACTTCCACAATCACCCCACAAACATCTAGTGTCACCCCACTAACTTTCACAATCACCCCCCAAACTTCCAACATCACTCCACAAACTTCCAGTCACCCCACAAACTTCCACAATCACTCCACAAACTTCCACAATCACTAACTTCCAACATCACTCCACAAAACTTTCAGTCACCCCACAAACTTCCACAATCACCCTCCAAACTTCCAACATCACTCACAAACTTCTACAATCACCCACACACGTTGTTTAAAGGACCAGCCTGCGTGGGTCTTCAAGTAAAATAATCGGATGAGTAAATTGGGATTTCAAGTAAAATGAATGCATGTTGCCCAAGAAGCAGGGATTTATTTATCGTCTGACACTTTCTTTATAAAATTACTTACGGCCATTTTCAATAACTTACTCACAGGTATCGGTAGGTTGCTATCTCTTGTCTGTTTGACATTTAGCTTACAGACGGTTGGAAACAAAACGTCACAGAAAAGCTTGCTTTTTTGTTTTTCTATGAATAAAGTTTTCTATGAAAAAACAGGTAAGTGACGCGGATAAGATATTTCAAGCTAACTTGGTTTATAAAAACACCGATAGCTAAGGACGTAAGCATATTCACTGACAGTTGTACTTAGGTAAGTTATAGAAAACGGCCTTTAGTCTATAAGTAGAATATTTCTATTTTTGTTTTGTTTGTTATTTGCAGAGATCGGAATAGGTAGAATTTATTGCAAGGAAGTGAATAACATAACATAACTTCACGCCCGTAATCCCAGAAGGGTTCGGCAGAGGTGTGCCTAAATAATACACCCACATTTCAGTAGCAGCCACTGAGTCTAGATTTGTGCCCAATTAATGGCAATAGGCTCGCCCTATTTAATAGGGCTAAAGGTGAACGCACTCTTGTCCGCTCCGAACGAAACGTTCTATCATACGTATAACGTTATCAATTCGTCCGATTCGGTGCGGATAAGTGTGCGAAGTTACATAAGACTTCATATTGACGACCCGAATGGCGCAGTGGTAGTGAGGCTGCCTTACGTTCTTAGGGTCCCGGGTTCGATTCCCGGTTGGAGCAAATGTTCGTGTGATGAGCATGGACATTTGTTTCCGAGTCATGGATGTTTATATGTACAATAAGTATGTATTTACAAACAAAAAGTATCTATGTAGTATATCAACTATCTGGTGTCCACGACACAAGCCTCGTTGCTTAGTGTGGCACTAGATGGCGCTGTGTGTTAATGTCAAGCGATATTTATTCATACAAGTAATTCTAAAATTCGATTCTTACGGCTCCGATAAGTGTGCGTTCACCTTTAAACGTAACTGGCGAAATATAGATGTACAGACCTTCGATGAAGTACACCTCTTTCTAACCCTCCGGAGATTACAGGCTTGATGTTAATCGGAATGAGTATTTTTAATACAGTTGCTCAAAAAGTGGTGTATTGCAGGCACGTATAGCGTTCGGGATGTGGGCTATTACATACTAGTGCTTTTTTTTTACCTTTCCCGAACGCGTGCGTTCTCTTTCCCAACTGTCAATATAATGTCTATTAAAAAGAAAAACCAACAATGAAGTTTTTACTAAAGAGTTTTTGTGATTCATACAAATACGTATATTTCTAAAAAGAAGCTACTAATTTATTTCAATATCAGATTTAATGATTTAATTGAATGAGTTAGGTTAGGTTTCATTTCATTTCATCTCATTAAATTTCATTATCATTTCATATCATTAAAAAAAATCTACTGAAGACTAAGCTGTATGGATAGTTCCCTTTGTCTACCAAAATGGGTGAAGAAAAAAAAACTGCTTATATTCTATGGTTGGCACCATTTTCCAGATTTTTTTTTTATTAAATTGCTTCATTTTTTCGCAACTGTATTAAAAATAGTCGTTCAGTACACCTGCGGAACCGTCATTGCAACTTGTTCCGACTGTCAACCCTCGCCTTCGGCTGCGCCTCCTCGGCTGCAACTCTATGCAATGACAGCCTTTCCGCACTTGTAATGAAATATACTATTACACATGCCTATGTTAATTGCAATTGTAATTGTTTTAATTATGAGATTTTATTCGGAGATATTATCCGCAATCCACATGTTACTTACTTGAAGTTGAGGCAAATAAAGCTCTTAGCCCACAAACGACTCCGCTCCCACCCGGCAAAAATAATATAATCCAAATACCTATGGGCTTTGGGCTTTATGTATTGCTACTTTTTTTTTTTTCGGTTGGGTAATCATCAAATGACCCCTCCCGCTCTGGGGGGAGCAGGACGGAGTGTCAGACTTTTTCTGACTAAAACCCATCCATGTTCCTTCTTCGCCCTTTGTGTTCCGGGGCCACGGTATCTCTTTCGAACAGTCCCGCAGCCCCGGTCTGTATTGCTCTTTAGATATACTTTACATTGGCAACATAAATTAACAGACAGCTCGCTGTCAGCGAGGTTACTGCCGTCAGACTGCTCGGTTGCCCATGTTAAGTATATAAGTACACCGTGAAATTTTAATGGTTATTTTCCCGCAGCGAAATGGTTTTGTCTTAGTAATACAATCGTTTTATAAATAAATAAAATATTAGAAACAAAAAATGGCAGATTTATCATTGTGAAAAAACAAAACTCGAAAGCGACCACGAACCAATAGTAATACCTCCCGATACACCGCAAGCCGAGCGCGGCCGTTGACCCGCGTGCTTTTCAATCAGCTGATAACTAAACTTCTCTTGAGTTAATGAAACATGATAATAATAAGCTGCCCTGTGCATGTGCTGGTGTCTGGAACTGCCCATGATCGAGTAGCCGCTGTGTCGCCGTTACGATCGTCCGTGGCGATGGGACTTAGGGGTCTGAACCCCGCAAAGTCGGAGCGGCTCCGCGTGAAGTCGCCGGGCAGCATGTGAATCATAATCAGCCCTAGCATAAAGTTGCACCATAGCGACGTACTCCAAATTGCAATAACTGTAGTGTCGTTCCATTGCAATGATGACGCGTGCTGCGCGTACGACATTCGCGGGAAAACTAAATGCGCTTCCGCACGGATACAATAGGAAGCCTGGGCGCGCGGCTCTTTTTGTAATTGTTGCGCGCAGGCTAGTTTATGCCGTATGACTACAGGCGAGAGCTTATTTTAATTTGAACATTTATAAATCGGTCTTTCTTTTGTCGGCTTTTCGGCTGTTTTTTGTATTGTTGCGTGCCAAGTATTTTATGCCGTATCACTACGTGCGAGAGCTTATTTTGCTTTGAACATTTATGCATCGTTTTCCCTTTGTCGGGTGGCGCGTGCGATTTGAGTAGTACCTACAAGTTACATCTAGTGTTACTATTGTTTCTCACATTTTCGAGTTGATGAATATTTTTTTAATTATTTTAAAACAAAAACATCCGTATTTTGTTACTTTAACTCTATGCTTCGAAAGTACTCCATATGGCAAGTCGATCTGCCGCGGGAAAACAACCATTAAAATTTAACGGTGTATAAAGAACAATACATAAAGCCCAATTTTTAATTATATTATTTTTGCTGGATGAGCGAACGAACGAATGAACGACTCCGCCGTTTATTTGGGCTAAGACCTTTAGAGATCTCTGATTATTAGAATTTGTTTGTTTTTACATTAGGGGAATTTTATTTAAAATAGGGATTTTTAAGCTAAATGTTAATCGAGAGAATACACTAAATAATTTAATTAAATAAAACTCATTCCATATAATAAATCCGTATTATTGTTTGAAACAATAATACAGTATTTAATCTAAAAAAGATTATATGACAACATCACGGTTTTAAATCTCGAAGTGTTATGCAGAAGTTTAGTTAAAATAGGTACAGTCGTGGTCTTTTCCGCTTGATCAGTTAAACATTTTTCGCTTAAATCATGCGGAGGCGCCGAGCCACGCCCCCTTAAAGTTTAAGCCTATTAGGAAAGCGTCAACTTTAGCGCGCAAAATAACAATAACTCTCGTTTGGCGTGCGTCGTCAGTGCGCTCGGCCGATCGGTATCTTTTCATTCATTATTTCTATACAAAGTCAACGGGGCGGGGCTAGAGAGCGTTTCTATGTTGTAAGTGCAAGTAAAAATTAGCTTAGTGGTGATCAGGCGGGAGTGTCCTTGATAGTACATCTACATTTCGACCGTTAAGTTTTAGTTCTATGTAATAGGGGGCGAGCCTATTGGCATCAAACGATCGCCTTGTCTTTCTCTCACCAGTTTAAATGCTCTAAAATCTATAAATAAATTTTAATAAAATAAATGTCCTAGATAAATCACAATTTTGTCAGTAAAATATAGCTCAAAGCAATTTCCTCAATAATTAAAATTTCAGAATCTGAATTAAAATCTCAAAATCTTTTCAGTATATTGTATTTGACTGTATTACCTCCAGGAGCTATGTAACAGCCACGGTTTAAGTTATTATACTGACATGGTCACTAGCATTATTATTAAGAGGGAACAGGGCCTGCGAGGGCGCGCTGCGTCAAGCTTGCCCCCGTGCGATAGGGACAGCTGCAGCTAGGACCGATAATATCAGAAAACGAGATCGACGTTTAGTATTCCTCTTTTTTCCCTAAAACAGCAGATTCAATATTTATTGACATTAAAATTTTATGAAAGACTATGTCTAGGTTCTTATCAATTACTTTTATGTTAAAAACTTTTCGAATTTGTCTGGTAGTCGTCTAATCACGGCCGTAAAAATGGTATTTTCTCTACGTATTAGTTGCTGACAAAAAGGAAATGACAGAGACGTGTCTACAGTGGACCTTGATTTTAGAAGGGAGAAGAGTCCAGAGGCATTATTGAGGAAAAAAGGGAATACATTTTGTATGGAGAATCGCAGCCCCTGTTCCCTCTTAACCTTGTAGATCAATCCGTGCGGCGTTTATTACCTAGCCAAGAGCTCCTCATATTTTCTTAAACCAGTCAAATATTTTATTGAAATTAATAAATAGTCCTGTACTCAAATATTATAAATCATGATGTAAGTAGGTAATTGTTACTAAGCAAAAGTGGATTTTATCGTATTTTTTGTTGTGAAAATAAATGGATAGAAGAAAAGATTGTTTTTTTTTTAAACAAACATCATTAGGCAGTGGTGTTACTTACAGTAAACCCACATTTCGTTACCGAAAATGGAATATCTACAATAATTTGGAACGAGTACTACTATTTTTTTTAATGGGACAAGCCCAAACACTATTCCCAAATCACTGTAAGTCCTGTGCGCCAGAATCAACAGTGGCGACCACCAGAAAAGCGCCGAGACGAGCAAACTACTACTACTGCGAAATATATATAAATATCCAGAAAGAAACGAATACACAAACGTCAAATGGTCAACGATGCTGACTGAAAGGGTCGGGAGGCTTTTGGGACCGGGACCGCGGTCCCGGATTCCCCCTAAATATTTTTGAGTGGTATGAAGCCGGGCAAAACTACGAGCACACCCATCACCCCCGGACTCGTCGTTCAGCTCCGCCTCGTATAGCCGCCAGGACGCCAGTTAACTGTGAGTACTGATAGTCTCCGGTCGCTGCAGTTGTGTCAAGTTCGAGCGACGAGTTTTTTTTCCCGCCGTCGACTGCGCAACCACCAGGACGACGGCGAGGATGAGGACGGCCATCAGCGGGCTTGGGACCTCGAGGCCAACAGGCCCCGAACAGGGTCCCCGTGGAAACGTTTCGCGCATGCGACGAATTAAGTCTTATGTAATATAGAAAGCGAGCCTAATGCCATGAATCGGGCAATAGGCTTGCTCTGTATTTATTACTAGCGGACGTCATGCGGTTTCACCCGCGCAGTTCCCCTTCCCGTGGGAGTACGGGGATAAAATATAGCCTATGTTACTCAGTAAAAACGAGGCTTTTTAATGTTGAAATCAGCGCAGTAGTTTTTGAGTTTAATCAAACAAACATTTAATAAACACTCAAAAATACAAATCTTTCCTCTTTATAACATTAGTGTAGATGTAGACTTATACTTTACTCGACCTGGGAATCGAACCCGCAACCTCGAAATAAAATTGTAGCACTTAAAAACTGAATATTTCCAAAACTTATCGTGAGATAAGTTTCAAATAAAAATTTCAAATTATTGTGGTTTTCTGTATTGTTGTTTCTAATCTACTCAATATTTTATCAATGTTTACAATTATTGTACTGACGTTTTTATTTTGGAACTAACTGTTACCCGCGACTTTCGCCCGTTTGAAATTATTATAAATGCAATAATACTACAATAATAATACTTTCCTATTTGCTTCGGATTTTGTTAACAATTTCAAGGGATTTAATTTTTTTACACGGAACCCTAAAGCTTTTTTTATATACGACTTCAAAAAAGGAGGAGGTTCTCAACTCGTCGGAATCTGTTTTTTATTAGGGTTCCGTTCATTCGTCGGCAAAACCGGAATCCTTAAAGGATCACTTTGTTGTCCGTTTGTATGTTTGTCCGTCTGTCAAGACCCTTTATCAGACCATGTAAAAAACGTTTCGTTTTCTGATAAATCTTTATCAAGGATTTTTTCTATATCGCGTGCGATAGATTAAAAAAAATACTTATTATATCTAATCCGTAATTATCGATTGCCGTAGATATAACTAAATGCTACTGATAGTAGAAAACCATGATAAAAAGTACACAATATTAGGTATATTTGGTGAAAAATGGCGGAGATACGACGTGTGGTGTTTACGATATGTTTTATGTAAGTATTTGTTATTTATTTGCGTTACTGTGTCCCAGACTTCAGATGGTAGTTCCTTGATTTTTGGCATAAAATATCTAATATAATACCTACTTATATTAAGTAAAGGGGCATAATGTAATGCACCCATTACCAAAAGGGTTTATTCTTGAGGTGATGACTAATAGAACATTATAGAAGATAGCACTATTAGTATCTTCTTTAATTCTCTTTTCATCCGCAAAAATTGTGATAGCTCGGCCAAGGCCAATATGCATGATCCTGCTAATATTAAAAATGCGAAAGTTTAGATGTGTGGATGTATGTATGTTTGTTACTCTTTCACGCAAAAACTACTAAACGGATTTGGTTGAAATTTTGCACACAGATAATTAATAACCTGGATTAAAACGTAGGATACTTTTTATCCTGGTAGTATTAAGATCCCATGGGATAATTATCGAACTTCACGCGGGCGATGCCGCTGGCAGAAGCTAGTATAAATATAATTTATAGCCTATATCACCCCATAAAAATGTAGCTTTCTGCCAGTTAAAGAATTTTTAGAATTGGATCATTATTTTCGGAGATGACAACCTACATACAAACAAAAAGGTAGGTACCTCTTTATAGTGTTACTATAAAATATGCGTCTGAAACGGGTGCGTACCATTTGAAATAATAACAAAAGTTCTAATGCTCACATGACCTAATTTCATTTAATATACCTTTTTTTTTTTGGTATAACGATGAAATGATATAATGAATTATTGATATAATCTCAGTTTACCTAATTTTATATGGTTTATTGAACATTTTTTCTATAAAGCACATTTAAACTAATATCCATTTAGTCAAATATAATTTAGAAACAGTGACAAGCGAGCGTGCCGCGGCAGCGGCCGCCGAGCGCCAGATCCCCCTCTATTGTTAGTGAATCATCTGGGTTAGATTAGGTTATAACAGTTTGATGTTTCCTGATATTTTATTCATTACAGAATTTTGGCTGAAAATGAGTAAATATGAAGATTCAAATGAAAATTAGGTCAACTGAACGTTACATAAAAAGAGCACTATACAATTTGAAAATAACCGCTTTCTTTCTCTTTCTTTAGTCTTCTTCTGTAATTGACGACTGTGTAAGTCCAAAACTGTAAAAACTATGAATACCTGAATGCTGTACACAGAAAATGTTGGTGAACATATATTAATAAATAAACAAACTTTCAGATTGACAGCAAATACGGCCTTTGGGCATATCCCCTATTACAACTCCGCCGAACCAGATGCACCTGCTTTTGGTAAGTATTTTGATTATCATTTCAAACTGTTTGAATGTGGTTATCACCGCCTATAAACCTGCAGAGGTTACACGGCCTGCGAGGAATTTCCTAAAAGCCTACCCCCATAGAGTGCGATAGGGACAGCTGCAGCTCAGACCGATTATATCACATAAAACCAAAAAAAATCCAAATCGATCCACCTATCTTCATAAAAAAAGGTTCCGACGAATTGAGAACCTCCTCCTTTTTGAAGCCGGTTAAAAATGAACGAGATCGAAGTTTCGTATTCCCCTTTTTTCTCTTCGAAAACTGAGCCGATTCAATTTTTTTGACATTCATATTTTAAGAAACAGTATGTCCAGGTTCCTATCAATTTCTTTTATGTTAAACACTTTTCGAATTTGTCTGTCAGTCCACTTATCACGGCCGTAAAAATGGGTCTCTTTTTGTCATTTTTGGAGGGTCATATTTTCTTTACTTATTAGTTGCTGAAAAAAAATAAGTGCAGACAGGGACGTGTCTATAGCAGACCTTGATTTTGCTCTAAAGCCATTATTCAGGAAGAAAAAAGGGGAATAGGTACATTTGTATGGAGAATCGCAGACCCTGTTCCCTCTTAACACTAAAACGGGATATTTACCATATTTACAAGTTACTGAAAAAAAGAAATGATAGGAGGCGAGCGTATTGCCGTCAACTGGGTACAAATTCAGACCTTGTGGCTGCTACTCAGAAATTTCTGATGGATAACCCAATTATATACTTTAACCCGACCTGGGTATCGAATCCACCAACTCAGCAGTCGCGATTGCGACCACATGACCAACGTAGCAATCACCCCTTATGGGGTATTATCCACCCGTCCCATATACAATGTCAGTGTGGAGCCCCACTGCAGGATATGCCCCACCTCCTTTCTTGCCCATCCTGCACAGCCACCTGCACCTTCCAGGATTTAAACGAAGCCAACGACAAAGCCGTGCAGGTGGCAACATACTGGTCGGGTATTATTTGAGTCTATCGACACGCAAAGAAGAAGAAGTGATTATTCTTTCTCTTTTTCAGTCAGTGATATTCCAGCTAGCCAGATGAGTCGGCAGAACGCCGCTGCCCGCCTCGCAGCTGTGCGAAGCGTGATGGCTGATAAGAACGTAGACGCGTACATCGTGCCTACTGCTGATGCCCATAATGTAAGTAGCTTGAATATAGTGTGGGAAGGGCACATTCTGTATACAGGTTGTTAAAGTAGTCGCGTGCCATAGTTTAGGGGCGAGTTCAGTATCGATAAAGGAACCGATAAGGGGCAACCCAGACGACAGACTTTTTGTATAGTAAAACGTCTGCAACAAATTTTGCGTGATTGATGTGTTTGAATACTTTTTTGTCCTTTTTTGTCGACTATAAGGCGATCAGTAGGATCCTTTCCATCAGTAGATCCTTAAAGTAGACAAAAACGTAGTCAAACACATCAATCACCCAAAATTTGTCGCAGACTTTTTGTCTGTCGCACACAAATCGTCTACGTTGCCCCTAAGAGATACAAAAAAAAATAAAAAAAAAAATGCAAGGTAGACCTAATTTAGTAGGTACCTACCTGTACCTACTAACTTCAAATAGCAATATAACCTATTTTTTCTTCTAAACGATTGCTATTTTAAGTTAGTAGGTACTAAATTAGGTTGATCTTGCAAAAATATATTTTATTTTTATTTTTTACGGGTTCTTTATCGATACTGAACGCACCCCTAAGCTATGGCACGTGACTACTTTAACCCCCGTATGGGGTGAAAAGTATACTGACGCACAAACGTTACGTACGGTTACTTAGTTCAGAAAACTACAACAAACAAAACAAAATGACTTTTTTGGGTTCCATACCCAAAGGGTAAAAAAAAACGAGACCCTATTACTAAGACTCCACTGTCCGTCTGTCTGTCACCAGGCTATATCTCATGAACCGTGACAGCTAGACAGTTGAAATTTTAACAGATGATGTATTTCTGTTGCCGCTATAACAACAAATACTAAAAACAGAATAAAATTAATATATAAGTAAGGGGGCTCCCATACAACAAACGTGTTTTTTTTTATTTTTGCCGTTTTTTTCTCGATTTTAATAACGGCAACAGGTAGATGCTTGAAATATTCACAGAATATTTAGTTGTTAATATGGCCTGACGTTAGTACCCTGGCAAAAGGGTAAGTGCCTACTTTGGGACGCAACGTGTGTTAGCACGTTTGCCGCCAGTCATCTCCCTCGCACTGTCGGGTCACTTGGTGCCGAGGCTGAATCAGCCGCTCTCAAAAAGCGAGCCAAATATGCGGCCTTAGAGCCAAAGTACTATTTTGTCCCACTGGCAGTGGAAACCACTGGTTGCTGGGGGTCCGACGCGATCTTATTTGTGGCGGAGATCGGCCGTCGACTTAGAGAGAGGGGCGGTGACCCACGCTCTGGTTCTTTCCTCGTGCAGAGGTTAGCCCTGGCAATTCAGCGCGGAAACGCTGCAAGTGTCATGGGCTCCGTTGCGCCGGGAACGTCTAGGGACTGTGGTTTTCTGATGACGTAAAGTTTTTTGTAAACTGGTTTTTGTATTTGACAGTATTTAATTAGTATTATATATGTTGTTAAAATAAATAATTAAATTAAAATAAAAAACAAGAAACGTGTTTTTTTTTGCCGTATTGTCAAATGTTGTATAGATAATGGTACGGAACCCTTCGTGCGCGAGTCCGACTCGCACTTGGCCGGTTTTTGATTAAATCGTTTATGGAGAGAGGCCTTATTTTTCAGTACTCGGGTTTTTTTAGTTATAGTATACCACATTAATTCGTGTTTCCAGTCACAATACATATCCCCGGCTGACGCCCGTCGTGAATGGCTCTCAGGCCTCCGAGGGTCATCAGGCACGGCGTTAGTGACGGCCACTCAAGCCCTGGTGTGGACTGATGCACGGTACTGGACGCAGTTCGAGGTGGAGGTCGATGGCACCTTATGGACGCTGATGAGGCAGGGTAGGTAGACTTTACTGCTTCGTTTTGCGGAGGTCGGGCTCGGTTTATATTTAGGTTAAGCCACGCTTGCCTCGGTTGGTGCGTGGATGGGTGCATGACCACTCATTACATACCGAGTTTCCTCCGTGCCTCGGAAAGTACATGAGATATTTGACAGTCGCTACAGATAGTCCAGTGGCCCGAAAGTCTGACAACCAGTCTTACCAAGGGGTATCGTATTATCTAGTACTAACTGGGTTGTGGAGGTCAGATAGGCAGTTGCTGCATGTAAAATACTGGTATCCAGCTGCATCCGGTTAGACTGGGACTTTTTTTTTTAGGATGGGAAATCATCAAATGACTTCTCCCGCTCTGGGCGGAGCAGGAGGGAGTGTCAGACTTTTACTGACTAAAACCCATCCATGTTCCTTCCTCACCCTTTGTGTTCCGGGGCCACGGTATCCCTTTCGAATAGTCCCGCAGCCCCGGCAGGCTTCGGCCCTTGCGGACCCCTTCCCTTAGTACCTAACCTGGTGTCAGCGTTTTTATACCGCCCATGGGCCTCTGACTTGGCTTTACATGCCGTTGAGAAATATCTCTCAGGCAATATGTGATAATACAATACGCACATGAATTCGAAAAAACAGAGGTACGTGCCTTTTTTTTTCGGATGGGAAATCATCAAATGACTCCTCCCGCTCTGGGCGGAGCAGGAGGGAGTGTCAGACTTTTGCTCCTTCATCGCCCTTTGTGTTCCGGGGCCACGGTATCTCTTGCGAATAGTCCCGCAGCCCCGGCAGGCTTCGGCCCTTGCGGACCCCTTCCCTATTGATGACTCTCTTTGAGGCGCGCGTGGAACACTCCTGCGCCGTCGACACGGCCTGTCGTCATGAGACGGACGGACGGCGACCGAAGGGCGGTCCACAAGCCCGCGAGAGGTACGTGCCTTGGGTTCGAACTCGAGACCTATGACTTGGCAGTCCGACGGTCACACCACAAGGCTATCACTGCAATATTAGTGTTGTTTTAATGTCATGTCTGTTGTTCCCAGGTCAAGATCTCTCTCTTCAGGACTGGCTGGTCGCCAACATGCCTAGTAGCAACGCCGTGAGGGTTGTGGCTGTCGATCCTACAACGTACACGAGGAGTTCCTGGCGTGCCTTAGAAGTAAGTAACGTTTTGCATTAGTAATAAGCTAGTTTCCACCATCAATAAATTGCCAATCTATTTAGTCCGTCAGTTAGAGTAAAATAGAGTAAAATAAAAAGAGAATTTATGCAAATTCCCTATTGTAATGTTTTCCATTTTAGGTAGCTTTAGCCGTCGTGAATGTGAGGCTAGAAGCTATCTACGACAATCTAGTGGACTTGGCACGTAGGAACCTCACTGATGGGCCCCCGGAGAGGTCCAACAATCCCTTGTTGCCTCTATCCGTTCAGTATACCGGTAAGTCTTGTGAACTGGCTCTTATCGCACTATGATTTAGATTCAAAATGCAATGTATATTACACACGTGGACTTTTTTCATTTATCACATCGTGAAACGTTCCACAGATAATTCCTTCAACGGCCATTTTCAATAACTTACTAACAGGTAACGGAAGGTTGCTGTCTTTAACTGTATGACATTTAGTTTACGGACCGTTAGAAACAAAACGTCTCAGCAAATCTTTCTTTGTTTTTTCTGATAATCACAGTCCTCCGAGTGACAGGTACAGACGTGCCACGAAAGAAGAGACTTGGCGAGCGTCAGTAGTGGGGAGCTTGCGCAGGTACTGCCGTACATAAATATCCATAATTTGTATATCTAAATTCCAATAGTTATAGTATAAAATATATAAATAGTTATCCATAATTTGTATATCTAAATTCAGGGATTTTTCGATGACATTTGAAATTAACACAACATAACTAAATTCTTAACAATATTTAATACGAAATAAAGATAAAAATGGCTGATTGTCCTAGTCACTGTCACTGTCAATAAATGATACACCAGCGGGAAGATAATCCTTCTTAAAAACACAACTATTAAGTAGAAATTTATAAACACGCATGCGCTGTGCCGTGCCGCGCTCCCCGCGGTCTTTCTGCCGCCCGGATGACGCCCAGTCCCTTCCCGCCTTAGACTTCATACCGCTAAAGAGACCTATAAATCGACTACTGCGCAAGTCAAACCACGTGGTGTGTCAAGTCTCTTTTTTCGTGGCGCGGTCTGTAGGTGACGCGGATAGAATAAGAATAGAATAAGAATAATTTATTTAAAAAGTAGATAATACAAAAGTGTACATTTAAGTGCAGTAGTGTTATTTCTTAAACTATTGTATAATTAGTGCTTAGAAGTAAACTATCACTACAAAATATTTAACAGTCACAAGTAACGAAAATGTCGAGTTCAAATGTTAGGTAGCGACCTGCCTGATCTAGGTTTATTTAAACCTGTGTTTCAGGCCATCACTTTACATTACATAAATTAATTAGGACAGTAAAAGTTTTAAATGAAATAAATCTATTAACAACTATAACACAAATCAAATTGGTACAAAAACATTAAAACTAACTTAAGTAAGTACATATTTACTTAGATGATGAATTAGATTAGATGAATTAGATACGGGGGGATGACATAATCAAACTAGGACTTCTAGAAGTTTTTCTGTGTCCGTGTAATTAAGTATCGCTAAATAATCTGATATTACAAAACTACATTGCCTATAGCTTAGCCTATAGAAGTTTAGTTTCTTGTTGAGTCTATTATACAGAAAAGGTCCTAAAAATACATAAAAACGACTAGCAAAAGCATGTCTAGTTTGAGGCTTTGTGCAAACCAGGTCCTTCCTTCTCCTATCGGAAGGAACTGGATCATAGGGAAGCGTAGAGTGCTGCTGTAGTATAATGTGAAGAATAAATAATTGCCGTACTGTGAGCACATTACATGCTTTGTAGAGCAGCTGTGTCGGAAATCTATACGGACGAAAGGTAGCAACCTTTAGAATTGCTCTTTGAGCACGTTCTAGAGGGAGAAGAATCGAACTTCCCGCGCCACCCCAGGACGCTATGCAATAGGTTAGAATAGACTGACACAACGCCAAATAAACCTGTTTTATTAATTTGTAATCGGTTACATTACGTAAATACTTAAAAACATATATTAGTTTGCGCACTCTAGTACATAGTAACTCGATATGTTTACGGAAATTTAGATTGGAGTCAATTGTGACACCAAGATATTTCAAATGGTCAGCTTTTTCTAAAGTAGGGCAAGAACATGCAGTGTCATCGTACGTGCTACAGGTATGCGCGTAAATTATTAGGTTAGTAAGCGGTATGTTAGTGTGCGGTGTTGTATTTCTCATTGTAAATGAAATGTATTTTGTTTTATCAGCATTCAGTGTTAGATAATTATTCTGGAGCCAATTAGATACAATGTTGAAACCTTTCTGAGCATGTTCATAGGCCTCAGCTCTTGATTTAGCTGCAAACAACAAAGCCGTATCATCTGCATAAGACATTACAACACCATTTTCGAGTGGGAGGCTGCACAGATCATTAATATAGATTAAAAATAATGTAGGACCTAATATACTGCCTTGTGGAATTCCAAAACAAGTATTAGAAAGATCAGAACTTGTATATGGACCAATTTTTACACATTGCTGTCGATCGCTAAGATAATCAGATAATAGTAGAAGCTGTGCTCCTCTTATCCCAAGTGTTTCAAGCTTCTGCAAAAGACTATTGCTAGAAATAGTGTCAAAGGCCTTGGCAAGGTCTAGAAAGATACCAACTGTATGCATCCCCCTATCTAGCTTAGTAGAAATGTAATTAATCAATTTATTTACTGCTTGGTTAGTTGATTTTTTAGGCCTAAACCCAAATTGATTGTCTGAAAGAAGTTTGTTATCTTCCAGATATTTTATCAGTCTACTGTTTATGATTTTTTCTAAAATTTTTGATAGACCCGTTAGTACTGAAATGGGTCTGTAGTTATTCACACACATTTTGTCTCCAGACTTGAAAATAGGTGTGACCACAGACTTTTTTAGCAATTTTGGAAATATCCCTTTAGATAAACAAAGCTGAAAGATGTGGGTGAGCGGAGGGGCCAGTAGGTGTTGAAATCTTTTAAGTACGTTATTGGGTATATCATCCCACCCAGTTGCACAGACATCCTTTAAACCGTTTATTATTCTAACTACTTCGTTGACGTCCGTATCTAATAATACAAAAGAATGTAACGAGGAAGATGCCCTAGTTGGGCTTTGAGTAGGAGGAATGCTAATATTTATGAATTTTTCAGCCAAGTTTTTACCAACGTTGACAAAATAGTGGTTTACCTTATTTGTTGCTTCGAATGGGTTTATTTCTATTGATAGTAAATCTAGCGGAGGTTCGGAATTTTTAGACCTCAATGTATTGGTTTTTATAAATTTCCACACAAGTTTACTATTCTTACCCGCCTTCTCGAGTTCATTTTTATCATACTGGTTTTTTAGTTTTTTCAAAAGATTATTACAGAAATTACGATATCTTTTATAGGTAACAGAAAGTATTACGTCATCAGGTGCATGTTTGGATTTTAGGTGAAGTTTGTCTTTGTGTCTTATACAACGAACGAGACCGGGTGTTATCCACGGTTTAATGCAACTATACCTTCTAGGGATTATCTTAGTGAAAGTGTTTTTCCTTATTACGTATTGTAAGGAATCTATGAAATATTGTAACGAGATATTTGCATCACCAGAATCATAAATAGCGTTAAAATTAATGCCGCGTATGTCACTTTCAAGGTTTGTCATATTGACTTTAGTGTAGCCACGCTCGCAGTTTTTTCTAGGTGAATTTATTTGCATTGTTAGTAAAACAGCTTGATGATCGGTAAGCGCAGAATTAGTAACCAATGTTTTGGATGGATTTTTTGATTTTAGAATGATATGGTCTAAGCAAGAACCGCTTTGATGTGTGGGGTAATAGTGAGCTGGTAAAAGTCCATGAAATGCACAAATATTTAGGTAATTGTGTGTATGGGTATCGGGTTTCCCGGAGGAAATGTTTATGTTGATATCTCCTACGAGTATTATATTTTTGAAAGTACTTATGGTTTTTAAGTTTGTGTCGAGTGAGTCTAAAAATCTGTCGATATTATGAGAAGGAGGCCTATAAATCGCCATGACTACTGTATCGAAGGAGGCCTATAAATCGCCATGACTACTGTATCGGGAATAATTTTAATGACTAAGCAATTACTGTCTTGGAATACTGGTTCTTCTTTTATAGTTCGTAAATTATTTTTAACATAAACTACAACTCCGTCGTTTTGGTTGGTATTTCTGTCTGTTTTATATGAATAAAAACCGTTCAGAGATGGTAAGTTGACTGTCTGTTTTGACAACCAACATTCTGTTAGTACAATAATATCACAGCTTATATCAAGACTTTGTAAAAACACTTCAAAACCGTTCATATTTCGGTTTATGCTGCGAATATTTTGTGTAAGCAAGGTAAGCGATTTGTCGCCCGAACAAAGAAGGTATTTACAGTCCTCAACATTACAGATTTTGGATTCAGACACAGTAAAACTATCTAGATCACTTATTAGCTGATTACTCATGATAATTACAAATTAAGAAGAAATACAAATAAAGGATAAGCTACCTGTTTGTGTGCCTACTAAATATAATATACTGTGGCGCTCTTAGGCGCCCTCATAGTCTATTGAGTTGATGTAGTTGGTCTCTGCATATTTACGTGCCGGGCAACTTACATCACCGGTGGGATGGTCACATTTTCTCTTGAATCTTTTGCACGTGGCACATTGGGGGGGAGAAGATTTGCTACTGCATTCCTTCACGGCGTGTCCCGTCTCTGCACAGTGGTTGCAAGTAGGACTCGTTTCACGGCAAAACTTAGCTGCGTGGCCAAACTGCTGGCAATTGTAGCACCTGGTGACTATCGTAAAATCTCTCACTGGGCATGAAGTCCAATTAATAAAAATTCTGCTTTGGTTTACCAGCATTTTTCTTATGCCAGCGGGTACTTCTAGAATGTAGTTGCAGGTAGGAAGGTCTTTCTTACCCGATTTATGGCTCAATTTAATGGTCTCAAGGAAGGATTCACGAGTTGTATTCGGCAATTTATCGGATAGGTTTTGCTCGTAAATACAGTCGAATACCTCCTTCTCAGTAAGGGCTACGGGAACACCAATGACAGTAACCCTAGGGCGCCGTTTAGAAGGTTCTTCTATTGTAAGGCCTGAGGTGAATATCTTCTCCGAATTCTTCAATTTATCTATATCGCCTTTATTTTCAGTGCTAATCAATACGCCCCCATTTTTCATTTTTTTCAGGCCACGTACATGAAGCTTGAGTTGCTCGGGAGATATTAACTTTTGAACAAGTGACTTGGTGTCGTCACTTGTTTTAGTTTTATCGCTGGGATAGATGGCGATTGCACTCAAATTTGCAGGACGGATGAAATTGTCGGAGCCTTTCTTCACCATGCTAGCATAGGAATTGCTGGACGTATTCATCTTCGACTCAATAACCTCTTTAAACTGGTCCAGAGAGTTTGCCATGTTCTTCTGAAGCTGTAGGTGCTGAACGGTGCTGTGGGACTGGATCATTTTCTGCTTCACCGACTGGTAAAGAACAGCCATCTGAGAAGTCCCACTTTGGACCTTTCGGCAAAGATTAACAACACGTTGCTTCTGGTCCGAGTTCATTTTTCCTTCACCAACAATAGTGCAGACTTCGGTCAGAATGCCATCAATAGACTGCAACCATTTCTGGATCTCTGGGGTGCTGATAATATCACTCGGCAAAAAATTCTCCTCAGGTGCTGGTACTGCTGTTACAGGTGGTGGTGGATTGGTTACACTCGAGGGCAATTGTTCGGTAGGCGTTGGCGGAGGACTTCGCCGTAGTAATTGGCTGCGGGCCCCAAATGGGGTTGATCCTGGGTTCGATCCTGGGTTAGACATTCTAACCGCAACACTTTATTTATTGTCTATAGAAAACAAAAATAATTCAGTTCATCTTGCACATAAAAGTTGCTATGGCACTGGTCATAGGTGACACACTTTGTTTTTAACTGACGCCGCAAATAATTATTGATATATTCGTCGTAATTGTTTATTGATATTTCATTTAAGCAAGTACAGAAAAACACGTCCACTTAGTCTCGCGTCGCGCAAAGCGATGAATATTCAAGCGATGGATAGGATATTCCAAGGTAAATTTGTTTATAGAAACACCGATAGCTACGAGACGTAGGCATATTAACTAACAGTTGTACGTAAGTAAGTTATAGAAAACGTCCGTTAGTCGGCAATGATTGTTTCTCTAATCTTGGCAAAGATATCTATGTCCTAAATATTTTTCGAATACTTACTGAAATTGTGTAAATAGAATATCATGAACAAACATCATCATTTTAAAAGTATTTACTTTTATAAAAAATTAACATTTATTTGTTTTCATTCATACCTTTTCTTTGTTTTTCAACCTGGCGAAAGCAAAGCGCAGAATAAAACGCAAAACAAATCATGGTTTCCATTCATGGCAGACATCTTTTCGTTCTGTTATTTTATTCCTTCGAAAGTGTATTAAAAATCGTCGTTTGATATACGTGGACATTTGTTACTGCAGTTCTCGGCTCCATAACAACCTCACCTCTAGCTCGGGTGTGAATTCCGCTTCGAATGCAATCACAAAGTTTCCCCACTTATATCAAAATGTACTCTATCTATACAGGGTGTAAACAACCTCATCACGAAGCCGTCAACCAAGCATTCTGTACATCAAACTAAGTAACTTTACGCAAAATTTATTGCTGGGAAACGACTTTTTTTTTTTGTATGGGGTGAAAAATCATATTTTGTGGTAGAACTCGATGTAACGCACTCAAAACATTGTGCTGATGGATGGATTGAATAGTACGGGGGTCGTGGAGGAGGAGACGTAAAAATTTTACATTAAAAACTTGTATTTAAAAAAAAAAACTTGTCAAAAAGTTGGAACTTTGACCCCCAATATCTCCTTAACTAGAAGGTTCCCAGGTATGGTGTAGAACAAAAAAATGATCGCAATGACGGGGAGAACAAGTGCTTTTCGGCTTCGTTAAGAGGTTTTTTACACCCTTTAAAAGAAATTCCCGTTTCCAGGTGAGGAGTATCACAGCAAGATCTTTCAGTTACTTCAAGATATGAGCATGAGAAGTGCCTCTGTGTTATTGTTAACTGCATTGGATGATATTGCATGTAAGTATGGTAGATCTTAATCTTACTGGCTCGACGCGGAGATGGCGGATGTTGGAGCAAGGCTTTGACCGAGTGGTGGCCAAGGTTAGGCCATAGAAACCAGAGGCCCTACTCTCTAAACTTTCGTCCGTATATTCGGATCTATCCGTATCTCTCACTCGCACTCATCTGCAGACGTGCGCGAGAGAGACTGATAGATCCGAATACACGGATGAAAGGTTAGGGAGTAGGGCCCCAGGGCCTTCCTACAGCTCGTTGGGTCGCCGACATCGTCAAAGTCGCGGGAAACACCTGGATAAGGGACGCACAGAACCGAGAAGTGTGGCAGATAAAGGGGAGGCCTATACCCAGCAGTGGGTTTCCAGGCTGATATAATGATGATGATTGTAGACCAGTAGGGCTGTTACGTATCTCTGTTGACAGCTCGAAATGATAGTAACTGGGCTCAGTGGAGGCATGACGACAGTATCAAAAAATTGCAAATCTATTTAGTGCGTCAGTTAGAGTATTGGAAATTAATGGACACGTATTTTTTGTTTTTGTAAATCAATGAATATTGACAAAGATAAAACGCATCAAAACTCGGAAGTGGGGGCTCGTGACGTCAGAACTAGCTAAAAACTATACCATGGCGTGACGTATTGAGAATTTTAAAAGCGTCGTATCTTCTTCTATCTTGGTTTACGTAACAAAAGAAAAAACACGGGTCAACGGACGGTGATGGACTAATTAGTTTTTTTTTGTCGTCTCGCCTATTAACTGTCAAAAGGTTAGTTTCGTAATAAGTATGACCCCCTTAGTCCCCGCAAAGTGATATTCACTCAGTGTGATACATAATACCAATATTATGACATTCACGGTTGTCATCTAAGTTCGGTGTACAACCGAAGCTTGATAGTCACTGGATATCAGAAAGATACGTAATAGCCCTGAAGGGCTGCCCGATTTATTTTGAAGGGGGGCAACATTTTGATCTGGCGGGCCATCTAGTAAATAAAACTGGCCTATTTAACAAATCTTGAAGTTACGCATAGTTTAATAATAACTAGCTGATGCCGCGAGTTCGCCCGCTTGACAATATACTTAAACCTTCCTCATGAATCACTCTATCTATTAAAATAACCGCATCAAAATCCGTTGCGTAGTTTTAAAGATCTAAGCATACATAGGGACAGACAGACGCAGCGGGGGACTTTGTTTTATAATATGTAGAACAAAAAAAAATGGAAAAAAAGTATTTGAAGAAACTGTTGCCGTCGCGCTGCGTCAAGCCTGCCCCTGTAAAGTGCGATAGAGACAGCTGCTTACAGGTGTTAAAGTAAACGCGTCAATATTTTTTTTGTTTTATTTTTTTTTTATTTTTTTTCGGGTTCCTTTATCGATACTGAACTCACCCCTAAGCTATGGCACGCGACTACTTTAATACCTTGTATAATGGGTCTGCGATTATACACAAAAAAATGACTTGAACTTTGCTTTTTTTTTTCATTATTTTCAGATACACTGAACGTCCGTGGTTCCGACATCCCGTTCAACCCTGTATTCTTCTCCTACCTTGTTATTAGGTTCAATCCACAATCGGTAAGCCAGTTAAGTTCAAGTTTTCTTGATTCAATTAAAATGGAAATAGGGTAGAAGATAAAAAAAAAAAAATTAGTCCGACAAATAGATTTCCAAAAAAAATTGGATACATAAAGGGTGTTAAACACCTCTTAACGAAGCCGGAAGGCACTTGTTCTCCCCGTCATTGCGATCATTTTTTTGTTCTACACCATACCTGGGAACCTTTTAGTTACGGAGATATTGGGGGTCAAAGTTCCAACTTTTTGACAATTTTTTTAATACAAGTTTTTAATGTAAGAGTTTTACTTTAAACACCTCCACGACCCCCGTACTATTCAATCCATCCATCAGCACAATGTTTTGCACAAAACATGATTTTTCACAGGGTGTAAACCACCTCGTCACGAAGCCGTCAACCAAGCATTCTGTACATTAAACTAAGTGACTTTACGCAAAAATTATTGCTGGGAAACGACTTTTTTTTGGGGTGAAAAATCATGTTTTGTGGTAGAACTCAATGTAACGCACTCGAAACATTGTGCTGATGGATGGATTGAATAGTACCTGGGCCCTGGAGGTGTTTAAAGTAAAAATCTTACATTAAAAACTTGTATTATAAAAAAAGTTGTGAAAAAGTTGGAACTTTGACCCCCAATATCTCCGTAACTAGAGGGTTCCCCGGTATGGTGAAGAACAAAAAACTGATCGTAATGACGAGGAGAACAGGTGACTTTCGGCTTCGTTAAGAGTTATTTTACACCCTTTATAAACTATGTAAAGATATTGATGACAATTCCTTGTTAATCAAAATCTTGTTTAAAGATCTGTTTATCTTTTCAGCCCAACTTCGCTTCAGTAATTCTGTTCTGGAACGAGGGTGTACTCGCCAGCGAAATAACTGCACACTTTAGTAACACAGCTGTTGAAGCAAGACCTTACGCAGATATATTTAGTTACCTCACAGAGCTATCGGTAAGTGATCACCGCCTTCCTGTCCTCATCATCATTATCGTTTCAGCCGCAAGACGTCCACTGCTGGACATAGGCCTTCCCTACGTGTCGCCACATCTCCCGGTCCCGTGTGACTCGCATCCAGCGGATCAGACGTCCACTGCTGGACATAGGCCTCCCCTACGTGTCGCCACATGTCCCGGTCCCGTGCGACTCGCATCCAGCGGATCAGACGTCCACTGCTGGACATAGGCCTCCCCCACGTGTCGCCACATGTCCCGGTCCCGTGCGACTCGCATCCAGCGGATCAGACGTCCACTGCTGGACATAGGCCTCCCCTACGTGTCGCCACATGTCCCGGTCCCGTGCGACTCGCATCCAGCGGATCAGACGTCCACTGCTGGACATAGGCCTCCCCTACGTGTCGCCACATGTCCCGGTCCCGTGCGACTCGCATCCAGCGGATCAGACGTCCACTGCTGGACATAGGCCTCCCCTACGTGTCGCCACATGTCCCGGCCAAAATCTGAAAAAATTCATGATGATAAGATAACTTTATTAGTTTAGCAGTAATAGTCGCTGAACTAGGGTGTTGAATAATTTTGTACCAAATACAAAATCCTTAGAATTAATCCTATAAAGCTTGTTTATAACGGGTAAAGACTTGCATTGAAAAACAAAATCTAGAATTTAAAAAAAACTAAAAAACCATAATAAATTATCATAAGTTCCACAAAGCTGCCTTTAGATGGCGCTGTACCAACGGGTTCGTACTATATTGTGATAACGGGCTACTACGGAACCCTACACTGCGCGTGGCCCGACACGCACTTGGCCGGTTTTTAGTTGTACTATGCCACACAAATTCCTGTTATAAGCTTTTATTTAACTTACCTGGGACAGCGGCGTATAGTTAGGAAAATGCTCCACAGCTTGCTTGTCGTTGTTTTACAGCTGCCCGCATACATGACCATCGTAGAAACGGGTTGCTTCGAAGAAAGAATCGACAAAATGAAAACATAACTGGCGAAATGTGGGTGTACTATTAGGTACACTTCTGTCTAACCCTTCGGAGATTACAGGCGTGATGTTACCGCGGGCCTGTCGACGGTGAGCTATGGGCTAGCTCGCCGTCCGTCCGTCTCATGACGACAGGCCGTGTCGACGGCGCAGGAGTGTTCCACGCGCGCCTCAAAGAGTCAGCAATAGGGAAGGGGTCCGCAAGGGCTGATGCCAGCCGGGGCTGCGGGACTGTTCGCAAGAGATACCGTGGCCCCGGAACACAAAGGGCGATGAAGGAACATGGATGGGTTTTAGTTAGTAAAAGTCTGACACTCCCTCCTGCTCCGCCCAGAGCGGGAGGAGTCATTAGATGATTTCCCATCCGAAAAAATAAAAGACGTGATGTTACGGTTGTATGTATCTACAGATAGTTACACACGCGTTTCTTCATCTGCCTAGCCTTTTGCTAAGTACGTTGGGGTCGGCTTCCAGTCTAACCGGATGAATACCAGTATTTTATATGGAGCGACTGCCTATCTGACCTCCACAACCCAGTTAGTACTGGGTATTACGATACTCTTTGCTAAGACTGGTTGTCAGACTTTTCGGGCCACTACCTGTAACGACTGTCAAAGATCTACAAATGACAGCCGGGACCAACGGCTTAAAGTGGATGCTCCAGGGTAGCCCGCGAAATTCAAATTTTCTTACGTTTTTTTGCAATTTGCAGACCAGTGCTCGGTTGTATGTTGATTAAAATATTGTTCGCGACTGTAAGACGTATGTAGTAACATAATTATAATCATCAAAATTATCAATACAACCCTCCGAGTTCATAAAGGTCGAGGAATGATTATGACCTTGAAAAAGTCGTTCCCGACTTTAAGAAAATTTGAATTTCGCGGGCTAGCCTGACGCTTTCACCTTAACGTGCTTTCCGAGGCACGGAGGAGACTCGGTATGTAATGGGTGGTCACCCATCCACAGACCAACCTAGGCAAGCACGGCTTGACCTAAAGATCGACCCGAGCGGCTGTTATTATTTAGCCACGAGCTCCTCAGTTACACACGCATTTACATTATAATATTTTCATTGATTTTCAGAATGAATTGGGTGTAAATCAAACTATTTGGGTATCCAATGAAGCGAGCCACGCCGTACTACTAGCAATTGAGGTATGATCAAGTGTTCAATTTATATAGTGTTGTGTATGTCCTACGTATTTTCAAGTAAAACCCATTAGTTACAGAATAGGCATGACGACAGTATCAAAAAATTGCAAATCTATTTAGTCTGTCAGTTAGAGTATTGGAAATTAATGGACACGTATTTTTTTTTTTTTTTGTAAATCAATGAATATTGACAAAGATGAAACGCATCAAAACTCGGGAGTGGGGGCTCGTGACGTCAGAACGCACTAAAAACTATACCACGGCGTGACGTATTGAGAATTTTAAAAGCGTCGTATTTTCATCAATTTTGGTTTACGTACCAGAAGAAAAAATACGGGTCAAATATTTTTTGATATTCTAACTGACGGACTAAATAGTTTTTTTCAGTCGACAAGCCTATTAAAGTTAGGTAAGTAATCATTAAAATCATCAACACAACCCTCTAACTTCATTTAACCCCATTAATGGATTTTTCATGAAATTGTCATTAACTACAAACGACGACCACTGGCGACTGTACGTTCATTATTTGTGCATAAAGTTATATTAAATAAAAAAATCTTCTTTTTCAGCAAGGCCCGGCTCGAATTCTTTCGACTTCAATTTCTCCAGTTGCTTTGAAGAAATGTGTGAAGAATGACGTGGAACTCAATGTAAATAAAATACTTTTATTTAGCTTATTCTGTTCCACCAAAAACTTGAAATATCAATCGATATCCATCCGAAGTTTGTCTAGCTAATTTAATCATACTAATATTATAAATGCAAAAGTTTGTGAATATGCATGAATGTATGGATGTTTTTTAATCTTTCACGCAAAAACTACTGAACGGATTTAGATGAAATTTTGTACACAGATAGTTTATAACCTGGATGAACACATAGGATACTTTTTATCCCGGTAGTAAGATCCCATGGGACAATTATCAAACTTCACGCGGGCGAAGCCGTTGGCAAAAGTTGGTATAAAAATAAATAAATATAGCTGGACATTACACACACCGCCATATAGTGGCACACCGACGCTTGTGTCGTGGACACCAGATAGTTGATATACTACATAGATACTTTTTGTTTGTAAATACATACTTATTATACATATAAACATCCATGACTCGGAAACAAATGTCCATGCTCATCACACAAACATTTGCTCCTACCGGGATTCGAACCCGGGTCCCAACGAACGTAAGGCAGTCTTACTACCGCTGCGCCATTTGGGTCGTCAAAAACACCCACTATTTCACAAGAAGACCACAAGCCTCGTTGCTTAGTGTGGCGCTAGATGGCGCTGTATGTAATGACCAGCGATATTTTTTTTTTTTATAGAGGAGAGACTTTAATATGTAACTATTGACTTAGGCTGAAAAGGTAGAGAATCATATGCATGTTCTTTTTAGTATCCCGGCTGGGATAAGTCAAGTTTCTTTTGACAAACATTTGCTATGAGACTGACGGGCAGGGGGGAGACAGTTAGAAAATGCACAACTTCAGTGAAGAAAGAGTCGCCATCTACTTTTCTTAACCAATAAACTAAAAACGAAATATCTCATAATTAACTATAGATGTCTCTGTTCAATTATGAAGTTAAAATAAGTTCTAGAGAATAATTGTTATATTTTTCATAAAAATTATCACGTTTTTAAATTTCAAGGCTGTTTCGTATTATCAATTATACCACAACCTTGTCTTGGAAATCCTATTTTGTGTAACATAATCTGGCAACATCCCCTTGATCTGTCCACGAAGTAGACACAATAGTTAAACAATGGTGTCTCAAACAAATTGGTCATTTGACAGATCATGATATAATAAGGCTGCCGCAACTTGCGCTTGCGCTTGAATGTGTTTCGTTCGTCCATTTTATGTTTAATTATATACAAATTCTCTGTGTAACTGTCAATTCTGTTCAAATATAAATGTAGCCGGCGAAATTCTTTCTTGTATTTTGCAAATAGAAGGTGTGTTTACATCGTATTTATGTGATTCAAAATGCAATTCGCGAATTAAAAGATGGCTCGTATTAGAATGTATCATCATTAAATTATGTATTCGCAAACTTCATTATGATCAACATACGACGTAAACAAAACAGCTGCTATTTGCAAAAAAAACTAAAAAACTTGAATGATCAAGGTGAACAAATATTTACCTATACGTAAGAAGGTATACATGCATTCCTATCTACCTATAGCTACCTATAGAGCCTTAGTTCTCGTTAAGAAATCCAGAGGGCGCTTCAAATCGGATGCTTCAAAATGGCACAAGAGGGCTCTCTTCTCCCATATTATTATTATACTCTTTGCTGACGGGAACTTGGGGCCCCCTTGGGTCGTGGGGCTCACAGTGCCCAATGGAAAAGATGGCCCTGATTACAAGCGTGATGTTATGTTCTTCTAAATCCCCAGGGTTTCCGCCAAGCCCACGTTAAAGATGGAGTGGCGGTAGTTCGAGCTCTGTACTGGGTGGAGCGACAGGTCCGCGCAGGACTATCTGTGTCGGAGATAAACTTGTCAGATCATTTGGAGCTGTTGAGGAGGTGAGTCAAATAGTACAAACGTAGGTAGTGGTGTGACCGTCGGACTGCCAAGTCATAGGTTTCGAGTTCGAACCCAAGACACGCACCTCTGATTTTTCGGATTCATGTGCGTATTGTGTAATTATCACTTGATTCGGTGAAGGAAAACATCGTTAGGAAACCAGCATGCCTGAGAGATATTTCTCGACGGCATGTAAAGCCAAGTCAGAGGCCCATGGGTGGCATAAAAACTCTGACACCAAGTTAGGCACTAACCGCACGATAAAGAAGAAGATATTATAGTATAGTGTTGTTCAAACTCAATGGCGGCACGGAACATCTAACGTAAAGCAGCGCAGAACACAATTTTAAGTATCAGCGGGGCCATAATATTTTCATATGCATTCAATAAAAAGCTGTTATTTGAAAATGCAATCAGACACTCCAATTTTATTTATTTGTATAGATTTTGTGGCCGACCGAAGCTTCGGCTTGCGCTTTCGGCTTCGTCCACTTTCGGCCAACAAAACCACAGTTAGCCAAACCATCTTCTTCGGCCAAAATGGGCCAAAGTTTTGGCCGCAACCGAAAGCTCCTAGCAAGCACACATTTTGAAGTGTCATTGTTTTTGTCGAGTTGCAAATCAAGTACGCAAATAAACGACTCCGCTCCCATCCGACAAAAAGAATATAATTCAAATATGGGCTTTATGTTTTGCTCTTTAGATGTACTTTACAGTGGCAACCGAGCAGTTTGACGTTGGTAACCACGCTGACAGCGGGCTGTTTGATAATTTATGTTTAGCGTGGGTTAAGGACCTCATGACCCACAACGCGTAAAGTCAGCGTGCACCGGACACGGCACGGCAAGGAATTTTACCTTTCATAGCTTTCACTGCTAGACAAGGACGCACTGGTTGAAGTATCTTAGTCTTTAGGCTCTGTGTCCCAAATGCTGCCCAGCTCAGCTGAATTCTTCTGTCAGTCTCCCTCTCTTACCAAACAACGTAAATTCATAGTATACGTAGCTAGTGTTTACAAGAAACAAATTCCAATTTGTTGACTGCACCTTACCTCTAATAATATTTCTAAATGTTTCTTCTCCAGCCAAGAACAGAACTTCATGGGCCCATCATTCTCAACGATCGCGGGCGCTGGTGAGAACGGCGCTATCATACATTACAGCCCGAGGAGAGACGGGCCGCAGCGGACGATCAGACCTGATGATATGCTTCTTCTAGACTCTGGGGGACAATATCTGTAAGTATCACCTGCCTAGCCATTTCCCAACTATGTTGGGGTCGGCTTCCAGTCTAACCGGATGCAGCTGAATACTAGTATTTTACATGGACGAGCGACTGCCTATCTGACCTCCACAGCTCAGTTAGTACTCGGTAATACGATACCCCGTGGAAGACTGGTTGTCAGACTTTCGGGCCACTGACTACCTGTAACGACTATCAAAGATCTACAAATGACAGCCTGGACCAACTGCTTAACGTGCTTTCCGAGGCACGGAGGAAACTCGGTTCGTATAATGGATCTCCATGGACGGACCAACCTAAGCAAGTGCGGCTTAGCCTAAAGATGAACCTGAGCGGCTGTTATTATTTAGTCACGAGCTTTGTGTGATTGTGTCCATGTCCAGACGAAACAAGAAGAAGCCGGCAGGAATCGGCTTGTTAGGTGCCTTCAGGCCTGCCTTGGGGAGTGTTGCTTAACTTTTGTTAGACAGGTCACCCATCTTGTTCAATACCTTGGGGAGAGCTGATTAACTTTTCTTAGATAAGTCACCCACCTAGTTCTCTACCTTGGGGAGTGTCGCTTGACTTTTGTTAGACAGCTTGCCCATCTTGTTCTATACCTTAGTAGACACCTACACACTACATAGAGTGCCTTGCTCCCGAAAGGAAGCCGGCAGGAATCGGCTTCTTAGACGCCTTCGAACCTGATGTCTACTGTTGTTGTTTATTGCTATTATATGTCTTTAATATATCAGGGAAGAACGGCCTCGTTGGTGTAGTCGTCGCCAGCACGTCACTACTGACCATGAGGTCCTGGGTTCGATTCCCCGGTCGGGCAGTGTTATTGGGTTTGTCCATCAGGAATTTCGCAGTAGCAGTCACGGAGTTTGGAATTGCGCCCGGACTCCCGGTTGATGGCAATAGGCTCGCCCCTATTACATGGGATTGAAATATAACTGGCGAAATGAGGGTGTATATTAAGTACACCATCGCCTCACCCGGATTGTAGTCGTGATGTTATGTTATTTCAGAGAAGGCACCACAGACATTACCCGTACTCGTCACATCAATGGGACTCCGACTGCTGAACAGCGGATGACGTTCACCCGGGTCATGAAGGGGCAAATCGCTCTGGCCACTACTGTGCTACCTAGGGGGACATTGGTAAGGGTAAAGGGCTAACTCCGTCACTTTTAGGGTTCCGTACAAAAAATGAAAAAAAAGCGGAACCCTTATAGGATCACTGATCATCTGTGTGTCCGTCCGTGTGTCAAAGCCAATTTGCTCTAAATCTACTGGACCAAATCAGGTGAAATTTTGTAGCATGGTGTAATTATATGCAAATATTTTTTTTTTAACTAAGGGTCATTTTCGGGTACAAATTAAGAAATTAAAAAAAAAAAGTTTTGCAAACCTTACTGTGTCGTCAATGAAATGGCTCGTTATGCGGATCTGAACTCTATTTTTGTTATTATTGTAAAATAAATAGTTTTGATTTTATTCATGAAAGAAGTTGACCATTTCCCCCCCTGATCTCCGAAACTACTGAGCACAAAATGTTGAAAAAAATATAAAATCTAGTTCATTGCTTGTAGATTACAGGAAAACCTATAAGAATTATATCAATTGAAAATAAAGTGGTCAACTTAATATAAAACTGGCATTGTACGGAACCCTCTCCACGCGAGTTTAACTCGCACTTGGCCGGTTTTTGTTGATGCCCGCAACCGTCGTTCGCGTGAAATTATAAAGATATGAATTCCCTATTTGAATCGGATTTTGTTACCAATTACAAGGGTGAAAACCATTTTTTTGCACGGAACCCTAATTTTCTAAAATAAAAGTAACTTAAGCTAGACTTTTTAACATCATAAAGTGTACAACGAATATACAAATATAAAGTACCTACTTAATGTGTAATAAATACAATAAGCCAAGTTACTCCTAATGACATCAGCTAGCTGCCAGTAAAAGTCTCGACAAAATCGGACTAGTGGTTCCGGAGATACTAGTGAACGCAGACAGACAGACAGACAAAAAATAAAAAATATATTTTTGTTATACAGGGTTATTTTTAAAACACCGACAACCTCTCAGGACTGTGTTACTAACATCATAATCAACAACTTTTGTTCAATGACTTTTAAAAATTCATGATATTTTAGTTCATCAAATTTTTGTACAAAAATAAAAATATTTAAATTGAACGCTCTAAATGTTAAGAAATCTGTGCGAAGCAAAAGAAAGCGATAGTACAATAGTGAGGGGAGCGGTGTCAGGGCGGCGAGGGCCCGTAAAAGCGTTCAATTTTTTTTTTTTTTTTTTTTTATGAAAATTTGATGAACTAAAATATGATGAATTTTAAAAGTCATAGAACAAAAGTTGTTGATTATGATGTTAGTAACACAGTCCTGAGAGGTTGTCGATGTTTTACAAATAATTCTGTATAAGTACCGTACCTACGAGTATATTGCTTTTATATGCATTAAGGAAAAAGCAGTTATTTTAAAATAAAAAACAGACACTTTAATTTTATTTATTTGTAAATGCATTTATTTTGCAAATAGGCTTTTACAAACACCTTTATATCGTACCTGACTACTCTGAGAAGAAACAGCCGAAACAAACTCAGAGGTCATAGTCTCTTTTGAAGTCCAGACATAATCTTGCTCAATTCACATTTGAGCAAGAACTTTTGAAGAAAGAACCACACAGATTTGAGTGGACCTGTCCAGTCAGTGCAAGCATTTGTCAGTTCTCGTGTAGCTTGATTTATAATTCAAGGAGCTCAATGAGAATGTAAATAAGATTATTTCTATTCTATGACAAAAGGTGTGATTTATGTGTGTAATTATTTATATATTTCTTATTCCAGGGTAACGTAATAGAAGTGCTAGCCCGCAAAGCTCTATGGGACGTGGGCCTGAACTATGGGCACGGCACAGGACACGGCGTGGGCCACTTCCTGAACGTTCACGAGGGGCCCATCTGGATACTTAGCGGCCCAACCGCTGACGACCCTGGTATCGCGCCTAAAATGGTTTATAGTAATGGTAGGTTATTTTTTTTCATGTAGCAGTGGTTGTACTAGTTACAGCTACATGGTACAAAAAGTATCACAGCGCCATCTATGTTACAAAAGAAGAACTAACATCAACATTTTCAAGTGTCCGTCCGTCTGTCTGTCAGCGGGCTGTATCTCATGATCCGTAATAGGTAGACACAGTGCCGTAAATAGGGCGGTACCACCGGCGCCCAGGCACAGGGCGTAGACTCTGGGGGGCGCAAGAGTGGTCAGACCAGGCAGGACTATTATTTTTTCGGTTTGCTCGTGATAAGTTCCCGCTGCGCCCCTAGTGCTCGATTTCAACACATACGTACCTACATGCCAGTATCATCAAAAACTACTGTTAAATTAGACAAAACATCTATTATGATACTTTCCTTAATCAAAACTCTACTATACCAAGTACTTAAAATTAAATTAATTTACAGTTTACTGAAACTTTGCAGGGTGTTACTTTATTATCTTAATATATATAAATCTCGTGTCACAATGTTTGTCCTCGATGGACTCCTAAACCACTTAACCGATTATAATAAAATTCGCACACCATGTGCAGTTCGATCCAACTTGAGAGATAGGATAGTTTAAATCTCAAATTATAGTCGCAATTTCAATTTATTGCTAATTATTTGTCTGTTATTATTTGACAGTCAAAATTATCTGTTAACTCCAAATGATTCTAACAGATGTCGATACCTTTCGACTGGGTTGAGTAAGTAATCAATAGATGGCGCTGCTATGGTAAATCTACGAACGTGTCATATAAGCTAAAACAAAAAAAAAAAAAAAATTACCAAACCCGTGCGAAGCCGGGACGGGCCGCTAGTAGAAGTATGAAGATCAAAGTGGCCCAAAAATTAAATCTTAACCCATGATCTGTCCACGAAGTAGACACAATAGTTTAACAATGGCGTCTCGACCAAATCGGTCATTCGACAGCTCATGATTTAAGCATCAGGGTGGGCAACGCATTTGCACTAGTGAACTTGCGTTTGAGTTTTAGTGAGTGAGATACAGTGGGCGGTATATAATAGGCGAAGGGTCTACTGACATAGCTCGTCTGCTATTTGCCCACATCAGTTCTAGGTCTATAGAAAAAATAGATTTTTATACCAAAATATTAACACCAAGGTCCTTGTGCTCTAATGAAATAAAGTAGGCCTATACATAGCATTGCTCTAGCTAGGGTACCTATATATATAATATCTAAAAAAAAACAAGGCACAGTTATAGAAGCTCGCACAGGGCGCAGAAAAGGCTATACGGCACTGGGTAGACAGTTGAAATTTTAACAGAATGTGGATTTCTGTTGCCGCATTTAACAACAAATAATAAAAATAAATTAATAGTAAAGAGTGCTCATCTAATACGATAGTACGGAACCCTTCATGCGCGAGGCCGACTCGCACTTGGCCGGATTTTTATTTCTAAGAAACATTTTTCTTTCTTGCTAGAACCTGGATATTACGAGGTTAATGAGTACGGCATCCGTCATGAAGATTTGGTTGAAACTATAGAAATGAACCCTGCTGCTGATCATATCCGGGTAAGTTCATACCTATCATTCTTTCTTCGTGTGCTTAGTGCCTAACCTGTGTGAGAGTTTTTATGCCGCCCATGGGCTTCTGACTTCGCTTTACATGCCGTCGAGAGATATCTCTCAGGCATGCTGGTTTCTTCACGATGTTTTCCTTCACCAATGCAAGTGATAATTTATACAATACCTACGCACATGAATCCGTAAAATCAAAGGTGCTTGTCTTGGGTTCGAACTTGAGATCGAGACCTATATTTAACCTATCATTACACAGAGTCAATTTGCTCGCAAATCCTTACAGAACCCCTCAATAATTTTCTACTGTTGGAATGTCGACTGTCGGGGTTGGATTGAGGGTTGCAAATACAACAAACGACGCTCTCTTGGAAATGCTAGGGTAGCCCTCGAAATTCAAATTTTCTCAAGTAGCTAAGTTTTTTGCAAATTGCAACCTGCAGCTGTGCTCATGACTTTACTTTTCTGCCTACCCCTTCAAAGATTACCGGCGTAGTTATATTTATATTATGTAACTATTATAGGCTCGGGACTTGGTGGGAGACTTCGCTGGTCGGGGCGCGGTTGGTTTCTACACAATATCGTTGGCACCGCACCAAGTAGCCTGCTTGGACATTGACCTTCTTACTGATTTTGAGGTAAAGTTTCAATCAAAGACATTCACGTGCCTACCCTACATTTATAATTTTTATTTAAAACTGAGCATTTCAAGAGATGATGGCACATCGCTGGAAATTACAAGTGAGCCTGACCCCCTCGTAGTATTTTTATTCACCGTTTTATGAACCCGTCATAGCAAATTCGCATATACACCACTAATTTTTAATTAGTACGAACACATAAAGGGCTTAATTAGGAAGGTCTTGTTAGTCTCAATAAATAATATTATCAATTATTTCATATAAATATAAGGAAGTATCGTACAGACCATTCATAATAGTATTCATTAATCGTTTTCTCTCGCTCTCGCGTTCGCATGGTTTTGCTCTAACTTGCCCTGTCCCGGAAGATTGATTCAGTTATTCGAGTATTTATGAGTTTTCCAATTATGACAAGATTTCTTAGACAATTTCGGGATTTCGTTTTTTTTACTTTTGACGACTTTTGAGGGCGGGGAGCGACTTGAGACTTTTTTTTTCTTCTAATTCAAACACCAATTTCTTTTTCAGATACAATACCTAAACGACTACCACCAAAGAGTCCTGAACACTATCGGACCTATTCTCCTCCAGAGACAATTCATCGAGGAGTTCGAATGGCTGGAGAGAGAATGCGCGCCAATAGTCAGGGGCGCCGCCATTTTGTTTAAGTCTTCGCCGATTTTGGCGGCAATTAGTATTCTTGTCGTTTGGTTAGGATAGTAGGTACTATCTTTAACTTTGGGCTAAAATAAGCAATAAAACCTAGCCAGATAAAAAGTATAAATTGTAACAACAAAAAATATGGTTCTCGACTGTTAAGCATGTTTGGAAAACAAGAATTTGTGTGGTGGGTATACTACCACTAAAAAAACCGACTAGGTACTGAAAAATCACGCTCTAATTAAATTTTGGTTATTAAAAGGTAAAATCGACTCCTCCTTTTGTTGAAGTCGGTTAAAACGCAGCCTATGTTACCCGGGCCATAATAACGAATCGATTGACACCTTATTCAACAAAATCAGATGAATAGTTAGGCGCTACGGTGGACATCGTACCTACATACACTAAAATCATAACCCTTCCTTTATTTTGGCTTCGCCATAGTCGGATAAAAAAATAATTGCCTTTTGTAGTTTAAAAAAAAGTTTGAGAGCTCTTATTTTTATTGATAATGGTGGATTTTTATACTGTAGAGTTGTAAATATTTGTTACTTTATAAGAATAATGTTTTATATTTTGTGATAAATAAAATGTTAATAATACCCAGGTTTTTTCTTTTTTCTCTTCATTCAATAGCTTAGACTAGCCAGCAGAAATATGCATAACTAGCTGTTGTCCGCGGATTCACTCGCGCGTTAAAGTAAAAGTAAACGGTTGTCTATGATTTTCAAAGTAGAAGCCATGACATTTCATTCTGGGTAATGAAAATATATGAATGCTATAGATTAAAGAATGTAAGAAATATATTATCATAGATTATTTGTGAGAGAGTTGAACACGTGCGTTCCTCAAACGCTCTGATCGACATAACACATTGTGGTGCTCCCACACCACTGTTAAAACACACATGTGTTACATTAGTAAACATTTTCTAAACAAACATTTGATCACAATGTCAAGAAAATGTTTTCAAGTTAGGTAATGTTAGTAAACATTTCTCAACAAAATTGTTAGTTAACAAATTGTAATAAAACATTTGTTGAGTAGCTCCAAGTAGAAGTGTCATGTTTTAAAATGATATATTTGTCACATTTTCCATAAGTATAAGGAGCACTCAAAACATCTAACATTGTTTTAACAGAATGTAACAATTCCTCATTTGTTGTATTCATGTTAGAAATTGTTGTAAACATTTTTAACACTAGCACCTCATAGGTCATGTTAACTCAAATAAAAACTCATACTGTTAAATTAACCCTTTACTTAACATAATACATAACTGATATCACGCTGTATCTACATATAATTGTCTAAGCTGTCCATGTGCTTATTCCTTGTTCCTGTAGTTCTTGATGTTGACGAGGACCCAGGCAGGGATAATGGACCACCCAACCACCATGGTGCTTATTAAGAAGAACATCTCCTGGAAAAGAAAGAGTTCTTAATTAAAAATTGTAATAGTCTATTTTCCACCATCAATAAATTGCAAGTCTATTTAGTCTGTCAGTTAGAGTATTGGAAAATAATGGACATACCACAGCGTGACGTATTAAGAATTTTAAAAGCGTCGTAATTTTGTTTATTTTGGTTTACGTAACAAAAGAAAAAATACAGGTCAAATATTTTTTTGATAATCTAGCTGACGGACTTCTTAGATTTTTTCAGTTGACAAGCCTGTTGATATAGACTGACCAAGAAGTAAAGGCGCTGTCAGGAGCCTCACACAATCCATACATTTATTTAGTGTTCAGTACCCAAAAGGGTAACCAATGGCACCTTATTACAAAGTCTCCGCTGTCCATCCGTCATAATATATTCTAGAACAGGAGACACATTTAAAAGAAATCTATGATTGTAAGTTGATCATTATCTGCCTAGCCTTTTCCAACTATGTTAGGGTTGGCTTCCTGTATTACTGGATTCAGCTGAATTCCAATCTTTTACATGGAGGTACTGCTTATCTGACCTCCAAAACTCAGTAATTACGATTTAAGATATAGCATAACATAATTTTAATTTTTTTTATCATTTTTGTAACATGGCGTTTGTTTTCCCTACGTATAATTGACTGAGATTAATATTCATTTTAAAGTTTCCTAACTATTTCACCATTTGACCATTGTTTAGATATAACCTAAAACTCACCATATTGGTAACGTTCTTTGAGGCATATTATCAATTTGGTTTTAGGTTGATCCAATATGATAACAAACAAACTATAAATAGAGAAAAAACATCTTTCCAAAAATTTTGAAAACATGCAAAGTATGACATTTGGTGTAAAATAAACTATAAATCAAGGTAAATTCGTCGGTGTTGCGCTATTTTAATTGAAGTGCCGAGGACTTCAGTAGTAGATAACCTATCTTTTTTTTCTCAAAGAATTACGTAATTTGAAAATCGATTTTTTTATATCCCGGAAGGTTATAACATTCATTAATAATCATATTTAAATACGGGATACTCTTTTAGAACGTTTCATATGAATAATTATGACGGAATATAAGGAAAATCACTCGAAAAATAACCAAAATATACTTACGGCTGAGGTAATCTTGTTCCTGGCTGGTGTGGCGATTACGCTCATGTTCCTTTGCTGGGCAACATTCTTCAGGATCTGGGCGTTAGCCTTGAAAAGATGCCTGGCAGCGAACATTTTGATTTTTACTGATAATTTAGCTTCCAAAAATGACACCAATAATAGTCACGACAAAATGTCGAATGAAAAATCAATCGTAGTATAGGGTTGGGAAAACGTCAGTGGCGAACATGTTAAATTTAGTCGATTAGAATTTCATGTTTTTAGTCGAGTGAATTACTTTAGGTTGTAAGTAAAAATAATTGTATTGAAAGAAAAATACCACCTAGCTTTGAAAGAACTTTGTTCTGTAATTCAGTTTTTATGTGTCTATAATTACATTTTGCATAAAATGTCTGGCCTTACGGTGGATGCTCCAGGGTAGGCCGCGAAATTCAAATTTTCTTACGTTTTTTGCAAATTGCAGGTCAGTGTTAGGTTGTATGTTGATTTAAATATGATTCGCGGCTGTAACACGTATGTAGTTACAGAATTATGATCATCAATACAACCCTCCAAGCGCATAAATGTGCAGGAAGGCATTTGACATTCAAAGTCATTCCTGCACCATATAGTAGTGGTGTTGTTGAGATTTTATCGGAAATCTCGTTTTATTTAAGAGTTTTAGATAATTACTACGAAATTTAAATTAAGGAATATGGGAATCATATACCATATATGGGACTACCATGCAAAAATCTTAAAAAAAAAACGACAACTTACATAGTTTAACTAGACATTTAATATAAACTTACATACTAAAAACTTAAAGGTAACTTAAACATAAGACTTCTTGTAGAATCAAAATGACATTCTATTGAACATTAATTATCTTAAAGCAGGATATTTGGAATCATGGAGAAATGAAATTACTGCGTTACTTCCATCAGTTGAGGGGCATCTGAAAGAAAATAAAATAAATAAGTAATATAAGATACCGCTGATATTTTGAGAAGGGCTAAGCAGGGAGGTGTTTAAAGTATCCATTTTTCACCAATCATGTTAGGGCTTATAACGGCTAACACCAATCCTATACTATTAAATGAGCAATATTTGTATATTACACAGGGTGATTTTTTTTTAGAAAAACAATATCCCTCGCCAGGAATCGAAACCGATGATTTTGTAAAAAAAAAACCACTGTATTATTACACCATTTATTTGGAAACTTACCACCAGAACCATCGTTGAACATGAATTCATCTTGATATTCCTTCAGGAACTGTTCTGAGCGATGCTCGTCCAGAAACAGAGAGTACACCTTCTTTACATCCTCCATGCTGACCTGCGGAGACAATAGGCTTGTCCTGAAAACATCTAATTAGTCCGTCAGTTAGATTATCAAAAAATATTTGACACGTATTTTTTCTTTTGTTACGTAGACCAAAATTGACGAAGATACGACGCTTTTAAAATTCTCAATACGTCACGCCGTGCTATAATTTTTAGTGCGTTGTGACGTCACGAGCCCCCACTCAAGTTTTGATGCGTTTTATCTTTGTCAATATTCATTGATTCACAGAAACAAAAAATACGTGTCCATTATTTTCCAATACTGACGGACTAAATAGATTTGCAATTTATTGATGGTGGAAACTAGCCTATTATACAGGGTGTTAAAGTAGTCGCGTGCCATAGCTTAGGGGTGAGTTTAGTATCGATAAAGGAACCCGTAAAAAAAAAAGAAACAAAAAAAAAAAAACAAAAAAAAAATGCAAGATCAACCTAATTTAGTACCTACTAACTTAAATAGCAATCGTTTAGAATTACAATGATTTTATATTGCTATTTGAAATTTAGATTTTTTTTTTTGAAATATTTTTTATGGATTTTTTTTTATTTTTTACGGATTATTTTATCGATACTGAACTCACCCCTAGGCTATGGCACGCGACTCAAAATCAAAATCAAAATCAAAGCATTTATTTCAAGTAGGCCAGTTACAGGCACTTTTGAATTGTCGAAACAAAGATGAAAATTAAATACGTTAAAAGTGTCTACAGTAAAACAAAACAGAAAAAAAAAACAATTCAAAAACTAAAATAATTCATTAAAATAAGCCATGGCAACTGAGAGATGACCAGTCACAACTGACAGCGCCCGTTCACGGACATGACGCATAGATCAGCACCATTCAACTCAACCATTTTGAAGGGAACTAAATGATCCGACACATGCGCCACCATCAGCGAGACTTTTGAGTGAGCATGACATATTCTCAACCGCCAGGGCACATTCAAGTCAAGAAAAGACGTAGGTTTCCAGCGACTGATAGCATTCTAGTACATAGCACTCACACAATATGGGCAATGCGATTATATAATACTAAAGAGATTGAATCTATACAATGCAAAGATAGTTGTACAATCTTCAGCAGCTCCAACAATACAATTAGTGCTATCCATTTATGCGCCCCTGTCCTTGTGGAGCAGGACCGGCATTGACTACTTTAACACCCTGCATATGTTATTCTAGTCATCAATCTGCCTGCTCCCAACTTTATTGAGATCGAATGTTGTGTGTCCTGACGGCCGCGCCAAATAGGGGACTTCAGGAAAATTCAAACGAGATAGGGTACGATAAATATGTGGGTATAACCGTCATAGAATAACTGATAAAACCGAGTTTTGGTGAGATTGACTGGATCCAGTTAGACGGAACGCGGATCCACGAGAAAACGACGTCAAGCGATTTTTTTGTTGAGATATCTTTAATTTAGTTCGCAGCCAATCACGAAACTGTTAACTAGGTATATCAAAAAAGATATCTTAGCATACCTCAGTAGGAATTCAAAGAAAGTCGTCTATCGTGGTATGGAAATGTAATGAGTAGGGATGATATGTATGTTACTAAAAAAGTGATGGATATTAATGTTGATGGGTGGAGAGGGAGAGGAAGGCTAAAGAAAAGATGAATGAGTTGTGTGAGGAATGATATGAGAGAGAAAAGAGTAAATGATGCCGTGACGTCTGACAGGGGAGAATGGAAGAAGAAAACGTGTTGCGCCGACCCCGAGTAGAATGGGACAAGTATTGTTGAATGATATGAAAGAGAAAGTAGTAAATGATGCCGTGACGTCTGACAGGGGAGAATGGAAGAAGAAAACGTGTTGCGCCGACCCCGAGTAGAATGGGACAAGAGCAGGGAGATGATGACCTTGAACTTACCTCAGTAGCCTTCCTACGTTTGGCCACAAGCGAAGCCGTAGTGATCAGTTGTATAGCGTAACGCAGCGAAGTCTCCGTGGCCACGCGCGTCAGCACCGTCAGGGCATCCCCTGACATTTGACAGTCTTCTTCCTCACATCTGACGGCAAAAGCAATAGGAACTTATAAGTCAAGCCACTAATAGGGATGATTCCTGACAAAAAAATATATGATTCTGTTTAGTCCGTCAGTTAGAGTATCGAAAGATATTGGTTACGTGTTTTTTGTTTTATCAAATTAATAAAAATTGACGAAGATAAAACGCGTCACAGATCATGAGTGGGGACTTGTGACGTCACTTTCCGGTAAAAAATGTACTCAAATGTGACGTCATACGAGTTTTCGACGCACTGTCTTCAGTTTTTGTTTACGTGAAAATTAAAAATATGTGTCCAATATTTTTATTATCGAAATCTATCTGACGGACTAATTAGATTTTTTTTGTCATCTACCCTATTTTTGATTAGGGTAGTTTAGCATGTTTATAAAAAAAACTTGCAGGTTATACAAAAAATCAGGCTAGACCTGGACTGCCTCGTTTGGTTCGGGCAAAGTGTCATTGTGTTTTTCTATCCGGAATTTTTCAGTAGCAGCCACTTACTCTGGATGCTTTTGCGCTCGGTTGATGGTAATAGGCTCGCTCTAACATGGAACTTAAACATAACTGGCAAAATGTGGGCGTACTATTAGGCACACCTCTGTCTAATCCTTCGAGGATTACAGGCGTGATATTATTTAAAATATTCACGATTGTAAAGGTTGCGTGAACGCAGCGTTTTTTCACGATAATTTCTTACCGATCCTGTGGTATTGGCAAATTTACCTGATGTTGAGTATTTCTCGGAGATCCTGGTGAGAGTAGGGCGTGGTGGGGACTATGATCATCCTGTCCAGCAAGTCCAGCGGTATGCCGTGCGGCGACCGGTAGTTGGTGCCCCGGATGCGAGTGATGCCGCGGTTGGTTGCCATGATAACCACGGGGGCCGTCTCAGATTCTAAGGCACGGTTGAGGTAGGAGAAGCATTCTATATCCAGCATGTGGGCCTGTGGGGGATACATGATTGAAGAATTTAAAATCACGCCTATAAATCTGTGGTAGCCAAGGTTTAATAGTCTTTTTGGACTTTACAAAAGCGTTTGACACCGTCTCTGTTTCGATCGTTATAAAAATGTTTGAAGCGAGAGGTGTTTCCTCAGGGAATCGTGCTGGGCCCTACGCTGTTTCGACGGAAAAAAACTTACTTCATCAATAAACAATACTCCGGGTATCATTTCCGCCTTCCCCTCTTCGCGCCACTCAGCTACCTTGCTGTTAATCTGTTCGCGGATCTCTGATTTGATCTCACCAGTGTCACCTGAGGAAAGGATTATAACATTATCACTATCATTTATCTCTAAAAATGTTATCAAATTTTGATCAATCTTTCGCCAAACAGTGAGATGACAAGTTAGAGTAAGACCGAAGAAGTACTACCTACTACCACTATACGGGGTTACATTAAGGTGGATGCTCCAGGGTAGCCCGCGTAATTCGAATTTTCGTACGTTTTTTGCAATTTGCAGGTCAGTGTCAGGTTGTATGTTGATTAAAATATGATTCGCGGCTGTAACACGTATGTAGTTACAGATTTATAATCATCAAAATCATCAATACTACCCTCCAAGCGCAAGGTGCAGGAATGAATTTGACCTTGAAAAAGTCATTCCTGCAACTTTGAAAAAAACGTAAGAAAATTTGAATTTCGTGGGCTACCCTGGAGCATCCACCTTAAGGTGAAAGTGTCAGGGTAGACCTCGAAATTTTCTCACGTTTTTTTACTCCAAAAAGATAGAGAAAATATTTAGAATCTAATTTCGATTCCTAATAATACATCACGGATCGACTGATTTTAACCTTCGGGTATATGTGTTGTGTTAACTTACCAGAGAAAAGCGCTAAGAAGCCGTGAGTCCTGGAGTTGATGACATCTATCTCATGCAGCGTCACAGTGTGGACCACTTCCTTACGCTTCTGAAGCTCGCCTTCTGGGCATTGCACGAAGCGAGCTTGTTGTCCTGTGGACAAAACATTATAATGTTTTTTTTTATTATTTATTTATTCGGGAAAACAAACAATTACACATTAAGAATTACAAAAAGATAAGATACAAAAATGATACAAATGTGAAATCTTCTGTTGCTGTGGTTTTTTTTTTCATTTTTTTTTTCACATTGTGTATCTATCTACACAATGAGACAATTTAGTAAATTTTAAGATTAGCGTTGTAAACAATTTACGCATTTTTACGACTGGTAGTAGTAGCGAATATTAGCTAACAGTCAAGGAGCTCGTGGCTCATTAATAACAGCCGGGTCGATAGAAGGCAGTGTTGGCTTAAAGTTAATCTGATTAAAAATTAATTATTAAAAATCAATCAATCAACAATGGAAATACTCTAAAGAACGACGCGTCAAATCAGCTGTTCATTTTCTAGCTACAGAGTTCATCGAACTCGTCGTCGCGCTTGCCGTACGCTACGTGCTTTTAGCCACGGTAACGGTACACTGCGTATGAGGAAATAAAACAAATCAAATTTATTGATTTCCCATAACATTCCTGAAATAAATTATTGTACCGGTCATCTTAGTATGATATACTGAATTCAACATAATAAAAAATCAGGAAAATCTTAGTTTAGAAGTCACACATCCTCTAAAAACTGTCATAACACAAAATACGTAGATATTTTAGATAATATCCCACTCAACTTTATTGTCTTTGCTCTATAATTGAAAAAAAAAAACCACCTTAGGTACCTATACAAAAATAAGTGGCCAAATGGCACAAGAGAATGTTTTTTACGCAAAGCATCGATAAGAACACAAAAAACATCATATCATAATATACTACTGAGTAAGCTGGAAACGTACGGTGTTAGGGGCAACACTTTGGACTTGCTTAAATCTTACATCAGTAATAGAACTCAGTCTACGAGTATTGTCAAAATTTGTCCTAATACAAAACACGAAATAAATTATAAGTCCAGGAGTAGAAAAATAAAATATGGAGTTCCACAGGGTAGTGTTTTGGGCCCACCACTTTTTATTATCTATATCAATGACCTGCCAAAATCTACTACAGATCGTATGGTACTATTTGCTGATGACTGCACTGTTGTATACAATGATGAAAACATTATCAATAGTAGTTTAAATTCAATAATTCAATGGTTACAAAATAATAATTTATTAATTAATATCGATAAAACTAAACTAATGCAATTTAAACAGAAAACAAAAAACACTTTACATACTCGAATAGAATTTAACGGTGAAAAAGTTGAATTGACGACTACAACTAAATTTCTCGGCGTTCACATAGATGACAATTTGAAATGGCAAAGTCATATAGAGTTTGTTTGCAAAAAAGTGTCACAGTCATCTTATAGTTTATACATGCTAGCGAAAAAGGTAAATCTTAACACATTGCTCGTGGCTTATCATAGTAATGTTGCTTCTAGACTCAGATATGCCATCATATTCTGGGGAAATACTACCAACTGGGATAAAGTTTTTAAATGTCAAAAAAGGTGCGTGCGAGCAATGTGTGGTCTCAACAGAACTGACAGCTGCAAGGAATACTTTAAAAAATTAAAAATACTTACTGTACCTTCTTTATATATTCTTGAAATGGCCCTGTTTATTAAACAGCATCCATCCCTATTTACATTAGAGCTCAGATCGCGAAATAGAAGTCATTTGTATAATAATGTTACCAGCCAATATAGAACTACCCTCTTTGGGAAAAGTGTCTTTGCTATGGCCACCAAGATTTACAATAAAATTCCAAATGACATAAAAGAATGTAGCAATATTAATGTCTTTAAAAATAAATTGTTCCAATTTCTAATGGAAAAGTGTTATTACTCTGTAGATGATTTTTTAATGACTAGATCTTTTTAAATGTTTCATGTCCGCTTGACGATAATTTATTGTTGTTGATTGTCTTGTGTCTGTTCATGCTTGACTTAGTAATACTTTAATTTATATTTAAATCTGAAATGGAATTGGAATTTTTGACTATTATTTTCACTATGTTATTTAATCATTTGTATGCCCAAGTGGCTGATCATGGAATGGACTTTATTAGTATGTAATTATGTAATGAACACCTGCATGTAACCCATGTTTCACAAATAAACGATTTGATTTGATTTGATTTGATTTGAAAACTTTAAATGTACGCATTTAAAGATTTTTGTGTTCTTTTTAGTTAGTAGTTTCTTTAGTTGTTTGTGTTGTTTCTTATTTCAAAACTGTTATTTTTGTGTTAAAGACAGTTTTTTAGAGGAAGTGCGAAGTGTAAAATGTAACAACTTACCAGTAGCATCGTAGTCTCTAGCTCTAGCGAAACTCCTTCCTAACTTGTTGATCTTGCCAGTAGCCTTGTCAATGGTTATCACATCACCGGCTTGGACCTGTTGGGTAAAAACAGGTGTCACCGTGTCACTATAGTCTACGCCGCCATAAGTAGGAATTAAAGGTCGTTGCTCCCGACAATACACTATAAATCGTTTTTTATTACTAGAAAAAGCCAAGGATCACGATAAAGGTAGTTTCGGGACAAGTTTGTGTCATTATTTCTGTTTTCGGAATTATGTATTTGAATAAATGTATGCGGGTATAATGACCTTTATTTCCTACTTACCAGATAAGTAGGAAATAAAGGTCATTATAACCCGCAGACTATACTTCATTAAGAAACTGTTGTGTTGACTTTTGGTAAGACTGGAAAACTTACCAACTTCGCCAAACTTACCAAAATTTACATATTCTTACTATAGAACGTTCTAATATAATAGTTGCTTGATTTTTATTGATTTTGGCGAGACTATCCAACTTACCAACTTCGCCAAACTTCACAAATTCTTACTCAATGTGTCTCTCACCTTCTCTTTGAGCAGTGAATCAATCATCTTAGCGCCCATATCGTAGTTAGTCTCCATGTCAGTGGTCTTGAGGGTCAGTCGTCCCACCCGCGCGCCCCCACCCCCCGCTGCCCTCTCTACGACGACTTCTACTACTTCACCTTCGATTATCTCTGATTCTTCCCTGGAAGTTGAAAGCAGTTTTTTAACAAAATATAATCTTCACTTGTAACGAACTATGAAAAATCTATGAAGTTAAATTAGACCCTCTTCCCGGTTTCCGATTGAGCCTGTTATCCTGAAGGGTTAGGCAGATGTGTACCTAAATAGTACACATACATTTCGCTAGTTATGTTTAAGTCCCATGTAATAGGGGGCGAGCCTATTGCCATCAACCGGGCGCAAATCCAAAATCCGTGGCTTCAAATGAGAAAATCATGATGAAAAACCCAATACCACTTTGCCTAACCTGGGAATCGAACCCAGGACCTCACGTTCAGCAGTCCCGCTTGCGTCTTGATTGGACATTATGATAATAATAACCAACTTACTTGATTCTGATGCCAATGGACTTCCTGATGGCTTGAGAAAGTGCCTCAGTCTTACTCATTTCCAAGGAAAATATTTCAGAACCTGGTACCAAAAACATTTGAAAGCTTAGTCAAGTATCCAATCAATTATCATGTTAGCTGTTGTCATCAACCATGAACAATAAACAATCATAAATCAAATCAAAAACTTTATTTCGAACAACGGTCCATATGGGTTAGTAGCAAGTACTTAGGAGCTATGTTAGTACGACATTATGAGAAAAAAATCAATTTAAAACGACACCACACAACAGCCCAATTGAACCGTCCAAATTACTTAATTAATACAATTTAACATAATTTAACACAATACATATAATCCAATATGTAGTATAATCCAAATGCTGTCGTGTATTTTATAACCATTCACTGTTATCCCAATTCATTTGGGGTCGGCACAGCATGTCTTCTTCTTCCATACTTCTCTATTACTTTGACGACCAGAATGGCGCAGCGGTAGTGAGGCAGCCTTACGTTCGTTGGGTCCCGGTTTCAGCATGGACATTTGTTTTCGAGTCATGGATGTTTATAATATGTATAATAAGTTTGTTTTTACAATCAAAAAGTATCAATGTAGTGTATCAACTATCTGGTGTCCACAACACAAGCCTCATTGCTTAGTGTGGCACTAGATGGCGCTGTGTGTAATGTCCAGCGATATTTATTTACTCGTCATCTAATCAGTCACCTCCTTTCTTGCCATATCATCCTTCACACAGTTCATCTATAGTTACTTAGGTCTTCCTCTACTCTTATACCAATCCACATTCATACTCAAAACTTTACATAAGACGTTTTCTATGTATTTTATAACCGATTTAGCTATATATGCCTCCAGAAAACCAAGTTTGAACCAAACAAATAAACAGAACATAAAATAGTACTTGTTAATTTTAAATAAGACCACGCAATGGGGTAGGTGACACCAATCAATTGAGATACTTTTAAAAAACGCGGTTCTCTCGTAGATTTTGTATGGCAATAGCAAACTGTGACGTCACTGTTTAGTCAACTCAATGACTCAACTATATTATTGATTTCAAAGCAACTAAAAATCGAATTTGGTAATTCATTGAAAATAAATCAGGTTTTCAGGCCCAAAACAAAGAGTTTTTATATATTCAATTCATTCAATTTATTCATTTATTGCATCAAATATGGTAGGTACATGAAGTTCTTGTATAAAATATTTAGAAACACACATTTGGCCAATCAATATATAGCATGCAATAGTGCAGGTTTTTACAGTTAAGATATTTATTCATATGTAACTACATTATATTATATTAGAGATTGGTGTCTTAGAATTATTGTTTTATAGTGTCATCTACCCAATTTTTCATGGTCATTTGTGAAGCGCCTATGGGGAATCATAGATCAATGCTTACCGGCCATGCTTGTAAATGGTGTGTCGGGTCCCAAAGCCTGTGCCAACCCCATGGCAATGGCAGTCTTCCCTGTGCCCGGCTGTCCTGCTAACAGCACTGCTCTGCCAGCTATTTTACCTAAAATAAAAATCAAAGCATTAATTCCAAATAGGCCAGTTGGAGGCGCTTTTGAATTGTCGAAACAAGACAAAAATGATATGTAGCTACAGTCACAGTAACAACACACAATAACATGTGACATGTGAAAGTACTGTAGTTACCGTACGCAAAATACGCGCTTTGACGTGGAGTTGCGGACACCAGCCCGTTATTCAATACAAGTACTGTAGTTACCCATTCCAAAGCGTAGATCTCTATGGAGAAGAATAAGAAACTCCATGGACACTATTTTAAATCAGAATATCGTAACAAAATCTTACATCAAAAACATAAAACAATTTGACGGTCAGTGTCAGATTTGATGTTGATTCAAATATGATTCGAGACCGTAATATTTATGTAGTTACGGAATTATAATCAATAAAATCATCAATACCATTTAACTTCATTGAGTTTTTAATGAAATATTAATCTCTGTATTTCAACAATATTAATGTTATTGCAAACAAGCCACTGTCACCATAGCAACGAAGTTTGTTCAATACAAACCTTCTCGAATCATCTGTAGGACGACTCCGGCGGCCTTTCTGGCCATCTTCTGCCCCACCATGCCCTGGGACACGGCCCTAGGCTCCAGGGAATCATCGAGACCTAGTCCTCTTATGTGTGAATGCGCCCCAATACGTTCGATTCGAGTTATCGAACGCACTTCTTGGACTTGTGCTGCAGCTATAGACTAGAATTTGAAAAAAGAAGTAAAAATTAAACACCATTTTTTAAACAAAAAAAAATAACATGATTATTGTGTTTTTAAAAAGTGAGGTTATGCTTTGGTTTGCCGGTTTTGATAACATGGTTTGCGTTTTTGGCAGTTTACATTTCAATTATACTTACAGCCATTTTGGGTGGTTAACGTTGTGTGAATTCACTAATATTCTACAGAAATTTGTTAAAACAAAAAGCGTGTTTTCCGTCGCTAAGCCAAACAAGAACGCTCGCCAAGGTAAACTGACAGTGACAAGCAGAACCAAAATGACGTTGACTTGACAACTGACAGTGAGTGGACAATAAAAGTTTCGTTTGGAAATTGAAACTACGAGACAAAGGAACGCAATGAGTTTAGGTGCTTGAGAAATTAAACAATATTATCCATCTTTGTTTATAATTGTTCTCGGTTACTATTTCCATATGTTAGGTAGATTATATAGCGACAGAAAGACATAAATCGTACGATCCCGACTCATTAAGTAGTGCGTGTTGAATCGGGAGTGATAAAGATGATACGCGTAGTAAATACCTAGACCATTTCAATGGTATAAGCCTCTAAGGCCAAACTTACGAGCTAGTAATTGGCAGCCCCTACCTTTGGCCAAGTGTGCGTGTATGGCCAAATCAGAAACTATGAGGAATGCCGAAAAATACTAAAAAGAGTCTCGAGCCCAATTTTGATAAAAACTAAAACTGCATGATTGTGGTTTTGAAACATCAATATTCCTAGCCAGGGATCATACCCGTTGGAATTGGAATTAGTTGAATTTTCGTGTGGGATAATTTCCGACCATAACGCGAGCGAATCCACGGTCAAAAGTAAGTAAAAAATAACTTCGTACATCCCTCGACCCTTTATAAACAGGCCGTATTTTATTCTCACCTGTAAACCAAAATATATGACCCTTTGCGTGTAATTTATTTACCCAAGTGACCCCCTGAAAATTTAATGATTTTTACCCCACCAAAGATCATCACTCTAGGGTTATTTAAAATAAATAGCCGTACTTACTGGTATTAATATTGTTAGAAAGCAGCGTTTACAGAAGATTATCACTAACATTCTTCTGCAAATCTCGCTTTCAAAATTAGGTTTGCTGTAAGAAAACCCAATTCTGGTGACCTCGCCTCTGTTAGTACTTAAGTTAGATTATTGCAATTTATATACCTAATACATATTTGTTTTTTTTTTTGTATGCAATAAAGATTATGAATTAAAACTAAAAACGGGATATTTACCATGTATACTCTTTGTTCGAGAGCGGACACAGTGAGTTTCGTGTGTCGGGAAGGGAATCGAGTTGTGAGTTACAGTGGTAGCGGTACCGAGCGCAAAAAACGTACAAGAAAGGGATTAGACCAACCGATTTGTCTGCTTCTAAACACCCACCCGCAAAAACTTCAGTTTATCAAAAAAAAATATAAAACAAAAATCATTTATTTGCGTAATTAAGGTGCAGAAGGTTGGTAGAATGTATGGAATTGTTCTCTTATTCTGCCTTTAATTTCGGCGTGCAAATACTTATTTTTTTTTTTTTTTTGTGATCAATAATTAACATTAATAAAAAATATGTTACTTTATCTTATTAAAGTAAAATATTTTTTTATTAATTTAAGTTAATTATTGATCACAATCATGCAGTCATTAAAAGCAGATAATCCCATTAAAATTGTATATATTATCCGTGATCATAGTGCTTGCTGCTTGCAACAGCGCCAAAATATCGGGAACTCAAAACAAATATTTACGTTAACATGGTAAATATCCAATTTTCAGTGTGGTAACTAAGTTTTCGAGCCGTTTGGGGTTGATACTCTGGGGCCGTGGGGTCCAGTGCCCATAGCCTGTTCAAAGAACTTTCAAAACGCCTAGTTGACGCTTCCCGTGACCCAAGGGCTGGCTTTTAACTTGGTCAGAGGCTAAGTGTTGCCATACAACGTGGCAACGCTGCCAGTCTCTTGGGCACATTACCAGCTGACAGCGTTGAGGAGTTTTTCGATGCCCTTTTATAGTTTTTTATTCGTTTTTTTTTATTTATTTTTTTATTTTATTAATTATTTTTATTATTTTATTATATAATATAAAGCTCGATTACCATTATACTATATAAAGCTGAATTACCACTGACTCACTCACTGATTGACAGAATTGTTCTCCCAGATGGTGGATGGGGAGGTGGGTATATTTTGACAGATTCGTAAACAACTAACTCTAAAACCTATGGGAAAAATCCCAAACCTCCCCTTTTCGCCCCCCTTCTCACCCCTCCCTATCGTATCTCGGAAACCAAGAGACTTGGAACATTTTTTTTTTCAGATTCGTATAGAGGAGGCTGGGAAAAGTAAAAACCACTTTTCAGAGTTGTCCCCCTTGTCCCCCTTCTCCCCCCCTTTAGGCGGATCTCGGAAGTTAAGAGACTTGGAACTTTTTTTTTTTCAGTTTCGTATAAAGGGGCAATGCATTAGTCGAAATCATTTTTCAAAACTCCCCACTCTCCCCCCCTTCACCCCTCCCCCCATCGTATCTCGGAAACTAAGAGACCCGTATTTTGTGTTTTTTACGGATTCGTATAGAGGAGGCTAGGAAAAGTAAAAACCGGTTTTAAAGGTTGCTCCCCTTTCCCCCCTTCTCCCCCCCTTTAGGCAGATCTCGGAAGTTAAGAGACTTGGAACATTTTTTTTTTCAGATTCGTAAGAAGGGGCAAAGAGTTGGTCAAAATCATTTTTCAAAACTCCCCCCTCTCCCCGCCTTCACCCCTCCCCCCATCGTATCTCGGAAACTAGGACACGTAGCGGCATTTTGATTTTGACTGTACTTTATTATTGAGGAGCGTTACAATTTTTATACCCTCCCTTCCCCAACCTCCCCTTTCCGGTGGTAGATAGGTCCTGAGTGGAGCGAACCTGCGAGACCGAGTGGAGCGAAGGGGGGAGGTGGCGAGCGAAGCGAGCCGGCGACCTCCGTAGCGTAACGAAGGTTGAGTGGGTGAAGCTCCCCTCCCCAACCTCCCCTAAAATTGAAAGGGCTGTAACTTCATAACGGTTAGAGCTAGCCATCAGGTGTTTGAACAAATATTATAGTAGGTGTCGAAACCTGTCCGGTGGTAGCTAGGTCCTGAGTGGAGCGAAGGCGGGAGGTGGCGACCTCCGTAGCGTAACGATGATTGAGTGGGTGAAGCGTAACTCAGCAAACTTTAGGGTAATGATTTTTATGGGAAAAGGGAGGAAGAGTTTTTTAAATAAGATTTTATTAGGGGTCCGTAGGGGTTTTCATACTGTTTTAGGGGTAATTCTAACGGATTTTTCAATTCATTTTGGGGTGCCCATTGATTCTCAAAATTTTATAAGGGTAAGTAATACTTCTCAAAAACACCAAACACGCGAGCTGCGCGCAGCTCGCGCACCCAAGCAAACTAGTTATATTATATAAAGCTGAATTACCACTGACTCACTGATTGACAGAATTGTTCTCCGAGATGGTGGATGGGGAGGTGGGTATATTTTTGCAGATTCGTAAACAACTAACTCTCAAACCTATGGGAAAAGTGCCAAACCTCCCCTTTTCACCCCCCTTCTCACCCCTCCCTATCGTATCTCGGAAACTAAGGGACCCGTATTTTTTGTTTTTTACGGGATCGTATAGAGGAGGCTCGGAAAAGTAAAAACCAGTTTTCAAAGTTGTCCCCCTTTCTCCCCTTGTCCCCCCCTTTAGGCGGATCTCGGAAGTTAAGAGACTTGGAACATTTTTTTTTTCAGATTTGTATAAAGGGGCCGATTGTTAGTCGAAATCATTTTTCAAAACTCCCCACTCTCCCCCCTTGACCCCTCCCCCCATCGTATCTCGGAAACTAGAACACGTAGCGGAATTTTGATTTTTACTATACTTTATTATTGAGGGGCGTTGAAATTTGTATACCCTCCCCTCCCCAACCTCCCCTTTGCACCCCTCCGCTTTCCGGTGGTAGGTAGGTCCTGAATGGAGCGAGCCTGCGAGACCGAGTAGAGCGAAGGGGGGAGGTGGCGAGCGAAGCGAGCCGGCGACCTCCGTAGCGTAACGAAGGTTGAGTGGGTGAAGCTGGGCTCCCCAACCTCCCCTAAAATTGAAAGGGCTGTAACTTCATAACGGTTAGAGATAGCTATTAGGTGTTTGAACAAATATTATAGTAGGCGTCGAAACCTGTTCGGTGGGAGGTAGGTCCTTTTTTTTTTTTTTTTTTTAGGATGGGAAATCATCAAATGACTTCTCCCGCTCTGGGCGGAGCAGGAGGGAGTGTCAGACTTTTACTGACTAAAACCCATCCATGTTCCTTCCTCGCCCTTTGTGTTCCGGGGCCACGGCATCTCTTTCGAATAGTCCCGCAGCCCCGCGGAGGTAGGTCCTGAGTGGAGCGAAGGGGGGAGGTGGTGAGCGAAGCGAGCCGGCGACCTTCGTAGCGTAACGATGGTTGAGTAGGTGAAGCGTAACTCAGGGGCGACGACAGGCAAACTTTAGGTTAAAAGGTTTTAGATTTAATTAGGGGTTCGTAGGGGTTTTCATACTGTTTTAGGGGTAATTCTAACGGATTTTACAATTCATTTAAGGATGCTTATAGATTGTCAAAATTTTATAAGGGTAAGTAATACTTCTCAAAAACACCAAACACGCGAGCTGCGCGCAGCTCGCGCACCCAAGCAAACTAGTTATATTATATAAAGCTGAATTACCACTGACTCACTGATTGACAGAATTGTTCTCCGAGATGGTGGATGGGGAGGTGGGTATATTTTTGCAGATTCGTAAACAACTAACTCTGAAACCTATGGGAAAAGTGCCAAACCTCCCCTTTTCACCCCCCTTCTCACCCCTCCCTATCGTATCTCGGAAACCAAGAGACTTGGAACATTTTTTTTTTCAGATTCGTATAGAGGAGGCTCGGAAAAGTAAAAACCAGTTTTCAAAGTTGTCCCCCTTTCTCCCCTTCTCCCCCCCTTTAGGCGGATCTCGGAAGTTTAGAGACTTGGAACATTTTTTTTTTCAGATTTGTATAAAGGGGCCGATTGTTAGTCGAAATCATTTTTCAAAACTCCCCACTCTCCCCCCTTCACCCCTCCCCCCATCGTATCTCGGAAACTAAGACACGTAGCGGAATTTTGATTTTTACTATACTTTATTATTGAGGGGCGTTGAAATTTGTATTTCCTCCCCTCCCCAACCTCCCCTTTGCTCCCCTCCGCTTTCCGGTGGTAGGTAGGTCCTGAATGGAGCGAGCCTGCGAGACCGAGTAGAGCGAAGGGGGGAGGTGGCGAGCGAAGCGAGCCGGCGACCTCCGTAGCGTAACGAAGGTTGAGTGGGTGAAGCTCCCCTCCCCAACCTCCCCTAAAATTGAAAGGGCTGTAACTTCATAACGGTTAGAGATAGCTATTAGGTGTTTGAACAAATATTATAGTAGGCGTCGAAACCTGTTCGGTGGGAGGTAAGTCCTTTTTTTTTTTTTTTTAGGATGGGAAATCATCAAATGACTTCTCCCGCTCCGGGCGGAGCAGGAGGGAGTGTCAGACTTTTACTGACTAAAACCCATCCATGTTCCTTCCTCGCCCTTTGTGTTCCGGGGCCACGGTATCTCTTTCGAATAGTCCCGCAGCCCCGGGGAGGTAGGTCCTGAGTGGAGCGAAGGGGAGAGGTGGTGAGCGAAGCGAGCCGGCGACCTCCGTAGCGTAACGATG